>CM066033.1:104321966-104921966 GCA_033557465.1 Ichthyophis bannanicus
ACAGAGAACTGGAAATCGATCGAGCACACCGTGTTCCTGCCCGCATGGCGCTCAACCGCACGACCCCCCGGCCTATTATCTTTAGCTTGCTACGATATCAACAAGTGGAACAAATTTTACATGCTGCCCGAGCGAATCATCATTTGGAATTTGAAGGTCGTAAGGTCTCCTTCTTTCCTGATTTGGCAAAGCCTACCGTTGACCGTCAGGAAGAAACTACTTGCTCTTCGCCCTCGACTTCAGCAGCTACAGGCTCGATTTAGGAATGTTGTATCCAGCGACGCTCCGAGTGACTCTCACACAACCAGGACCAGGACGTTCGATGGATACTCCCATGATATACTATACACATTTTTGGACTCCAAAGAAGACAGAAGCAGATGCGCTTCATCCCAAATCTTGGACTCTTATCTGCCGGCTTCGTCCGCCATTTTGAAGGGCCCGATGCGGCGGTCATAGCCCCAGCACAGAAATAGCCTGGACTTTCCTTTCTTTCTCTGTATGACTTTTGTCTTTGGTACTCCTATCCCTTCATTGATGTGTGCCTCGGTCGGATTCGGAGCACGCACAGGTCCTACAGGGTTATATGTTTTTTCAATTTCGGCCTTCTCTGGGGTTTCTCCCCGCAGACACATGGTCGCCAGTATATTTTGGGGTGTTGCTTATCCTCTACCGTACTGCGGTTTTCTTTGTTAATGTTTGGGGCGCTTCAGTGTATGTATATTAGCTTATTTGTTTCCTATGTCAAGTGTACAGACTAGATACCAGTACAGTTTGAGGGGACACAGTGAAATTACTGTGTGCTATCATGCTCAGAATTTAACCGTTTCTGAATGGCCTTATGTAAAAATCTTATTATTCATCGTCATTGGCATTACTGGTCGACTCAAAGGAAAGAAAATCCGTAGCTATCTTAGCCACGAGCATGTTGATGTGGTGTTTCTTCAGGAATCGCATTACACTCTGCTGGAAAACACTGAAAATCCTCAATGCTAGGCCTCACATGGTAGCTGCCTATTCCCCCTCCCACCGATTCCAAAGGGTACGGGATAGCCCATTCTGGTTACGAAGTTTATGTACGCTACTGTACCCCTGATATTAGCGCTGACATGGAGGGTAGATGGGCCCCGTCGTTCTACACATTGAGGTTGGATTGTTGATACGTGTAATTCACCGGTGTTATTTTGCATTATGACTTTTCCGGACTGTGGACAACCCTGTTACTATGCCAAGTTTTGCGCAGTTGGCCTCGGCCTCCGACAATGCTCCATTACTACTTGGTGGCGATTTTACTCAAGTTGTTCCATCAAATTTTTCTTCTCAAACAAGGTGCTCGTGGGTTTGTTTTGTTTTTAGTGGAAGCTTCCAGTACCGAGCAGACCTGTTGTGGCTTAGATATAGTACCGGGGCCTGTGCTCACCGGGGATTCCTCTTAACTTACTCCCTGGTTTATGACTCTCCCATTAGGACTCCCACTACCCACCAATGCTTTTAGACACGTTAGGTGCCTTTAATATTCTTATGCAAACTTTCGACTCCCGACTCGGGTCAGTGCAAACTTTCCCCCCAAGCCCATTGGCATTCGGAGCACTAGAGTGCTCCCGCCATCGGCAACTTCTCTTGCATAAGGTTTATTTGGAGACTTCCGCTCTCTCGGTAGTTCACCGGGTGTAGCGATCCCCACTTTTATAACTAAACCTTATGTAATTGCTATCTACCTAGAGACCCTCTATAGCGCAGAAAGTATGGGAGAAGCGAATTGCAGTGTGACTTTAAACCCTTGTAGCAATGGAGCCTTATCTGGAGCAGAGGGGACACGGGTTCCCCGACCCGCCTCACTCACTCAGACCCTCGTTCTTTCTAGCCCACCGGTGTTTTTACACCTCCCTCACAGATTCTAAGACAAATGGAACACCTACTCAGGGTTAATGGTTGCCTGGACACGTCCTGTGGCCATTGGTCTATTACTTATGTTATGCCCATGACATATACCCGGCACTACCAGTATAACTGGCGTCGGGTCTGGGGTCGTATTTCGTCTATATTGCACTCTCAGGAGGTCCCTTTCTCGGTCGGATAGGGGGATCTCTTTTCCGCCCAGGTTGCGGGGGATTCCCCTCCTCTCCCAAAAAAATGGGGCTTATCTTCCTTTTGAACTTTATGCTTGCATTGCTAGTTTCCCTAATTAAGTAATACTGGGAAATTAGTTCCCATCTGAGCCTCCAATGAATAGGTGGAATCATTCCTGTCTCTAACAGTAAATATGAAACAACTACCTCGTCTGCTCGCTCCTCCTTTCAGACTCCTTCTCATTGGTCTCAATGGAAAGATGCTCACTGAATATGTACATTTTGCTAAATGCTCTCATCTGACTGTCTAACTTTGTATATATACTCTGTCTCATGATCCTGCTGTATTGTGGATACTTTTTTTTTTTGATTCGTTTGAATGTATATATCACTGTTAATTGGGCAGCGCTCAAATGCTGATATTAAACGGGTAGAGAAGAAGCACCGGGGTGGGGGGTAATGGGTTTACTTTTCCTTATTGTAATTCTTGTTTTGTATCTTTGGTGTGTTGTTTTCTTTTGTTTTGTTTGTAAAATGCAGACATAAAAAAGTTTTAAAAAAAAAAAAAAAAAACTGGACTGGAGTGGGGACTCGCTGCCGTTTAAGCAGCAGCCAAAACAGGGGCAGACACACCCAGCACCCACACCCACAGGCCCCATTGGCCAATGTTTCTCCTGTCGAGGCAGAACATTGGACCCTGCGCTGCATCTTCCAATACCGAGCACCTGCATACCCTAGCAATGTCACCCTACACCTGAGGTACACAGCTCTGGAAAACATTTGCCTAAGAGTCACAGGCTGATAGATCTCCCCTACGTTACGCACATACTGCTAGTTGACCCCATCCGAACAATCGGTTTTGGTTTGTCTGCGGTGCGTGCTCCAGGCCTGGCCTCTGATGGTGTTTTCACCACCCTGGGGACATGACCCCCCAGCCGTACTGCGTACCATAATCCATGCCTGTGCCGTGCCGCAGGACCCGTTGTGGTTGGCCAAGGCTAATCACCCCCATCAATAGTAGCACAATGCTGGCCAAAGGTAGTCGGGAGTGTGTCGTCCTGGTCCTATACAGGGTGTGTTGGCTGCAAACACCTTCCCCAACCCACACTGCCAGCACTACTGCCAGTATTGGCCTGCCAATGTGCATAATTGAGCAGCAAGGTTACCATGGGTTATAGGTTCAGGACATGGTGGGCTGGCCAGGACTGCCTCTGCAAAGGGGCATAGGGCACTGGCTGTGACATTGTAGTGCCAGGCCACCAACTACACAGACAGGGTGACCTACTGTATGTGGCTGCTGGGGGAGCACACTCTCACCCTGAGTGTGTGCACGTGATGACAGCATGGCTAGGCACCCCCATAGTGCTGTATTGTGTTTCTCTCTTTGTGATATATATGGGTTTTCTGTTGGGGCCTTCCCCCCTACCAAAAACCCCAGATCTCTCTGCTTGTGTGTGTGCTGCTCACCACCCAGTTTTGGGTGCATGCATTTCCATCAGGGCCTAACCAGTAGACTGTTCACAAGCTGGTATGTGGTCTTGATGGAGTGCGTGCAGTGGCTGATGGCTTGCTGCAGGTGAATTATCAGATATTGCGGGGGAGCCTCTTTGGAGATCCAGGCCGAAAGTCTGTCTGATATAGTGTTATGGATGTGTGTGTAGCTGCATGGACTGTGGCTTGATGGTCCACGTTGCTGCCATTTGGTGTGGGATGGGGCTAATCTGTTAGTGGGGGGGTGGAGGGGAGGGAGGAAAAAGGGGGTGGTACTGTTGACCACCTAGGGTCCATGGGGGTTTCCACTAACTGAGACAGACCAAACATGTTTCTGCAAGCACCTTCCTATCTCACCAGGCTATTACTGTTTTGGAGTTTTGGAGCTCTGTCCATGGCCTCATTCAGCCATGGCTGAGTGTTGTGGACCTGGTTCCTGGCCGCCACATCACACCCTCAGGGTTGAGCACAGTACACCGCACAATGTGACGGTGTGCTAGCTACTCTTTGCTGGTAGTCCATCCGCTCAGGAACCCCTACCATGGCCGAAGGTGCTGTGTGGGTGGAACATGGACAATTCCCCCCTACCAGGGCCGGGTAGCTGTTGGGGTGGCAATTTTCCCCATCTTGTGTGCATCTGTGGACAGCTGAGTTTGCATGTGCAGTGCATCATGGGTACGGGTGAGCCTAACCCTTCAGTGCCCTGTCTACAAGCAGCAGACTTTCTGTGGGGTGTAACATGGCTAGGGCTCTCTGCATGCCAACTCAGGGGCTTGCTGTCAGCGGTATAGAGCGTGTGTTAGCCTAATGGTTACCTTGCATTCCCTGTATCAGCCAGAGGGTCAAGGGGTGTTCAAACCGTCACAGTGGGGGGGGGGGGGGGGCCCTTTGATAGGGTCTGGTCCTGAGAAGGCTTTATTTTTTATTTACTGTCCTATGTCTATGCCGGCAAAAACACAACATCACAGCTTATCTATACGCCATTGGTGTTCCTCTGAGGGTGCTTTATAGATGCGTCCCTATAGGCCACTCTTATGGTTGGCATCCATATAGGGGGGGGTGTCACTATAACAGTATGCCTGTGTTCCGCAACATACATGGTGGCCTATAGGGGAGCCTTCTAGGATTGCCTTGGCGGACTAGTGCACTGTAGACATGAGTGCCTTAGCGGGCATCCGTATGATTAACACAGCAGCAACTGTGAGAGCGGGTTTACGTAGTAGGTGGAAAAATGAAAATATAAATGGATAGGCCTCCTACAGCACTCCTCACCATGATAGCATACTGCCCCGAGCCACAGTACCGTGTTCACTTGGGGCACTTGGTGAGGGGTTGAACCGCCTGGCTTCGCTAGCACCATTGGTCATTTGTCCCTATATCCATTGTGCTTAGTGGCTCTGGTCCTGGGGGCTTGGGCATCCGCCATGCGGCAGACTTGTAGCGCATCAGCACCGCCATCTTGTGGCGCGACTAAATTAAGCAGCGGTCGCCGCCTTATGCCGCAACAACATGGAAATGCACTAAAATAATGCCTCAATGGGCACTGTGGGGAATTGAACCCATGATACTTGCACGAGTGGTCAGTGTCTTAACCATTGCTGCTATGGCTCTCGTTCCTGTTATTTGCACATCAGCGCGCCACTTCCCCCTCCCACTATTGGACTGACCCCTCACACATCAGCGCGTCGCCCTTCTGCCCACTGGCTCGCCGCCTTCTGTGCCCACATTTATCAGCGCACCGCCTTCTGGGTGGGTCTGCGCCAAACTTACCAATGCGCCGCCATCTGCCGGCCCCACACTAAACAGTGCGCCGCCTCATGCCGTAATATATAAATAACAGTGCGCCGCCTTCTGCCCGCCCCAAAAATTAATAATGCCTCCTAACACACTTTTGCCAGGCATAAATGTTGGTGCCTGCTCAGCTGGTCTTTTTTGTTGAGCGCAATGGGGGTTTGAACTCCCCTGGCGCCTGCACCACTTGGTCTGTGTCTTCACCGTTGTACTACGGCTCTGTTGTTTGGTTGTACAGCAGCGCCCCCTTAGCCTTCCCACGCGCTAATGTGGGCCCCGCAAATTAGCGCGACGGCACACACGTACGGTCTCGGTTTTTGCTTTTTTCTGCCTGGCCCGCCCCCCACTCCTTATATGGCACCAGCACACTAACGGGGACCCGCACAGCAACGGAGTTAGTAAACATACCCCATAGTGTTATTAGAAAGGTTCAGAGAAGAACCACCAAAATGGTAAAGTGGGATGGAAGGATACTCCTATGAAGAAAGGCTAAAAAAGGTTAGGGCTCTTTTAACCTGGAAAGAGGACGGCTGAGGGGAGATCTGAGTATAGAAGTAGAAGTCTATAAATTGATGAATGGTAGTGGAACGGGTAAACGTAGATCAACTGTTTACGTCATCAGGAATATAGGAAGACTAGGGGACATGCAATGAAGCTACAGGGTAAACTATTTAAGACTAATAAAGAAAATATTTTTTCATCACTCAACGTGTAATCAAACTCTGGAATTTGTTACCGGAGGATGTAGTAAAAGCTGTTAGTGTAGCTGGGTTTAAAAAAAGGTTTGGACAAGTTCCTGGTAGGAAAGGTCCATATATCATTATTAAGAAGGGACCCATGGATATCAATGCTTGACCTAGTACAAGCATTGCCGGAACCTGTGTGTTTTGGGGAAACTGCTAGGTACATATGACCTAGATTGGCCACTGTTGGAAACAGGTTCTGGGCTTGATGGACCCTTGGTCTGACCCAGTATGGCATATGCTTATGTTCTTATGTACTATTGACAGTAAAAGACATGTCAAATGTCAGAGATTCCGTCAAGGGGAATGAAAAACACTCTCAAATCCCTGAAAACGGTGAACCTTTTTAAATCATTTTTACTCAATGAAAACAAATGAAACTTATCTCATAAAGAAGCACTCAGAAAGGAGACTTCAGGCTTTTGAGGATTCCGTGAGTCCAACATAAATGTGCTTGTAACAAGAGATGAAAATCTCCCCCGCCCACATTTAAAAAGAAAAGGTGTCCCTGACATCAGTGATGAGAGCAAGAAATGACCAATCAAAAACAAAGGGGTGGATCCACAGCAGGGAAACCCCCTCCATGATTGGAAAAAAATACAAAAGAGGCTGATCAATCTAATTCAATATTGAGACCCAAAGGAGTGATTACAGACTGGTGAGGTCTGACGTCCAGTACCGTGGAAAATGCTAGAAACCATCATAAAGAACAAAATTACTCAACATGTAGATAGGCATGGCTTAATGGAAGACAGCCAGCATAGCTTTAGACAAGGAAGATCTTGTCTTACTAATCTGTTATGTTTTTTTTTGAAGGTGTGAATAAACAGGTAGAAAAAGGTGAGTTGGTTGATATAAACAACTGTGTGGAACTGGTTGCACAGCGCATTAGCTACCGGATCCGGTGAGTATTGATTTTTCTGGTTCTGGTCAGTTAGCTCTGGGGAAAGTCTCGAGACTGATTTGGTACAGTAACAGGTAAGGAAGTCTGATCAACTTCCAGGGCGATCCTAGTACCCCCTGCATGAGTATAAGCGCGGGGCGAAGCTATCGACCCTTTTGGTTTGGGTAATTTAGGTTCAGTCAGTTAGCCCGGGAATTTGGAATTTTGGAAATGCTAGCATGTTTGCGTTGTGTGAAGTGATGATTGAGAGGGTCTTGCAATACAGGCCAAGCGAGAGCGGACTCCTAAGTAGCGCAGTTTCCTGACCAGGCGACCGCGTTCGGGTCGCGAACAGGAGGAAGCGTTTGGTGTTTGTCCCCCTCATTGTTTTGTGGGCTGTGCAGACCCCTTACCCGTAGCCATCCTACCTACCCTTTCTGTTTGCTGTCTTGTACGTTATACGTTATAATGGGAGGGGCGGAGTCCGTACAAACTCCGCTGAACTGTATGATCACGAATTTTAAGAAAGGATTTAGTGGTGATTATGGGGTGAAAATGTCACCAACCCCGCTTAGAAATATTGTGTAGTAGGGTGTGGCCGGCGCTGGATGCTGGGTGGCCACCAGAAGGTACTTTTGATATCCAAATTGTGTCCCGTGTGAACACAAGGTAGTGCGCAGCTATAGCTCCCGAACAGTTTTGTCCTAATATAGACTCATGATTAGGGATATGTGAGAAACAGCCCTCTTGATGAAGCATTGCTGTGAGGGGCAGAGTAAAATTATGTTAGCAACTGCCACGAGCAGTCCCTGCCAAGAAAGAAAACCCCCCCTATTTATTGTAGCTCCAAGAGTCTCGCAGAGTCACCAAGGTATCCACCCAACTTTCTGTATACTCCTGTCGCCATCAGCTCTACCAGTACTCCAAGAACCCCCCCCCGCATAATAACCCCGAGTAGAGCCAGAGGAAGCGAGCGTACCTCCAGCTGTGGGTGTCCTCCACCCGCCCATCCGCGCTCCAAAAAAATCTGAAGTGCGGACCAGTCCTCTAAGAAGTGCGGAGCCCTAGTCCGGGAGCAGCGCGCTCTGAGGTGGAACAATCATCCCCCGGAAAGAATCCGCTAGTGGAGAGTTAGATGCCAGTCCAGGCGTCGTCGGTCCACTAGTCCAGATACCAGTAGCAGGCGTCACCCATCACCCAAAAGCCCACTGAAATGCACTATGATTTCAGAAGTAGAATGAGAGAAGCTCACCAACTGCCGTTGCTCGGCAGGCTCCCTGGGATTACCATTGTCAAGAAAATGGTCAGGTTTGTGGTTCGGAAACCGACCAGTATAGTGTATGTGCCCATTCTCCACAACATATATTAGTTAAACTGGAAAACGCATTATGCCTCATATACTGAAAAGCCCCAAGATTTAACAGAGTTAATGACTAGTATTATGCACAAACCCATCAGCCCACCTGGTCTGACTGTCGCCAGCTTTTGGCTACCCTCTTTACTACCGAAGAGCCGGGCACGGATAGTGCGAGCGACCACCCGATGGTTGGAAAGAGAACCCTGAAGTGGGGAGAAACCTAGATCCCAGACAGGCAGCAGCCGCAGATTTCCCGAATGAAGACCCTGGATTGGACCCAAATAGTGATGTAGGAGAAAAGGCCCTCACCCGGTTCTGCCAGGCGATACTGCAGGGCCTAAAGAAAGGAGCCAGTGAGAGCTATGAATATTGGGAAAGTAGCGGACGTTCTTCAGCGCCCAGATGAGAGTCCAGCTGCTTTCTATGAACGATTAACTGAAGCTTATAGACTTTACACCCCCTCTATGACCCAGCAGCTCAGGAGAATTTACGCCATGGTGAATGACCGCTTTTGTGAGTCAGTCCCAGGGAGACATAAAGCAGAACTGGCAAAAATTAGAAGGCTTTGCGGGCATGAACGCAACACAGTTAATGGAAGTCGCACAAAAGGTATATGTGAATCATGATCAAGAAAGCAAACGGGAAAGTGAAAGAAGGATGAGGAAGAAAGTGGATCTGCCCGCTGCAGCACTAGTTGAAGGACGCGGAGGAGGATATCCTAACAGAAGAGCCAGAGGATGGGGAAGGGGCCGAGGGAGCGCTCGGCCCCCTTAGGTGCAAATCAGTGCACTTATTTGTAAAGAGGAAGGACATTGGAAGGATGCGTGCCTGAACATGAGCTCCACCCCCTGGATGGGGGACACGCGGGAGCGCGCAGGAGAGCAGGGGGGGGGCGATTCCAGCGCGCGAGGGGGGATGGCAGCGCGCGCAGTTTCAACAGCAGGAAGAAGAGGTGCCATAGCTCCCCCGGAGTGGCAACCGCCGAGGACGATCTATGGATGATGAGGGCTAGGCCAGACCGGGCCTCCAAGTTCGTCTTTTCTGCAGAACCGTGCTGTGAACTAGGGGAACAGAAGATAACACACCAGTTCTGTGTACATGCCTGAATGCCCCCAGTTCCTCGGCTGTGTTTGGCCGAGACATGCTTGCCAAAGCTTCAAGCACAAGCACAGATATCCTTTGTGAAGGGCGAAAAATGGCTAAAATGACTATAAACTCAAAACCCTGCCGGCCTGATGGTGTTAGTTGTCCCCCGAGAAGAAGAATGGCGGCGTTCTATTCAGCTGCATCCAAAGCAGTAAGGCCTCTGTACACCTCTCAGCACCTGGGCAGGCCCCGCCTGGAGTATGGGCAGAGAATAATCCACCTGGCCTAGCGAAAAATATAAGATCCTCGTACTTGTTACCCTTAAGCCACGGCGCAGAGAACCAGTGCTGGACAGTGCATGTGCGTCAGTATCCCCTCCACTGACCAGCAATGAAGGTATTCATCGACCACCTGAAGAAATTACTGCAGTATCGGACTTCTTAGAGAATGTCAATCACCCTGGAAACACCCCCCCTTCTCCCAATCAAGAAGCCTGGGACAGGTGACTCCCGCCCCAGTGCAGGATCTACGTCAAGTAAACAGTGCAGTTGAAACCATACATCCAGTAGTACCAAATCCTTACACCCTCCTGGGACTGATTCCAGCAGAAGTCACTCATTTCACTGTTTTGGACTTGAAAGATGCCTTTTTCTGTATACGCCTGGCAGAAGCTAGTCAGCTTTTGTTTGCATTTGACTGGGAAAACCCTACCACATGAAGACGAGGACAACTCACTTGGACTCGCTTGCCACAAGGATTCAAGAATTCACCCACTATCTTCAGTGCAGCCCTCAGTCAAGATCTGTCAAGTTACCCTGTAACTCCGGGAAAGAGAATCCTACTCCAATATGTGGATGATTTGCTTATAGCCACAAAAAAAGAAACTGATTGTGTGCAAGTTACCCCAAGAACCTCAAGATGCTATCCCTCAACAGGGCATTATTCGTAGGAAAATGGCTTTTTGCTGCTAGCCCTCTCTGGGCCATTACCAATAGGAATATGACTTTGCACCTCTACCTCATTTGTCTACCTCATTACACCCCATTTCTCTACCTCATTGCTATGGGCCCTCTTTTTATATCACAAGTAACTCAGCAGCTAGCCCATGCCCTGCAAATACAATGGAAGTTACACACAGCCTACAGGCCCTAGAGTTCAGGGAAAGTAGAGAGAATGAACCGAACCCTAAAATCTCAGTTATCCAAACTTTGTCAGGAAGCCCACTTGAAGTGGCCCCAAGCTCTTCCCATAGCCCTCCTCCGAATACGTTCAGCCCCCACCACGCCATTAGGGGTATCCCCATTTGAGATTTTGTATGGGAGGCTCCCGCCCATAGTACAGGGGATAAGAGGGGATATGAATCAAATTGGATCCGTAATTACTAGGCAAGAATTGTTGGTTCTAAGTTCTGTTTTGCAGAGCCTTCATACCTGGGTGCAGGACCAGTTGCCTATCAATCTAACAGAGCCATTGCATCCTTTCAAGCCTGGAGCCTCGGTGTGGGTAAAGGAGTGGAAGAAGACACCGTTGCCACCTCATTGGAAGGGACCTTATATCGTTTTCCTGAGAGTCGCCCCTGGACTTCGATCGCTAATCCTGCATCACCGTTGCGACTCACGACTGCGAAGGAGAGATCCCTCATCATAAAGACTTTGCCAGCTTGCTCCTGAACATATACATTTCAGACTCTATCCTCTATCTATCTACCTCATTCAAACCATTAACTATCTCATTAATCATAAAAGACTATAATCATGATGATTACTAATTGCCGCTATTTCCTTCTTGCGTTTAAGCCCTGGGACACGTGAGAACCACTCTTGCTTGAGCCCCCTTGTGCAGCCTGTATAACCACCACCCGAACTGGTATGCAAGTTACTCAGACTTTGCTTTATCACTCTTACTACATTTGTACCGGTGTAGTCAGCCGGTGTATCTATAATGGTACAGAACTGAATGTCTGCACAAAGGGAAAGACTCGTACTTGCTTAAGACCTCGCCAGAATCTATACTTACTATGTCCTGGAACTGAGATGGAATGATGAAGATGGAGCCCTCATCAATGCCACGAAGTCCAACTCTCTGATCCTAACCAACCTGCTTACCTGTATTTTGATGCTTGTGACTTGATTAATAGAAAATAATTACTACAGGTGTGGATCCTGGGAACAAGCTTACTATTATGATGAGAAGTATATGTGTCCTGAAGGTGCGTACAACTGGGGAATATGCACTGGGATATATTCCCCAACAACATATAGGCAAATCAGCAGAAAGCAGACTATTTCTGTCCGAAATGGGATTGTGTGTACTATGCTACCTGGTGCTGGTAGCCCTACAGGACAGACTGGAGGTAATCGCGCAAGGCGCTGCTGGAAAGATTACCCCGTTATTGAAACCTGCGACAGTGCAAGAAAAGGCTACACCTGCAATCCCCTATTGCTTCAGATCTTCGACCCCAGCCAGTGGAAGCAAGGATTTCGATTCGGGCCCGTCGCATAGCAGGAGGTGGAACTGATCCTGGAACCATTGTAATTCATCCAGCTGAATGTAAAGACTCATGTTTCTTCACCTTATCGCCTACATCATACCTTCTACGAGGCCATGAAGGCAGAATTGTTGTTCCCCACGCTTCGCCGGAATTTGTTCATTGAACTAGCTGGGGCTGTGGCATCCAGCCTCCATGTCTCGGACTGTCTCTTTTGTGGAGGAACACAGATGGGAGACAATGGCCTTGGGAAGCATCAAGAATTGAACTATTCCGTACCATATAACCAAAACTGATGGGCATAACACTACCAATGAATGGGTCCTCGCCCACTCCATAGTGGGTAAAATATGTTTTGCATGAGCAGGACCACAATTGAATGCACCTGTGGGACAATTAGTCTGTTTGAACCAGAAATATTCCAATGCCACAACTGGGAAGACTTCTTGGTGGTCAGGTGCCAATACTCCAGAACCGTCTAACCCTCTGATCATCTTTCCTTATTTGGCCAGGATATGGACAAATCTGGCTACCCACAGCACTTGGCAAGCCCCACTCTGGACTATATTGGATTTGTGTGGCACCAGAGCATGTGCTAAACTCCCTGCCAAATGGGGAGGAGCGTGTGTTCTTGGAACCATACGACCATCTTTCGTATCCTTTGCCCCCCTTCCCAAAGAGAACAATTGGGGTTCCCTGTATATAATAGTCGACAGAAACGAGAAGCTCTGAAAATCGGGCCAGTGGGACAAATGGCGATGCAACGTCTGAAAGAAATTTTTGGCCACCAGAACGAATTGTTCTTACTATGGACCTGCTACCTACCTGGGCGCAAGGATGTTTCTTGGGGGCTACCGCACCACCTGTATATATGTTAGACCGTATTATACGTTTGCAAGCTGTTGTTGAAATTATAACCAATGAAACTAGTAGAGCGCTAACCTTGTTAGCTAAACAAGCCACTCAGATGCGTACAGCCATTTACCAGAACCGCCTAGCTTTAGATTATCTGCTTGCAGCTGAAGGAGGAGTATGTGGCAAGCTGAATTTAACTAACTGCTGCTTGAAAATAGATAATGAGGGAAAGGTTGTAGAAGATATAGCGCAGTCACATGAGAAAGCAAACTTATGTCCCAGTCCAAACATGGCATGGCTTGCAACTAGATGGCTGGTTTGGTTTCTTGGTTTTCAAGCCTAGGCGGCCTGAAGACACTTATATTGCTTGTATTTTTGATTGTGACTGTTGTGCTTATGTATCCCATGTTTTCCTTCCCCTATGCTTGCGTATGCTACGCTCCCATTATGTGATAATATTATTGACACCGCAAGGCAGCAGCCACAAATATTAGCAATGTGGGACTCTACTACCCTATACCACGGAGTGATCCCTCTACCATAGTTTAAAGTACTTCCATTATATATGTGTGATTTGATTCTCAAGTTTAAATTTATTTATTTATTTATTTATTTGCAGTCTCTTTTATACCGCGCTATTTGACATCAGTGCGGTTTACAATGAACATAAGAGTTGCACAATCTCAATTTCGTGATTTGTGCTTACAGTGAAACAGGTATAATAACTTGGGTATACATTAAACAGGAAAATTAAACTTGGGTATGCATTAAGCAGGGTATAACAGGCCATTGTAAAATAGGGTATAAATAAACCAGTCCCTTAACAAGGAGACACACTGAATAAATACAGTCTACTTTATGCAACAATATAATGCGTTAGGGGGCACTGCATTAGTTTCTCTTGGTGGTGGGTGGGGATGTTGTGATTGCGAGTGATCAGTCTGGTAATGTGATGTGCATGATTTTGCGGTGCTGAATTGTGATGTGAGAGCGGGTGGGTGTGGGGAGAAGACTGCATCATCGTAGTGATGAAGAAAGAGGTGCCGTTTCAGGTGCCTTCCTAAATTGGGAGAGTTCACTGATGGTTCTGATAGTTGCTGGTAGTGCGTTCCAGCAGGATGGAGCAAAGAAGGAGAAGGCTCTGGATCTAGTGAATTGAGAACACTTCGTGCTTGCCTTAGGTAATATGAGAGTATTTGCAGCATTCGATCTCCTTGCTCGATTGGGATGGTGTGATTGAAAT
The DNA here is from genome assembly GCA_033557465.1 of Ichthyophis bannanicus. Taxonomy (NCBI): domain Eukaryota; kingdom Metazoa; phylum Chordata; class Amphibia; order Gymnophiona; family Ichthyophiidae; genus Ichthyophis; species Ichthyophis bannanicus. The sequence continues at coordinate 104,335,973 of CM066033.1, forward strand.
TAGATCAGTACTGGCAGTAGCAGGGTATGTATTGATGGCTTATGGGTCATAATTAGATCTTGAATGAGATCCATGGCTTGTATGGGTAGGCCAGGTTGCAATTGTTTTAGTATTGGGGTAATATGAGAACTTTCTTGAGGCTCCATGAAGGATTGCTTGCAGCTGAATTCATTGCAAGTTGTAAGGGGTTAGTCGTGCACGTAGGTAGACCATACAAGACCATACAAATTAACATTCAACATAGTGTATCTGGACTTTCAGAAAGCCTTTGACAAGGTCCATCATCAGAGACTTTTTGGCAAAACTAAAAAAGTCATGGGATAGGAGGCAGTGTGCTACTTGTGGATCAGGAACTGGTTAAAAGATAGAAAGCAGAGGGTAGGGCTAAGTGGCTAATTTTCCCAATGCAGCTAGGTTTAAAAAAGGTTTGTACAAGTTCATGGAGGAAAGGTCCATAAACCATTATTAAAAGGGACCCAGGATATCACTGCTTGACCCAATACAATCATTGAGGAACCTTTGTCCTTTTGGGGAGACTGCCTAGGTACTTATGACCTAGATGGACCACTGTTGGAAACAGGTTACTGGGTTTAATGGACCATGGTCTGACCCAGTATGGCATTTCTTATGTACTTATTTCTACATATAACCAGACTCCTGAGAACAGAACAAGAACCTTGAATAACAACACACTGACCATCCCCATAAGCAAGACGAAAGCCAAGTAACCAACATGTAAGAGAGCATTATCCTTTTATGCCCCACCATTATGGAATGAACTGCCTAATTCAATAAGAGTTATTAAAGACTTATCGGACTACAAGAATGCAATAAAACTTCCTCTTCATAGAGTATTATGGATCCATTTTATGAGCATATAGTGCACTCTTACATTCTCCAGGCTGTATAACATGACCCTCCCTTCCCTTGTCTATCATTGTCACATTGTATTTTTAATTATTTATTTAGACAGTTTTGTGTACCACATTATCCTTCAATCAAGGCGGTCACAACACAATTGGGGGATACATTTAACACATGGGGATATGGGACACATACACTAATACTTACAGGGAACATGGGCAATGAAGGGTTAAGTGGCTTGCCCAAGACCACAAGGAGCACCTGTGGGACTAGAAACCCCAGTCCTTCCGGCCCAAGGTTGCTGTCCTCTAGTGGGATTTGAACCCCTGACCTTCCGGCCTGAGGTACCTTGCCCCAACCACTAGGCTACTCCTCCCTATGCATTTTGTATTGCATTTTGAATGGAATGCATTTTGAATGGAATCTCTGGAACTTTCTGCTGAGATTTTATTGTGACTTTACAAGGAGATATATCTTCAATGGTTTTGATAGAGTAAAAGAATAATGAAAGTGCCTTGGCAGTGGTTACGCACATGGAGGGTAATTTTATAATAGGGTGCCTACGTTAAGGCAGCGCAAAATTAACCTTTTTAAGCCTATTTGATAAAAACAGGTATACTCTTACTTTAATTAGGCACAAATATTTACACCTGCTTTATAGCAGGTAAGAAAGGAAATTGGATTTAGCTCATGTTTTTTTTCAGGAGCTCAAGATAAGTCTACACTCAGGAACAGAAGATACTTTCCTGTCTCCAGAGAGCTTACATTCTAAGGGGTATGTGTACTAAACGGTGTTAAGGGAGCAGTCTTTTCCGTGCATTAATGGCATCGATTACGGGGTTACCATGCGGTAAGGGAGCAGTCTTTTATCAGTGTGTTTAATGGCAGCGATAAGGGGTATACCATGCGGTAAGTGTTTCTGGGCGTGTTAGAGGCGTGCCAGCGTTAAGGGGTGGTACTGTACACTTACCATGCGGTAACGGAACATGCTGCAATAAGGTGACTGGCATGCACCTTAACGCAGGAAAGTTACTGAAATGCCGAAAGGGGAGCAGGGAAGCCATTGGAAAAGGTATGGATGCAAGCACAATTCGTAACTGATGGAGTTGACTCACCTGATGCCTGGCTATGTGGCAGTAATGTTTGACCATACAGCAGGCCTGTGCTGTTGACTAGACAAGATAGGCAGCTGCCTAGTGATGATTGGTCAGTGTGGCTGTTGGCTATGTCATGGGTGGGTGGCAGTGGCAGCGGAGGGAATGCAGCAAGTGGGGGGGGGGGGGCCGTTGTGACAGGCTTGCATTCCTAGATGCTCCTGAAAGCATACACAGGGCCGTAAGTTATATTATAGTGTCTGTGAGGTGTGGACATCTATCCAGATGTACTGTCAGTGTGTGGCATGCCATAGCCAGGACAGTGTCTGGGTGGAGGCAGCATGTTCCTGATGTGGGCAGCAAAGGGAGGATTGTCCGTGATGTGCTCATGTGGAGCAGTCACAAGAGAGGTGTGCATGATATGGCTAACTGCTGCAAATGACCCCTGATGGCTTACGGTAGGGCAGCTTACTGCTAGTATGCTGCCCCACCATGAATCTCCCTGACAGTCAAATGGTTGGTGCAGGGATGTGCCATGGATACTCAAAGCAGAGAGTTTGCAGTGTGTGTGGTGGATGGATGTATGGAATCATATAGACCAAAAGCATTTGGTGTGTGTGAACCAAAAGTAGCAATGCCATGGAGTACGTGAAACATCATTTGTGCGGGTGGGACAGGTGCCTCAGCCTGTGCAACTGCAAGACAATACACCTGACAAAGTGTCATGATAGAAAGGGACAAGTTGAACCCATTTGACCCATGTGGGGCAAGTAATGATGGCAGAACAGTGCAGGGGATGGCTATGCAATGAATGTTATGTGCCTGAATGTAAGAGATACATCCTCTTTACGTAAACTGGAAGGTCACAATGATGGCAAAACAGAAAACACATATGTAATACACTCTCATTGGCGCACTTGCAAAAGTGGAGATGGTTGGCATTCCTGCTTGACACTCCTGTCTCAATGTCAACTCAAGGATTGATAATGTGTGCTCTGTTTGCAGGTGCTATTACTGTGCCTTGGCGTAACCACACGTATTACCTTGTGCTATTAGCCTCAAACCAGCTGTGGATAGTGGAGCCTGTCAGTGCTGCTGGTGGGTGTTTCCACCCTTGCTGGCTGCCTCCTTTGGGGTTGCACATGCTGGAGCTGTAGTTACATTGGTCTGCTAAACCTTGTCCACAGGAAGATGCAATACAGAAAACCCCAGCAGAGACCTGAACCTGTGACCTTCCACACATTTACACACACCAACCAGGTGTGTTGCACCACAGTGCTGCTTTATGGGGATAACAGCTCTTGTTGTTGACATGCTTCCCTTCAGCTGGGCTTTGGCACATGCTGCTATGTGCATGGTGCACCTGATGAGGTCAAGGCTTCTGTCTGCTGCATGCTGGTGCCACTTCCCACACCACCACCAACACCCCACCATGCAGACATGTCCATCCAATGTCAGCGGTAGTGGTCGTAGTCCCAGCATGTTAAACATGTGGGTTTGTCAGGCACCTTGAGCACAAGAGCTGGATGGGGGGGGGCAGGGGCTCACATGGATAGCCATGCAGCCCCCCCACCAGCTGCCCATTTATGGCAGGGGGCCCCATCATACCTTTGCCACTGATATGTCTTTCAAGGGGAAAATGGCGAGGGCCACTGCTGCTTATGTTCACTGGGGCCCACAGCTGCCATTTCTCCAGCTTAGCCTGGTAGGACGCTACAGCTGCAGGCACTATTGATCGCTCCTTCCTCTCACATACCTGTTTGCTTCAGTGGGAGGCAGGGAGGGCGGGCGCACTGGTCATCATCTCTGGCGCATACGCTGGTAGCCCATGTCCCTTGGGACGCGTCCCATGTGGCACATCAGCTAGTTCCACAAAACCAGCTAGTATGTCTGTGTTTCACCACTGTCACAGTGTGAATGCATGATGCGTGGACACCAGCAGATGAGTGCCCTGTGCAGAAGAGATAGGAAATATTCGCGCCTATGTGCTGCAGGAGCTTAGGTCAAAGGTTAGGCCTACCCTCAAGCTGTTGCGATGAGTATGCGCTGTGGGGGAGATATGATAAGGAGGTCTCACACAGTAACTTTAATGGTGTGGAACGGTTCAGCGGTTATTAATGCCTATCAGCAATATGGGTGATTGAAAAAAATGGAATTTCAGTGTAGCGACTAGGGAGGCAGGCAGGCTGCTGGCTACAAGTGCAAGTCATCATTTCAGACACATTGAGGGCATATAATTGGCAAACACTGGCAAGCACAGTGGCAGATGCTCAATGTCGTGACAGGCTCCTTGTGTAAACTGGAGCCTCTTCGGGGAGAGGTTTGGTCCTGTCGCCAGTGCTCTGGGAGCAGAGGAAAGGTGGCATTATACGTTTATTTGGCGGGACGCGACACTAGGGGGGGGGGGGGGGGGGAGATGTGTCAGCTGCCTTGACCAAATATTCAGGTCTGCTTTGATCCATGGTTGTCGCCTTTTGGGACAGCACCTAGGTACGTCCTGTGTCGGCCCTGATTTGTTGGCATCTATTGCCGACAGAGGCCCATAGTGCCCCCGACTTGAAAGACCTTGGTCTGACACAGTATGGGCATAAATCTCTGAAACTATGTGATATTATGGGCCCGCTCCTGTGCAACCACTGGCCATGCTGTTTCCTTAGTCTTCCATGTCCAGGCCATGCCTCCTCAGCGCAGAGGAACACTACTATTACCACAATGCCACCTCCTGTGGCCGAACAATTTGGCACCACTCAGCATTATGCGCACTTTTTGCCTGCCCCCTTTCCTGCTATGAGCCCCAACTTTCCCCAATGCTGTTGTTTGGACTAAATAAGAGGCCGAGCTACTATCACTTTTTTGACGGCCCTCCGCTTGGCAGGTGCAATTACCATTGCCTGATGGCTTAAATAGTCTCTCTCGCTGCCCGTCTACAAAACACCTTTTCTGTGAGGTTTTAGATTGACGGATCAGGGCTTTCCCAGAGTTAAAGGGACTTTTGCAGGCCTGTTTGGCTGCAATTTGGTGGTATGCGGAAGGCAACACACTGTAAACTAGCCCTAGCTTCCCCGACCCCAGACCAGCTCTCACGTCTCTGCCCCGCTGGCGTCCTTAACATTGTGGCGGCTGCCTTTTACCGCACCCTTAAAGAACAGCATTTTTCCAGTGCTTTAAGGGAAGCCAAGTTGGTGTTAGATTGAACCTGCATTAACGGCACACATTGCTTGGGATCACTTACCTGTCATTTAAGTAAAGCATACCACAAGTAAAGATTTCTATCTGCAAGGCAATAGGCGAGGATTTTAAAGACGACTTGCCCCACAAATCACAAGGAGCGAGCTAATGCCCACTCGCCACCCTCAGAAATTCACAACGTGGCTGCATAACAGATTAATGCATTTTATAATCAATGTGCCAAACTTGTGAAACTCTGGGTTAAAAACAAAAAGAACCTCTATGTTCGCTCCGTTCAGACTGGGCGCCCTAGCTATAGCCGCACTAGCCAAAGTACGTCGCCATTCATCGTCAATGTGCCGGCCACTTTTATGCCAGTTGGGATTTTATATATAAGGCGCATTTACAGTGTTATATATGGATATGCTATGTGCCTCACAGAAATGAGCTTTTGTAAAATTGACTGTGGTTGAACATCATAAATAGGTCGGAGAATCAGGAAACAGTGGGAAAAATATTGTGAGAGAAATAGCTAAATGTACCAAAATCAATAAAACTAAATGCAAATATTAATAGCAGGGACCAAGGCTAATGCAACATAAAATAATAAATAAACACTGACGCAGTTTTATTTCTAAAAATGCAAACATATAAAACGCCATGCTAGAAAAGATATATCTATATATCTATATAATGAAGAATATCCACCCCGGGACTCCTATAATGCCAAAAGGGAGCTATGTTTAGTAATTGGCACGTAGCGTGCTTCCGTGGCCCAGATTATCGAAGTCAGCCGGCCCCGCTTGCCTCCCATATGGCGGCTGGCCGGCTCCGATATCTGCCGATATTGCAGCAAAAGTCAGGCTACCCAGCCGATTAATAAACATACCCCCAAGTTTTAGACAAGAAATGTACATAAGATAACGAAAGTCATGAAATATGCTCAAACGCTAGCGCACCACATTGGGAACCTGACAATTATATTATACAGTGTGCTGCACTTTTCCCAATTGTCGCAGAATACCTAAGGTGAAGTAATACTGCTGCTATGGGACGTTATTCAATGATGATTCTTTCTGTTGAACCCCCCCCCACACCCCGCCTCTCATTAGGAGGATCGGCCCCCTCACTCCCTTTCTCTGATTCCACCACTTTTCTTTCGCTTTTCTTTCTTTAGTTAATGTTCTGGTGTCCTCTCCGCCCCCACCCACAGCAGAGCCCTCAAAACCAGGAAACTGGCAGGGTTATGTCGGACTAGTGAATACATTTCGAACTCATTTGATCCCAATATCTTTCCTTTAAGAGAAGGGGATATGGGGGGGGGCGCAGTCATCTTTTTTTGGGCCATACAGGGTGCGCCCAAAAAAAGTGGTATGAAACATCTCCGTAGCTATATAAGTTTATTTAAAAATTCAAAAAGACAGATGTAAACTGATATGATCAAATTAAAAAAGCCAAGAAGATGCCGCAACCGACCTGGATAATTGTCGAAATAAAGACGGATTATATAGCCTAAAAAAGGTAAATAAGTAAACTATTTAAGCTTTTAATCTTATCGAGATGTTCTTACTTTCTTTTGGGACCACCACTGGTACTATTTAAGGATTTAATACATTTCAAAAGACATCGAGTGCACAGATTCCCTACCGTTGGGGGGGGGGGGGGCTTGCTTTTCAAAGGAACTGGCGTCTGGCGATGAGGTGAAGGGTCCTTGGCAGGACAAAGAGTTACAATGAATTAGGAACCAGATGGAAGGGTCTTTCTTTGTTGGAAAAGTCCCTAATTGCATTAAGGAGAATGGATTGTTACCGGGAAAAAAAGGAAAAAAATCCCCACTCTTGAGAAAGCACCTACTTTGGCGAAGGGGGTATGTTGCACCCACTTAGATATACTGCATTTACATCATATTACTCGTTGATGCCCTGGGTTTTGCTTTGAGATATCAGGGGGGGTGCGCAACTAATATCTCTTTTTTAGTTTATCACTTCATTTAACATTTTGACGGATGGAGTTGTCAATATTTTTTTTCCTGTAAATGCACCATTCTGTATACAATAGTAAGTGGGCCTGACATATTGTGGGACCCAGCTATTTTAATAATACGTATGAAGCTGGAACTCGATTCCAACAAACATGTCTTTTTTTTTAGATAATTTGAAGCCCTGAATATATACATAAATTTTATGCAGAGTCCAAAACCAACAGGAATTCAATGCATAAAACATACATGTAGGATGGAAGATAGAGTCTGGAGTGGGCTGGAGGTGGCCACAAAATTATTCATAACAGAGGCAAAATTTCAGCTGCTCCGTGAATAAGTTATTAATTAAGTTTGGCTGGTTAAAAAGCAGGTAAAGTTATGTGTAGGAGTGGTGAGATGGCACTTTATAAGGATAATTTTGTAATGGGGTGCCTAGGTTTATTGGGTAGGAAAGCACCTATTTTTTGTTTATTTTATAAAGAGACAGAGGCATCTATGTGTCTTTATAAAATACTACAAAATACTTTGACTGGGTGACCAGGGAGTTGGACCGAGGGAGAGCTCTTGATGTGGTGTATTTAGATTTCAGTAAAGCCTTTGACACCGTTCCTCACAGATGCCTTATAAGCAAACTGAGCACCCTAGGGATGGACCCTAAAGTTACTGCTTGGGTTAGGAATTGGTTGAGTGGGAGGCGACAAAGGGTACAGGTAAATGGAGCTCACTCTGAAGAGATGGAAGTTACCAGTGGTGTGCCCCAGGGATCTGTCCTTGGTCCGATTCTTTTCAACATCTTTGTTAGTGATATAGTGGAAGGGCTGTCGGGTAAAGTTTATTTACATTCTCTATATATCGCGCTATTCTGCATCAGTTTGCCTCTTTGCGGATGATACCAAAATCTGCAATAGAGTAGACACCCAGGAAGGTGTAGATAACATGAGGAGGGATCTAGCTCAGCTGGAAGAATGGTCTAGAATATGGCAGCTGGGATTTAATCTTAAAAAATGCAAGGTCATGCATTTGGGCTGTAGCAATCCAAAAGAACAATATAGTATGGGGTGAAGTACTTTTGTACTCTAAAGAAGAGCGGGACCTAGGCGTGGTCGTGTCAGATGATCTTAAAGTAGCTAAACAGGTAGAAAAGGCAACAGCAAAAGCTAGAAGGATGCTTGGCTGCATATGGAGAGGAATGGCTAGCAGAAAAAAGGAGGTGATAGTGCCTCTGTATAAGTCTTTGGTGCGACCTCATTTGGAGTATAGTGTGCAATTCTGGAGACCTCACCTTCAAAGGATGTGAACAGGATGGAGGTGCAGGTGTGCAATGAGGGTCAGCATATGAATGTGGCTTCATTAATGAGGAAAATAGAGGTGATATGAGGGTTGCTATTAAGGACTAAGGAAGATAGACATATGATGAGGATGATTATGATATGTATATTGAGATGTTTAATGAGATGGAGAGAGCCTTTGTTCGAAAAGAGTGCTACGAGGGACATTGGATGAGGGTGAAGGGGATAGATTCAGGGTTGATATGCGGAATATTTTTAAAGAGTAGATCATCCTAATGGTAGGGGTGGTGAGATTGAAGTATAAAAAAAGGAGATCGGAAAAAAGAAAGGTGTTGTAGTTGATATGGAAGGCCATGTGGTCTTTTCTGTTGTCATTTTTCTGTTTCTATGTTCCAAATCATGATGCATTGAGAAATATCTGCCGCATTGAAGCAACATGAGAGCTTTGCATCAACACTACAATGTAAATTGTGGATCTGCCCACACCCCTCCACTGAGCATGCCTTCTATACAAGTGTACACATTCTTGTACTGCACCTACTTTTAGGGGTACCTCATTTTATAAGAGGATTTTTCCATATATAAATTAGCATTTTGCCTGGAGAGGGAGATCCAAGATGGCGGTCGCATGTTAGCCGCTTCGGCTGCTTGCTTGTAATTGGGCTCTGTTTGCTCTCTGTAATTTTTTCTTTTTGTGCTGTTTTTGGTTCTTCTATCGATTGGTAAGATGAATGGGAAAGTCAAAACTTACCCCGAAGTTGATTGTTCACTAGCACAGCGGCCTATTAGTAAGTTTGTAACTGTCCAAGCTATAAATGGATCCTGCTGAGGTCAGTGCTGTAGGCTGAATGGAAAGAAGTCCTTTCAGCCTCAGATGCTATTCGTTAGCCTGGAGCATTGCATCCTGCCGAGAGAGTCCTTCCTCCGCGCCAACAGCTGTTGAAGTTGCTTCTGCGTCCTTCCCTCCATGGATGGGCTTGGCGAAGTATTGCAATCTTTGGGAGAGTCGACAAGACCAGGTATGCTGGCCAAATCCCTCAGAGGAGTTAGGGAATCTCCGTTATTCTGTGACCGTGGACAGTGCTGTTTGCTATGGCACATCAGTAGTGGCGTCGGACCCATGTGATCAAACTGTGGCCTCAGCCAGAATGGAGCTCCCCCAAACCCCAGTGGGTGATAGAATCCTGGCGAAACGACCAGTGTTAACTTTAGATGCGATTTGTACTGCAATTGTTTCCTTTGGAGAAATCGGTATCCAGTCGCTCTACATATTGTGGAAAGGGCAACCCAGGCAGGTTTTGAGTTAAATGAGCAAGCCTTTTCAAGTATAAGCCCTATGGTGAAAATGTTTACCTCTCATGTACAAGTCTTTGCAAGCAGAGAGCGTATCCTGTATCCGGGATAACTCCCCAATAGATGCTAAATTGGAAAAATTGGAGATTTTCTCCAAAGGGAAGACTAAATTACATTTTCCGAAGTCCCGCTACTTGCCTCTCCAGTTGAACTTTTTCCAAGAAATAACCTGTTGGCTGTTCTAGAGATACCAGAAAATGCACTATACCTACCCCCTACTTCTAACGTTTATTACCTTCTATCCAAGAAACATTTTAGTAATCTTGCGTTAGAGGAAGAACCAGGGGCTGCTTTCTTTTGGATGACTTGTGAAACTATCATCAATAGTTAGAAGAATCATCCGATGAGAACATAGAAACATAGAAACTCAGAAACATGATGACAGAACAAGACCACCAAGCCCATCTACTGTGTCCTTCCATACCAACAACTACAACAGTCCACTTTTTCCCTTTAGAGATCCTCTGTGTTGGTCCCATGCTTTTTTGAATTCAGTTACGGTCCTCATCTCTACCACCTCCCGCTGGGAACCTATCCCACGGATCCACTCATCTTTCCGTAAGAATATTTCCGCATATCAATCCCTGGAAATCTATCTCCCGTCACCACTCCTACCCATGATCAAAAAAATCAGTCAGCAGAACAATGTAACACTTGGACAAAAACACAATTAAAAGAAAAGAGGCTCTCTCCCTGAAACATTTCTGCCACGGAGGTATTTAAAACATCTCAATTCAACTCACCTCTATTCCCGCCTTTCCTCTAAGGTGTCCATCTTGAAGATCCTTAAGGTCTGTCCTCATATGCTTTATAATGAAGACTACTAATCATCTTAGTTAGCAAACCCTCTGCACCGACTCCATCCTGTTTCATCATCTCTTTTTGAAGGATGCGGTCTCCAAGAATTGCACACCATACTCCAACATAGAGGTCCCGCACCAAGGACTTATATACAGAGGCATTATCACCTCCTTTTGTCTGCTAGCCATCCCTCTCCGTATGCACCCAAGCATCCTTCGAGCTTTGGCCGTCGCCTTTTCTACCTGTTTAGCTAAGTTAAGATCATCGGACACAACTACGCCTAGGTACCGCTCTTCTTTAGTGGACAAAAGTACTTCACCTCCTATCCTGTATATCTCCCTTGGATAGCTCCACCCCAAATGCATGACCTTACAATTTTTAACATAAAATCACAGCTGCCCAATTCTATACCAGTCTTCAAGCTTAGCTAGATCCCTACTCATGTTATCTACACCTTCCTGGGTGTCTACTTTATTGCAGATTTTGGTATCATCCGCCAAGAGGCAAACCTTACCAGCCAGCCCTCCGCTCTATCACTAACACAGATGTTAAAAAGAATCGGACCAAGGGACAGATCCCTGGGGCACACCACTGGTAACATCCTTCTCCTCAGAGTGAGCTCCATTTACTTGTACTCTTTGTCGCCTCCCACCCAACCAATTTCTAACCCAAGCAGTAACTTTAGGGTCCATCCCTAGGGTGCTCAGTTTGTTTATAAGTTGCCTGTGAGGAACAGTGTCAAAGGCTTTACTGAAATCTAAATACACCACATCTAGAGCTCTCCCTCGGTCCAACTCCCTGGTCACCCAGTCAAAGAAATCAATCAGATTTGTCTGACAAGACCTGCCTCTGGTGAATCCATGCTGCCTCGGATCCTGTAATCCGCTGGACTCCAGAAACCTCACTATTTTCTCTTTCAACAGCGTTTCCATTAATTTACTCACAACCGACGTTAAAACTAACCAGACTGTAGTTTTCAACCACATCCTTACTTCCGCTTTTGTGTAAAGGCACCACATGAGCCTCTCTCCAGTCCTTTGGCACCACTCCCGACTCCAATGAGGCATTGAAAAGGTCAGTCAGTGGAGTTGCTAGAACGTCCCCAAGTTCCCTCAGTATTCTAGGGTGTATCCCATCTGGTCCCATCGCTTTGTCTACTTTAAGTTGAGCTAGTTTCTCTCGAACACAGTCTTCTGAAAATTGTTCAAGATGTCCCTCGCTTCTGTTCTTATTTGTGGGTGTTTTCTGAGGTCTGCTCCTGGTTCTTCATCTGTGAACACAGAACAAAAATATTTGTTAAGCAATTCCGCTTTATCCTTATCAGCTTCTACATATTCCCCTCCCCTGTACCCTTGAGTCTGACAATACCACTTTTGCCCTTCCTCTTCTCACTAATATATCTGAAAAATGTCTTATCTCCCCATTTTATTGCATTGGCTATTTCCTCCTCCTTTTGAATCTTTGCCTTCTTGACTACTTTGCTAGCTTCTCTAAGTTGTTCCAAATACAGATGCCTGTCTTCCTTTCTCTGTGATCTCTTGTATTTCATGAAGGCCTCCCTCTTTTTCTTCACTTTTTCAGCTACTTCCTTCGAAAACCATAGCGGTCTCCTGTTCCTTTTGCCTTTATTTACCATTTTAACAAAAAGGTTGGTTGCCTTTAAAATACCCCCTTTTCATTTTTGCCCACTGTTGTTCTACATCCCCCAGCTGTTCCCATCCCACTAACGACTCCCTGAGGTATTGGCCCATCTTCGCAAAGTTAGTCTTCCTAAAGTCTAAGATCTTCACCTTGGAATGGATTCTAACAGCCCTAGTCCTAATACTGAACCACACCATCTGGTGATCACTGGATGCAAAATGATCTCCCACTACAACATCAGAAACACTTTCACCATTGGTAAGCACCAAGTCCAGTATGGCCCCTTCACGTGTGGGGTCTGTTACCAATTGCCTGAATAGTTCTCCCTGTAGAGAATCCAGGATCTCCTTACTCCTAGATGATACTGCAGCAGGAAAGTGCCAATCAACATCTGGCATATTGAAATCTCCTAGCAGTAGCACTTCCCCTTTCCTAGCAATGCTGCGTATGTCTTCAATTAACTCTCTGTCCACCTCTTCCTCTTGTGAGGGAGGTCTGTATATCACACCAATGCAAATAGATTTCTCTTTCCCTCTTTCTAGTTTAACCCACAATGCCTACTCTCTCCCTTTTAAGCTCTGTAATTCCAAAGCTTTAATAGTAGTTTTTACATATAGTGCTACTCCTCCTCCCCTTCTTCCTACCCTGTCCTTTCTGAATAAAGTATAGCCAGGTATAGTTACATCCCAGTCATGGTTTTCTGTGAACCATGTTTCTGTAACTGCCACTAAATCTAAGTCAGCCACTCCCACCAAAGCTTCAACTTCAGAGATCTTATTTCCCATGCTACGGGCATTAATACACACTGCTTTCCATATGTTACCCCTGTTACCCATTTCCATAAAGGTATTTAATGTATCACTTACCTGGGGGCTTTCACTTACCTGGGGGCTTTCTTCACCCATCCCCAACGAATCTAGTTTAAAGCCCTCTTCAGTAGATTAGCCAGTCTACTACCAAAGATGTGTTGACCTTTCTTGGACAGATGGATGCCATCTCTGCTCTGCAACCCTTGGAAACAGCATCCCATGGTCTAGGAAACCAAAACGCTCTCGAAGACACCATCCACGCAGCCATGCATTAATCTCCAGGATGCGAGCCTCTTTGCCTTGGCCTTTACCCTCAACAGGGAGGATTGAAGAGAACACCACCTGTGCACCTACCTGCTTCACCCTCTGTCCCAGAGCCATGAAGTCACTTTTGATACGTTCCGAGGTATACCTGGCAGTATCATTTGTTCCAACATGGATTAGCAACATTGGGTAATAGTCAGTGGGCTTGATGTGTCTCGGCAAAATCTCCGTAACATTTTGGATCTTGGCACCAGGCAGACAGCATACCTCTCTGGACATCAAGTCTGGTCGGCAGATGGACGCCTCAGTACCCCTCAGAAGAGAGTCTCCAACCACCACTACCCTTCGTTTCCTTCTGGTCACTGATTTTTCAACTATGGGGTACTTGAACTCTGGTTCTTCCCTTTCCAGGGATGCTTTCACCTCCTCCACTTCCAGGGCTGCATAATGGTTCTTCAATTCAAGGGCTGGAGAAGTTGGATTGGTGATTTTGCAGGCTCTGGTGACTTTTGTCCAACCATCGACATTCTGTTGACACCCATCTTCTCCTGTGCTGGAGAGCCTGGTTGCTGCAAGCAGCATCTCATCAATGTACTTCTCACTGTCTTGAATGCTCCTCAGCCTCGCCACCTCCTCTCTGAGTTCCTCCACTTGTTTCCTCAGAGCTTCAGCATGCAGGCACCCTGCACATGGAACTGGTTCTTCAACTGGCAATAGGGCCTCTGTCTGGACCGAGGCAGAAGCTGTAACGGGGGCAACAGCTTTAGCAATACGATTTTTCCCAGCCATTGTTCTGTTTGTGGAGCTTAGGTATCTGTTAAAGCAAAAGAGAGAGTTCTACGAAGTACCAGCTGGTTTCGCAGCTGTCCTTTCAGAGAAAAAGCAGTTAAATCTCTTTAATTATATTCAAAATGTGCTGGTCCAATTCACTGTGATTTGATAAAGGGGGAGGTGCCCTATAAAGCAAGACTGCTCACTAGGGGTGGGTGGGCGTGGGGGGGGGTTTTGGTTGGTAACTAACACCTGATTAGGTGTTAGCAGTTCCTGAACCTGGAGGGGGTTACAGAGTTCAGCAATACTACTGTGCTCAAGTACAGATTCCCCTAAAACAGCAAAAATGAATTTAACCTTGCTTTAAAAAAATATACACAAAACCCTTTTAAGAGCTCCCAGTCAGAGAGCTAGCAATGTAACAAAAAACACCAAACAAAGAAACCCTCAAAACCTCACTTACTGTTTGATGTGTGGAGCCCTGGTTAAGAAAGCCTCAAAAGGGCAGGGCCAAGCAGACTTTTTATGCAGGCTTCAATTGCACTCAGGAAACAGGCCCACTAACCCCTGATTAGGTGTTAGCAGTTCCTGAACCTGAGGGGGTTACAGAGTTCAGCAATACTACTGTGCTCAAGTACAGATTCCCCTAAAACAGCAAAAATGAATTTAACCTTGCTTTAAAAAAATATACACAAAACCCTTTTAAGAGCTCCCAGTCAGAGAGCTAGCAATGTAACAAAAAAACACCAAACAAAGAAACCCTCAAAACCTCACTTACTGTTTGATGTGTGGAGCCCTGGTTAAGAAAGCCTCAAAAGGGCAGGGCCAAGCAGACTTTTTATGCAGGCTTCAATTGCACTCAGGAAACAGGCCCACTAACCCCTGATTAGGTGTTAGCAGTTCCTGAACCTGAGGGGGTTACAGAGTTCAGCAATACTACTGTGCTCAAGTACAGATTCCCCTAAAACAGCAAAAATGAATTTAACCTTGCTTTAAAAAAATATACACAAAACCCTTTTAAGAGCTCCCAGTCAGAGAGCTAGCAATGTAACAAAAAACACCAAACAAAGAAACCCTCAAAACCTCACTTACTGTTTGATGTGTGGAGCCCTGGTTAAGAAAGCCTCAAAAGGGCAGGGCCAAGCAGCCTTTTTATGCAGGCTTCAATTGCACTCAGGAAACAGGCCCACTAACCCCTGATTAGGTGTTAGCAGTTCCTGAACCTGAAGGGGTTACAGAGTTCAGCAATACTACTGTGCTCAAGTACAGATTCCCCTAAAACAGCAAAAATGAATTTAACCTTGCTTTAAAAAAATATACACAAAACCCTTTTAAGAGCTCCCAGTCAGAGAGCTAGCAATGTAACAAAAAACACCAAACAAAGAAACGTGCAGAGAGCTACCCTCTTGGTCACCTATATGCTTGAATCGGATCGGACCTGGACTCCTAAGCTTTACTTTACAAATTCTCAAAAACTTTTCTTCGGACAGAAAGTCTGGGTTTTCCCCACATAGTTCTTATATTATTTATTTATTTATTTACATTCTTTTTATATACCGCGCTATTCTGCATCAGTGCGGTTTATATTGAACAAACTGAAATTACATTGAACAGGGCATTATAACTTGGAGATAACTATTTTACGAGGAACATGGGCTATGGAGGGTTAAGTGGCTTGCCCAAGACCACAAGGAGCACCTGTGGGACTAGAAACCCCAGTCCTTCCGGCCCAAGGTTGCTGTCCTCTAGTGGGATTTGAACCCCCGACCTTCCGGCCTGAAGTACCTCAATCTAAAAGGTGATAGTTTCTGTCTATGTGGCCTGAGGTTGTCTCAATAGGCTTTTCCTATTTGCTTCGATTTCCATGTAAGTGTTTAATTAAATCTTATTTTCTTGGTATGTTTTCTATGATTCAAAGCAATTACGTGCGTTTCTGGATGCTCGTAAGACCTCCAGTTCAGTTGTGGTCCCAGTCGTGTTGTCTTACGACTGAGTCTCTCTAGGATGCTTACAATGTATATAGGGCCATGTGGTTTGCTTTTTCCTAGGAATACTAATTTCTTCATGTTTAGTTAGTAAGATTTTGTTATCTAGCCTCCTTTCAGGATCCCCCTGCTTCATTCTGTGCATATTTACTGAGTTTTCTTATTTGATTTTGCTTATTCATATAGAGGCCAATTCCGATCTGGGTGCCTCCGGCCCGTCCGGATGTCCGGAATGTGGACAGGCCGGAATTGCACCTGATTCTGATCCCATGGGTGCTACATGTCACCATGGAATCAGAATCAGGTGCACCCAACCTGGATGGGCCGGCTGTGCCCCGGTTCTCGGCCCCCAGGTGTCCAGCCACATACCCAGATAGTCAAGCCAAGCTCCTGCATGGAGTTGTGGTGCCATGGCATCCTCTTGCCATGTCACAGCGGCTCAATGCAGGAGCTGCGATACCTGGCAGACCTTGCAAAGTTCCTTTCCCCACTGCCCAACCCATATCAGGCCTGCCATGGCCAAGTCAGGCTGTGAGGATCCCCCTGCACCCCCTTACCTCTCTTTCCAGCCCCGGATCCATCCTTTATCACCATCTAGGAGGACATATTCCACCTCCGAGGTGGAATAAGTCCCCCATCCAGATCGCCGACCCTGGACGTACGGGCCGACAATGGAATCGGCCCTGTACATCTGGAGTCAGGTTCCTGCCCACTCCCCACCCTCTCTCCTCCTCCCACCCACCCCCTCCCGCCCCATCCACAGCTCCCTGCACATCTGAGCTTTACTTGCGGGGAGCTCTGCGAGTGGAGTCGGCACCTGGTGTTTAGTGGGGATATACGTCCAACCTAGATGTATATCCTTGCTAAACGCAACTCAGAATGACCCCCATATTGTATCATTTCCTATGTGCTATTCCTTTTCTGGCAAATATATTATTGCTTGATGTAATGTCTATTAAATTTAGAAGTAAAAAACAAAAAGAAATTAGCATTTACATGTGAAAAAGTCGTATTAAATTTTCTCTTAAAGGCTTGGTTGTTTCCATATGTGTTTGGGGCGTAAGGGATTATTTAGCTTGCCATTATATTGCAGTTTTAAGAATTTTTATGCAAAAGATTTTATATGATAAACTGCTTTGTTCTCATGTATATTGTTAAAGATGATATATAGAAACATAGAAACATGACAGCAGAAAAAGACCAAATGGCCTAGCTAGTCTGCCCTTCCATATCAACTAAATGAAATAAATGAAGCAGATGTCTGGCGCCGCCGAATTTAAGCATGAAGTTAATTGTTGTTGCCATGTCATGTGGTGTGATGCCATTTTCAATTGTAAACATTTTGGGAGGGAGTAATTATGGAACCATGCAAGACACGTTTTAGATGATGACATTCTCGGTTACATTTTCCGTTTCACAAACACATGCATGAACATACGTAGCTCCAAAATGCTTGCTTTAAATCCTCTTACTCAAATTACAGAAGCAAGAAAAAATCAAATTCATCCACGGGGAATTCTAAGGCCCAGATTTAATTTTGGGGCAAAAGAATGGAGAAAAGCATGCAACAACAGCTGGCCCGTCCAATGTTGATACAAGGCACCTTTGGCCAGTGATTTAACTTGCTCTGATCATGTTCACTGCTTGTTATTATAAAACTTAAATGTAATCGCAAATTTGCGGAAGATGCAATTTTATAACGGCCAATTGTGCGTCTGGTAGGGGGTGTTATTAATCATTTGTATAGTACATACTAGAGGAATGCAATACTGTACAGATAAACATAATGGACAGGCCCTTCTCCTTGGAGCTTATAGATCTAGGGGCTGATGCAGAAATGCTACGCTATGCTTTAGAGCGGCAGCTTACTTGAGATTTTCCCACAGTGGTCTTGCTCTCCAATGTAGAAAGCAAGCTAGCATGGAAAAATCACCAGCAAAAGCACCTCACTGAAGCATAGCGCAGTGGACATTTTAATGGCGTGCAAATCACGAATAATTAATCGTGCCGGTTATAAAAAGCTGTGCTGAAACTTAGTGCATTGTTTTAATTTTATTTTAATGCTGGATCTTTACCCCTGCCTCAAACAGTGACAGCCAAACAGACACCCCCCCCATTACCCTCCCCACATCAATCGTGGATCCCCAACCCCCTGAACCAAGGAAATAAATGCCCTGGCAGACCAGAGGCTTCTAGCCCCACCCCCTCAACCAATTGAATAACCTGGTGGCCCAGTGGACACTATCCCCCACACTTCCCGAATCAAGAAAATGACCTGGAAGCCACTAGTACCTATCCCCGACCCCTCTGAGTAACTACTACTTCTGATACCTTCAAGGTCAGGCCAGGGGAGTGATGCGCACATGCTCCCACCCCCACCCCACCATCTTGCCTTATATGGCAGAGTGACCCCCCTCAGGCACCTTCTGGGGCAGCTGACCCCTTGTCATGTGTTCCAGGAAAAACCCTGGGGGGGGGGGGGGTCACTACCATATAAGAAAGTTTTGCCCTATATGGCAATCTGACCCCAGCCAGTGCATCCTAGGATGACCTGCATGGGGCAAGGTACCATAATTTTCCAAGATGTTGGGAGTAGAATTTACTGGGAGGGTACGGGGGTGGGGGATGGGAGCTAGGGGTCACTGGGCCACCAGGTAATTTGGGTGGTTGGGGGGGCTTAGGGGGTTTGCAATCATGAGGGGATCAGGAAGCTGCAATGAGGGTGGGGGGTAATGGGGCAGGCTGCGATCCCTGTGTGCGTGCGTCTGGCTTGCTCCCTTGTTTAGCGCTAACGTTTTGCCCGCAGCTGATTTGCATGCAGTTTGCTTACAGCATTGCTGTGCAAAACGTCAGTGTTAAATTTGTGTTAGGAAACCCTGCGCTAGAGGTTTAGCTCTGGGCTCTTACACAGGGTTTCTGCATCGCCCCCTAGTCAATATAGATAGAAAAGGCAGAAATTATATAATGAACAACAAATAAGCCTTTGAGTTAGAAGAATAGAGGCATAACCAAGAAAATTTACAGTAGGTGGTTATAGTTGGGGATTAAAGTAAGGATCATCATATATGACGGTGGGATTGTAAATATTTAAAGAAGAAGTTAGCTTACGGATGTTACTATTGATCACTTTATTTTTAATTAGTGTAAAATATTCTGTGTATATGTAGGATGGAGAAGAGGCTGGAATCAACAAATCCCTAATTAATAACAACGGCAGAAAAAGAAGTGGTGTTGTGTGTGTGTGTGTACGTGTGTGGGTGTGTGTGTGGGTGTGTGGAATCTGCTATTCTGTTTATTAGGGAGAAGTGTGTATGTGAGAGATAGAAGCATAATTGGCAGTACTTGTTTTTTATATGACTTTCCTTAGGCATTAGCTATCTTTTTCCCTTAAAATGAATTCTTTTATGCTTTTTATTGTTTTATTTTCTCCTCCTTTTATTTCTGGTAAGAAGCTAACAGTTCTTCACACTCTAAAAATCTGAAATTGTCCAGCCTCTGGGCTGTTTTTCTGAATGCGGCGTCCTGGAGCTAAGGCAACTAGTGTCATCAATTTTTTATCAGCTCCCTCCTGGAGACGTGCAACTTTGAGAGGAAATATGTCAGGCCAAACACAAAGTGCACCTGTTTTCACTCTACAGAGCTCACTCTTCCATTGCCTCAGCATGAAAAGATAATTCACGAGGGGCCTGTTTACCAAACTAAGCTCATTTCTGGCTGCTTCGTGGGTTTGAAGTGCCAAAAATTTTAAAACTTTGGAGCCGTTTATTAAAGTGCGCTTTACTGGGAGTATGGGTTTTGGCGTGCTTTAAGCATGCACCGAGGCCCGTGGTACCTGTTAGTTCTGGGCAAACGCAGCATGGGCCGATTTCCATGCTAACTGTGAATTGCACATTGGGGTTGTAAGGGGGTGGGCTTGGGGCAGAAGGTGGGCACGGTGAGAGTGGGGTAAATACCGTGCACTAACCGCAACCCCTGCGGGTTTAGCTAATGCTGCTTCAATCGGTGGAGGTAAGTGCGCCAGCAGTAATTGTCTATGCCGCTGCGGCACGTTAGGGTTCCGGCCAGTGTGCTGTTTGCTGGGAACAATGCTGGACACACACCAGGTACTTAGCACACAGTGGTTGCAACTACTGCGCTTTAGTTTTTTCATTAAATGCGGACTTTAGTAAAAGCATTTCCCTTTCTGTATGCTGGCCTATTGATTTATTATATTCGTTTAACAATTGTATTGACCTTTGTTCCTGAGGAGGCTAAAAGGCAGTTTACAATAAGACACAGAACATACGATTTTTATTTTTTCCCACTGATGTTATAAGGAAATATCGCTTCTTCCTCTCTTGTACGTGCTGGACATGCGCTAGCTAGTAAATGCAATGCTGGCTGTTACTACAGCAGGGAGTGAGAAAACAAAAGGGCGGTAGGAATCGATCGCTGACTTCTCACTGCTGGAAGCACGAATGCCTGTAAATTATGCTCCCTGCTGCTTTATTGGACACTTTACCCATTGTCTTTATGAGATTTATAAAGTGGTGACTATTAGAATGTTATGTAGCAGAGGAAAGATTTGTTTTTAGGGACCAGGATAGATTTAGAACCACTGCATGTACTTCATATGCAGTGGTGCCTTTGTTCTTTAACATAAATACACAGAATGTATAAACTCCCCCCTCTCCCCTCCCCAGTAATTGTTCTATTGGCTTCCTGGACCATGAGGTGTTTTTCCAAGGACTGCTTAAAAGAGATGTTGCCCATCTATTAAAGAAGGGTCAAAGTGTCTTCCCCAGTAGATTGGCTAACCTACTGAAGAGGATCTTAAACTAGGTTTGTAGGAGAGACGGATGAACAAAACCCCCAGATAAGTAAAACAAATACTTGTATAGGAATGAGAAATTAGAGCAACATCTGGAAATCTGTGCAAATTAATGCCTTTAATATGGGAAATAAGATTCTGTATCTAGAGGCTATAAGAGAAGAGGCCCCTTAGATTTAGCAGTGGCTCATGGAGAAACATGGCTGGGATATATTTATACTAGGCTATAATCAATTTGGGAAGGTCAGGATAGGAAGAAATGGAGAGAGTGGCACTAAATGTAAAAAATAATATTAAAACAACAGAATAACAGGGCTTATGAGGTAAGGAGAAGACCCGGTGGGTTAATCTGGAACGAGGGAATGGAAACATGTATTTACAATGGTGTGATATTGAGACCTCCCTCGCAAGCAGAGAATGAATTGAAGACATTTACAATACTGCTATGAAATAGAAGTGCTACGGATTTCAATATGTCAGATGTTGATTGGGGCATTTCTGCTGTGGTGTCATCTAAAATTAGGAAGATCCTGGATTCTCTACAGTGTTCTGGCAACCGTACCTATGCTGGAGGGGGCACACTGAACGTGGAAATACTGCTAAAACAAAAGATGATGTCGTTTCTGGAATCCAGTGGCTTGCAGGATCTGAGACAGCATGCATTTACTAGAGATGGGTCTTATCACAAAAATCAGACTATTCTCTTTGGCTGGGCGATCGGAGTTGGATCAAGGGCGGATGCTAGATGTAGTATACTTCGATTTCAGCAAAGCCTTTGACACGATTCAACATAAGTGACATACACAAACCTAGAGCCCTTGGGATGGGCCCTAAAGTAAAAAACGGATTGAATTGGAGGCAACAAAGGGTAGTGGTAAATACATTTTTGTAAGTGATATTGCAGAAGGGCCGTCAGGTAAGATTTGCATCTTGGTGGATGATATCAAAATTTGCAATAGGATAGACCTCCTGGAATATGTAGATGAGGAAGGATGTGGTGAATTCTGAAGAATCATCTAGAATTTGGCAACTAAGATCTAATGCTAAAAAATACAGCATGTGGACTACAAAACCCCAATAGAAGAGCACAGTATATGGAGTGAGGTACTTCTGGGCATGAAAAAGAGCGGGATCTGGGGAAGATCATAGTGGATAGGGATGTCCTTTTGTTTAAAATGAAAGTTGTGACCTTGGCAAAACAGGAAATGATGACGTTGTCATCATTTCCTGTTTCCCATCAATAGTGTGTGCTATTGTGCAATCACATGCACTATTGAGCAATAATACACACTCTTTCACAAAAGTGCATGCAATTACAGAATAGCACAAACTATTCGCACATGCATGAATAGCGAGCATTATTTGTGTATGCATGAATAGCGCATGCTATTTTATAATAGTGTGCACTATTGATGATCAATGATATGAGACAGAAAAAAAGAAAACCAAAAAGTAAATAAAACAAAATGAATGGTTTTGGCCTACACATCCCTACTATCTGATGCTCTTAAGGTGGCCATACATGTAGAAAAGGTGACAACAAAAGGATGCTTGAGTGATTAGGGAAAGGAATGGTCATCAGAAGAAGGACGTCCTAGTGCCTCTATATAAGTCTCTGGTGGGACCTCATTTGGAGTGCTGTGCGCAGTTCTAGAGACCGCACCTTCAGAAAGATATAAATAGGATGGAGTTGGTGCAGGGGACACATACTAATATGGTCAGTAGTGGTCTTCATCATAAAGCAAATTTATATGTGGCTGCTTAATGTATAAGTCCATTTGAATATTGGACCCACCATTTATTTATTTACATACCATGCTATTCTGCATCAGTGTGGTTTACATTGAACAAACTGAAATTACATTGAACAGGGCATTATAACTTGGAGATAACTATTTTACAGGGAACATGGGCTATGGAGGGTTAAGTGGCTTGCCCAAGACCACAAGGAGCACCTGTGGGACTAGAAACCCTAGTCCTTAAGTTCCAGCCCAAGGTTGCTGTCCTCTAATGGGATTTGAACCCCCAACCTTCTGGCATGAAGTACCTTGCCCCAACCACTAGGCCACTCACCACGTATAAAAAAAAAGAGTACCTATGATAGGTTCATAAATAAATGGAACTAGCATTTAATAGGTAAATATTTGAAATACTTTTTCATTTGCCTACTGTGGTTTGTTAGTAGCTGTTTAGGAGATAGTTGAAGATTGTTATTCGAATGGGATTGCCTGGACAGTTCTGTGGAAGATATTCCATTGTTTCTTTGTGAGTTTTTGCCTTCTTTACTTAAGAACATGAGAGCATAAGATATGCCATACTGGGTCAGACCAAGGTCCATCAAGAGGGGCCAATCTAGGTCATACGTACCTAGCAGTTTCCCCAAAAGACACAGGTTCCACAATGCTTGTATTGGGTCAAGCAGTGATATCCCAGGTCCTTTTTTAATAAAGGTTTATGGACCTTTCCTCCAGGAACTTGTCCAAACCTTTTTTAAAATTCTTGTGGTCACCTAAATAAAATAAATATAAGGTCTATCACACTGGACATCCTCTTTACTTGGCAGAAGCTTGATCCCTTATACCTCTCGTAGAGTTCTCCGCTCACAGGACTCTGCCCTTTTGAGTCTATGCACAGTGACAGAGCCTTGCTTGGACAGTACACTTTGAGGGACCTTTTGTATTTGGCTCCTCATTTATTGAGCTCACTTCCACTTTATTTGCACATGGAACCTTCCTTTAAAGAGTCGAAAGTGGGTTTAAAGACATAGAGCCCAATATGCAAATAGTTTTATGTGGTTTTCAGGTGCTACAAACTGTATAAACTGAATATCACTGCTGAACAGACAGCAAAAACTGTTGGATAAGCTCTGCTGCTGAATATGTGGTTTTGCTTTTGTCCACAGTGCTCGAGCACTTTAGGACCATTAATCACTGCAGGCTCAATAATGAGCCCATATTCTTATGTCCCTGGCATCTGGGGCCTGAAGCCTTGAGATAGTTGCAGCAAAGCTACGATTGGCCACAACAGTATTGCCATCTTTCCTTTTCTTCCTTCCTTTGTGTCTAATGTGTGTTGTCTATTTGTTGATGTTTATTATTTTGATAATATGTAGTCTGGACAATGATTTTTATGTTTTTATTATGGGTCCGGTATTGAATTGGGCAGGCTATGCACCGCTATGACCCTTAATCCTGGATATTCAATGCCGTGGGGTTGCCGCACATGCCCCAGAGATGCTGACACTAACCGGCTAGCTTCCATGGGTAAAACTAGGCCAGCTTTTGCTATGCCTAATTTACCCGCTGATTGCTAACCGGGTAGCAGTGAAAAATCGCCGCTACCCAGTTAGTGACAGTCTCCGCCTCCGCTCCGCCCCAGAATACTCCTAACACGCCCCGATACTAACCACATAGCATTGGAGGGTGTGATGAGGTTAGAAGGGGAGCAGTAACTGTGCAAGTACTGTTGAATATCCTGATTTAAGGTATTTACGCTGTTTACTGGGCTATAAACCTTGTAAATGCCTTTTGAATATTGGGCCCTATATGCTTTGTGAACTGCTTTGATGTTTCAGCGTAAGGCAGTATAGAAAGTAAATTTTAAAAAGAAACATTCTGCATGCACAGCGCCATCAGGAGAGGATGTTGGCAAGGCAGCAGCCACACCATTGCAGCATTACTGGTGCCAGGGCATGAGACCACACGATAGCCTGGCATTGCCGCGCCTTTGGTGACCAGCGACCACCTTTCTCCCACTGCATGCATCTCTGGAGAGGCCTGGCACTTTCACATCCACTATGGGTGAAGGCAGTGAGGGTAGAGTGGTGAATGCATGCCCTTACATCAGGCCTAGGTGCAGAGGAGGTGTCCACAATAAGTGGGAGAGCTTGCAGGGAAAAGAAGGAGTAGGACGCAGGGTGTGCTAGAGTACCCACTGTTATCATGTGGGGGAGGTGTCTAGCTCGCCCGCTCCCTTCACAGACTCCTCATCCATAGTGTCCAGCAACCGGTGCACAAGGTCGGCCAGAGTCCTAGCTCCAGGCCAAATGGGATAGGAAATGGGTGGAGGATAGCTGGCTAGTTAAAGTGCTAGAGGTTTAGAAATCAGAAGCCACTGAAGACAAGGTATATCCAAAAATTGAAATTGGTGGGTACCACCAGCATTTATATACATCTAGATTATGAGATCCCCATATTAAATGAAATAATCCCTGAATGGCTAATATAAACCAAGAGCGATCTGCTTTGGGTATTTAATAATGGGGCGGATGAGTGCCTTTTCCCAAGTGTCTAGCACAAAACCTGCAGTCAGCCTGTGATTTATAATAGTACATGCATAAGGTATTAAGAGATGGTTTTCCAAACCAGCTGGATGGGATAGTTTCGAAGAAACAGGTAGTTTTCTGAATGGAAGAAATATTTTGGTGAGAGAACATGTAGTTGCCAGATTAAAAATGGACCACTTATACCCAGGTGGCGTATGTAGTTGCTATGTCTTCCGAAATCTGTCCAGCCGTAAAGGGGCTAGGGTTCAGGTTAGAAAAGCTTTGGTGGTTATTTAGTGGCCAAAGGATAATTTTTTGTTGCACAAAGGTGAGCTACAATCAAGAAGAATGTCATAGGTTCCATGGTTGAGTTACCTATGTGTGTTGTGTAATATTTTCTCTTCATCTCCATTAATTGAGGTCAACAGAATGAGTGCAAGGAACAATAAGTCCCTAAGGTATCGACGTCTTTGGCTTCTGCCACATCCTTTCAGCTTTTCGTAATTGGTGTTGCAGTAGTGAAAGGCCAGTGTGATTCCATGGCCGATGATGCTGTAAAGTAGGTTGACGCCGTTTCAAGGGTGCGATTTCATCCAAAGTGATGCTTAGGACTGAGTTCTGACAATTAGAGCTCGTTGAAGTCAGGTGGGATCAGCAGAAGAAAATGAAGCTAAAATGTCATTAGTAATTTTTCTCCTTTACCCCGAAAAGTTGACGTTTCCTAGCGAGGTGATGGCTATGGATGAGTTTATTGCAAGCTCAAATGCAAGCTTTAAGATCCATTTTTTAAGCAGATCTTTGAGATTGCCGACTAGCCCATGTGCTAGGCGTTTTCCTTCCCTGCCTTGAAACCCTAGTTTATTACCTTTGGTGTATAAAAGTAATTTATATACTATATAACTGTCTCTACTTATCTTTCATCTTTCCTTGTCATAACTAACGTTCTCTTCACTCCTTTATTTTTATATTTTTGAAAACCACTTTGCCTGCAAAAGGCAGTATAAAAAATGAAATAAACCATAAACCATAAATGTGACCAATATATGTTCAGAACAGGGTACTGCTAAACCATGAAGGTTCTTGGGATGTTTTGAGGAAGAATTATCAGTCAAAACTAGATCCAGGGTATGGCCTAGTATATGTGTAGGAAAAGAAACATGCTAAGGTTAAGATCATTCATAAAAGTGGCAAAGATTTTGTTGGATACTCTTGTTATGGTATTAAAGTGAATATCAAAATCATCTACAGGAGTATGTTGCAATATATGGCTAACAATACAGGAAGTGGAGGAGTAGCCTAGTGGTTTGGTCAGCAGCCTACTACCCAGGAGATCTGGGTTTGATTTCCACTGACATGCCTTGGCTAAGTCATTTTACCCTCCATTGCCTCAAAAGAAAAGGCCTGGCAATCTACTTCCAGTTATATCTTGCCAAGAAAACCAAGGAGTCAGCATTGACTTGAAGGCGCTTAAATAAAAAAAACCAACCCACTGGACGTGATTGAAAAACTAAATCCCACATGGAAGCTGTAAATGACAGTGGGCAGAATGTTACATGTAAATGCATTTTTGGAGTTGTGTGGTACAGCTCCTTTTACATATTTTATGTATCATGATATATATGGTTTGTACTCTTATCTGCAATGTTGTCTTTATTGTATTCTGAATGGTAGCTACTGTTGTTTTATTAGGTTATTGCACATTTTACTATTTAGTTTGCATTTTCATCTAAATTGGAGTTAACTCACATTGCGACTGGTAACCCTTACCCCCTTTTTATAAGGCTGGGTTTTTTTCATGATTGTATATTTTACTGTTGTTTTTGTTGTCTGTTTTATCTTTCCTTTTGAGCAGTAGTTGGGCATTGAATTGTTATTATTGTCATTATTGTTGAAATGCTTATTGTATGTTAAGTGTATGATAAATGTATGTAACACAAATGTGTAAATTTTAATTTGTGTTGGATATGGTGTGGAATGTATAAATGAAAATATTAGATGTAATGATAATGTATAAAGTGCAATAGATAAAGAATAAATATATAGATTTATACTCATGCAGAAAGAGGTGTAATGATATATAAAAATGTTTTTATTAGTTTGGAAGGTAAATATATATAAATGACGGATATTTTCAATATAGAGGATGTATACATGAGAAATGATTAAAATAGAGTCCTACGTTTAATCTGTGGTTGCAATTTTGTTGTGCCCCTCTTTCTTTGAATGTACAGATAAGTAGTTCTCCCTCTAAGCAGATAAATATTGGTATATTGAGATAGCATCTGAATATCACTTTACTTGGATAACGTTTAGCTTCACCCCCAGAAAACCCCATCACCTCCTAAATCTGAAATTGTGGTCTGACATCAAGTTGTCCAGTCTAAATAAGGTATTGGGACTTATCAAATGGGGGGGGGGGGGGGGCCTGGCTCTCTGGAAAAAAATGTTTGTTTATAGCTTTTCCTTATTAAATAATATTTACCTGAACACAAAATTTAAATAAATGTATATTATCACTTAGCTAAAAATCTCCCTCAACTGCTTCTATGTCTGTCTTTTTAAAATTATGGGACATGTTTACAGGGCTGGTGCATGGAGATGAAACACCCTAGGTAAACCTCATCCATTGCGCCCCCTCTGACCCCCTCCCCCGCCATGACTGTCACCCCTCTCTGGGATGTGCGGCAGCGGCAATGGCCGCAAGTTTACCTTTAAAATTTGGTACAGAAAGTCAGCATCGGGCGTTGGAGGGGCAGAAGCAAACAGCCCCACTTTGCTGAAGTTTCAAAGGTAAGAGCCGCAGGGCTGTTTGCAGCCATTCCTGCCCCTGCCTGTCCCAAAATAGGTGACAGCAGTGGCAACGGGCACCCCATGGTGGGGGGGGGGGGGCATGCATGCTAGGTGACCACCTAGTTTGCCTGATTGTAGCCGGCTCTACTTGTTTACTAAGCTGGGCGAACAGTTAGCATAAGCTACGAGGGGTGTCTGATATTAAAGGTACAGGCCAAAATTACACTAACATTTGTATTTAAAGAAATTATTCAATACATTCCACTAAAATCTACATACTTTTGTTTACTTCTCCACATTATCGCCGTAAGCATTGAGACATTTATCCCAGCGTGACACTAGTTTGAATATCCCTTCACGGTACAGTTGCGTGTCAAGTTGCTTGAAGTAGTCCATAACGGTGTCTTGCAATTCTTCCTGATCTTGAGGAAGTTGAGATCGCATGTGATTTCAGGAACAGAACTCTTAGAAATGCCAGTTATTTCAGCAATTTCACGAACTTTAATGCGACGATCCTCCCTAATCAGACGTTCGACAATTGCGCAGTTGTCATCCATGTGTGAGGACCTTGGTCTGCCTGTTTTCTTTTCCGGATCATCATTCAATTCCGTTCGGCCATCTTTAAACTTGTTACACCAGACGCTGACTTCTTTTAGGCTTAAAACGTTCGGGCCATACACACCTTCTAATCTGCGAAGAATTTCGCTCTGCTTAACTCCTTTGGCTTGCAAAAATCTGATAACTCCACGCACCTCAAACTTCGAATACTCTGCGATTACACACGCCATGTTTGTTTGCTTCCCGAAAACTACTCGTAATTTGAGTGTTTAAAAAAAGAACGCTAGAGACTCTCCTACTACGAGTACAAGTAGTCCTGCATATGATGGCACTATTGTGCATGCGGAGCCGGTATGATTGCCACCTGTACCTTTAATATCAGACACCCCTCGTATTTATAACTAGGCCTCATGTTATTCTATGGGACCTAGTTACAAAAAGCGCATGCTGTTAGCCCAGCTTAGTAAACATACCCCTGTAAGTTCCACTACTCTGGGGCCTCCGAATTTGCACTAGCCTGGGCCTCAGTGATTATCTGAAAGGCCCTGTTGGGTGTCACTGAACTTTTTTATGAAAAGCATTTATGCAGTTAGCATCGGGTGCAGACCACAGAAGTGTTTTTGAAAATCAGCCTGACAGTGTGCCAATAGTATAATAACAAGGACAGCTTCTAGCTTCTGTTGCTGATCTCTGTTATCCCTTGTTAGATTACATTTCTGGCCTGGTGGCAATATATAGCACCACATATTTTGCTACTATATCCAGATTTTCTTTCTTAGCTTTAGAGGCTCCTTCACATTTATTTCAGACAAGAAGCTGATCCATTTGCTCCATCAGCATGTTTTAGGCTGAAAATGAAAGGGCTCATGTCCTTGCAGTCTCCTAGAACACATTATACCCTGCTGTTTGTGTGCATCTCTCCTCTTCTCTTCCTGTTGCTACCTCTGAAACTGCTAATTTGCTGTGACTGCAATCCCCTACTTGTCCAGAGTGATGTACTGAAAAGACTGACAATAAATATTAAGCACAGATGCATGCCTAGGTCTTACCCAAGAAGCTTGTAATATTTACACAGGGAGCAGAGTCTATTAAAAAGCTTTCATGCACTGGATATGAGGCATTTGTGAGTTATATGGGTACCTCAAAATATTTTGAAACAGGCATATCAACTATCTTCCACTTTGAGAAGTCACTAATAGCGTGCCACATAGAATCATTCTATCCAATATTGACCTGTTTTTCTAAAGAGTAATAGTGTTATTACTCCTTGTGATTTGATGTATGAGAAACTCCCCATCCCCTGTATTATACCTCCAGCCAGACTAAGGGCATGCCCCTATAAGCACAAGAAGCTGGGCCCCTTTAAGGAACCTGGCTTGAATATGCCTGGAAAAGGGAAGAGACAGAGAGGGTGAGAGAAGAGCCCGAGGTGTTCCAGAGTACAGTGTGACCACCTACTTCTAAGGAGATACTACAGGAAGGTAGGAACTGGGGTATTTCCATGTTGGTCAGCAGGCTTCTGATAGTTATGCTGTGAAACCCAAAGTGCAGGAACTTTGGGGAAGGGGAGAACTGTTTCTCTACTACTGCTGTGAACCCAGTGAAGAACTTTGGAAGAGGGGCGAACTATTTCTCTGCTACTGCTGTGAACTTCCTATAAATAAAGCATTTTTCCTTTAACTCTCCGCCTGGCTCCACGGGGGGTTGTGTCGTGCCTGCTTGCAGCATACTACCTATGGTGGCAGTGGTGGGGTCTTCTTCTTAACCGAAGGACAAAAGAACACCCCACAACCCTCTGGGGCTCAGACCTACACCCAGTGGAAGAGAGTTTTTAGTATACAGCTAAAGGAGCAAGCCCTGCTGGAGTTAGGGCATGCCTTCTGCATAGTTAGTGCCGGACAGGCAGGAGGTTTTTTTTTCTTTCCCCCTTCTCCTACCCAAATGGGTGGGAACTGATAGAGCCAGAATGGAGAGATTACTCCAGGCCCTGGTGGAGGGACAGCAGCAACAACAGCAGCAACAACAGATGCTACAAGAGTTCTTGCAGGTGCAAGGGACCCAGCAACAGCAATTACTACAAAGGTCTTTGGAACCACAACAAAACTCACTCACACAAATGTCCCACATACTCCAGGGATGGCAGCCACACCTGCCAGTGCTACCCCTGCTGAAAATGGTGGAGGGTGAAGACCCGGGCTCCTTCCTGACCAATTTTGAACAAACCACCTGACTAGCTGGGTGGCCAGAAGAAATTTACATAGGGAACCTGTTGACAGGAAGCTGCCAAGCCGCCTACCAAAAAGCCAACCCAGATGGAAGTGCAACAGTAAAAACCGCTATACTGAAGCGAGCAGGCTATATGCCAGAAACTTATCACTAACGGTTCCAGAAGGCAACTGTGGGACTTACAAAGAACCTCCGGAGCTTCTTCTATAGGTTGAAGGAGATGGCACGGAAGTGGCTACGGCCAGAAGATAAGACAGAAGCAGAAGTAGTCAAGATCGTCCTGCTCAAACAATTTTTAGAAGGCTTGTCTTATGAGACAGTAGGTGCGCCAGTTTGCTAAACTGACCCTGGACAGTGCTGTAGAGATACTAGAAGGCTTTTATGAAGCACAGTCAGTAGCTGAGACACCCAGGATGAGGGGGACAAGGCCGGCTGGATCCCATGGGGCCGTACATCGAGACTGGAACCCCTGAGGATCACTGCACCTAGGACTTCACACTCCCCAGCTGCCCAAAAAGCCAGAGACGACTATCTGTCCTGTTTCAGTTGCAGAGGAAAAGGTCACTATGCCTGCGAGTGCTCCATAGAAATGGGGGAACCCATGGACACGGCCTCACATAAGTGCTGTATTCTGGAAGCATCCCTAATGAGCCATGGGTTGTTTGTAATACCGATAGAATTTGAGGACATTCACCTGCAAGCCCTCATGGACTTGGGAAGCATAAGGACCCTTGCCAGCAGGGACATCAGGACCAGACCGATGATGCAAGTGAAACAAAAAACGGCCACTGGAATGGAGATCCTGGAAGCAGTGGTCATGCCTTACCTGGCCTATCCAGTGGTTTTAGGTTGGGACTTCCCTAAATTCATGGATGTCTGGGACCGGAGGAAAGGTAGCCTTGACGAGGTGACCGAGGAGGACTTCCCAGAACTTTTCCGCTTAGAAGACTCGGATTATTTGTTGGGAACCCCAAGCCCCCTAAGTCCTCTAGACAGTGTCGGTGGGAAAGGGCCCGCCATAATGCACATATAGGAGTGGCTATGAGTGAGAGCTTCGTAAAGAGGGGAGTATCCCAGAGGATGCTGTAGACGAGTCTTGGGGGAACCTAGCACCCTAATGGGAGGCCCTGGAGGATGAAAACCACCTACTAGGATGGGCTGGTATAGGAAACCTGGGCCAGTATAAAAAACCTGAAGGGAAGATAATACCCTTAAGAATGCCAGGGACCAAATTCACGAGTTAGAAGGAACCCCAGTAGACAGCCTGGAAACTTCCCCGAGAGCTTATCCCTACTTTTTACTATGACAGGATCTCCTTTATAGGGTTATCCAGGGAACAATAGAGGGAGAAGAGCTGGAGCAGTTAGTGGTGCCCCAAGCCTATTGCTCACAGTTAGAACATTAAAACAGCTCCATATCTCACCTTAGAAATTAGAATTTTCACATCAGACTCCTGTCCCTATTAACTGGCTTTATTGATGGCAACCGGATCTCAGACTTAGAACCAGGCTTTTTGCTGAACCACCGTAACAATGTGGATTCAGCGCCGTACCGTACATCAACGACCCATATTGTTGCTATTTTCAATCATAAGCCATTAATTGGGTTAAAAATTAGAACATATTCCAGTCAGCTTCACCTATGCTGAACTTAAGAAACGGTATTTCTTTATAAACGTGGAAAAAATTAATTGAAAGGTAATGCTTATCTCAAAAAAGGCAGTAGAAGAGAAGGGCACAGATAGAAGTCCTGCACAGGCATATAGGAAAGATGGTCACTGCTAATCAAAGTTTACAATCTGGTCAAGACAGACAACACAGTAGCTGTTGACATAGGATATATCTAGGGGGAATGGTAAGGAAGCATGAAGGATATCAGGTGAAATCAGCTTCATCTCCTCTTCAATACCAACGTTTTCCCTCAATCTCTGTTACCCTTTCTTCCATTTCTGAGATCACTCAAGAGGAAACCCCTCAACTTCTTTCCTCCTCTAAACGTACTACCTGTTCCTCTGATCTTATCCCCCCCCATCTCCTTAACTCCATCCCCTCCTTTGTCACCCCTTCCTTCACACACATTCTCAACTTTTCCTGCAGCCTTCAAGCATGCTCTGGTCACACCTCGCCTCAAGAAACCTTCACTTGACGCTACTTGTCCTTCTAATTATTGACCCATCTCCCTTCTTCCCTACATTTCCAAAATTCCTGAACCTGCTGTCCTCCGCCATTGCCTTGAATTTCTCTCCTCCTAGATCTATTTCAATCAGGCTTTCGTCCCTTAGACTTTACTGAAACAGCCCTTGCTAAAGTCTCTAGCGACTTGTTCCTGGTTAAATCCAAAGGCCTTTGCTTGGTCCTCATTCTTCTTGACCTTTCTGCTGCTTTTGATACATTGTTCTCTTTGATACATTTATTTAATTTATTTATTTATTTATTTGAAAAACTTTTATATACCGCCAATTCCTAAGATCAGTGGCGGTTTACATCGAACAATGCTAAGGTACAGAGAACAATATGCAACTATATACCAATACATAGAACATTAAGCAACTATATACAACTATATACCACTACATAGAACATTAAACAACTATATACAGATACAATCTAGAGTTTAGAGCTATTTACAACTTGCGACATACTTTAACATATATACAATTTGAAACATCAGATTATGGTTGAATTATGGGTAATAGTAATTGTATGGGAGTCATATTGCAGGAGTGTAATCAGGTTGAGAACATTGTTCTCTCTTGGTTTCAGAGGCTCTGTACTCTCCTGGTTCTCTTCTAATCTCATGTTGAAAGAACTGAATTATGAGATTGCAGACCTGCTATTAGTAATCTGTGAACTATCATTAAAATCATCTGTAATACTTGAAGATTGGAGGATGGTGAACATAACGTCAATTTTTAAAAAGGGTTCCAGGGGTGATCCGGGAAACTACAGACCGGTGAGCCTGACGTCAGTACCGGAAAAAATGGTAGAAACCATCATAAAGAACAAAATTGCTGGACGTGTAGATAGTCATGGCTTAATGGGAGACAGCCAACATGGCTTTAGACAAGGAAGATCTTGTCTTACTAATCTGTTAGGTTTTTTTTAAGGTGTGAATAAACAGGTAGACAAAGGTGAGTCGGTTGATATAGTGTATTTGGACTTTCATAAAGCCTTTGACAAGGTCCCTCAACAGAGAATTTTGGCAATACTAAAGAGTCATGGGATAGGAGGCAGTGTACTACTGTGGATCAGGAACTGGTTAAAAGATAGAAAGCAGAGGGTAGGGCAAAATGGCCAATTTCCCCAATGGAGAAAGGTGAATAGTGGTGTACCCCAGGGATCTGTGCAGGGTCCACTGCTTTTTGACATATTCATAAATGACCTGGAAAAGGGAATAACGAGTGAGGCTATCAAATTTGCAGATGAGACAAAACTATTTAAAGTTGTTAAAACCCATGAGGACTGTGGAAAATTGCAAGAGGATCTTGATAAATTGGAAGACTGGGCATCAAAATGGCAGATGAAATTTAATGTGGACAAGTGCAAAGTTATGCACCTAGGGAAGAACAACCCAAACTATGGTTACACGATGCAAGGTACCACATTAGAAACCACCACCCAGGAAAAAGATTTAGGTGTCATTGTGGATAACATGTTAAAAACCCCTCCACCCAGTGTGCAGTGGCAGCCAAGAGAGCAAATAGAATGCTAGGTATCATAAGGAAAGGAATGGAAAATAAAACAAAGAATATTATAATGCCTCTGCATCGTTCCATGGTGCGACCGCACCTTGAATATTGTGTGTAGTTCTGGTCGCCGTATCTTAAAAAGGATATAGCATTACTAGAAAAGGTTCAGAGAAGAGCCACCAAAATGGTAAAGGGGATGGAAGGATACCCCTATGAAGAAAGGCTAAAAAGGTTAGGGCTCTTTAACCTGGAAAAGAGACGGCTGAGGGGAGATATGATAGAAGTCTATAAATTAATGAACGGAGTGGAACGGGTAAACGTAGATCGATTGTTTACGTTATCAGAATATAGAAAGACTAGGGGACATGCAATGAAGCTACAGGGTAAACTATTCAAGACTAATAAGAGAAAATATTTTTTCACTCAATGTGTAATCAAACTCTGGAATTTGTTACCGGAGGATATAGTAAAGGCTGTTAGTGTAGCTGGGTTTAAAAATGGTTTGGACAAGTTCCTGGAGGAAAGGTCCATAAACCATTATTAAAAGGGACACAGGATAATCAATGCTTGACCCAATACAAGTATTGTGGAACCTTTGTCTTTTGGGGAAACTGCGAGGTATGTATGACCTAGATCGGTCACTTTTGGAAACAGGATACTGGGCTTGATGGACCTTGGTCTGACCCATTATGGCATGTCTTCTGTTCTTATGTTCTCTCCCATCGCTCCTTCAGTGTTTGTTCTAGTGGTTCCTCCTCTACTGCTATTCCTCTTTCAGTTGGTGTATCCTAAGAGTCTGTTCTAGACCCTCTTCTTTTCTCTCTCTATACCTAGTCCCTTGGTGCTCTTATCTCCTCCCATGGCTTTCAGTATCATTTTTTGCTAATGACTCTCAGATCTATCTATCTACACCTGATATTTCTCTTACACTCTAAGCCTGTACATCTGCCTGCCTATCTGTCATCGCTGCCTGGATGTCTCACTGCCTTTCTGAAACTGAACATGGCCAAAATCGAACTTCTTATGTTTCCCACTAAACCCTCTTCCCCTCTTCCTCCCTTCTCTGTTTCTGTTGATAAACCCTCTTCCCCTCTTCCTCCCTTCTCTGTTTCTGTTGATAAACCCTCTTCCCCTCTTCCTCCCTTCTCTGTTTCTGTTGATAAACCCTCTTCCCCTCTTCCTCCCTTCTCTGTTTCTGTTGATAAACCCTCTTCCCCTCTTCCTCCCTTCTCTGTTTCTGTTGATAAACCCTCTTCCCCTCTTCCTCCCTTCTCTGTTTCTGTTGATAACACTCTTCTGCTTCCTGTTTCCTCGGCCTGTAACCTAGGAGTTATCTTCAACTTCTCCCTCTCCTTCTCCACACGTATCCAACAGATAGCAAAAACCTGTCGTTTCTTTCTCTACAAGATTAACAAAATTTGCCTCTTCCTTTCTGAACACACTACGAGAAGCATGTATCCACTCTTTATTTAACAGGTTTTTATACCACTTTATCATTTCAGTCAAAGTGGTTTATGTGGTAACTTAAACTTAGTAATGTACATTAAACAGGGACATTGATAACTTGGATGTTTCTGAGGCAATGGAGGGTGAAGTGACTTGCCCAAGGCCACAAGGAGTGCAAGTGGGAATCAAACCCCTAGTTTTCTGGGTCCCAAGCAAATGTTCTAACTGTTAGGCTACTCCTCCTCTCTTCAGTTGCTTCTTGTCTTGACTATTGCAACCTCCTCCTTGCTGATCTCCCTCTGAGTCATCTTTCTCCCCTTCAGTCTGGCTATACTTTATTCAGAAAGGACAGGGTAGGAACAGGGCCGGCCCGTCCATTGAGCAAGAATGTTTTTTGCACAGGGCCCCGCGTTTCAGGGGGCCCCGCGCAAAGAACATTCTGCTTTTTTTTTTTAAATTACATTTTAAAAAAAAACCTGTCTCTGGCTGCTGCCGCTGCCGCGTCTGTCACAGCAGCGGCAGAATGGAGTGTCCCGCGGGGCCCCTTCTCCTCGTTGAGCCCTCTGCAAGGGCTTTCAGATTCGCGAAGGGAGAGTGCTCCCTCGCGTCTCTGTAAAGCCCGCAGGGGCTAATGGGAAATTTCCCATCTGCCCCTTTAGACGCGAGGGGCTGAGGGGAAATTTCCCATTAGCCCCTGCGGGCTTCACAGAGACGCGAGGGAGCATTCTCCCTTCGCGAATCTGAAAGCCCTTGCAGAGGGCTCAACGAGGAGAGGGGGCCCCGCGGGACACTCCATTCTGCCGCTGCTGCGACGGATGCGGCAGCGGCAGCAGCTAGAGCCAGGTTTTTTTTTTAAAATTTGCCAGAAGGGAAGGGAAGGGAAGGGGAGGGGAGGGGGGGTTAAGACTGGTAATGGGCTGGGGGGCTGATGGAGGCTGTCTGGAAATGGGCTGGGGGGGTGTTAGGACTGGAAATGGGCGGGGGGGGGGGGGTGTTAGGACTGGAAATGGGCTGGGGGGGTTAAGACTGCTAATGGGCTGGGGCTGATGGAGGCTGACTGGAAATGGTCTGGGGGGGTAGGACTGGAAATGGGCTGGGGGGGGTGTTAAGACTGGTAATGGGCTGGGGGCTGATGGAGGCTGTCTGGAAATGGGGTGAGGGGGGTTAGGACTGGAAATGGTCTGGGGGGGTAGGACTGGAAATGGGCTGGGGGGTGTTGGGGCTGGTAATGGGCTGGGGCTGATGGAGGCTGTCTGGAAATGGGGTGATGGGGGGGTTAGGACTGGAAATGGGTGATGGGGGGGTTAGGACTGGAAATGGGCTGGGGGTTGATGGGAGGCTGACTGGAAATGGGGTGATGGGAGGTTAGGACTGGAAATGGGCTGGGGGGGGGTGGTTAAGACGGGTAATGGGCTGTGGGCTGATGGGGGCTGTCTGGAAATAGGGTGATGGGGGGTTAGGATTGCTAATGGGCTAGGGGGGGGGGGTGAGGACTGCTAATGGGCTATGGGGGAGCTAGGACAGGAAATGGGCTGATGGGGAGGGGTTAGGACTTGAGGTGGGCTGATGGGG
Organism: Ichthyophis bannanicus; assembly: GCA_033557465.1. NCBI lineage: Eukaryota > Metazoa > Chordata > Amphibia > Gymnophiona > Ichthyophiidae > Ichthyophis > Ichthyophis bannanicus. Next base: position 104,373,347 of record CM066033.1, read on the forward strand.
TTAGGACTGGTAATGGGCTGTGGGCTGATGGGGGGGTTAGGACTGGCAATGGGCTATGGGGGGCTGACTGGAAAAGGGCTGATGGGCTTAAGACTGGAAGTGGGCTGATGGGGGGTTAGGACTGGTAATGGGTTATAGGGGGGGGCTTAAACTGAAAATGGGTTGATGGGGGGCTAGGACTGGTAATGGGTTGGGGGATTGCTATGACTGGAAATGGACTGAGTGGATGGGAGGCTTGAACTGCAAATAGCTGATGGGGAGGGAGCTTGGAATGGAAATGGGCTGTGAGGGAAGGGAGCTAGGACTGAAAATGGGCTGATGGAGCAGCTAGGATAGGACTGGAAATGGGCTGTTGGGGGGAGCTAAGATTGAAAATGGGCTGTGGTGGGGGCTTGAATTGAAATGGACTCATGGAGGGGCTAGAACTGGAAGTAGGCTCATGGGGGGGCTTGGACTGGAATTGGGCTGAGTGGAGGGGAGCTAGGATTTGACATGGGCTGATGGTGGGGCTAGGAAATGACTAGAAATGGGCTGATGGGGGGCTAGGATTGGAAATGAGCTGATGAAGGGACTCAGACTGAAAATGGATGGGGGAGCTAGGACTGGAAATGGGTTGATGGGGGGCTAGGACTTGAAATGGGCTGATGCAGGGACTAGAAGGGAATGGATGCTGGGTGAGACTGGAACTAGAAGGGAGCTGATGTTGGGGGAGGATTAGAATGGGATGGGGCTGGGAGAGTAAAATGGAGAGGGGAAAAATATTTTGTGTGGGAGGGATGAAAAATCTACAATTGGCCGGGTATTGGGAGAGAAGTGGGGATTGAGGATGGAGGGGTAAAATTTGTGTGGATGAAAGAAGAATGAGGAAAGAGCAAAAGGAGAAAGATTAGTATGTTAAAGCAGATGTAGAGAGAGAGGATGGAAAGAAAACTAGAAGAGAGAAGAAAGGACAAATGGACAGCAGACGATGGAGAGTTAGCAGAAAACATGAAGAAACCAGAAGAAAGTGGCTGGAGCAATTGCAACTGAAAAAAAATGCACAAAAGGTAGAAATATCTCTTTATTTTGAATTTATTAACTGGAATATGAAAGCTCTGGGAAATGTGCATCATTAACGTCTGCGCTTTGTTTGGTACAAGAGGAAATTGATTTATAGTTTTATTTCTACAGTGTTGTTGTACATTCCAAGTTTGGCTTTTGGGGTTCCCAGTTTAATTATTGCCTTCCTGTTTCTAAATTGCGATTCCTTGTTTGGTGATGGTCTATGTTCTGCATGTGTAACTGAGCTGAGGTATTCTGTTTATGTAATTCCTATTTGACATTGCCACTTGTTCTCTTTCCCCAGTATTCTCTGAAATGTACTGGTTTAATATTTGCAGTGTTTCCTTTTGATAGGTAGGGTCTGGTGCTTTGTGAGTCCTGGTAATGCTGTCAGGATACAGCGGGTTTGCTATGGGTTCTAAATGGGCAGCGTTTGTAGTAGTTCCTAATGTGCCTGGCGGTTGGCACTGGATTATAGTAATGTAGAAATCTTTTAGTCTTTCTTTATCCATACACTCATTAAGAGACATGTTTACTAAAAGTTAGTGTTTGGTAACATTATGCAAATATGTATGCAAATAAGGCCACTTATGCAAATGAGGCCCCGCACCGAGTCTCCGCACATGGCCCCGCACCCCCCTTGGGCCGCCCCTGGGTAGGAAGAAGGGGAGGAGGAGTAGCACTATATGTAAAAAATAATATTAACGCTTTGGAATTACAGAGCTTAAAAGGGAGAGAGGAGGCATTGTGGGTTAAACTAGAAAGAGGGAAAGAGAAATCTATTTGCATTGGCGTGATATACAGACCTCCCTCACAAGAGGAAGAGGTGGACAGAGAGTTAATTGAAGACATACGCAGCATTGCTAGGAAAGGGGAAGTGCTACTGATAGGAGATTTTCAATATGCCAGATGTTGATTGGCACATTCCTGCTGCAGTATCATCTAGAAGTAAGGAGATCCTGGATTCTCTACAGGGAGAACTATTCAGGCAATTGGTAACAGACCCCACACGTGAAGGGGCCATACTGGACTTGGTGCTTACCAATGGTGAAAGTGTTTCTGATGTTGTAGTGGGAGATCATTTTGCATCCAGTGATCACCAGATGGTGTGGTTCAGTATTAGGACTAGGGCTGATAGAATTCATTCAAAGGTGAGGATCTTAGACTTTAGGAAGACTAACTTTGCGAAAATGGGTCAATACCTCAGGGAGTCGTTAGTGGGATGGGAACAGCTCGGGGATGTAGAAAAACAGTGGGCAAAACTGAAAGGGGATATTTTAAGGGCAACCAACCTTTTTGTTAAAATGGTAAATAAAGGTAAAAGGAAAAGGAGACCACTATGGTTTTCAAAAGAAGTAGCTGAAAAAGTGAAGAAAAAGAGGGAGGCCTTCATGAAATACAAGAGATCACAGAGAGAGGAAGACAGGTATCTGTATTTGGAAAAACTTAGAGAAGCTAGCAAAGTAATCAAGAAGGCAAAGATTCAAAAGGAGGAGGAAATAGCCAATGCAATAAAATGGGGGATAAGACATTTTTCAGATATATTAGTGAGAAGAGGAAGGGCAAAAGTGGTATTGTCAGACTCAAGGGTGCAGGGGAGGAATATGTAGAAGCTGATAAGGATAAAGCGGAATTGCTTAACAAATATTTTTGTTCTGTGTTCACAGATGAAGAACGAGGAGCAGGAACTCAGAAAACACCCACAAATAGGAACAGAAGCGAGGGACATCTTGAATAATTTTCAGAAGACTGTGTTCGTGAGAAACTAGCTCAACTTAATGTAGACAAAGCGATGGGACCGGATGGGATACACTCTAGAATACTGAGGGAACTTGGAGATGTTCTAGCAATTCCACTGACTGACCTTTTCAATGCCTCGTTGGAGTCGGTAGTGGTGCCAAAGGACTGGAGAGAGGCTCATGTGGTGCCTTTACACAAAAGAAGAAGTAAGGATGTGGTTGAAAACTACAGGCCGGTTCGTTTAACTTCGGTGGTGAGTAAATTATAGGAAACGCTGCTGAAAGAGAAAATAGTGAGGTTTCTGGAGTCCAGCGGATTACACGATCTGAGGCAGCATGGATTCACCAGATGCAGGTCTTGTCAGACAAATCTGATTGATTTCTTTGACTGGGTGACCAGAGAGTTGGACTGAGGGAGATCTCTAGATGTGGTGTAGTTAGATTTCAGTAAAGCCTTTGACACTGTTCCTCACAGGCGACTGATAAACAAACTGAGCACCCTAGGGATGGACCCTAAAGTTACTGCTTGGGTTAGAAATTGGTTGGGTGGGAGGCGACAAAGAGTACAAGTAAATGGAGCTCACTCTGAGGAGAAGGATGTTACCAGTGGTGTGCCCCAGGGATCTGTCCTTGGTCCGATTCTTTTTAACATCTTTATTAGCGATATAGCGGAAGGGCTGTCGAGTAAGGTTTGCCTCTTTGCGGATGATACCAAAATCTGCAATAGACACCCAGGAAGGGGTAGATAACATGAGGAGGGATCTAGCTAAGATTGAAGAATGGTCTAGAATTTGGCAGCTGGGATTTAATGTTAAAAAATGTAAGGTCATGCATTTGGGCTGCAGCAATCCAAGGGAGCAATATAGTATAGGGGGTGAAGTACTCTTGTCCACTAAAGAAGAGCGGGACCTAGGCGTGGTTGTGTCTGATCTTAAAGTAGCTAAACAGGTAGAAAAGGCGTCGGCAAAAGCTAGAAGGATGCATGGGTGCATATGGAGAGGAATGGCTAGCAGAAAAAAGGAGGTGATAATGCCTCTCTATAAGTCTTTGGTGCGACCTCATTTGGAGTATAGTGTGCAATTCTGGAGACCACACCTTCAAAAGGATGTGAACAGGATGGAGTCGGTGCAGAGGGTGGCTACTAAAATGATTAGTGGGCTTCATTATAAAGCATATGAGGACAGACTGAAGGATCTTAATATGTACACCTTAGAGGAAAGGCGGGATAGGGGTGATATGATTGAGATGTTTAAATACCTCCATGGCATAAATGTTCAGGGAAAGAGCCTCTTTCAATCAAAAGCAAGTTCTGCTACGATGGGACATGGGATGAGGGTGAAGGGAGATAGATTCAGGAGTGATATGCGGAAATATTTCTTTACGGAAAGAGTAGTGGATCCATGGAATAGTCTCCCAGTGGAGGTGGTAGAGATGAGGACAGTAACTGAATTCAAAAAAGCATGGGACAAACACAGAGGATCTCTAAGGGAAAAAGGGGACTGTTGTAGTTTTTATGGAAGGACAGACTAGATAGGCCATGTGGTCTTTTTCTGTCATCATATTTCTATGTTTCTATGTTTCTATGAAACTGTTGCATGGCTAATCTTCTGCCAGCCCCACTATACTCATACAATCCCTCTTATCAAATCAGCTCATTCGCTTCCCTTCCATTTCCATATCCAATACAAACGTCGCCTTCTTACCTAAAAGTGCATGCATTCTATTGCTCCTCACAACCTTGTGCACTGCGCTCTTCCTCTGGTTTGCTTCTCTCTATGCCCTTCTCTTCAACAGTCAATTCCAGACTTCAATCCTTTCACCTTGCTGCTCCTTATGCCTTGGAACAAACTAGCTGTATCTTTACATCAGGTTTCATCTCTCCCCCTTTTCAAATGCACGCTAAAGGCTCACCTCGTTCAGGCTGCTTTGGGATCTTAATCCTTTGTTCTCCTTCTGTCTCTTTACCCATCCCTACTGTACCCTTGTTCTCATCTAGTGTATTGTCTGTTTTGATTAGATTGGAAGCTCTGATGAGCTGGTACTGCCTTTGTATGCGTCTGTACAGTGCTGAATATTCTTTGTAGCGCTATACTGTAGCAGCAAAGCGCAGACAAACCAATGATACCAGGAGTCTGTTCAGAAGGTCCAAATCATTTATTTGTGCACAAGTCTCGAACCAGTCAATTTCAAAATGGCTGAGCAAAGTTTTCAAGCATTACAACAACTTTTATAGACTTCTGTTCGATTCTAGGTATAGAAAAACATTTCATTGGTCCCGGTAATCTCCCGTACCTCCCGTACCTCTTCTATTGGTCCCGGTACTGATAAGTTTATCCAGTTATGTCCCTCCAGTGGGCATGACACCTGCATACCCCCCTTCTAGTCCCAATTACAATGGTCAGTTCATCAACTTGTTACTTTCACACACTTTCAAGGTTATAGAACCAATTTGTACGTGCAGAGGAGCTGGGCTCTGCAACTCATCTGTCAGCACTCCCAATTATTTCTTTGCAGATGTACTTTTTCTTATCAGTAACTTTTAAACATGTTTTTTCTGTATTTTTCCATCTTTCAATACTGCAGTTCTGCTTACCTAAGCTAATTCAATACTTCTACTGAGTTCTATCTTACAATAGCAGCATATTGGGGGATGTGCAATCCTATATGCCTCTCCACAGGCCTCATTTACAGGTCAAGCTAGCCATGCTGGCCTGCTTATGTTCGGACACTGTGGGTCACAGGCCTGCACCTGCCACATTCCCCCCTTTGATTAATCTCACCCTATTACTTAATAAGGTGTGAGAATTAAATCACTTTCTGAAGAATCACATCCTGGCTAAAGGATTTCTACCAGGACTGGCTGTATATAAAGCCATGATTTTTGTTGCGGTCTTCCGCTCTACTGTACTATCAATAGTGTTATGAATGGAACGCATACAACATGGGATTAAACATGGTAATAAGAAGATAACAGCAACAAGGATTAGTACCAATACGATGAAAGTCTTAAATCCTCCCACCCATGAAAAGAGGTTAGCAAACCAATTAGGAAATTTCAATGAGTGCCACGTCTGTACTGGCACATAAGCATGTCTTTGCATATCTTTAGCAATTTCTTCAACTACTTGACCTTTATCATCTATTTTCAAACAGCAATTGGTTAAGTTCAGCTTACCACATACTCCTCCTTCAGCTGCTAACAAATAATCAAGTGCTAAGCGGTTCTGATATATCGCAGTGCGCATCTGTGTACTTTGTCTAGCTAAAAGCGTGAGAGCATGACTAGTTTCATTGGTTATTATTTCAACTACTGCTTGTAAGCGAATAATACGATTAATCATATAAATTGGGGTACGATAACCATACATACCATCATCATTCCAAGTGGCGGGTCCATAATACTCAATAATTCTTTCTGGTGGCCAATCATCACCCTGCCATTTCTCCCACTTGCCTATCTGTAAGGCCTCTCTCTTTTGTCTTAGTGCTCTTTTGTGTCGGTGGGTAGTGTATACTGGGTATCCTAATTGTTCTCCATGTTCAGTGTTTAAAAGAAAGAAAGAAGGTCTGATGGTTCCTAAGACACATGCTCCTCCCCAGTGTGGTGGGAGTTGTGCATATGCTCGGTTTCCACAGATCCAATATAGGCCAGGTGGGGCCTGCCAGGCTTGGATTTCAGCAAGGTTAGTCCATAGACCTGCAAGTTCAGGAAATCTGGCTAATGGGTTAGGAGGTTCAGGATGTCCAATTCCTGACCACCATGCTATCTTCTTGGTTGTGGCATTATAGTACTTTTGGCTAAGACAGACCAGCTGTCCTACCTTTTGGGTGAACTGGGGTCCAGTTCTGGCATAGCAAAGACGTCCAACGATTGAGTGCGCTAACACCCATTCACTGGTAGTCTTGTGTAATTCAGTCTGATTGTAAATCATGGAATAATTCAATTCTTGGGCTTCCCATGGCCACTGATCTCCCATTTGGGTTCCGCCACAGAAAATAACAATCTGTGATCTTAAGACTAGATACTACTGCTCCGGCTAATTCTAGAAATAAATTCTGTGAGGGGTGAGGGATCTCAAACTTATTTACATGCATGGCTTCATAAAAAGTATTATGAATATGATATTTAGATGACTTGTGGGCTTGAGTATTCAATCTGATATACACAATGGTCCCTGGATCTATTGCTCCTCCAGCAATACGTAAACCAAACTTATATCCTTGTTTCCATGCATGGGGATTGTGTATACGTAAGTGTAAGGGGTTACAAGCATCTTTCTGACATTTATCATTTGTGGTTGGCTTGGTTAAAGTAGCCATTCGTTTATCTATTTTCTCATCAGTTATACCAGTGTTCCAGGTAGCATAAAAAACACATCCCCAATACGGGCAATAGTAGTCTGCTGCTGGGGCAGTACTATAGCCTGGTTCCTTTTTACCTGTACACTTTCTCCATCCCGTGGCACCTTCTGGACACATATACTTATGGTCATTTCGATACGCTTTCTCCCATGTACCACAGGTGGAATAACTATCTCTATTAATAGCATTGCATGCATCAAAATTCAAAACAGCAGGTTTAGTAATGTCCTTAAGTGGCGGCGTTGCAGCTAATATAGGTCCATCTGCATCCTTCCATCTTATTTCCATCGTGTAATAGGATGGATTCTGATGCGGATTATAGCATGTTTTAATTTTTCCATGAGTGCAAACATTTAGTTCAGTGGTGTTATAGATACACCGAGTTACTGTCCCCTTGCAGGTATAGTAAGAATGATAAAGCAAAGTCTGAGTTACTTTCAGTCCAATTCTAGTAGAAGTAATGCAGGCAGTGCATGGAGGTAAAGCATGAGTCTGTTCAAAACCTCCAAAGAAGGCAACCAAAGCAAAGCAAAAGTAGAGATGCATGTCGATGTTGATTGGAGTTCTTCTGAATCCTCAGCTTGCTGATCTTGATCACGACGGTCTTTTATTCTTCGTCCCGTTTGCTAATGAAGCAATTTAACGGGTGCTGAGTGTTGATTGAAGATCCTCAGGTTGTCCAGTACACATTAACCAACTTATTAGTAATTTCAGTTGGCTTGTGAAGTCTGGCTTAGTCAATGTAGTCTCAAAGTAGTGTGTCAAATCACACACAAATTGGGTTCGTTGAAACAAAGCTGTTGCTGCATGGAAAACAGCAATCCTCTTCGAAAGACTTGGCTGCTGCAAAGCACTTGTGATGAAGTGTCTAAGCTGCTGGTTGTCGTCTCAAAGTAACTCGCAAGGGTACATCAGGGTGCTGTTCTGCTGTCCACTGCTCTGGTTCAGGATCGGCGGCGGGCTTGACTCTGCTGTGGTGGATCCAGGCGTCGATCTCGGCTACCTTTACTGCAGTTGGGGTAGACAGGATGACGGTGTACGGTCCCTTCCAATGGGGTTCCAACGGTGTCTTCTTCCAATCTTTGATCCACACCGAGGTACCAGGCTGGTAGGGATGCAAGGGTTCCGTCAAGTTGATAGGCAACTGGTCTTGGATCCACGTATGGAGAGTCTGCAGAACAAAACTAAGAGCTAGAAGTTCTTGTCTGGTTATTTCTGAACCAATTTGGGCTAGACTTCCTTTGATTCCCTGCACTATTGGTGGGGGTTTACCATACAAAACTTCAAAAGGGGAAAATCCTGTTGACTTTACAGGAGCTGAGCGTATTCTGAATAAAGCTATGGGGAGCACTTGGGGCCACTTCAATTGTGTCTCCTGACAAAGCTTAGACATTTGGGCTTTCAAGGTACGATTCATTCGCTCAACTTTCCCTGAACTCTGGGGTCTGTATGCAGTGTGGAGTTTCCATTGTATCTGCAAAGCTTTTGCTAACTGCTGAGTAACTTGGGAGACAAATGAGGGTCCATTGTCTGACCCTATTACTGCTGGAATTCCGAATCTGGGGACAATCTCTCTCATTAAGACTTTGGTAACTTCTCGGGCTTTCTCAGTTCTGGTTGGGAATGCTTCTACCCACCCAGAGAAAGTACAAACTAATACTAATAGGTAATGGTACCCATTGGCTTTTGGCATTTCGGTGAAATCAACTTGGAGGTTGTGCATGGGGGTCACACCTCTTGACTGAACTCGGGGTGCTGTAATAAGGCCTTGCTTGGCATTATTCTTGGCACAAGTTTGACATTGTCGTGCTACTGAAGCTGATATGGTTGTCATCAGAGGGATGTAGAAATGTGGTCTGAGTGCTTTTTCCATAGCACTTTTCCCATAGTGGGTAGCTTCGTGGAAAGCTTTGACAAAGGATGGTCCTAACAGTTCAGGAATTACTATTCGTCCTGGAGGTTGACTGCCCTCTTCTGGTGGCAGCTCAATCCATCCGTCTTTCAATACTCCATTTTCTTTGTCACAATAGTAGTCCAATTCTTTGGTGGTATATCGTGGGGTCCATAGATTCAAAGGTACTGGAAACAATGCTGCTTGCATTGGCATAGCTTGTGGGGCAATTTGTCCTGTCATAGCTGCTTGTCGTGCTGAGGCATCTGCAAATCTATTTCCTCGGGCAACTTCTCCTTTTCCTGCTTGATGTCCTCTGCAATGCATGACAGCTACACGTGTTGGGGCCCAAACGGCATCAAGTAACATCAATATTTCGGGACCATATTTGACTGATTTTCCTCCGGATGTGATGAGTCCTCTTTCTTTATAGAGAGCTCCATGGGCATGCAGGGTAGTGAAGGCATATTTGGAATCTGTATATACATTTAGCACAAGTTTTTCTCCTAACAACAATGCTCTGGTGAGTGCTATCAATTCGGCTTTCTGGGCTGATGTGCCTGAGGCTAGGGCTGATGATTCAACTACTTCGTGTTGAGTGACGACTGCATATCCGGCACAGCGTCGTCCATCAAGGATGAGACTGCTCCCATCAACATAATAGGTTTGGTCAGGATTGTCTATGGGCACATCTGTCAAGTCGGGTCGGCTGGAGAACACAGTCTCCATGACTTCGATACAGTCATGTTCTGGGAGTTCTTCACTGATGGGTATCAAGGTGGCTGGATTCAGGGCATGGCTCACTTCAAGTTGTATCTGTGGGTTTTCACATAACATGCTCTGGTACTTCAACATTCGGGAATTGGTGAGCCAATAATTTGCTTTCTGTTCCATAAGGGCAAGGACTGCATGTGGCACAGTGACTCGTATGTTCTGTCCTAGTGTGAGTTTGTCTGCTTCACTCACTAGTAGCGCTGTAGCTGCAACTGCTCTCAAGCAAGGTGGCCATCCTTTGGCCACAGGGTCCAATTGTTTCGATAGGTAGGCTACAGGTCGCTCCCAATTTCCCAATTTCTGAGTCAACATGCCCAAGGCATTTCCCTGTGCTTCATGTACAAACAAGTGGAAAGGTTTGTGGACATCTGGTAGTCCAAGTGCTGGTGATGACATCAATTCTTCTTTTAACTTTTGGAAGGCTGTATCCTGCTCAAGTCCCCACTCCAGTGGCGACTTCTCTTCTCCTTTTGTGGCTTCATACAGTGGTTTGGCAATTTGGGCAAAGTTGGGTATCCAAATTCGGCAATATCCTGCCGCTCCCAGAAAGGCTCTGACTTGCTTTCTGGTTGTTGGAGTTGGAATTCTACATACTGCTTCTTTTCTTTCTCTGCCTAATCTTCTGCTTCCTTGGGTGATACGAAAACCCAGGTATTTCACTTCTTTTTGGCATAGCTGTGCTTTGGCTCTGGAAACTTTGTATCCAGCTTCCTCTAGTAACTGCAAGAGATCTTTGGTGGCTAGTATACATTCACTTTCTGATACGGCAGCTATCAACAGATCATCCACGTATTGGAGAAGCACTCTCTTTCCCGGGGCTACTGGATAGCTTGAAAGGTCTTGATTTAGTGCAGCACTAAAGATGGTAGGTGAATTCTTGAATCCTTGGGGTAATCTTGTCCAGGTAAGTTGGCCCCCTCTTCCAGAGATGGGGTCTTGCCATTCGAATGCAAACAATATTTGGCTTACAGGGGCTAATCTTATGCAAAAGAATGCATCTTTCAAATCCAGTACAGTGAAATGGGTAGCTTCAGCAGGTATCAGTCCTAGGAGGGTGTAAGGATTGGGTACGACTGGATGTATGGTCTCAGCTGCATCATTCACTCTTCTCAAATCTTGCACTGGGCGATAATCATCTGTCCCAGGTTTCTTTACTGGCAAAAGTGGGGTGTTCCATGGGGATTGACATACTTTTAGTAGGCCATACTCAAGCAATCTTTGTAGGTGGCGATGAATGCCTTCAATTGCGGCTCTTGGGAGAGGGTACTGTTTGACGTGCACTGGTGTAGCACTAGGCTTGAGGGTTACAATCACTGGAGCTATATGTTTGGCTAGGCCTGGGGGGCTGCCTTCTGCCCATACTCCAGGTGGTGCATCAATACTTTTCAAAGTTTGTTCAAAATAGGTATCTTGGATCGAATCATCAATGTAGTATCTCCATTCTTCTTCTCGGGGAACCGTCAGCAGCATCACTCCTGCTGGTTTGGTTTGGGGATTTACTGTCATTTGCATTTCTCCTTGCTCAGAGAAAGATATTTGTGCTTGAAGCTTGGCTAACATATCTCGTCCCAGTAGTGGCACTGGACATTCGGGCATGTAAAGGAATTGATGAGTTACTTGCTGTCCTCCCAGACTGCATATTCGGTTTTGAAGGAAAGACTTTGTGGCTTTGGCACCAGTTGCTCCTATAATGGTGACTGCTTTTGTAGTGAATGGGGCTATCTTTTTGTCTATTACTGAATGTTGTGCTCCAGTATCAACCATAAAGTCCATAATTTGGTCTCCTATTTGTATTCCGACCATAGGCTCCTGGAGACCTAAAGCAAACTTGGAGCCCGGTCTGTCCTAATCCACGTCATTCTCATCATGGGCTGGTGTGGCCAATGCTTGAATGGTTCCTCCTCTCTCTCGCTGGAATTGTTCTCGATTGGCTCCTCCTCGGCTTCGGGGATAGCTTCGTCTTTCTTCTCGCCACTGATGGCTGCTGTCGTCATCATGCTGGGCGTCTTCGAGTTGCGGGCACATATCTCTCCAATGTCCTTCCTCTCTGCAATAGGCGCATTGGTTCACGCCTAGTCTCTGGGTCCGGCCTCCGCCTTGACCCCGCCCTCTTCCTCTGCTCCTTCGACTAGGGACACCTCCCCTTTTCTGTTCCACTATGGCCGCAGCCAAAAAATCAGCTTTCTTCTTCATCTTTCTATCACATTCTCTCTGTCTTTCAGTATCACGATTCACATACACTTTATGAGCGACTTCCAGTAACTGTGTTGCATTCATGCCCGCAAACCCTTCTAACTTCTGTAATTTGCGTCTAATGTCTGGTTGAGACTGGTTTACAAAAGCAGAATTCACCATACATAAACTTCCTGGTGCCTCGGGATCATAGGGAGTATACATTCTGTATGCTTCAGTTAATCTTTCATAAAAATCTGCTGGGCTCTCATCTATCCCTTGGATAACTCCTGTAACTTTGGAAAGGTTCATAGCTTTCTGGTCCCCCCTTTTCAGGCCTTGTAAAAAGCCTTGGCGAAAACGAGCTAGGGCTGTGGATCCTTCATCTGTATTTGGATCCCATTGGGGGTCTTCATTCGGGAATTCTCTCTGAGCTGCTTCCCTACGATCTATTATATTCTGCCCCTGTGCCGGAGCTGCAGGGTTTTCTGCCATCCATTCAATAGCTGCTTTTCTAATTCTTGCTCGTTCTTCTGTAGTGAATAGGGTGGTCAGGAGCTGACGGCAATCTGGCCAAGTGGGTTGGTGAGTTTCCATAATACTAGTTACTAATTCTGTCAGCTCCTGGGGCTTACTAGTATAGGAGGCGTAATGCGACCTCCAATTTAATAAATCAGTTGTAGAGAAAGGGATATACACATAAGTTAGGGGTCCCGCTACCACTTCATCATTATCATTCTTTACGGGCACTCCCGGGACTTGCCGTAAGGGAAACAGTTTAGCTGCTATGGGTGTCTTTTGGGATCTAAGGGTTATTGTCGTTGCCTTTGCAGGAGTCACTTTCTTTTTCTCAACAGGTTTTGCTTTGGGTTTCGCTGTCACTGGCGTGCTAGTGCTAGTGCTGGCTTTCTCAATTATTTGTACACTTTCCTCATCTGGGGGATTCTCTTTCTCCTCCTTCTTCAGTCTCCACTTCTGACTCGCTTTTTAGGTCCTCCTCTTCTTTTCTCGCTAATTCTTCCTTTTTCTCTTCTCCAGGAGGGGGATCAGGGGTTGGGTCCCGCCTCGGCTCTGGCCGTCTCTGGGTTTCTGGGGCAGGACGCCGGGCTACTCTCACTGGACCTGGGGTTCGGGGCTACCTGAGAGTTATTTCTGGGGAATCAGGATCTGCCAGGATGGGCTTCTGTCTGGCTTTCTTATCCTGCTCTTTCATTCTAGGCTGTTCCGTTTTCTGTCTAGAATCTGCTTTAGCTAACATTATTCTGCACTGTTCCTCATAACAGCGCTGCGCCCAGGGGGGCGGATCTTCACAAATACTTAACCAGGAATCTATATAGGGGTACTGGTCGGGGTGCGCTATCCGCACTCTACGGTGTATTGACTGAATAATCTCTACTTTGAACGTTCCCTCTCGGGGCCAGATGGGGTCTAGATCGGGCCACTCCCTAGTACACAAAATTTGCAAACGGGCTGCTGTCATTTTAATACCATAATCTCCTGAATATCCCTCTTTAAAATGTGCGATCATACATTCTAATGGAGTGTTTCTAGTAGACCCCGCCCCTCCCATTTCGATGTGTGCGCGCAACAACAGACAAAAGGAAAAGGAGGGCGGACCGTGGGTAAGGGGTCCTCACGGCCCTGGAAACGTATAAGGAGTACAAATAACAAGACAAGACGACAATCGCTTCCCCCTTTTCGCGACCTGAACGCGGTCGCCCGGTCAGGAAATGCGCTACTCAGGGGTCCGCCTTCACTTGGTCCGTGCTGCCAGACCTCTCATTCACACTTCGTTCACACAATCATGCTAGCAACGTATCCCAGAATGCATTCGTTTCTATCTGTTCTGACTAGTCTTTTCCAATTTCCCAATTACAAAAAGGATGAGGGTTTCACCCAGCGAATTCCCATGCCAGGCTACTCGGCTCTTCCTTGAGAGGTGATCATGCTCTCTTACCAATTCCCAATATCTCGAGATTACAAATTCCAAAGTTCCAAGTTCCAATGGCAGTACTGCGCTTTCTATTTCTGTCTAGACCCAAAATCAAAACTATACTCACCGGATCCGGTCCTCAAACTTCCCAAGCAGGCGCATGAGTTGGACCTCGGACTCCCCTCACTCGGGTTCGAGGCGTTGACTCCAGCCGGGCTCGTCACCCGCCGAGGTCCGACCAGCTCCCTCCGATACAAGGGACCGGTGGCGCCAGGGAGCAGCCCTCGTCGGAAGGGCGCGATCCCGGCAGGACCAAGCCTATAGAGGCGGAAAGTCGTGGTATATTGCCCTATATACACTTTGATTCCACAACTTCCCGGCCAACGCACCAAGGAATATGTAGCAGCAAAGCGCAGACAAACCAATGATACCAGGAGTCTGTTCAGAAGGTCCAAATCATTTATTTGTGCACAAGTCTCGAACCAGTCAATTTCAAAATGGCTGAGCAAAGTTTTCAAGCATTACAACAACTTTTATAGACTTCTGTTCCATTCTAGGTATAGAAAAACATTTCATTGGTCCCGGTAATCTCCCGTACCTCCCGTACCTCTTCTATTGGTCCCGGTACTGATAAGTTTATCCAGTTATGTCCCTCCAGTGGGCATGACACCTGCATACCCCCCTTCTAGTCCCAATTACAATGGTCAGTTCATCAACTTGTTACTTTCACACTTTCAAGGTTATAGAACCAATTTGTACGTGCAGAGGAGCTGGGCTCTGCAACTCATCTGTCAGCACTCCCAATTATTTCTTTGCAGATGTACTTTTTCTTATCAGTAACTTTTAAACATGTTTTTCTGTATTTTTCCATCTTTCAATACTGCAGTTCTGCTTACCTAAGCTAATTCAATACTTCTACTGAGTTCTATCTTACAATAGCAGCATATTGGGGGATGTGCAATCCTATATGCCTCTCCACAGGCCTCATTTACAGGTCAAGCTAGCCATGCTGGCCTGCTTATGTTCGGACACTGTGGGTCACAGGCCTGCACCTGCCACAATACAATTGATTGCTAGTAGTAGTAGTAGACTTTTACAATTAACCCAGTGAACTCACAGAAATGACGGCATGGGAGTAACTGTAAATCTTTGTACACAGAATACATGTGTAATTTGTAAATAATATGGGAAATGTTTACTACCGTATCCTAACTGTTAGCATGGGGTTTGCTGCATGGTAAATGCATTGTGCTAAAAATCTTCTGCTAACCCATGAGCAGGTGATTGGCAGGGACTGGATGGATTAGGGGCAGCATATGGATGTTGACAGTGCATTGTAGTTAGCATGGGCATTTTGCATGTGTGCGTAACCGTGTCTTTTGCTTTTAGTGCAGGTGCATGGGGTGATGTTAAGGGCACCCGAGTGCCAGTTAACACCGTGCCATGCATTAACATGTTAACTGCAGGGATAGAGATGCACATGCCCCTTAAAGTTAGCGCAGAGATCCGTGCTAGCTGCGTGGCTCAAACGCATGCTGCCATAAGCATCCCAAAGGTGCATAAATTGTGTATTTGCTGTGTGCTGCCCAAACTCAGCCCAGAGCACACGTATATATGTTGGTTGTGTAAACGGACGCACCTTCCTGGCACCGCGTGGACCTGTACATACATAACTCCTTGGGTAATTTTATAAAAGCTTTTTTTGCATGTATAAAAAAGGCCTTTGCACATGAAAAAAATACTTTACAAAATTACTCCCTAATTAGCAGAAATAGCACGATCAGAGCAATGTTCTGCTTAAATGAAATTGTAAATGTACTGTAGAATAATTTAAAACTATCAAAGATCACAAAATACAATATCTCGTGTGGAAATACTGCATGTATAGACGTTTTTGTCTTTTCTGTTTAACTTTTCAGGGTTTTTTCTTCTGTTATGCCTTTTGACTCTTTTTCTAATTTTCTTAATATCCTATGTCTCCTTATTTCTTTATCTACCTACTCTATCTTGTTCTCCAACATCTGCCTTTCCTATCACTTCTCTGCATCTGTTTTCTGCGCTGCTCTTTCATCTCTCCATCACACCTTTTCATCTCTCTTCTTTTGTTTCTCATAATAGAAACCAAACGTAAAGAAAGACAGGTCTGACCCATGTCTCTATTTCAGATATAAACAGCTGCACATGACATTTGACCTTAAACACCGAAGCAAATGGTTCATTGAATATCTAATTTGCATCAGGATGAGCTGAGCTGAGATAAAAACAACCTTTTGTACAAACTGGGTTATTTGATTTCTTTCCCAAATCATTTTGTGCTAAACAATGAGTCAGGGCTATAAAAGACAGCATTAGTTTAATTCTCTTTATTGCCAAAAACGTGTAAACTGTTTTTATGTTTTTATAGATCCTTGCTATAGGATATGCATTAAACTGTAAAAATTTATATTAAAAAATGACTTATCTAAGAAACAAGCAAAATAAAGAGACATCTTATTTTAATCAATAATAGACCCATTTTTAATTGCAATAATACATCTGATTTTCAAAAGCACAGGTTATAGGATAAGGGAATAAGCAGAGATCCCCTGAACGTTTTTGTTTTCCATACCCTTTGTGGCACTTGAAAGAAAGATTGAAGGGTCGAAGGGCAGAGAGGGATAATTTGATATAGACTAGATGAAGAAAATACAAGTTTCTTATCTTGCCCTGCAATATGCTGCCAATCATGGTAATCTCACTGACCTCATTTGAACCCCTGATATTTCTTCTTATTCAAGGCTTTGATATACTACCTCTCATACATACCATCCATATGTGCACCTTTGCAGACAATTATAGCTTGCTCTTTCCTTCTGCTATGTTTGTGCTAGAAAAAAATCTGAATTCGTTTTCACTCATCTCTAAGCGCCTGTTGCTTTGAGATCTAGACCAGGAATTTGAGGTCTGGTTTTCAGAACCCACTAGTCATGCATGCAAATATTCTCAGACATACTCACAGGTTTGGATTAACGCACAGCTTTACTAGGCAGCGACATTTTGGAGGTAGCAAATTTTCTGCCACCCTATATACTATTGATCCTGACCCAGACCCCTGAAAAACTATCTCTACCAATTTTAGCAGTGACATAGGGACTAAATTTGTACTTTCTGCTACTACTACTTACGGGTTTCATCCCCTCTGGAATTTTCATATGGGGCCTGGGGCCTGTGAACCCAGGCTTAGTTCTCTTATTTACTTCAATGGGGACTACATCACTGGGGCAGAGATTTGGAAAGCAAGCAGCTTTCCAATCCAACTTCTCCAGCCCTTGAATTGAAGAACCATTATGCAGCCCTGGAAGTGGAGGAGGTGAAAGCATCCCTGGAAAGGGAAGAACCAGAGTTCAAGTACCCCAAAGTTGCAGAATCAGTGACCAGAAGGAAACGAAGGGTAGTGGTGGTTGGAGACTCTCTTCTGAGGGGTACTGAGGCGTCCATCTGCCGACCAGACTTGATGTCCAGAGAGGTATGCTGTCTGCCTGGTGCCAAAATCCAAGATGTTACGGAGAGTTTGCCGAGACTCATCCAGCCCACTGACTATTACCCAACGTTGCTAATCCATGTTGGAACAAATGATACTGCCAGGTATACCTCGGAACATATCAAAAGTGACTTCATGGCTCTGGGACAGAGGGTGAAGCAGTTAGGTGCACAGGTGGTGTTCTCTTCAATCCTCCCTGTTGAGGGTAAAGGCCAAGGCAGAGAGGCTCGCATCCTGGAGATGAATGCATGGCTGCGTGGATGGTGTCATCGAGAGCGTTTTGATTTCCTAGACCATGGGATGCTGTTCCAAGGGTTGCAGAGCAGAGATGGCATCCATCTGTCCAAGAAAGGTCAACGCATCTTCGGTAGTAGACCGGCTAATCTACTGAAGAGGGCTTTAAACTAGATTCGTTGAGGATGGGTGAAGAAAGCCCCCAGGTAAGTGAAAGCCCCCAGGTAGGTGATACATTAAATACCTTTATGGAAATGGGTAACAGGGGTAACATATGGAAAGCAGTGTGTATAAATGCCCGTAGCATGGGAAATAAGATCCCTGATGTTGAAGCTTTGGTGGGAGTGGCTGACTTGGATATAGTGGCAGTTACAGAAACATGGTTCACAGAAAACCATGATTGGGATGTAACTATACCTGGCTATACTTTATTCAGAAAGGACAAGGTAGGAAGAAGGGGAGGAGGAGTGGCACTATATGTAAAAACTACTATTAAAGCTTTGGAATTACAGAGCTTAAAAGGGAGAGAGGAGGCATTGTGGGTTAAACTAGAAAGAGGGAAAGAGAAATCTATTTGCATTGGTGTGATATACAGACCTCCCTCACAAGAGGAAGAGGTGGACAGAGAGTTAATTGAAGACATACGCAGCATTGCTAGGAAAGGGGAAGTGCTACTGATAGGAGATTTCAATATGCCAGATGTTGATTGGCACATTCCTGCTGCAGTATCATCTAGAAGTAAGGAGATGCTGGATTCTCTACAGGGAGAACTATTCAGGCAATTGATAACAGACCCCACACGTGAAGGGGCCATAATGGACTTGGTGCTTACCAATGGTGAAAGTGTTTCTGATGTTGTAGTGGGAGATCATTTTGCATCCAGTGATCTCCAGATGGTTTGGTCCAGTATTAGGACTAGGGCTGTTAAAATCCATTCCAAGGTGAGAATCTTAGACTTTAGGAAGACTAACTTTGTGAAGATGGGCCAATACCTCAGGGAGTCGTTAGTGGAATGGGAACAGCTGGGGGATGTAGAAAAACAGTGGGCAAAACTGAAAGGGGGTATTTTAAGGGCAACCAACCTTTTTGTTAAAATGGTAAATAAAGGCAAAAGGAAAAGGAGACCGCTATGGTTTTCGAAGGAAGCAGCTGAAAAAGTGAAGAAAAAGAGGGAGGCCTTCATGAAATACAAGAGATCACAGAGAGAGGAAGACAGGCATCTGTATTTGGAAAAACTTAGAGAAGCTAGCAAAGTAGTCAAGAAGGCAAAAATTCAAAAGGAGGAGGAAATAGCCAATGTAATAAAATGGAGGGATAAGACATTTTTCAGATATATTAGTGAGAAGAGGAAGGGCAAAATTGGTATTGTCAGACTCAAGGATGCAGGGGGGGGGGGGGAATATGTAGACGCTTATAAGGATAAAGCGGAATTACTTAACAAATATTTTTGTTCTGTGTTCACAGATGAAGAACCAGGAGCAGGACCTCAGAAAACACACACAAATAGGAACAGAAGCGAGGGACATCTTGAGCAATTTTCAGAAGACTGTGTTCGTGAGAAACTAGCTCAACTTAAAGTAGACAAAGCGATGGGACCGGATGGGATACACCCTAGAATACTGAGGGAACTTGGGGACGTTCTAGCAACTCCACTTTTTCAATGCCTTGTTGGAGTCGGGAGTGGTGCCAAAGGACTGGAGAGAGGCTCATGTGGTGCCTTTACACAAAAGCGGAAGTAAGGATGTGGTTGAAAACTACAGGCCGGTTAGTTTAACTTCAGTGGTGAGTAAATTATTGGAAACGCTGCTGAAAGAGAAAATAGTGAGGTTTCTGGAGTCCATTGGATTACAGGATCCGAGGCAGCATGGATTCACCAGAGGCAGGTCTTGTCAGACAAATCTGATTGATTTCTTTGACTGGGTGACCAGGGAGTTGGACCGAGGGAGAGCTCTAGATGTGGTGTATTTAGATTTCAGTAAAGCCTTTGACACTGTTCCTCACAGGCGACTTATAAACAAACTGAGCAACCTAGGGATGGACCCTAAAGTTACTGCTTGGGTTAGAAATTGTTTGGGTGGGAGGCGACAAAGAGTACAAGTAAATGGAGCTCACTCTGAGGAGAAGGATGTTACCATGTTGCCTCGGGTCTTGCAACCTGTTGGTTTTGAGAAAGTTCACTATTCGCTCTTTCAGAAGTGCCTCCATGACTTTTCCCGCCACCGAGGTAAGGCTCACAGGCCTGTAGTTTGTCACTTCTTCCCTGTCACCACTTTTGTGAAGAGGTACGACATCAGCCATTCTCCAGTCCTGAGGAACCTCTCCTGTTTCCAAGGATCTGTTGAAAACATCCTTTAACAACCCTGCAAGAACCTCTCTGAGCTCTTTCAGTATCCTGGGATGTATCCCTTCCGGTCCCATGGCCTTGTCCACTTTCAGTTTTGCAAGTTGTTCTAACACCTCATCTTCTGTGAATGGTGTGGTAACTACTTCATTCCCATTTTTATATTTGGGAGTCACAGGTGGTCCTTCTCCAGGACTTTCTATGGTAAAAACAAAGCAGAAGTATTCGTTTAGCAATTTCGCTTTTTCACTGTCACGTTCCACGAGTCCATTCATAGCACTTCTGAGTCCTGCAATTCTACCTCTGATCTTCTTCCTTTCCCGAATATACCTGAAGAAGGTTTTGTCACCAAACTTCACATCTTTAGCCATCTTTTCCTCTGCCTTTGATTTTGTTATCCTTATTTCTCTCTTTGTCTCTTTGAGTTTGATCCTGTATTCATTTCTGTGTTCCTCTGTTTGTGAGCTTTTGAATTTTGCGAAAGCTGTGATTTTTGCCTTTATTTGAGCAGCCACTTCTTTGGAAAACCAAATAGGCTTTCTTCTCCTCTTGTTTTTGTTTACTTTTGTTACATATTTATCTATTGCCCCTTTTATTGCCATCTTTAGTTTAGCCCATTGCAATTCCACTTCCCTTATCTTCTTCCACCCTGTCAGCTCCTCCTTTAGGTACTCGGCCATTTTATTGAAGTCGTTGTTTTTGAAGTTTAGGACTTTGAGCCTGCTATGATTGGCCTGTACCATGGCTTTTATCTCAAATCACACCGTGTGATGATCGCTGCTGCTCACAGGCGCACTCACGCAGACATTCGACACGCTATCGCCGTTGGTGAGCACTAAATCCAGCGTTGAGCTTTCCCTGGTTGGTTCCATCACCATTTGTCTAAGTAACGCATCTTGGAGAGCATCCACAATTTTTTTTGCTTCTTTCCAGATTTGCAGAAGGAGTAATCCAATCCACTTCAGGTAGGTTAAAGTCACCCAATATGATGGTGTCCCCCTTTGTGGCTATCTTGGCAGTATCTATGATCAATTCATTATCTATCTCTTCAATTTGTGTCGGAGGTCTGTAGACTACAGCAGTATGGATGACAGTGCCATCTCCTCTTTCCAACACAATCCAGAGCACTTCTTCTTTTCCCCATGCCCCCTGCATTTCAGTAGCTTTAATATTGCTTTTGACATACAAGGCTACTCCTCCTCCTCTTCCATTTTCTCTGTCTCTTCTGAATAGATTATAGCCAGGTATGGCTATTGTCACCAGTAACCTCCCCAGAGCCAGGGGCATGTAGGGTAGGTCAGCCTGGGCTATCCAAACTTAGGAAGCAGGGTAGTGCAGTTGGCCCTGCACTGCCTTCTGGGAGTTGTAGTCCCTCTTTACTCTCTAAGCCAGGAATAATTGTAGTCGAGTGGGTTAGGCAAAAATGACAAGGTTTTATTTCCCCTTCTGGGTGGATTAATTGCAAATGAAATTTAGGACAAAAATGACCATACTTCTGGCATAAAGAAAAACAATTCAGGAACATAAACAGCTTCTTTGTCTTTCAGCTTTCAACATACAGTGCTTAGAATAAACTTAAAATGCAGCAGTCCCTTTTCAAACAAAGGCAAACACTTTTGCTTCTTCCACTACTGTTCCAACAGCCTTGTTAACAGCTAGCTCAGCAAAGTGATATGACGTGATCAGCTAGGGAAAGCGTGCAATCCATCTGCTCATCTGATGTCTGTTCGGTAACAAACTCTGTCTGCATTTCCTCACAGTCCCTTTCAGATAGATAAGTTTGTGGATAGTTATACGGTGTTTCAAAATGCAGTCCCTCTCTATTTCCCCGAGACCTCTCTTCACCGGGTTCTAAAGAGCAGGGTGGAACATTACCGTATATATGGGATTTAGCATAGGGAGAGTCCAGCAAATCTTGGCAATCACAAGGAAAACTTTCAAACCTAGTTTCCTCTCTATACGGTTTATACAGCCTACCTTTTGGCTTCTTCAAGGAAGTATTTCTTAGCACAGCTGGGTCAGCATGGATTTCACACACCGGCTGTGTTTTCCTGCCTTTTAGCCTTTCCTTTTTCTCAGTCATACAAATGTCCTCTGGCCAGCACGTCTCTCTCTCAGGAGATTCTGTGTGCTCCCAAACCAGCCTTTCAGGTAGTCTCTCCCACTGACTGCCTTCACGATAAGACCTCAGTCTAGGATTGCTCTCACCTGGCTTTTGGGCACGGGCTCTTTGAGACTTTGGCTTCCTGTGCTGAGTCTCTCATCCTCGTCTCTCCCTCTCTGGACCTGAAGCTCTCCGTTCTGGAACTCTCTTCTGGTCTCCTTCAACTCCAGCTGGTTCTGCAGCTCTCTTCTGGTGAGTACTTTTTATATCCCTGTTTCTTAGGGCTTAACTGCACCCCTCCCCCAACCAGGTGCTTCTCCTTAATCCCTGAGCTTGGGGCTACATTGCAGTTTGGGTGTGTTTTCTCCCCTCATGACTCACTCTGTTTATGTTGTCCTTGGCAACCCTGGGCCATGTGCTCTGCCTGGCTGTCAGTTTCTGAAGCAATCTCTTCTGCTTCACCTAGTTCCATAGCCTCGGAAGGATCTTCTACATCAGTGGTCCCCAACCCAGTCCTATGGGGCCCACCGGCCAGTCAGGTTTTCGGGATATCCCTAATCCCGATATCCCGTCGGGCGCGTGGCCTCTCGCTCCTCCAGCACCCCGGCCTAACTCCTGCTCTCCCGGCGAGGATCGAGCCGGCCGGGGCACCAGGACCGCCTCTCACACCAGCTGCTGTCCAATCGGGGCAGCTGGCAGGCCCATTTAAAGAAGAGCGCCGTCAGGCCCACATCGTGAAACCAGCAACCCTTCCTCAAGTTCCGTCTGTGCACCGAGACGCCAGTGAAACCCACGAAGAACCCGTATACAGTTTTGCAAATATCCCAACAGCCTGAATGTGCTCTCACACCCACCCCTGCCAGGACTGCAACGACGTCCCCCAGGATTGAGCTTGCTCCCACCTTCAACCAGATGATCTGTCCATCACCGCAAGTATTCTACCTATAAATGAACTGATTGTCTAAACTAGAACTGATTGTCCTTGATACTACCAGCATCTGTAATCACACTGTTCTCAGTAGCCATTACCTCTCTCTCTTATTATACTGTTGTCAGTAGCCATTACCTCTCTCATATTATTATACTGTTGTCAGTAGCCATTACCTCTCTCATATTATACTGTGGTCAGTAATTGATACCTATCTTTCTTATTATACTGTTGTCAGTATTATACTGTTGTTAGTTATTATACTGTTGTCAGTAGCCATTACCTCACAACCATAGTACTGTCTTCATGCAGTTAATTTATTATCCAACTTGCAATCACTGTACTGTTACACTTAATTTATCCCAGTTGCTGCTGTTCCATATCCCCCTGCACCTTTGTCAACTTGTTCTTTTCTTCACAGTTATATATTCTGCTTGTAGTAGCAAAGTTACCCCGATCCGACTTCTCTGGCTGCACTTTATTAATCTACAATGTACAAAATCCTGTTCTTATTCTCTACCCTCCTAACCCTTGGTCTCCCTTGCATTTCAAATGCTTTCCGCCATGATTCCAACCATATACCAATACTACGCACCCATGGAAGGAGATGGTCTGAATTCCCCCACCACACCACAACAAAAAACAACCGTACACCCCACTCTCACCTACTTCACATTCCCCTCCAAAACATCAAAAAGACAAAAGCCGAGAAGCAGCATCATCAGCGCCGACTGAAATGTGCACTGATAAATGCCAGATCAGTAAGATCAAAATGGCCTGCTACCATTGACCTGATTCCGCTATACAATCTCGACATCCTAATGATCACGGAGACATGGCTATCTGACTGCGACAACGCCCTATTGAATCAGATGCTGCCACCTGGATTTGATTTATACACATGCCACAGGACCATCCAGAGAGGAGGCGGGACGCTCATCCTTGCAAAAGCTGATCTACACTTCAAACTATGCAACTCCTCTAGCTCAGCCCATCTTGATTCCCTCACCATAGCTAATGAGCTATGCACAATTAACCTTTTCTATCGGGCACCCACCCCTTTACCAGATGACCTCCCAACAATAATTGAGCTTGCCTGCATGTCGTCCACCTCACGCTCCCCAACTTGGTTGGTAGGCGATTTCAACCTCCCGTCTCTTCATGATAGCCACTCAACAGCATTCCTAAACGCCTTAGAGGATCTAGGCTACAAACAACATGTCGACTCCCCCACACACTCTAAGGGAGGTAAACTGGACCTCATCTTTGCCCCCCATTTCAACGACTCAACAGCCCAAGACCTTGCACTGTATATATCACCTGTGCTTTGGTCAGATCACAACCTCCTTAGATTCATTATACCCTTTAATACATCCTACAAGAGCCAAATGTCATCAAACATTTCTGATACCCATACTGCCCGCTTCCGTCCATTCAACCGGAGCGTAGTCCTGGAAAATCTTCTGCCACTTATGACCAACACGTCTCTAAACCTAGATGATCTCATCTCCAAATGGGACGAGAACCTTCGAGCTGCCTCCTGTCCATCCCACACTGAAAAGAGAACAAGGAAACGGGAACACGCACCATGGTTCTCTTCTGACCTTCGCTCATCTCTCCACCACCTGCGCAAACTTGAGAGACGGTGGCAACGATCACACTCCTCAGAATCACTTGATACATACAACTCTTACCTAATAACCCACCGTCGAAAGATAACACAGAGCAGGAAACTCTACCACACAGATTTATTGAAACGTTCCATCAATAAACCACAAGCCCTATTCAGAATAGTAAAATCCATAACAGGCGAACCGGTCTCCGCCCAACCCTCAATGCCCCAACCACAGGACTTTGCAAACTACTTGCAATCAAAGATGATTAAGACCAACATAAACATGTGTAGCAGTACATCACCCATACCGTCTAAGACACCCCTAGCAACTCCACTATGTAATTTCACTGTGGTCTCAAATAGAGAGATGGAGAACATTGTCGCCTCTATCAATCCCAGCACAGCACCCAACGACCCCTGTCCAGCCAGTTGGATCAAAGAGCTGCGTCATGACCTAAGCCAAATCCTGTGCAATATATTGAACCAGTCTTTTCTAACAGGCTCGTTCCCACAGCGCCTGAAAAACACCTCCATCAAGCCCCTACTAAAAAATAGCAGACTTGACCCGTCCAAAGTCGAATCTTTTAGGCCAATCTCGAGCATCCCCCAGCTTGCAAAAATCATAGAAAAAGCTGCTCAACAACAACTCCAGCACCATATTGACACTGAAGCTCCACTGGACCCGTCACAACACGGCTTCAGGGAAGCGCATGGCATCGACACAGTCCTCACAACCCTATTCAACGAATTGGTCACTGGAATGGACAGCATCCAACAAGGATTTGTCCTCATCTTCCTGGACATCTCCGCCGCCTTTGACTCTGTGAATCATGACATACTTCTACAACGCCTGAAGGAAAAGGGGATTCAAGACACAGCACTTGAATGGTGTAAATCCTACCTATCCAACAGGTGGCAACAAGTAAAAACAGGTCATACATCCTCGGAACCATTCCTGCAGTCTCAGGGGGTACCTCAAGGATCGTCCTTATCGGCATTAATGTTCAATATATATATGCAGCCGATATGTGATTTGATCCGATCTTTTAACGTACGATGCCTGGCTTACGCAGACGACATCCTCCTCTACATGCCGTTCAAAATTGACCAACCGATGTTCTCCCCAATAATCAATTGTTTCGGAGCGGTAGCTGATTGGCTGCTGACACAAAACCTTCGGATCAATCATAGTAAAACTGATGTCCTTTTTGTTACGAAGAACCGTAAATTCACCCCCCCCCCCCCATCGCTACTTGTCAACAATGTAGAATTGAAGTCCAAACCTACAATCAGATATCTTGGCATCACATTGGACCAGCACCTAGATATGACCACACATGTGAAGAACGTTACAAAGTCTATATATCACAAGATCAAAACGTTACGTCACCTCCGCCCCCTACTGGAATCCAGTGACTACCGGACAACCTTTCAGGCATTAGTCCTCCCACACCTGGACTTTGCGAACATCGTCCTGCACGGCCTGCCTCAATCAACTTTAAATCCGCTCCGCCTGGCTATGAATGCCGCCGCAAGAGTTCTCTCTGGATCATCAAGAACTGACCACATAACACCAATCATGAAAAATCTGCATTGGCTGCCGTTACACGCCAGACTCCAATATAAGTCACTAGTCCTTACTTTCAAAGCCCTGAATAACTACCCACCTACACCGATTAGCAAACTAATCCACAGCACCCTGGAAAACAGAGACAGGAGATCCACTTCAATGAACACCTTAATAGTCCCCAAGATGATGACGTCATGTACTAAGACCACTTCCAACAGGGCTTTCTCTATATTCGCTCCCCTAAATTGGAATGCCCTTCCACATGAAATCCGTGGCATCAAAAGCTTAATCCTATTCCGTAAAGCTCTGAAACACCACCTATTCACAATATACTACCCTGACACCAACCCTGACACCCACACATCGGGTAAACTTCCCTCATGTCTCAGCTACCATAGCACCTTATTACAACCAGAAAATGGTTAGACTATACTACTGCCCACCCACCACTTTTACGCCTGTCCCTCCCACACGAAATGAAGATGATACCAAATTGGCTTAGAGTATTGGTGACAATACTAATTTAACCTGTAAATAGTTACCCTGTAAATAGTTACCCCGGTTATCCTATGTTTTTTTTTCCCTGTTCTATGTAAAACTCAATGTTGCTTGTATGCATTGTAGTATGTTTTGTTCGATGTACACCGCGCTGATTGTAATAGCGCGGTATAGAAGAAATGTTAAATAAATAAATAATGACTATGCATGAGATATATATGCATTAGAGATATCCTGCCAACCTGACTGGTTTGTGGCCCTCCAGGGCTGGATTTGGAGACCCCTGCCTTACACCTCTGTCATTTAAGATTGTGAGTGGGCAAGGTACAGATGTCCTAGACATCGAAAGGGTATATAGAATGTGTCACATTCCTCCTCGATTCTCACCACCACCAAAAAGTTGTCTAATAGACAATTTTTTGGTGGTGGTGAGAAGTGAGGATGACTGTGACAAATTCTATCTAACCTTTTTGATGTCTTGGACATCTGCACCTTGCCCACTCACAATCTTAAATGACGGAGGTGTAAGGCAGGGGTCTCCAAATCCAGCCCTGGAGGGCCACAAACCAGTCAGGTTGGCAGGATATCTCTAATGCATATATATCTCATGCATAGTCATTAGGGATATCCCGAAAACCTGACTGGCTGGTGGGCCCCATAGGACTGGGTTGGGGACCACTGCTCTACATGACACTATATCCCAATCATGCGATTTGTTTAGCCATGTTTCTGTAATGGCCACAATGTCCAAATCCATTTCCACCATTAGGGCTTCTAGGTCCGGAACTTTATTGGCTAAGCTTCGAGCATTTGTGCTCATTGCTTTCCAGCATTTAACTGGCTTGCGTGTATTTAGCATTGATTTTGTTCTGCCTACATCTTCCCACTTGTTTATGATGTGTGGTTTAAATGTGTGGCTGTTTCTGATTTTAATCTGCTTTTGCAGGGGGTGACGTCCAGAGCTTGACCTTCCACATCCGTCACCCCCTTTTTCTAGTTTAAATGCATATCCCCATATTGCTTGTATTTTTCACTTAGAATTCTTTTCCCTGCGACAGAGAGATTAGTCCATCAGCACAGTATAGTCTCTTGTTGTTCCATCTGTTACCCCAGTCGCCAATAAATCTGAATCCTTCTTGTTTGCACCAGGTCTGGAGCCATGTATTAAAGCTGTTAATGCGATGCAGCCTTTTTGCCCCCTTACCAAGCACAGGTAGAACCTCTGAGAATGCAACAGTGTTAACAATGGGCTTGAGTTTCTCTCCCAGAGATTGGAAGTTCTTTTGGACTGTAGAGGCACTGTTTCTAGCCAGCTCATTTGTGCCCAAGTGGATAACCACATCAAGTTTGGAGTGTTCACTTTCTGCGCTAAGTACTTCAACAATGTGGTTTGTGTTCTTGCTGGCTGAAGAGCTTGGGAGGCACTTGATTATCTTCTCTCCTTTGACCTGTGTTCCCAAGTTGATGCCACTGATGATGGAATCACCAAGTAGTAGTATATGTAATAAGCTGCACAGTTCTCCTCTGCTGCCACCAAATTCTTCCAGCAATGTCATATATAGTTCTGTAGGTGGATATCTAGGTGAAACAGCCTGTTGACCTTGCTTTTAACCACCTCCTGCTGAAGGGTGTGAAGCTGTGCCTGCCTGGTTTTCAAGGCCTCTGTTAGCTCTTTAAATATTTCTGCTGTTGGCTCCATAATCACCTAGTCCCAGGGTTTGGCCTATTTCAAACTATCAGCCCTTCCCTGGGTGACAGCAGAGAAGCTGCTTTACCATCTTCCCTCCGGTTGGAACCCTCATACCAGCAATTTAAGATGTTGCTAAAGACACACCTATTCCACCAGGCTTTCGATCTCCCTTTCCCTTCCCCCGCCTAATTTGTCTGTTCTCTGTCTGCTCTTAAGTTCTTTTGGGTGTTCTTCTCTTTCCTGTCACAAAATGGAGTTCTTTTCTTTTTCTGCAGCATATTTTATTTTATTGTAAACCGCTCTCAGGCTTCGGCAAGGGCGGTATATAAAGTATGAAATAAAGATAAAGATAAAGATAGGCCCAAACAGGTTAGTGCAGGCATCAGACAGGATCAGGAACTAACAGAGTTGCAAAGTTGAACAGTCTCAGGAGTGAGATTTTTTGCCAGTTCCAATTTTAAATTTGCATTGCAGGGCAGTATGCTATCTGTGGTCCCTGATTTTACTCATTAGAATCAGTGCTGCAAGTCCCATAATTCATCAGAATCTGATGGTCATAAATCCAGATCTGGTTTAAAATCTTGCCTCTGGAACTAGGTAACTTGGAAACTTTGAACCAAGCATGGGTCAACTTGTCAGGACCCGGATGTTTTTTAAGCCAGGAGCAGGGTTGGAGCTGGAGCAGTACTGGAACCAGACACTGATCAATAACCAAATCATTGTGGGAAGGAGGAGCAGAAACAGGTGGAATTTGAAAGCTGGAGAGCTGCAAGGATCTGGGATAACAGTAGAAGCAAATCAGGGCCATCAAAAATTGTTGAATCAGCAAGACTGTGTTTGTCTGGCTCTCTTTATGTAGAGTCACTAATAAGGCCCCCCCCCCCCCCCCCACTTGTTAGTCCAATTGGCTCCTCTTGGAGAAGGGAGGGGGAGGAAGCATCTCCTTCCATTATATCTAAGCTATCGTGGCAGGATTTCAGCTTAACATCTGCGGCCCGCCGGCCCCAGGCGCAAGTCATTGACTCCTGACCTTTGGATCATGGATTTGTCTCCCAACCAGCCTATCGCCAACCTTTTTCACTTCAGGCCAGTTAGAACAGGGGAAATAGAACTGCCCATTATGGCAGCATTACCATAGACATGTCTCTTTAGTTTCATACAATGTTAATTAAATCCCTCTTTGACTCCCATATTAAAATCAGCAGATAATGTACCTAGATATTTTATAGTGTGATCTTGTTTTATTTAAAATTCAGAGAAATACTTTTAATTTTGTTGCAATGATAATAAAAAGCATTTTTCTCCAGGACCAAGCAGAAAGTCAGTCCTCACATATGGGTGACGTCGGCGCCGACGGAGCCCTCGTGCGGAGCATTTCCCCAGCTTTCAAAGAAAGCCTTTGGGAATGCAGCACGCATGCGCGGTCCCCTTCCCGCCCAAGGCTGCCATCTTGCTCAGTCTTTCTTTTTCCGCGGAGCCCAACGGACATGAGTTCGTGTCACCCGGGAAAAGTAGATTTTTTCGGCTATTTTGGCTTTTTCTGTTCCGGTTCGACGCCGGTTCCCTTTCCCGCCTGGGCTCGGTACACCAGTATCGAGTCCAGAGTTTTGATTTTTGGTTTTTGTCCTTCGTGACTAGTGTTCGCGCTCTTTTTGTGTTTTCACTGGCAGCCTGGTCTTTTGACCTTGCAGGGGCCCTTTTTCCCCCGATGGCTGCCAGCGGGTTCACAAAGTGTGATTGGTGCAAGAAACTTATGTCTCTCACCGACACACATGACTGCTGCCTCCGATGCCTTGGGCCCGACCATGACCCGCTGGCCTGTGGCCCATGTGGCAAAGTGTCGTCGAAGGCCCTTCGGAGCCATCAGCATCAACGTGAGAGAATTTTCTCTGACTCTGCGTCCGGCCGGGCCCGGACTTCGTCAGAGGCCTCAGCATCTCGGGAGTCTGACCCTGAGCGTCGTCGGGATTCCTCTGAGAGGGAGTCTCCCACCTGGGAGCACAGAAGGAAGAAGAAGCTTGCGAGGGCGGCGTTGGTGGAGGCTCCTGGATCCTCGAGGGCCAGGTTGCATAGCCCTGACCGCCGCCCCGGGCTCTCGGAGTTGGAGAGGTTGTCCAAGTTACCTCGTGTGGCTGGGGTGCACATTGCCAGGGCACATGCACTCAAGTCCTCTGGTCTCCTTGGGAGGCCACACAGCAGATCAGTCTTTTGGAGGTGCGAGCAATCCGCTTGACTCTACAGACTTTTTCTCATGCCCTCTCTCACCAGTCTGTCTTAGTTCAGACAGACAATCAGGTAGCAATGTTCTATGTGAACAAGCAAGGGGGCACAGGGTCCAGGCTCCTATGTCAGGAGGCGCAGGCCCTTTGCTTCTTTGCAGTCAAATAAGGCATGTTTCTCAAAGCAGTTTATCTACCTGGTCAGGAGAACTTCTTAGCAGACAAGCTAAGCAGGATTCTCCAGCCCCACGAATGGCAGTTGAATCCATTGGTGGTCCAGCAGATCTTTCTATGATGGGGACTTCCATCCATCGATCTCTTTGCAAGTCCACTGAACCGTCAGCTGCCCAGGTTTTGCTCCAGACAGCCACATCTCCTGAGAATGGCAGCAGATGCTTTTATGATCTCTTGGTCTACGGGCCTCCTGTATGTGTTTCCTCCCACGCCCCTGGTGGCCCGAACTCTGTTCAAGATTCTCCGGGACAAGGCCTTGGTGATTCTGGTAGCCCCCAGATGTCCGAGGCAACCGTGGTTTCCACTTCTGCTACAGTTGGCGGTAGAAACTCCTTTCCCTCTGGGGTTGCAACATGATCTCCTGTCTCAAGATCAGGGTTCCCTTATGCACCCCAATCTCAGGTCCCTCAATCTGATGGCATTGCTGCTGAAAGGATAGTGCTAGCTCCCTTGCTTCTACCTAAGGACGTTGAAGAGGTGGTTTTGGCCTCTAGGAGGCAGTCCACCAGAAAGGCCTATGCCCTCAAGTGGCGTAGGTTTACGTTATGGTGTGCTCAGCGCAATGAAGATCCTTTCTCCTGCCTTGTGCCAGTAGTACTGCAGTATCTACTTCACCTGTCAGACCTAGGCCTTAAGTCTAACTCTGTTCGGGCCCACCTCAGTGCTCTATCAGCGCACCACTCACTGGTGGAGGGACAGTCTCTGTCGGTTCACCCCTTGGTGTCCTGCTTCCTCAGAGGTCTGCTTCTTCTCAAGCCTCCGGTTCGTCCACTGGCGACTGAGTGGGATTTGAACGTGGTCTTGCAACAACTTACTTGCCCACCATTTGAGCCGATGGCTACTTGCCATTTGCGCTTCCTTTCTTGGAAAGTGCTCTTCCTGGTAGCTCTTACCTCGGCCAGATGTGTGAGTGAACTACAAGCTCTGGTTTCTGATAGACCATACACACGGTTCTATAGGAACAGGATGGTCCTACGGACCCACCCGAAGTTCCTTCCAAAAGTCGTCTCCTCTTTCTACCTCAACCAGAAGGTGGTTCTTCCAACCTTCTTTCCCAAGCCGCATACCAGCCGGGCTGAAACAGTCTTGCATACCCTGGACTGTAAGAGGGCGTTGTCTTTTTACTTAGAATGTATGCGGGGGCATCGAAGGGCTACTCAGCTCTTCGTCTCCTTTGACCCTAATAAACTGGGGTTACCTGTCTCCAAGCATATGTTGTCCACTTGTGTAGCAGATTGTATCGCCTGGGCGTACAAGGCAGCTGACCTCCCCTTGCAGGGTCTAGTCATGGCCCACCGTATCAGGGCGAAAGCCGCGTCAGTAGCTCATCTCCACTCTGTTCCATTGGCAGACATCTGCTGGGCTGCTACTTGGTCTTCAAGTCAGACTTTTGCAGCCCACTACTGCCTCGAGAGAAAGTCCCAAAGGGACAGTGCTTTCAGACAGGCGGTACTCCGTAATCTCTTTGAGGTTTAGGCAACTCCTACCCTCCGGCCCTTGTGTTGGGCTACCGTACGGAGGTGTTCTCAGAGGATATTCTTATCACGGATGCTGAGGCTCTTGAGAGGGAGCCATTTTTTCAGCTTAGGGTTCCCGGTAGCCTAGAGCTGGGGAGTCCCATATGTGAGGACTGACTTCCTGCTTGGTCCTGGAGAAAGAGTATTTACTCACCTGTAACAGGTGTTCTCCAGGAGCAGCAGGAATCAGTCCTCACGACCCTCCCTCCTCCCCTGGAGTTGCAGTCATATACTTCATTTTGTTTTTTGCTGTCTTTTAGCTATGTCATCAGACTGAGCAAGATGGCACCCTTGGGCGGGAAGGGGACCGCGCATGCGTGCTGCATTCCCAAAGGCTTTCTTTGAAAGCTGGGGAAATGCTCCACACGGGGGCTCCGTCGGCTTCGACGTCACCCATATGTGAGGACTGATTCCTGCTGCTCCTGGAGAACACCTGTTACAGGTGAGTAACTACTCTATATCTAGACAGAAACAGTGTAAAGTTCATCAAATAATGAGGGGTTATGAAACTGTGATATTTAGAAAAGGCAAGTTTTAACACCGTACCTTCCAAATTAAGCTCAGATTAATTCACATAAAAATACACAGTACCACAACCCTTGAAACAATGCATCAGATAGGAAGTATAGAAATGATCTAATGCAGTTTTACAAAACAGAATATGACACCTTTACTACTATCAGAGCTGTTAGTCTGAAATCTTTTAGTCCCTGGGGTAAAATAGAATTGATTGGTTGTGACTGTCACTAAAGAAGATGTTGCTGAGTATCCAGTAATTTTCGACCACAACTTCAACTCTTTTTTTTTTTTATGTTGTGTGCTGCCAGCAATCACATTGAGCTGTCAGAAAGCATTCAGAGGTATTGCAAGAGAGCATTAAAGATAAGGAGGCATAAAAAAAAATCTTTGGGAACATCATAATTAGAGAGGTTGATGTTCTTCAGCAATTTATGAAGGAAGATTGATTTTTACCAGAGACATTTTGGGCCCAATATTGGGATGGCCAGGCTATGCGCCCCTATCACACATTGTCCTGCTCACTGACCCTTAACCCCGAATATTCAATTGTATATGTGCACTATTTCGTTTCTGATCTGGGTCAATATTGCCATTCTTCTGTTGTCAGATATGAAAAATGAGGTATGCTTCTACGGTATTTCATCCACTATGCTGACATTTCTTTCCGAGAGAAATTTCCAGAAGGGTAGGAATATTAATTTGCAGCAGCAAAAATGACAAAGAGGCTGGTGGCACCTTCTAAACTAAGCAAATTATCAAAGCCTGAACAGTTAAAGACAAATGGTTTGCTTCCCGCATCTGACATAGTAGACAACCTGTCCTTTAAAGCTCATTCCTTAAAAAATCTTGTTAGTCTATAAGGTTCTGCCAGCGTCTTTGTTTCATTTCTTTCTGGGTTGCACTGATACACGCATCACAAATCATGCATAGGAGAGAATTCCTCTTTCCTAAATCAATTTTGTGATTGTGAAATTGGAAACAGAGCCCTTATCTGACATTAAAATACCTACTGTAGAATCTAAACCAAACATTTCAGAGCATTAAATAAAAGTGCTAGCAAAACACTCCATTTCTCTTTTTCAACTTTGTTATCCTCAGAATTCAGAAATTTTGAATAAATGTTACTGTATTCATCTTTTTTTTTAATTTTTGCTATAATGCCTCGGAAGAAAAGGCCTGGCAATCTACTTCCAGTTATACCTTGCCAAGAAAACCCAGGGGCTGCTGGGTCGCCGGGAGTCAGCATTGACTTGAAGGCACTTAAAAAAAAAAGATCCACTTTAGCTCGTGCTTTTTTTTATTTTAATATTCTTCTAAAGTTTCATATTATTAAGGAATACATTTATAACAGAAAGAATTAACTTCAGACTGAGCCATCGCAGATACTATGACAAAAGATAGCAGGCCCGATATTCTATGCTACCGGAGATTTTTTTTTATTCTATCCATTCTAAATTTTATTGAATCACTCATTAAGTGGCATTTTAACATGCACATTAAAACCTTGAAAAAGAAAAAGAAAAATAGAAGTTTGAAAAATCTCATCCAGAAATCAAACAGAAATATACAAAATGCATAATATACCAAAAATACAAAGGGCCCGATCCCATCCTGGATGTAGATCCCCTCTGTGCGTTCAGTCTGAACCGGACGCACAGAGGGGATCACAATTTTGATCCCAAGGGGCACATATAGCCCTGCGGGATCAGAATCATGAACAGTCATGCACGTGCGGGCCTGGACTGCGATTCAGTCCGGCCTACACATGCAGGACTGTCCCCGGCTAACTCAGTCAGAGCTTTTAAATGGAGCCGTGGTGCCATGGCGTCATGTTGCCATGGCACAACGGCTCCATTTAAAAGCTGCGATGCTGGCCCCCAGCAAAAAGGGTTTATTCCCCACAGCCCAATCCCCGATCTGGCCTCCTAAGGCCAGGGTCAGGCTGCGGGGACTGGGAACACCCCAGCCACACTTCCACCACATCCCTGTTACAACTTAGATGTCCTTGTGCTGGGAACATTCACGGACCCAGCTTCTAAAATGGCTACGGGAACCTCTCTGTTCTATATCCAAAATTGGGCCTCTAAAATAACCCCTAATCCACTACAATTAACATTAAAACACATAAAACAAACACAAAAAGGATCATCAACCAAAAGCAGCACGATTCAACCAAAAAACAATCTTCTGTGGAAAGGCACAGGGATGAACGCTTTCAGCTTTTTAAGGCATGTGATCCAAATCTATGGTTTACATATTGGGGCTCATGTTTTCATTTCACCATAGACATCCTCATATGCAACCTTGCTTGAGATGGACATCCCTGCCCCACGGTTTCATAGCAAGGATGTCTATATGGATGTGGGGCATCTATGTTTCTAAAACCAGGCCAAAATATAGACATCCCAATGTTTTTCTGCATGGATATCCTGGTTGCATGTGCATGCTCTTTCTAAAATGTCATTTTATGGGTGATTAATTTTTGTTTTTAGAGATTTTTGTAGGAGCTGTGAAATCTTGGGGTAGGCTGCCTGCTTTTATGACTTTCTCCCCTGATGCAGCCCTAAATTGGGTGGAACACAGCATTGTGGTACTCAGGGTGTGTCTTTTTTTTGGTGTGGGTGGTGGGGGGGGGGAGCTTTATAGATGTATACTTTTCTGCAGTTTAAATGGTTTATGGAAGACTTCCCATAACTCTTTCTTTCTACATCTCAAAATGGCTCCTTGGCTTGTGGGGAGGCATACTCTTGGCCTCTCTGGGTTTCTTAATCTTTAAGAACGTTATAGTCTAAAGCAGTGGTTCTAACATCTATTGGGGGGGTGGGGATGAGTGGAACTGCCAGCCAGTCATGTTTTCATGAGACTCACAATGATTGCATATGAGATAGATTTGCATTCACTGCCTCTGTTGCAAGCCAATTTCTCTCATGCATATTCATTATGGATATCCTGAAAACCCAAGTCTTGGGACCCCCCCGGATATGTTTGGGAACCATTGATCTAAAGGGTTTCTGAGTTGTAAAGAAGAATCAAGTTGGCCTTTTTTGGTAAAAAGACTGGTGAAGCTTTTTAAAGAAAGCAGCACATAGAAGATGTGTTCTTCAGAGATCCATATGATGCCTGGATCATAAAATGGCCTAAAATGTAATCTTGTTTTTTGGGAGCATTAGAGCTGCTTTACCTCGGTTTTCAAAAACACTTATGAGGTAGGCAGCATCTGTTAACTTGATTATTTATTTCTTTAGCTAGGTTTATATACTGCTTTTCTCCGGGGCTAAGCGGTGTACATAGAACAGTGGTTACAGTAATTACATTAAACAGAGAAAATTAACTTATATACATGTGAGCATTTAACTTATTTACAAGTTGTAGAAGGTAGAATTACAGGGATTAACATATATAAGGAAGGAGTTAACTTAGCTACATGGGACATATGTCTGTTTAGCGGGGGTTAGGTGGAGGGTCCAATGTGTTCAATAAAAAGATAAGTCTTTAGGTGTTTGCAGATGGTGGGAAGGTCGTCGGTGCATCTGATTTTGGTTTGGGAGGTTATTCCATATGGGTGGTGCGTACAGCTCAAAGGAAAAGGTGCAGGCTTGTTTGTTGCTCTTTGTTTTCAGATGTGGGATAACAAGTGTGTTGCTCATGGACTGTCTTGTAGCTCTGCTGGGTTGAAATTCTTGGAGCAGGGTATGAAGGTGCGATGTGACCTGGGAGTGAATAGCCTTGTGTGTCAGGAAGAGAGTTTTGTATTTGATGCAGCTCTTCAGGGGTAGCCAGTGAAGTTGTTTAGGATGGGTGTAATGTGGTCAAACTTTGCAGCTCCTTCTATGATGTGTGCAATTGTATTGTGCAAAGGGGGAGTAGTGTAGATTGTGGTAGGCCTGGTAGATGGAATTGCAGTAGTCGAGGTGTGGGTGAATCATAGCCTGAAGTGCTGAGTGGAAATCCTGTGGATCAAGGAGGGGCATAGACATTATAAGGTTCTTACTTTGTAGTAGATTGCTCTGGCAGTTTGTCTACTTCCAATATTGACCTCAAGGGGGGGGGGGGGGGGGACAAAAGCAAAAATTGGCTCAGAGCACCACAGCCCCTTGAGCCAGCCCTGCTATCATTTTAAAGGGGACAAAGGTTAAAAGCTGCCATGAGGACCTCCACACCCTACATTCCCAATCTGCAATACCTGGTGTCTAGCAGAATGGGGCAGGAGTGATCCCCAGTTGCCCCTGCCCCTCAGGGTTCAAAATGACAGCTTTCAACCCCTAATGGTAGTCTGTGGTAAAACCCTTATATGTAAGCTTAACCCCTAGCTCTAATACCACGAGACATCTTCTAAAGATTGAATGATACCATTTTGAACACAGAATCAGGTGAATGTGGATCAATTTTACCCTATATCACTAGACACCAAGGATTGTGTATCAAGGCCTGTGGGGAGGGGGGCTCTACTGGGTATGGAAGGTCTTGTTTGGGAAAATGGAAATATTGACTTGGGTGTCCAAAAGATTTTCGGGGGGCGGGGGGGGGGGGGAGCTCTGTGGATCTGCTCTAGAGAAGTGAGGTATCTCTGCAAGTTCGTGACTCTCATTCTAAATTAAGCTGAGACAAATTGTGATTTTACCACAGCTTAGTAAGTACTCCCCCTCATTGTTGTAATTTATATTTTTGAAGTTCGATGATTATTTTATTTATTTAACATATTTTTTTATACGATCTTTCTACTAGTGAAGACGATTTATATATAACTCAGTGCCCAGAACAATGAAATTTGAACAGTAGGGTGCACATTACAGTAAACACGTAGTTTAACAAATAATCAGCAACAGGCAGATTAACATATAACTATTAACATTGGGGTATGTTTAATAAACTGCGTTAGTGCGATTCGCGTTAGGAGCCGTGGTAGAGACAGAAACCCCAAATAAGGACATGGGCGGTACATCGTTTCCGAGAATGCGCCGAGAATGCGCGTTACAAGGCGCCATAAATGAACGAGCGTTACAGGGCACGTTACCGTGCATTAATCTTAAGAAGGCGCGCAGGCATACAAGCACAGCAACAGAGCTGTAGCACAATGGTTACAACACTGACTGATGCTACAGAGCTCATGGGTTTGATTCCCCAGTGGGCCTAATGTATAAGGCTGGCTGAGGCAGCACCCTTTACATTTAAGTAGCGATTGGTGAGGCATGTGACGTGTATTTTAATTAGTGCTGCCAGCAAACACACCCTCACGGTGGCATAACCTAAGGTGCCGCATAAGGCACTCCATAGGGTACATTATAAAGTGTACTGTCCGCCAAGGCACCCTATAATGTCCCCTATAGGACACCTTATAAGGATGCAAACAAAGCCCTGGCTGGCTGCAGGCCACTACACCAGTCCTGGGCACAGTGCAGGCATGGATATGGTACGCAATACTGTTGGGGGTCACTCCCCAGGATGGTAAACACTGTCAGACACCAGACATGAAGTACACTCCACAGACATCAGAAAGGTTGCTATGATGGAGCTCAATCAGCAAACCATGCTTAACGTAGGAATTGCTAGCTGCCAGTAATCATAGCAACCTTTTGATAGCTGTGTACCGTATTCCCAGGTTTAGGGTGGCATTGCTACGGTATGCAAGTGCTAGTATTGGGAGATGCACACAGGGCCCAATGTCCTGCCTCTCAAGGAGGCATTGGCTAATGGAGCCTGTGGGTGTGGGTGTGTCTGCCCCTGTTGGCTGCTGCTTTACGGCAGAGGTTCCCAACTCCAGTCCTGATGTGCCAAACACTGTTCGGGTTTTTATGCTGTCCCTCATGAATATGCATGAGATACATCTGCATACCATGGGGGTGGTGCATAGATATGCAGCACAGGCATCTTTATTAGAGGCAGCATGGAACCTGAATGGTGTTTGGCCCTCCAGGACTGCATTTGGGAGACTCTGCTCTAGGTAATGCGCCTGTTTATAGTGTCTGTGCACTGTAGGGTAAAATGTAGGTGTTTTGGGCAGGTTTACATCATCTGCAATAAAGGTTCTGTCTGTATTAGCAGTGGGTAAAAAATGGGGGCTGGGTTGGCAGGAACCACAGCTGGGACTTAAACCTGTGACCTTCTGCTCCTGAACACACTGGCTGTGTGCACTGCACCACTGTGTTGCCACAGAGACAGTACATTCCTTGGGGATACCATGACTGTTCATCAGAAGGGGCCTGTCTGTTGCAGTGCATGGCACCCACCTACCCAGGGCTAGGCCACGGTCTGCTCTGGGCAGCTGCCACTGCCCCCTCCACCACCAGTGCCCCTCTGCCACCATGCTGACATGCCCTTCCGCTGGTGGTGCTGGTGGAGCGCAGTCTCAGGCCATCCATTGTGCGGGTAGGCGGCTGCCTATGGTGTGGGTCTGGGGTAGGGGTGCCTGCATAGGTGTCCACGCTTCCCCCCAGCACCGCCTGCCACTGTTCTGTGCCCTTGGGGGTCCCTACTGGGTACTATCCTCTGTGATACTGTGGGAAGCACACTCGTGCCCATGCTGGGCCCTCATCAGTTGCTGTTTGGCTGCTCTGCTGTTTCAGCATTCGTATGGGACACCTAGGCATCACCCTAGTCCGCACTGTGGCCCAGCTGCACCACAGCATGTGCCGCCTGCAGCCCTCTGTATCCCCTTCTCCGGCATCTGTCCAGTTGCCATTCCGACATGCCCACCCTGATGTTGCAGGACATGTGCATGCCATAGGAACCCTGTCCGATGGAGGGGAAAACCCTGAGCAGCGCTATTTCACTGTGGGCTCATTCACCTTGTATGGGGATGGAGTATAGACCCTTCCACGATTTATATCTTTTCTATGGGGCTTACTCGGAGGGGGGGG
The DNA here is from genome assembly GCA_033557465.1 of Ichthyophis bannanicus. NCBI lineage: Eukaryota > Metazoa > Chordata > Amphibia > Gymnophiona > Ichthyophiidae > Ichthyophis > Ichthyophis bannanicus. The sequence continues at coordinate 104,413,105 of CM066033.1, forward strand.
GGTGGGGTTTGATGTTTCTCATTGATACCACTATTGGCCAGCTTGGTTATGGTTTTTTTTCCAGTTCGTTGAGGTCATTTTCAGTGTTTCTGTGCCCTTTTGTTCTGTGCACATATATCACACTTATCACTTTGTTTTGGTTTCCCTGCCTGGGCTGACACTGAAATGGTTTCTCTCCCTTGTAATGTGCATTTAACGGCAGGTTTTCATTCGCGTTGGAATTGAGCTCTTCAGATCAGCGCGTTAGTGTGAAGGGAGCCTCTCCCCGCCCACTCTCCACCCATTGACCTCTTCTCTCCGCCCTCTCTCCACCTTCTGCGGTGTTTTACCATGCCGCGGGAGTTTACGATCGTTAACTACGGTTAACGCGCGTTATGTAACGTTAACGATCGTAAGCGCGTCATAACATGCGTTATGATGCACTTATGATCGTTAATGTAACATAATGCGCATTATTTACGATTACCGCAGTTTAGTAAACATACCCCATTGTGTTACTGGGTTACGAATGAAGTCCAGGAAACTGTTCCTAGATCCGTATCTGACCCATAGGGGTATGTTTACTAAACCGTCTTAACGTGTGCCTGGCGATAGTGTGCAGGCTGCCATAAAAGGAGTGTGTGTTTCAGTCTTAAAGTAGCAAAATGGAATTATCGCGCGATAACGCGCGCTGCTGCACACATTATCGGGCGAAGCACCGCTAAGCGCGCTAACACACGGTAATCTTAAGTAGGCGACCAGGCATGCAAACATAGAAACAGAGGTGTAGCACAATGGTTAATACACTGACTGATGATACAGGGGTCATGAGTTTGATCCCCCAGTGTGCCTAATGCATGAGGCATCAGCTTTGACATGTAAATATTGTTTCTTGCGGCATTTTGTTTGTATTTTAATTATTGCTGCCAGCAAACACACCCTCACATGCCGTAACCTAAGGTGCCACATAAGGCACTCCATAGGGCACATTATAAAATGCATTGTCTGCCACGGCACCCTATAATATCCCCTATAGGGCACCCTATATGGCGCTCCATAGGACACCTTATAAGGCACCTTATATGAACTGTAACCATAAGGTGCCTCAGAAGGCACTTTATAGGGCGCCCTATAAGGTGCTTTCTGAGGCACCTTATGGTTACAGTACTCTGAGGGTGTTTTTGCTGGCAGCACTAATGTACATTAAAAATAGACAATGCTTTGGACAGCCCTATCAAATAACTACACTGTGGGTTTGAACCCACGACCTCTGACTCCGGAAGCAGTGAAGTAACCAGTGGGCTACAGCTGCTAATAAACTCCTGCCTGGCTACAGAAAGACTGCATGTCACCACACAGTCTGCTGTGATCACCAGGATAGGCTTAACCCACCCATACCCATGATGCACTGCACATGCAAATCAGCAGTCTACAGATGATCACAAGATGGGGTATACACCCCCCCACTGCACCTCGGCCTGGTAGGGGGAACTGACCATGTGTGTTACTGGCACAGAATAGCTACACACCGTCACACTGTGCGGGTACTGTGCTCACCCTGAGGGTGAGGTGGGGTGCCCAGCACCAGGTCCACAGCACCTTCCATGGCAGATATGAGCCATGTTGCAGGTCCCCAGCAATGCTAGTGTGTGAGATAAGTAGTCCCCTGCAGGCACACTGTGGCTACATCTGTATTTCTCAGTCATGTTTAGCCCTTATGGACCCATAGGCGGATTATGCACCACCACCCAGCCCACCCACCGAGGGTGGGAAACAGGGTCTCCCACCAACAGATCCACATTCTACCTCCCTGCAATGGTGGCAGTAGAGAGGACCCTCAACCCAAGTCCTGCTGGGGAACAGATACCCTACAGGGCAGTCCGTGCAGTTCTGTACACATCCATAAAGCAATAGCAGACAGACATTAAGCCTGGAAATGCTCAGCTGCATCCTACCACTATCTGATATTCTCCTGCAGCAAGCCTCAAGCTGCTGCACCCTGCAAGGTGTTCCAGCAAGACACATACTATCTGCAGACAGTCTGCTAGCTAGTCTATGTTCTTGGCAGAGATGCATGCACCCAGAACTGGGCTGTCAACATACACACCAAGCATATAAGTCAGAGATTGGGCCCCAAAAGAGAACCCATAAAAAACACATAAACAAAATGCTACCTAGCACTATGGAGGAACCTAGCCATGCCGTGGTCACTGCTCAGTCAGGGTGAGAGTGATCTCCCAGCAGGACATGCTGTGGCCACCCTGTCTGTGCAGGTGGTGGCCGGGCACTACAATGTCCCAGCCATTGCCCTATGCCCTGTGCAGATGCAGCCAGGCCAGGCCACCTTATCCAGGCTATTCCCACAGTACCCTGCTCCTCATTATGCACATTGGCAGGCCAATACTGGCAACAGTGCTGGCAGTATGGGCTGTGGAGGGTGTTTGCAGCCACCACACACTGGATAGACAGACAGCCACCCCCACACCTATGCCAGCATTGTACAACTATAGAGGTGTTTGGCAGCCCTGGCCACCGCTCCAGTCCTCGGCACAGTGCAGCATGGCTATGGTACGCAATACTGTTGGGGTCACTCCCCAGGGTGGTAAACACTGTCAGACACAAGACCTGTAGCACACTCCACAGACAGCCATGATGCAGCTCAATCAGAAAATTGTACTTAACTTCGGAATTGCTATCTGCCAGTAATCATAGCAACCTTTTGACAGCTGTGTACCATATTCCCAGGTTTAGGGTGGCATTGCTAAGGTATGCAAGTGCTAGTATTGGGAGATGCACGCAGGGCCCAATGTCCTGCCTCTCCAGGAGGAATTGGATAATGGAGCCTGTGGGTGTGAGTGTGTCTGCCCCTGTTGGCTGCTGCTTTACGGCAGAGGTTCCCAACTCCAGTCCTGGTGTGCCAAACACTGTTCGGGTTTTCATGCTGTCCCTCATGAATATGCATGAGATACATCTGCATACCATGGGGGCGGCGCATAGAAATGCAGCAGAGGCATCTTTATTAGAGGCAGCATGGAACCTGAATGGTGTTTGGCCTTCCAGGACTGCATTTGGGAGACTCTGCTCTAGGTAATGCGTATGTTTGTGGTGTTTGTGCTCTGTAGGGTAAAATGTAGGTGTTTTGGCCATGTTTACGTCATCTGCAATAAAGGTTCTGTCTGTATTAGCACATTTTAGTAGTGGGTAAAATATGGGGACTGGGTTGGCAGGAGCAACAGCTGGGACTTGAACCTGTGACCTTCTGCCTCTGAACACACTGGTTGTGTGCACTGCACCACCATGTTGCCACAGAGACAATGTATTCCCTGGTGATACCATGACTGTTCATCTGGCAGGGCCTGTCTGTTGTAGTGCATGGCACCCACCTACACAGGGCTAGGCCATGGTCTGCTCTGGGCAGCTGCCACTGCCCCCCTCCACCACCAGTACCCCTCTGCCACCATGCTGACATGCCCTTCTGCTGGTGATGCGCAGTCTCAGGCCATCCAGTGTGCAGGTAGGCGGCTGTCTATGGTGCGTGTTCTGGGGTAGAGGTGCCTGCATAGACATCCACGCTTCCCCCCTAACACCGCCTGCCAATGTTCTGTGCCCTTGGAGGTACCTGCTGGGTACTATCCCCTGTAACACTGTGATAAACACACTCGTGCCCATGTTGGGCCCTCATCAGTTGCTGTCTGGCTGCTGTACAGTTTCAGCATTCCTAAGTGCCACCTAGGCATCTGCCTAGTCCGCACTGTGCCCCAGAAGCACCACAGCATGTGCCGCCTGCAGCCCTCTGTATCCCATTTTCAAGCATCTGTCCAGTTGGCCATTCTGACATACCCACCCTGCTGTTGCGGAACATGTGCACGTCATAGGAAACTTGTCCAATGGAGAGGAAAACCCTGCACAGTGCAATTTCACTGTGGGCTCATTCACCTTGTATGGGGACGGAGCATGGACGCTTCCAGAATTCATATCCTATTTTTTGAGCTTTCTTGGGAGTGTTTTTTGATGTTTCCCATTGAGATCACTATTGCCCAGCTTGGTTATTTTATTTTTCCATTTTCTTCTGTTCATTTTCACTGTTTATTTGCCCTTTTGTTCCGTGCACATGTATCACACTTATCACTTTTTTGTAGGTTTCCCTGGTTTTGCTGTACATTGCTGACATAAATGGTTTCTCTTCCCTTTAAATCAGCTCTAACGCCAGGGTTTCAGTGGCGTTAGTTTTCAGCCTCGGATTTCACAGCGTTAGTGTGCGGGGAGCCTCTCCCTTCCCACTCTCCACCCATTGACCCCTTCTCTCCACCCCTAGGAAGCCTTCCTCCGGGAGCCTTTCTCCGCCTTCAGCGCTCGTTTGCACCGCTGCGCGCGTTATCACGTGCTAAGGTACCTGTGTGCCTGATAAAGCGCCATTATCAAGCGATAAGGTACCTTATCGCGCGATAATGTCACAGAGCGCACATTAAGACGGTTTAGTAAACATACCCCATAGTGTTCTAGGAACAGAAGTATTTTTAAGCTTTTATGGAAGTCACTGGTCAGCTGAATGGATCTGATGTAAAGTGGCAGCGAATTCCACAATGAGGGGGCATATAGTGAAAATGACCTGCTGTTGGTTGCTTGCGGGGTTTTTTGTGGGTTTTGCAAGCAGGTTGAGCGTGGATCTTCTCTTGGGTCTGTTGGAGCTGTTGTCCGCAGACTGCTGGTTTTAAATTTGTGGCTGGTTAGGATGATTTTATATCTGACCCTGCTTGTAATAGGCAGCCAGTGAAGCTGTCTGAGCAGTGGCGTGATATGAGTTTGTTGTGATTTCGCTAATATGGTTTTGGCTGTTGTATTCGTGCAGTTGTAGGGGTATAGAATGGTCATTGTAGAGTTACAGTAACCAGCATCAGTGTCATGACTGCTTGGTGGACTGTGTGGAAATCCATTGGTGAGGAGCTTGCATATGTTCTTTAATATATGGAGCTTAAAATAGGCGGCCTTAGTGATTCAGCTAATTTGTGGCTGGAAGATGAGCTCTTGGTCAAGCGTGATTCCCATGTAATTTATTTGGGTTTTAACTGCAAGTGGAGTGTTGTTTATCGTGATCGTAGATGGGGGAGTGAAATTCTTGCTTCTTGTGATTATGATTTCATTTGTGGCAACTAAATTTTATCCCTGTGCTGTTCCTGGCCCACCCTAGACCACCACCCATTTTGGACCAGATAGCTGTCTGTTTAATGATTTATATTTATTTACATTCTCTTATATACCGTGCTATTCTGCATCAGTGTGGTTTACATTGAACGGACTGAAATTAACATTGAACAGGGCATTATAACTTGGAGATAACTATTTTACAGGGAACATGGGCTATGGAGGGTTAAGTGGCTTGCCCAAGACCACAAGGAGCACCTGTGGGACTAGAAACCCCAGTCCTTCCGGCCCAAGGTTGCTGCCCTCTAGTGGGATTTGAACCCCCGACCTTCCAGCCTGAAGTACCTTGCCCCAACCACTAGGCCACTCCTCCACTCCAAGATCCATGTAAGTGGTGCAATTTTTTTTCAAAAGCACTTATACAGTTGTCAGTGCCCCTGAGCACATTAGAGTTTCTGAATCTTGACCTGATGATAGAACATAAGAGGTTTACAAAAAAATTATTCAACTAAATAAGCAACCCTTAGTAAGCAAATGTAGACTGTATTTTATTTATATGAGAAAAAGGCAACGTTGTGATGGGCTGTGTTTTTCAATTCTCTTCTTCATAATCCACTGCTACTGAGAATTCTGGAAATTTCCTTTATCACATAACCTGCCTGTTATTCAAAACAAGTAGCGTTCAATTTAAAGAATATAATTCTATACAGAGCAGAATGCAATTTGTCTTACTTTGCAAGATTCACGGGAAGTCCTGACTCTTTAGGTCATCTAGTCAAAATCAATTCACACCTCCATTCATTGTGCCTCAGGGGATAAATAGATGCAGTGTTTGTATCACCTCCATACAACTAGTTTCCATTATTCTCCTTTCCCACCGAAACAAGCCTAATTCAATTGATTCCTCCTAAGCCCTTAAGAAGGTTACAAGGGACAAAGCAGACAGAGTTTAAAAAAGAACAACATCCTCACTCTGCAGTGTTCAAATGCATTGAAATTGTGTTGTGTGAGACCCCAGAGATAATAAAGGACATATCTCCAACCATTGTTCCTTTAATCCTTCATTCCTTTGAAAGGAGATTCTTAAATGCCTCAAAAGAAATTCACTTAGAAGACTGAAGTGATTTTCTTGTTTATTAAATGTTTTGTGATGATGTGTCTAAAAGTCTTTTTTTTCCCTTCCATTTTTCATCATGTTTTAACAGCAACTACGTTTTGGAGAGATCTTGAGAGCTACACAGTACCACAAGACAGAAACTGGTTTTTTTTTTCTTCTGTATTATGTACATTTTTAGGACAAAGTTACCTGGCAAAGTTAGCCACTTTGAAAATTGCCCAGGAATATCAGCTAAATTTAGTCGCCTATGGCCCAGTTTTCAAAAACGCGGCTACTGAAATGGCACAGTGGTCCGCCATGACACTTAGATATTGGTGGGATATTTAGCAGCAGTGATTGGATAGGAGCTGCTGCTGACCATCTGCGCTGAGGGGCACTCTCCACATAAGTGCCAACAATTAGCAGGCTAGCGAGATTTTCACTAGCCACTTATCCAGATTGCAACTTAGGACGGTCGTTCGGATGGTCTAAGTTGCACGAATAAGTGCCGACTGAAAATCCTGCTGATTGGGTAAAGTCAGAACTTATCTGGATAGCGTCGACACCACCCTTACTCCAAGCATGGATCGCCTCATACTAACTGGATAGTGCCAAGGCGGTCTGTAGAGATATTTAGCAGGGCTATCTGGACAGGGCTTTTGAATATTGAGGTCGGTATTCTTAATCAGCTAGCCTTCCATAGGCCAAATGGTTAAGGGTTCTGAATATTGGCCCTCTAGTTTCCTAAGAGGTCAGTTTTCCAAGAGCCACAAAAAATATACAGATTAAAAGCGCTCGGGCAGTGAGCAACTATGTGGTTGTTTTTAAGATTGCATTCTAAATACTTGATATGAATGTAAGAACATAAGAAAACCCAAGCTGACTCAGGTCAAGGCCCAAAGAGCCCAGCATGCTGTCTCCAACAGTGACCAGCCTGGGTTACAAGTACTAGTAGAAACCAAAAAAGTAGAGCCATTTCCATAGTTCATTTGCAGGGATGAAAAATGGATTTCCCAAGTCTACCTTATGATTTTTTATGAACTTTTCCTCCAGGAACTTGTCCAATCATCTTTTGAATCCTGCCTTGACAACATCCTCTGTCATGAAGCTTATTGTGGTGCCGATATGAAGTTATTTCTCCTTTGTGGCCTCTCATATTTCACTTCTCTTTAATTCCTCAAGTTCGGAGTCTGATATAATAGGTAACAGTTACATTTGCAAATGCTAATACGTGCAAAAAATGTTTTGTTAATGTATGTTAATGAGGAGCTAAAGCTGGAAAAACATTGAAACCAGCTCATTACCCTAAGTTGCTACAGTTATTGTTTTCATAATAACAGTCTGTGTGAACGTTATCAAAAAAATTCCCCGAGAATGCAATTTTCGTAATATGTAAATGGCCCGTTATCATGAGAAAATATCTTGCATTACTAGGCCGCTCCTGCAGATTCCTCGGGGGGGTTTAGCATATTGGCCATTCAGAGTCTTGTAATCTTTTGAAATACTTGTTGCAGCTTTGAAGATTGTGTTGTATTCATCTATGTCTATAATGTTTGGATTGAATTTCCTGCCTTTCAAAATCCAAGCTCAAGGTGAGTTACAATCAAGCACAATAGTTATCTCTCTTCCCCAGAGTGCTTACACTCTAAGATCCTGATTGACTAATGTATGTTGTGTTAAAGTACATTGATGTGAGTTATGAGTGTAGAGAATAATTTTATACTAAGGCATCGTTGTGCCTGGACAGCCTAGATGGCCATGTTGCATCTATTTAATGATGGGAATAAAATGGGCCTGATATTTAGCAAGAACGGCTAGCTGCCGCCGCTGAACATTAGACCCAGATGTTCAGTGCCAAGATCACATCCGGGTTCCGGCATTGAATAGCCAACCAGGCAATGAAAGTTAGGCCAGCTTTGTGATAACTGGGCAGTGGCTCACTATCACCGTTGCCTGGTTATTGCCTGCTGTTTCCCCTGGAACACCCTGATGCAAGCCGGTTAGCTTTGGGGTGTGCAGTGGCAGCGCCCACAAATATTCAGTGGCAGTAACTGTGTTAGGGGTATGTTTACTAAACTGCAGTAATGTAACATAACGCGCGTTATGTAACATTAACGATCGTTAAGTAACGTTAATGCGCGTTATGAGACGTTAACGATCGTTAACGTCTCATAACGCGCGTTAACGTTACTTAACGATCGTAGACGTTCCACGGCGCGGTAAAACACCGCAGAAGGTGGAGAGAGGGTGGAGAGAAGGGGTCAATGGGCGGAGTGTGGGCGGGGAGAGGCTCCATTCACACTAACGCGCTGATCTGAAGAGCTGAATCCTAACGCGATTGAAAACCTGCCGTTAGATGCACATTTGCAGGGGAGCGAAACCATTTCAGTGTCAGCAATGTACAGCATAGGCAGGGAAACCTAAAAAAAGTGATAAGTGTGATACATGTGCACAGAACAGAAGGGCACATAAACATTGAAAATGACCTCAACAAACTGGAAAAAAACCATAACCAAGCTGGCCAATAGTGATATTAATGGGAAACATCACCCCCCCCCCATGAGAAAGCTCCAAAAAAAAAATATTAATCATGGAAGGGTCTATGCTCCGTCCCCATACAAGGAGAATGAGCCCACAGTGAAATAGCGCTGATCAGGGCTTCCCCTTGTTATTGGACAGGTGTCCTATGGCGTGCTCATGTCCCGCAACAGCAGGGTGGGCATGTCGGAATGGGCAACTGGACAGATGCCGGAAAAGGGGATACAGAGGGCCGCAGGCGGCACATGCTGTGGTGCAGCTGGGCCACAGTGCGGACTAGGGTGATGCCTAGGTGGCCCATACGAATGCTGAAACAGCAGAGCAGCCAGACAGCAACTGCTGAAGGCCCAACATGGGCACGAGTGTGTTTCCCACAGTGTCACAGGGGATAGTACCCAGCAGCTACCCCCAAGGGCACGGAACATTGGCAGGCGGTGCTGGGGGGAAGCGTGGACACCTATGCAGGCACCCCTACCCCAGAACCCGCACCATAGGCAGCCGCCTACCCGTACACTGGATGGCCTGAGACTGCGCTCCACCAGCACCACCAGCAGAAGGGCATGTCAGCATGGTGGCAGAGGGATACTGGCGGTGGAGGGGGCAGCGGCAGCTGCCCAGAGCAGACTGTGGCCTAGCCCTGTGTAGGTGGGTGAACAGTCATGGTATCACCAGGACATGCACTGACTCTGTGACAACCTGGTGGTGCAGTGCACAAAACCAGTGTATTCAGAAGCAGAAAATCATAGGTTCAAGTCCCAGCTGTGGTTCCTGCCCACCCAGTCCCCATATTTTACCCACTACTAAAACGTGCTAATACAGACAGAACCTGTAGTGCAGATGACGTAAACATGCCCAAAACACCTATATTTTACCCTACAGAGCACAGACACCATAAACATGTGCATTACCTAGAGCAGAGTCTCCCAAATGCAGTCCTGGAGGGCCAAACACCATTCAGGTTCCATGCTGCCTCTTATAAATGTGGCTGTGCTGCATTGCTATGCATCGCCCCCATGGTATGCAGATGTATCTCATGCATATTCATGAGGGACAGCATGAAAACCCGAACAGTGTTTGGCCCTCCAGGACTGGAGTTGGGAACCTCTGCCCTAGAGCAGCGGCCAACAGGGGCAAACACACCCACACCCACAGGCTCCATTATCCCAAGCCTCCTGGAGAGGCAGGATGTTGGGCCCTGCGTGCATCTCCCCATACTAGCACTTGCATACCTTAGCAATGCCACCCTAAACATGGGAAAACTGTACACAGCTATCAAAAAGGTTGCTATGATAACTGGCAGATAGCAATTCCTATGTTAAGCACAATTGGCTGATTGAGCTGAATCATAGCAAGCTTTCTGATGTCTGCGGAGTGTGCCTCAGGTCTGGTGTCTGACAGAGTGACCCCAACAGTATTGCGTACCATAGCCATGCCTGCACTGTGCCCAGGACTGGTGCGGTGGCCAGGGCTGCCAAACACCTCTATAGTTGCACAATGTTGGCATAGGTGTGGGAAGTGTGTATCTGTCTATCCAGTGTATGGTGGCTGCAAACACCCTCCACAGCCCACACTGCTAGCACTGTTGCCATAATTGGCCTGCCAATGTGCATAATGAGGAGCAAGGTACTGTGGGAATAGCCAAGATAGGATGGCCTGGCCTGGATCCATCTGTACATAGCATAGGGCAATGGCTCGGACATTGTAGTGGCCGGCCACCACCTGCACGGACAGGGTGGCCACAGCATGTCCTGCTGGGAGGTCACTCTCACCCTGACTGAGCAGTGACCACTGCATGGCTAGGTTCCCCCATAGTGCTAAATAGCATTTCTCTCATTTGATATTTGTGGGTCCCAATCACTGATTTATCTGCTTGGTGTGTATGCTGGCATCTCAGTTCTGGGTACATGCATCTTCTCCAGGACTATGGACTAGCTAGCAGACTGTCTGCAGCTAGTATGTGTTTTGCTGGAGCACCTTGCAGGATGCAGTGGCTTGAGGCTTGCTGCTGGAGAATATCAAATAGTGGTGGGGAGCAGCTGAGCATTTCCAGGCCTACTGTCTGTCTGCTATTGTTTTACAGATGTGTACAGCTCTGCATTGCCTGCCCTGTAGGGTGTCTGTTCCCCAGCAGGATTGGGGGTTGATGGGCCCCTCTCCTGCTACCATTGCAGTGAGGTAGAATGTGGATCTATTGGTGGGTGATCCTGTTTCCCACCCTGAGCCCCAGAAAGAGGGTTGTGTGGTGGTATAATAATCTGCCTATGGGTCCCAACCCTCCTTCCTTCACCTACATCATGTAACCATGGCACCAACACAGGATCTGCACTAGTCTGGGTGCATCATAGCCCATAAGGGCTAGACATGACTGAGAAATACAGAAGGACACAGATGTATCCTAGGTGTGTCTGCAGGAACTACCTATTACACACTAATGGGGACCTGCAGCATGGCACATTTCAGTCATGAATGGTGCTGTGGACCTGGTGCTGGGCGCCCCACCTCACCCTCAGAGTGAGCACAGTACCCACACAATGTGACGGTCTGTGGCTACTCTGTGCCAGTACCACACATGGTCAGTTCCCCCTACCAGGCCGAGGTGCTGTGGGGGTGCATACCCCATCTTGTGCCCATCTGTTGACTGCTGATTTGCATGTGCAGTGCATCATGGGTATGGGTGGGTTAACCCTATCCTGGTAACCACAGCAGACAGTTTGTGTGGTGACATGCAGTCCTTCTGCAGCCAGCCAGGGCCTTACTAGCAGCTATAGAGCTGTAGCCCACTGGTTACTTCACTGCATGTGAAACCAGCAGTCATAGGTTCAAACCCATGGTAGAGTTATTTGATAGGGTTGTCTAAGGCATTGTCTATTTTTAATGTACATTAGTGCTGCCAGCAAAAACACCCTCAGAGTACTGTAACCTTAAGGTGCCTCATAAGGCACCCCATAAGGCACCTTATAGGGCGCCCTATCAAGCGCCTTATAAGGTGCCTTGTAAGGTGTCCTATAGGGGACATTGTAGGGTGCTTTGGTTTACAGTGCACTTTATAATGTGCCCTATGGAGTGCGTTATGGGGTGCCTTATGCGGCACCTTAGGTTACGCCACCGTGAGGGTGTGTTTGCTGGCAGCACTAATTAAAATAAAAGTAAAATGCCTCAACAATCACTACTTAAACATAAAGGGTGACACCTCAGCCAGCCTTATGCATTAGGCACACTGGGGAATCAAACCCATGACCCCTGTACCATCAGTCAGTGTAGTAACCATTATACTACAGCTCTGTTTCTGTGCTGCCATGTCTGCGCGCCTTCTTAAGATTAACGCGCGGTAACGTGCCATGTAACGCTTGTTAATTTATGGCGCCTTGTAACGCGCGTTATCGGTAACGAAGTACCACCCATGTCCTTATTTGGGTATTTTTGCCTCTACCGCGGATCCTAACGCGAACGGCATTACCGCAGTTTAGTAAACATACCCCTTAGTGCCAATGAATATCTCGGACAAGGGGATTAACACAGTTATCAGGTCTGCTAACTATGTTAATCCCTTTGAATATCAGGCCCAATGTATTTATATGCCTTTATAAAATTACCCCAGGAAAAATAGGCATACACAATTATACCTGCTCCAAGGTATGTGTAATTATATTACTAATTACAATCATTTTGTATTGCGCTACAAGGCACACACAATCCCTGCTCATCAGAGCTTATCAACTAATCAAAATAAAACACATAGGGGGTCATTCCAGAACACAAATAAAGGATTTATACATGTGTCAGGGATGTTTTATGTGCCAAAAATGTCCCAGACTGTATTCTGAAACACTGCTGACATGCACATCCAGGGCGCTAGCACAGAGCTCTCGGAATGTGGGTGGGAGAAGGCGGAACGAGGGCATAGTCAGTCTCAGACACATAGGAAGCGTATTCAGGAAAGGCCTGTGTATGTACTAAATGTTTCCCGGAAACCTCCATGTTATTCCTGTTGAAATGTGGTATAAGGCTAGGACTTCGAAAATATTCTGCTGTTGTCTGCAATTCGTCCCATATAGAAGAATAGCTGTGACAAGTATGCTTTGAACTGGTGTGACTGCAATCTGAAAAAACACAAGATGCAGTCTTAAAGTACAGGGAGCAGAGGTGAGGGAATAATGTAAGTTAAAGAAATATTTATAAACACTCTTACAGAAATATTAAGAAGAGCAATAAAGTTTATTCAGGCTATGCACTAATGTGGTGTTTGTGCTAAAGGAGCCAATCTATGGGACCCTAACAAGTCCCGTGTTCAGAAAAATGGGACTGCTGATGCAGGGATAATATGGGCATGAGCAGGGAAAGAATTCCTTTTTAGGTGAGAAACAGGGGTCATACCTGTAGTCCTGGTACCCCATGTGATTGTTATGTCACAGCTGTTACGTAAAGGTTCAGGGAATCTTTTTGGCAGAATCATGCTTTTGTGACAGAAAGTGAGTGTGTGTGTGTGTGGTTTGAGAGGTGCATGAGGGGATATGGTGTGCTCATCTGAAAATCAGGGGGGACATGAAAGCATGGCCAGTATCTGAACTGTATGGATGACCACAGCGCACCAGGTGCCAGTGTGATTGGGCAGTCAAACTCAGAGAGCTGAATGTCAAAAGATAAGAATATAAGATATGCCATACTGGATCAGACCAAGGTCCATCAAGCCCAATATCCTGTTTCCAACAGTGGCCAATCTAGGTCATAAGTACCTAGCAGTCTCCCCAACAGAAACAGGTTCCTCAATGCTTGTGTTGGGTCAAGCAGTGATATTCTGGGTCTCTTTTAATAATAGTTTATGGACCTTTCCTCCAGGAACTTGTCCAAACCTTTTTTAAACCCAGCTACACTAACAGCTTTTACTACATCCTCCGGTAACAAATTCCAGAGTTTGATTACACGTTGAGTGAAAAAATATTTTCTCTTATTAGTCTTAAATAGTTTACCCTGTAGCTTCATTGCATGTCCCCTAGTATTTTTATATTCTGATGACTTAAACAATCAATCTACATTTACCCATTCCATTCAATTCATTGCCATATTTCCCCTCAGCCGTCTCTTTTCCAGGTTGAAGAGCCCTAACCTTTTAGCCTCTCTTCAAAGGAGTATCCTTCCATCCCCTTTACCATTTTGGTGGCTCTTCTCTGTACCTTTTCTAATAACGCTATATCCTTTTTAAGATACTGCGACCAGAATTGCACACAATATTCAAGGTGCAGTCGCACCATGGAACGATACAGAGGCATTTTAATATTGTTTATTTTATTTTCCATTCCTTTCCTTATGATACCCAGCATTCTATTTGCTCTCTTGGCCACCGCTACACACTGGGAGGAGGGTTTTAACATGTTATCTATGATGACGCCTAAAACGTTTTCCTGGGTGGTGGTTCAAAATGTGGAACCTTGCATCGTGTAACCATAGTTTGGGTTGTTCTTTCCTAGGTGCATAACTTTGCACTTGTCCACATTAAATTTCATCTGCCATTTGGATGCCCAGTCTTCCAAATTATCACACCCACACCCACACCCACAGTCTTCCAAATTATCACACCACAGACACTATACTATTAAATCAGCTAACCACACATCAATATGATATATTCAACTGTCATCGAGATGTAAAAAGAGGAGGTGGCGCTCTAATACTCACTAAAAAAATCTACAATACACACTAACAAACTTAAATAATATAGACGGAATGGACATTATCAACATAGAAAATAGAACCCTTGCACTCACCCTCATATATAGACCCCCATCAGCTGATCAAAAAAACCTCACTCCCATCCTCGAACTCGCATGCACAGCATCTCAAAGTAAACCACTCATACTGCTAGGTGACCTGAACCTCCCATCACTGAACCATTCCCAATCGGATAACTTCATGGACGCTATGACACAGATAATACATGCCCCCACACACAAAAAAGGCAACACATTAGACCTCATCTTCCTCCCTTCCACACTTAATTGTCACCAACTACATACCCCGCCAACTATAACCGAAGTACCATGGTCCGACCATCACCTTATAGCACTCCACCTCCCGGCACAAGCACCAATAAATACCGCATGCACAACACCGCATACATCACGATTCGCACACTTCGACAAAAATACATTCCTTGACAAAGTATTACCCATACTCAATACAAACTCAACAGACATCAACTCAGTTGTAACACATTGGAATTCAACAGTCCAAAAAGCAGCTGCCCCCACACAAATCATACATAGACAAATAAAAAAAACGGAAAAATGGTTCACAAAAGAACTAGCAAAACTAAAAAAACAACTGAGGAAACAAGAGAAGAGATGGAGGAAAACAAAATCAGACGAAAACAAATCCCAATACATGAACTTACTCAATGAATACAAGAATGCAATCAACAAATCAAAAAGAGATTTCCATTCTAAAGTAATAAACTCAGCCATCAACCGCCCTAGAGAGCTATTCGCGATTGTAAAAACATTAACAAAAACAAAAAACTCTGAACCTAGACAATCAGCAATAAGTGTACAAACTCTAGCAACACATTTTGCAGAGAAATTAAAGAGCAAACCCAGTACCCTGACAGCAATACTACCTTCAAGCACAAAAATCATTAACAAATGGACAACTTTTCACATGGTAGATCGAAAACACCTCCTCAAGATCATAACAATGATCAATACCACAACCTCCCCACTCGACCCATGCCCTGTGTCATGGATTAAGTGTGCAAAGGATGAACTGGCTGAAAACTTACAACACATAGTGAACCAATCCCTTTCTCAAGGCATCATGCCTGATGCCTTAAAACTCACAACACTCCGCCCAATAATAAAGAATAGTAAGCTCAACTCAAAAGACCCGAACTCATACAGACCCATAGCAAGCATTCCATTTATTGCTAAAATGATAGAAAAAACAATCCAACTACAATTACAAGAACACATTTATGAGCACAAGCCTCTTGACTCACACCAGTTTGGATTCCGCCCCTTCCATGGAGTAGAAACTCTCCTAACCACACTGATGGACTTCCTCATCAGAGGTACAGATGACTACAGCCAAGGCTTCCTACTCCTCTTTATAGACATCTCTGCCGCCTTCGACAACATCAACCACCATACACTGATCAATAGGCTAGAAAACATAGGAATAGGTGGACTGTCCTCAAATGGTTCAAGTCTTACATCACACACAGACTAATACGCATCCAAATAGACCAAGAAGCATCAGAAACATTCCCCGAAGGACAGGGAATACCCCAAGGATCAGCTCTCTCCGCCCTCCTTTTCAACTTGTACCTCCAGCCTATTACAAACATATTCAAAAAACACAGGATTAACCATTTTATCTACGCTGACGACATCATGCTCGCCATCCCCATAATAACTAAAAACCCTACATATGACACCTTATCCGAATGTATGGCTGAGGCTACCTCTTGGATGGAAACCAACTACCTCAGCATAAACCTTAAAAAAACGGAAGCAATGTTCGTAACAAGGACACCTATGTCTGAGGACACTTACCCAACAACAATCACAATCAACAAAACAACCATACCTGTTAAAAAAGAGGTCAAATACCTAGGTGTAATAATAGACTACACTCTCACCATGTTACCGCACATAAAACAGACAGTAAAAACCATATTCTACAAACTCAAAACCATACAACACCTAAGGCCTCTACTCGAAACACATGACTTTATATCTGTAGTCAGTACACTCATCACACCCCACTTTGACTATTGCAATAGTCTCCTAATTGGCCTTCCACAAAAAAACACCTACCTGCTACAAAGAGCCCAGAATATCTGCGCAAAAGTAATTGCCAAAGCTCGCCTAACTGACCACGTAAGCCCAATACTGCTAGAATTACACTGGCTCCCTATAAATAGCCGAATCAGATATAAAATAATCCTAACAACCTTCAAACTCATAAACGGCATCGCCCCCTCACATCTGTCCACACTGCTGCACGCTCCAACTGAAACGAGAACTCACAGACAAAACGCAGCCCACTCCCTTAACACACCAGAAGCCTTCAGGAAGTCTAAGAAAACTGCAAGCTCCAGAGCATTCTCATTCGCTGCCCCTACGCTCTGGAACGATCTCCCAATAGACCTTCGCATCATAAAAGACCTCTCTCAATTCAGGAAAGAACTAAAAACTTACCTATTTTCCGAACACTTTGAAATCCCCTACCCCCCAAGTCCAGCTCCACAGCAACCACAGTCACACAAACACAAAACCCCTGAAATTACAATTAACTAACTCATAACAGTCCCCCGCCACACACACTCCTGACTTACGACAAAAAAAGGAAATTAATTCCAATACCTACACATGCCCAATAACTATCCAACTCTGTAACACACTATACATAGCCTCTGTAAATAGCCAATGTAAATAGTTTGACAGTTGTTTGTATTATTACCTGCACATAGTTGAATTCTACTGTTCAATGTAAATGTATACAGATGTGTACAAGTTTGTTAAACTGTTCCATGTAAACCGCCCTTGATCTCTGGAAGGGGCGGTATAAAAGAAATAGATAAATAAATAAATAAAAAAGATCCTCTTGCAATTTTCCATAATCCTCATGGGTTTTAACAACTTTAAATAGTTTGGTGTCATCTGCAAATTTGATAACCTCACTCATTATTCCCACTTCCAGGTCATTTATGAATATGTCAAAAAGCAGCGGACCCAGCACAGATCCCTGGGGTACTCCATTATTCACCTTTTCCATTGGGAAAATTGGCCATTTAGCCCTACCCTCTGCTTTCTATCTTTTAACCAGTTCCTGATCCAGAATAGTACACTGCCTCCTATCCCATGAATTTTTGGTTTTGCCAAAAGTCTCTGATGAGGGAACTTGTCAAAGGCTTTCTGAAAGTCCAGATACACTATATCAACCAACTCACCTTTGTCTACCTGTTTATTCACACCTTCAAAAAACATAACAGATTAGTAAGACAAGATCTTCCTTGTCTAAACCAATGTGGGCTGTCTCCCATTAAGCCATGACTATCTACACGTTCTGTAATTTTGTTCTTTATAATGGTTTCTACCATTTTTCCCGGTACTGACTTCGGGCTCACTGGTCTATAGTTTCCCTGGAACCCTTTTTAAACATTGGTGTTACATTGGCCATCCTCCAATCTTCAGGTATTACAGATGATTTTAATGATAGTTCACAGATTACTAATAGCAGGTCTGCAATCTCATATTTCAGTTCTTTCAACACCCTTGGATGTATATCATCCGGTCCAGGTGATTTGCTACTCTTCAGGTTATCAAATAGTTGTAATACATCTTCCCGGTGTATCAATATTTCTTTCAATTCTTCTGCAGTATCACCTTTAAATACCACTTCAGTCATGGGTAACATCCTTATATCTTCCTCAGTAAAGACTGAAGCAAATAATTCATTCAGTCTCTCCGCTATAGCCTTGTCCCCTCTTGCTTCCCCTTTTATCCCTCTGTCATCTAATGATCCAACTGACTCTCTCACAGGTTTTTTGCTATGAATGTATTTGAAAAAGTCTTTATTATGCATTTTTGCTTCCACAGCAAGTTTCTTCTCAAATTCTCTCTTTGCCTGCCTTATCAATGCCTTGCATTTAACTTGCCAGTGCTTGTGCTGTTTCCCGTTTTCGTCATTTGGCTCTTTTTTCCATTTCCTGAAAGATGCTTTTTTGGCAACAGCAGCCTCTCTGACCTCACCTTTAAACCATGCTGGCAGTTCTTTGGACTTCCTTCCACTTTTATTAAAGCGTGGAATACATCAGGTCTGGGCTTCCAAGATAGTACTTTTAAACAACACCCAAGCTTGATGTAAGTCTTTATCATTTGCAACTGCTCCTTTTAGTTTTTTCTTAAATATTTTCCTCATTTTATCATAGTCTCCTTTTTGAAAGTTAAAAGGTAGTACTGTGGATTTCCTTACCATCCTTCCTCCATTAATTAAATCAAACGCGATCATGCTATGATCACTATTGCCAAGTGGCCCCAACACCCTTATCTCTTGCACCAGATATGGGGGTATGTTTACTAAACTGCGGTAAATGTGAATAACACGCGTTGTACAATGTTAACGATCGTTAGCGCGCTATAGAGCGCGCTATAGCACATTAACGATCGTAAACGCGCTATAGCACGCACTATCACGCGCTAACGAGCGTAATGCTCCGCGGCTCGGTAAAACACCGCAGAAGGTGGAGAGAGGGTGGAGAGAAGGGGTAAATGGGCGGAGAGTGGCGGGGAGAGGCTCCCTTCACACCAACGCGCTGAATTTCAGAGCTGAATTCCAACGCGAATGAGAACCTACCAGTAAAAGCACTTTAAAGGGGAGAGAAACCATTTTCGTGTCAGCAATGTACAGCCTAGGCAGGGAAACCAAAAAAAGGTGATAAGTGTGATACATGTGCACAGAACAAAAGGGCACAGAAACACCGAAAATGACCCCAACAAACTGGAAAAAAACAACAACCAAGCTGGCCAGTAGTGGTAGCAATGAGAAACATCAACCCCCCCCCCAAGTAAGCTCCATAGAACAGATATTATTCGTGGAAGGGTCCATACTCCATCCCCATACAAGGTGCATGGGCCCACAGTGAAATAGCACTGCTCAGGGATTTCCCCACCATCGGACAGGGTTCCTATGGCGTGCACATGTCCCGCAACATCAGGGCGGGCATGTAGGAACGGGCAACCGGGCAGATGCTGGAAAAGGGGATACAGAGGGCTGCAGGCGGCACATGCTGTGGTGCAGCTGGGGCACAGTGCGGACTAGGCAGATGCCTAGGTGGCACCTAGGGATGCTGAAACTGTACAGCAGCCAGACAGCAACTGAGGAGGGCACAACATGGGCATGAGCGTGTCTATCACAGTGTCACATGGGATAGTACCCAGCAGGTACCTCCAAGGGCACAGAACAGTGGCAGGCGGTGATTGGGGGACGTGCGGTCAGATATGCAGGCACCCCTACCCCAGAACCCGCACCACAGGCAGCCGCCTACCCGCACACAGGATGGCCTGAGACTGCGTACCACCAGCTCCACCAGCAGAAGGGCATGTCACAATGGTGGCTGAGGGATACTGGTGGTGGAGGAGGCAGTGGCAGCTGCCCACAGCAGACCTTGGCCTAGCCCTGTGTAGGTGGGTGCCGTGCATTGCAGCAGACAGACCCTGTCTGACCAACAGTCATGGTAGCACCAGGGAATGCACCATCTCTGTGAGAACATGGTGGTGCAGTGCACAGAACCAGTGTATTCAGAAGCAGAAGGTCACAGGTTCAAGCCCCAGCTGTGGTTTCCGCCAACCCAGTCCTCATATTTTACCCACTACTATAACGTGCTAATACAGACAGAACCGTTCTTGCAGATGACGTAAACATGCCCAAAACATCCACATTTTATCCTACAGAGCACAGACACCATAAACATGCACATTACCTAGAGCAGAGCCTCCCAAATGCAGTCCTGAAGGGCCAAACACCATTCCGGTTCCATGCTGCCTCTGATGAAGATGCCTGTGCTGCATTTCTATGCGCCAACCCCATGGTATGCAGATGTATCTCATGCATATTCATGAGGGACAGCATGAAAACCCGAACAGTGTTTGGCACCGCAGGAATGGAGTTGGGAACCTCTGCCGTAAAGCAGCAGCCAACAGGGGCAGACACACCCGCACCCACAGGCCCCATTATCCACAGCCTCCTGGAGAGGCAGGACTTTGGGCTCTGCATGCATCTCCCAATACTAGCACATGCATACCGTAGTAATGCCACCCTAAACCTTGGAATATGGTACACATCTATCAAAAGGTTGCTATGATCACTGGCAGATAGCAATTCCTAGGTTAAGTACAATTTCCTGAGTGAGCTGCATCATAGCAACCTTTCTGATGTCTGTGGAGTGTGCTACAGGTCCTGTGTCTGACAGTGTTTACCAACCTGGTGAGTGACTCCTACAGTATTGCGTACCATAGCCATGCCTGCACTGTGCCCAGGACTGGTGTGGTGGCCTGTGCTGCCCAACACCTCTAGAGTTGCACAATGCTGGCATAGGTGTGGGGAGTGCGTGTCTGTCTATCCAGTGTGTGGTGGCTTCCAACACCCTCCACAGCCCACACTGCTAGCACTGTTCCCAGTATTGGCCTGCCAATGTGCATAATGAGGAGCAAGGTACCGTGGGAATAGCCTGGATAGGGTGGCCTGGCCTTGCCGCATCTGCGCAGGGCATAGGGCAATAGCTCGGACATTGTAGTGCCCGGTACCACCTGTACGGACAGAGTGGCCAAAGCATGTCCTGCCTGGAGGTCACTCTCACCCTGACTGTGCAGTGACCACGGCATGGCTAGGTTCCCCCATAGTGCTATATAGCATTTCCCTCATGTGATATATATGGGTTTTCTTTTGGGGCCCAATCACTGACCTATCTGCTTGTTGTGTATGCTGACATCCCTGTTCCGGGTACATGCGTCTCATCCAGGACCATGCACTATGGACTAGCTGGTGGACTGCCTGCCGCTAGTATGCTGTCTTGCTGGAACACCTTGCAGGGTGCAGCGGCTGGAGGCTTGCTGCTGGAGAATGTCAGATAATGGTGGGGGGCAGCTGAGCATTTCCAGGCCTACCGTCTGTCTGCTATTGCGTTATGAATGTGTGCCACTCTGTCTGTTCCCCAGCAGGACTGGGGTTGCTGGTCCCCTCTACTGCTGCCATTGCAGGGATGTAGACTGTGGATCTATTGATGGGTAATCCTGTTTCCCCCTGAGCCCCAGAGGGGTGTTTGTGTGCTGGTACATATTCTGCCTATGGGTCCCTACACCCCCCCCTTCACTTACAGCAGGTAACGATGGTACCAACACAGGATATGCACTGGTCTGGGTGCAACAGCACCCATAGGGACTAGACATGACCGGGACATACAGCAGGACACAGATGTATACTAGGTGTGTCTAACGGACCTACCTATCACAAACTGACGGGGACCTGCAGCATGGCGTATTTCAGCCATGAAAGGTGCTGTGGACCTTGTGCTGGGTGCCCCACCTCAACCTCAGGGTGGGCACTGTACCTTTACAATGTGACTGTCTGTGGCTACTCTGTGGCAGTGCCACACACGGTCTGTTCCCCCTACAAGGCCTAGGTGCTGTGGGGGTGCATACCCGATCTTGTGCCCATCTCTCAACTGCTGATTTGCATGTGCAGTGCATCATGGGTACGGGTGGGTTACCCCTATCCTGGTAGCCACAGCAGAATGTGGGTGTGGTGCCGTGCAGTCCTCCTGTAGCCAGCCAGCTGTTTGTTAGCAGCTCTAGCCCACTGGTTACTTCACTGCCTGTGGAGCCAGAAGACTTGGGTTCAGAACCCACAGTGGGGTTCATCAATAGGGCTGTCTTAGGCATTGTCTATTTTTATTGTATATTAGTTCTGCTAGCAGGACCACCCTCAGGGTACTGTCCCCTTAAGGTGGCTCATGGGGCGCCCTATAGGGTGCTTTATACGGCACGCTATACAGCGCCTTATAAGGTGCCTTATATGGTGTCCTATAGGGGACATTATAGGGTGCCTTGGCAGACAGTGCACTTTATAATGTGCCCTATGGAGTACCCTCTAGGGTGCCTTATGTGGCACCTTAGGTTATGCCACTGTGAGGGTGTGTTTGCTGGCAGCACTATTCACGTACAACTAAACTTCCTCACAGCCCAATACTTAACCCTTTCCAGGCCAAGCCCAGTACTTTCCGGATCTCATCTTTTGCCTATATATTCCTATCAAATGGTATATAATACATGACCATGTCAGAGGGAACGTCACTATGGGAACATATTGGGTACGACGGGTACAATTTCCCTGACATGTGCAAACATTAACCCGGCTGCAGAATGTGGATTAAAATATTATAGTAGGCCTTCAAAGGGTTACACATGATGCCTCAGCCAGCCTTATTCATTAGGCACACTGGGGAATCAAACCCATGACCCTTGTACCATCAGTCTGTGTAGTAACCATTGTGCTACAGCTCTGTTTCTATATTTGGGTGTCTGTGCGCGCTTTAGCGATCGTTGCTGCGCGGCGCGCAACTGCGCGTTATCGGTTACGATGTACCGCCTATGTCCTTTTTTGGCTTTCCTTCCACTAACGCGGCTCCTAACGCGAATTGCACTAACGCAATTTAGTAAACATACCCCATGGTGTTCCACTAAGGACTAAGTCCAAAATGGCTTCCCCTCTGGTCAGTTCATGAACCAACTGCTCCAAGAAGCAGTCATTTATTTCATCTAGAAACTTTATCTCCTTAGCATATCCTGCCGTGACACTGACCCTGTCAATACCGGGGTAATTGAAATCACCCATTATTATTACTGTTCTGTAACCTTTATTAGTTTCCCTGATTTCTTTGAGCATTTCATCATCCATTTGTTCATTCTGGCCAGGCGGTCAATAGTACAACCCCACTGCCATTGCCTTCCCCATTTTACATGGAATTTCAATCCATAGAGATTCTACAGTGAATTTTCTTTCCTGCAAAACTTTAATCCTTTGTGACTCAATGCCCTCTCTAACATAGAGTGCAACCCTTCCACCAATTTGAAAAACAGCTCTATCATTATGATATAGTTTGTACCCAGGTATCACAGTGTCCTCCTTCCACCATGTCTCTGAGATACCAATCATATCTAACCTCTCATTTAGTACTATATATTCTAACTCTCCCATCTTATTTTTTAGACTTCTAGCATTTGCATACAAGCATTTTAGAGACTGTATTTTATTCATATTAATTTGGTTATCGGTAGGCAGGGGTAATTTGGAATCTTTAAGCTCCGTCTGCTCTGTACTCAAGGGCATTTGGGCTACCTTTGTCTTTATTGGAACCTCTCTGCTGATGTTTATTTATTTATTATTATTATTTATTACAATTTCTTATATACCGCACTATTTCTCATCAGTGCGGTTTACATACAACAAATGACCATAACACAAACTGTTTGGTTTTACAGAGAACAGGGGTATCAACTTGGATAACATAGGGATAAATAACTGGAGCTAATTACATATGTACAATGAGCTTGAGTGCTAAGGTTTAGAATAATTATCTTAAAATGGTAGGATAGGGAGGAGGAAGAATGTTTAGGTAGGGGTTAGGTTAATCTGATAGTAGTGGAGAAATAAGTGGAATTTGAGAGCCTTTCTGAATTGTGTTAGATCAGAAATCGCACGGATGCCTGGAGGTAATGAATTCCAGCATTTTGGGGCATAGATACTGAAAGCCCTGTTTGATGTTGCTATTGTGTATTTTGTTGATGCCTTTGGGATTACCAGCGAGTTTGTAGATGTGGTTCTTCTCGTTCTGTTGGGGGGGATGAGCTGAATGAGATCAGTTAGTGAAGAGGAGGTGATACCATTAATGGCTTTGAATGTAAGTAGCAAGGACTTGAACATGATTCTTCCATGTATGGGAAGCCAGTGGAGCTGTAGCAGGATAGGCGTTACGTGGTCGCTTCTTGATGCTCCAGCTAAGACTCTGGCGGCGGCGTTCATGGAAAGTTGCAAGGGATTCAGTGTTGACTGAGGGAGACCTTGAAGAATGGCATTGGCAAAGTCGAAGTGTGGTAGGATAAGGGCTTGGTATACTGTCCGGAAGTCATCAGGGTTTAATAAGGAGTGCAGGTGTCTGAGTGACCGGATTTTGAAGTATATGGCTCTGACTATGTTGGATATGTGGAGTTTCATGTCCAACCATTGATCAAGGGTGACCCCTAGGTATCGTATTGTTGATTTGGTTTGGAGCTCGGCTTCTTTAACTTTCATATGTGGTGGCGGGGAGAAATTCTGGTCTCTGGTGATAAATAGCACCTCAGTTTTTTTGTGTTGGATCCTGAGGTTTTGGGACAGAAGCCATTCGGAGACTGCATTAAAGCATTCAATCAGAGGAGAGAGGTCCATTTGCTCTGTGGAGAATGGCATGAAGAGGAGAATGTCATCGGTGTATATTAGACAATCAACCTTGAAAGATCTGATAATGTTGAAAATGGGCTATATGTAAATGTTAAATAAGAGTGATGATAGGGACGACCCTTGTGGAACACCTTGTTGTTGGTGGAAGGGATCAGATGTTCGTGTTCCTGATTTTACATGCTGCCATCTTCCATCCAGGTAAGACCTGCACCATTCAAGAGCGATGCTATTTATGCCCTTTTCCTTTAGTCGCTCCAATAGTAGACCATGATGTACAGAGTCGAAAGCTGCAGCGATGTCTATGAAGATGAGAACGAAACCTTGGCGGATGTTGTCAATACCTGTGATAATTTTGTTGAAAAGGGTGGTAAGGAGGGTTTCAACGCCATGGTATTCCCTGAAGCCATGTTGACGATGGTCTAGTGGGGAGGCGGTATCTATGTGATCTTGAATTTGTCTTTGTGCTTCCTTTTCAATTATTTTGGCCAGGAGGGGTATACTGGCTATGTGCCTGTAGGATTGAACTTTATTTGGGTCAAGTTTGGATGTGCACTAACTTCATTTTTTTGGTAGTATCCTTCAAGAATACATTGTTCCGAACCATGCGCTCTTGGGTGACTGTCAGCTCTCCCCTATTATCTAGTTTAATAATAAGGGACTCTCAGAATAAAGGCACTCAAAAGTGCAAACAGCACTAATGCATGTCCATGATGCACATTTTGTGGGATCAATGATGTTGCAGTTGAGCATTGCATTAGTGCTGTTTCTGAGGGACCTTATTTTGAGGGGCCCTATGATTGACAGGGATATGTCTTGAAATTTAGCTATGGGGAACCTATGCTGATTCCTTCTGAATTATTTTACATAGGGTACTCTAATAAGATCTCATATCATTGGCAGTATGATAGGGCAGCCATAGATCCGCGGTGCCTGGCACCAGGGCCAGCCCGTCCATTGAGCGAGAATGTTTTTTGCACAGGGCCCCACGTTTCAGGGGGCCCCACGCAAAAAACATTCTGATCTAAAAGTAAAATTTAAAATAAAAAAAAAACTGTCTGCTGCCGCTGCCGGGGCCGGGGCCGCGGCCACAGAATCGAGTGTGGCACGGGGGCCCCCCCTGCCTGGCAGAGCCTGCCCTCCCCTGCACCAGCTCCCTCCTTGCAGCTGCAGTCACACACGCCAGCTTTCAGAGCGTGAGGGGAGTTTCTCCCTCGCAGCTCTGTTAAGCCCGCGGGGGCTGATGGGAAGTTCCCATCAGCCCCCGCGGGCTTAACAGAGCCGCGAAAGGGAAACTCTCCCTTCGTGCTCTGAAAGCCGGCGTGTGTGACTGCAGCTGCAAAGAGGGAGCTGATGCAGGGGAGGGCAGGCTCTGCCGGGCAGGGGGGGGCCCTGCGGCACACTCGATTCTGCCACAGCGGCCGCGGCCCTGGCCCCGGCAGCAGCAGCAGACAGTTTTTTTTATTTTAAATTTTCCCTGGGCTGGGGGGTTGGGGGGGTTAGGAGTGGTGTTGGGCTATGGGGGAGCTAAGTCTGGATATGGGCTGATGGGATTAGGACTGTTACTGGGCTATGGGGGGCTTAAACTGAAAACTGGGTGATGGGGGGTTAGGACTAGAAATGGGCTGATGGGATTAGGACTGGGAGTGGGCTGATGGGGGCTTAGGACTGGTAATAGGCTATGGGGGGCTAGGACTGGTAATGGGTTGGGGGGTTTGCTAGGACTGGAAATGGGCTGAGTGGAAGGGAAGGCTTGAACTGCAAATAGCTGATGGGGAGGGGGGCTTGAAATGGAAATGGGCTGAGTGGAAGGGGGCTTGAACTGTAAATAGCTGATGGGGACGGGCCTTGGAATGGAAATGGGCTGAGAGGAAGTGGGGGGCTTGAACTGCAAATAGCTGATGGGGAGGGGGCTTGGAATGGAAATGGGCTGAGTGGAAAGGGGCTTGAACTGCAAATAGCCGATGGGAAGGGGGGCTTGGAATGGGCTCTTATGGGAGGGAGCTAGGACAGGAAATGGGCTGATGGAGGGGCTAGGATAGGACTGGGAATTGGGTGTTGGGGGGAGTTAAGATTGGAAATGGGCTGTGGTGGGGGCTTGGATTGAAATGGACTCATGGAGGGGCTAGAACTGGAAGCAGGCTCATGGGGGGCTTGGATTGGAAATTGGCTGAGTGGAGGGGAGCTAGGATTTGACATGGGCTGATGGTGGGGCTAGGAAAGGACTAGAAATGGGCTGATGGGAGACTGGTATTGGAAATGAGCTGATGAAGGGACTCGTATAGGACTGGAAATGGATGGGGGAGCTAGGACCGGAAATGGGCTGATGGGGGGACTAGAAGGGAGCGGATACTGGGTGGGGCTGGAACTAGAAGGGAGCTGATGTTGGGGGAGATTAGAAGGGGATGGGGCTGGGAGAGTGAAATGGAGAGGGGAAAAATATTTTGTGTGGGAGGGAAGAAAAATCTACAATTGGCCGGGTGTTGGGAGAGTAAGTGGGGATTGAGGATGGAGGGGTAAAATTTGAGTGGATGAAATAGGAATGAGGAAAGAGCAAAAGGAGAAAGATTAGTATGTTAAAACACATGTAGAGGTAGAATGGAAAAAAACTAGACGAGTGAAGAAAGGACAAATGGACAGCAGACAATGGAGAGTTAGCAGAAGACACAAATAAACCAGAAGAAAGTGGCTGGAACAATTGCAACTGAAAAAAAAATGCACAAAAGGTACAAAGATATCTCTTTATTTTGAATTTATTAACTGGAATATGTCAGCTCTGGGAAATGTGCATCATTAACGTCGGTGCTTTGTTTAGTACAAGAGGAAATTAATTTATAGTTTTATTTCTACAGTGTTGTTGTACATTCCAAGTTTGGCTTTTGGGGTTCCCAGTTTAATTATTGTCTTCCTGTTTCTAAATTGTGATTCCTTGTTTGGTGATGGTCTATGTTCTGCATGTGTACCTGAGCTGAGGTATTCTGTTTATGTAATTCCTATTTGACATTGCCACTTGTTCTCTTTCCCCAGTAGGTCATGTATTGTTATTCTCTGAAATGTATTGGTTTAATATTTGCAGTGTTGCCTTTTGATAGGTATGGTATGGTGTTTTATGAGTTCTTGTAGTGCTGTTAGGATATGGCAGGTTTGCTATGGGTTTAAATGGGCAGTGTTTGTAGTAGTTCCTAATGTGCCTGGCGGTTGGCACTGTATTATAGTAATGTAGAAATCTTTTAGTCTTTCTTTATCCATACACTCATGAAGAAGCATGTTTACTAAAAGTTAGTGTATGGTAACATTATGCAAATATTTATGCAAATGAGGCCCCGCACCGAGTCTCCGCACATGGCCCCGCACCCCCCTTGGGCCGCCCCTGCCTGGCACTGTGAGACATGACTGACATAGTTCCAACATTCCCCGGATTGTGCCATGCACCCTACATAACTACCCAGGCCAGGATCAATAAGAACTGCAAAAAGGGTGATATATCTGGGGTCTGGCTATTTGGTGTGACTGCACAGGGATCTTCCCACCCACACAGCCCTGACCAGGGGAGCAATGCTACAAAGCTGGTTGTGGGAGGGCAGACAGGGTTGCCCCACAGGTAGCGGATGTATACAGACTGACAAATGCCATGATGGGACAGGTGTAGCTGCTGTGAGAAATGCCAGTACCTAGCTAGGTGAACCTCAGATGTCATAGCCAGAAGGCCCTACTACAACTGATACAACTACTACTGATTATTTGTATAGCGCTACAAAGCATACACAGCACTGCACAGACACACGTAAAGATGGTTCCTGCTCAGCGAAGCTTACAATCTAGCTATAATCTATATATGCCAGTAAAGTCATTGATGATATTAAGCGCTATGATTAGATATTTCTGATATCGTTTCATTGAGTGCCAATGAGTCTGAGACATTCTGAGCATTTAAATGAATTCTTGGTCACGTAAATTCTCCACAGAAGAAACAGTTATCACGTTGGATGGCTGTTACAATAGAGTAAATAGTATTAGTGTTACAATCTAGTTGGGACAGACAACACAGAAGCTGTGAACAGGATACATCCAGGGGGAATGGTTGGAAACATAAAGGAGCTTAGGCGGATCAGATCCAACAGTGACAACAATGAGGTGAGCACTCAGCCTGGATTGAGAGGGGCCAGGGACGAAACCTGATGTACAGACTCAGGTAGTTTGTTTGAGGCTACAAATGTACTTGAAAAAGTTTTTATCGTGCACTTTTGCTTCCACTGCAATCTTCTTTTCAAATTCTCTCTTTGCCTGCTTTATCAATGTATTGAATTTAACTTGCCAGTACTTATGCTTGTTCCTGTTTTCATCATTTGGCTCTTTTTTTCCATTTTCTGAAAGATTCTTTTTTAGCTATAGCAGCCTCTCTGACCTCACCTTTAAGCCATGCTATCTGTTTGACCTTCCTTCCACTTTTATTAAAGCATGGAATAGATCTGGTCTGGGCTTCCAAAATAGCATTTTTAAATAAAGCCCAGGCCTAATGTAAAGTCTTAACCTTTGCAGTTGCTCCTTTTTAGTTTTATCTTAACCATTTTCTTCATTTTATCATAGTCTTCTTTTTGAGAGTTAAATGCTAGTGCAGTGAATTTCCTTGCTATTCTCCCTCCATTGATTAAATCCAATGTGATCAAGTTATGATCGATATTGCCAAGCAGCCCCCAAAACTGTTACCTCTTGCACTAGATTATACATTCCAATAAGGGCTAGGTCTAAAATAGCTTCCCCTCTTGTTGGTTCCAGAGCCAGTTGCTCCAAGAAATAGTCATTTATTTCTACTACAAACTTTATTACCCTAGCACAGGGGTGGGGAACCCTGGTCCTGGAGAGCCGTAGACCAGTCAGGTTTTCGGGATATCCCTAATGAATATTCATGAGACATATATGCATTAGAGATATCCTGCCAACCTGACTGGTTTGTAGCCCTCCAGGGCTGGATTTGGAGACCCCTGCCTTACACCTCTGTCATTTACGATTGTGAGTAGGCAAGGTGCAAATGTCCAAGACATCAAAAAGGTTAGATAGAATTTGTCACGTTCCTTCTCACCTCTCACCACCACCAAAATATTGTCTATTAGACAACTTTTTGGTGGTGGTGAGAATCGAGGAGGAATGTGACACATTCTATATACCCTTTCGATGTCTAGGACATCTGTACCTTGCCCACTCACAATCATAAATAACAGAGGTGTAAGGCAGGGGTCTCCAAATCCAGCCCTGGAGGGCTACAAACCAGTCAGGTTAGCAGGATATCTCTAATGAATATATGTCTCATGAATATTCATTAGGGATATCCCAAAAACCTGACTGGTCTACGGCTCTCCAGGACCAGGGTTCCCCACCCCTGCCCTAGCATATCTTGATGTGATATTGACCCAGCATCCTGTTGTATAATTACCCTTTATTTAGTAAATAGAACTGATTGATAATAAAGGGGCTTGTGTTAAATAGCATAAGTTAATATTAGTTAGTAAGACCCTAATTTAGTATCTCGGACACTTGACAGTTAAAGAGACTTGCTCAAGGTCACAAAGAGTATCAATGGGAGAAGCAGGATTTGAATTCTGGCTTTCCTCATTCTTGGTCAGCTGCTCTAATCATTAGTCTGTTCTCCACTTATTACATCATTTCCTTTCTTTAAGAAATGGAATATGTGACTATTAATTCAGTATTAATTATCTTTATTGATCAAAGATAAACTTAGAAATGTATTTGAAACCTTTAAAAGGAACACCGTTTAGAAACTAAGCCGTATATAAAGTTGAATATACTGACATACAACTACTTCTATGCATAGATTTACTTATCTTTATTTAGAAATATACTTAGGGGTATGTTTACTAAACTGTGGTAATGTAGCAGCGGCTACGTTAAGGCACATTATGTAACATTAACGCGTGTTAACGTAACGTAACGTAACGTAACATAACATTAACACACGTTAACGTTCCCGGCCGCGGTAAGTTCCTCAGAGGGTGGAGAGAGGGCGGAGAGAAGGGGTCAATGGGCGGAGAGTGGGCGGGGAGAGGCCCCTTCCACACTAATGTGGGGATCTGAAGGGCTGAATCCTACCGCAACTGAAAACCTGGCGTTAGCACACATTTGCAAGAGAGAGAAACCATTTAAGTGTCAGCAATGTACAGCATAGGCAGGGAGCCCAAGAAAAGTGATAGTAGTGCTCCATTCCCAGCAACACCATAGTGCCCAAGTATGAAAGGCCACTATGGTGAAGGTGCAAATGGGGCATAGGGAGCTGCAGGTGGGACATGTAGTGGGGGCATCTGGGGCACAGGGTGAGCTAGGCAGTCGCCTAGGTGGCACATAGGAAAATAGAAACCGGACATTAGCAAGACATCAGCTGACAAAGGCCAAACACAATCCACCTACATCTACCTGGTCCACCAGAGCTAACAGTTGCCAAGGAACTGACCTGACATCCCCCCAACCAACCCTCCCCCAAGCAGAAGGGACATAATACTGGCAGGTGGTGATGGGGCGTATGTGAGGATGCCCATGTATGCCTCCCCACCCCAGACCCCGCTCCCTAAGCAACTGCCTACCCACACAGTGGATGGCCTGGGACTGTGCATTACCAGCACCGACAGCATATGGTCATGTCAGCATGGCAAGGGTGGGGGGGTGTGCCTTTGCTGGAGAGGGAAGTGGCACCTGCCTGCAGTGGACCTAGGCCATGCCCTGTACCAGTACGTGGTGTGAAGTACAACATAAAAGGTCTGGCTGAGGAAAAGTACAGGTAGCTCTAGGGGCTACTGTGCATCTGTGGCAAAAGTGTGGTGCAGAACACACAGCTAGTGTGTTTAGAAGCAGAGGATCACAGGTTCAAGTCCCAGTTGTAGATCCCGCAGAGCATGTCCCTATATTTTACCCTAAAATGTAGATACAACAGCAACATGTGCAAAGCCCAAAGCAGCGGCAAACAGGGGTACAGACACCCACTCACACAGGCTCCACAATCCAAAGCTGCATGGAGAGTCAGGCTGTTGGCCCCAGCACAGAATTGCAGTTATCACCAGAGCACTACTACTACCTCCTGCACACTTTATCAATGTTGGCACTGTGATCAGGACCAGTGTGGCGCATAGGGCTGCCAACCACCCCTATCTTTGCACAATGCTGCAATAGAAGTGTGTGTGTGTGTGTATGTCTATCCATTGTTCTGTGGCTCCTCACACCTCATTGGGCCCACAATGTCCTACTGTTACCAGCGGTAGCCTGAATATGTGCATAATGAGGAGCAAGGTTTTGTGGGTATGGCCCAGACAGGGCGGATTGGCCAGGATGCATCTTCACAGGGTATGGGGCAATGGCTGGGACACTGTAGTGCCCGACCACTGCCTGCTTGGACAGGGTGGTCACAACATGGCATGCTGGGAGGGCACTTACTCTGACCGAGCAGTGACCATGACATGTCTAGGTTCCCACATAGTGTTAACAAGTATCTGTTTGTAGTGATATTTGTATGCTCTCTGTTTTGGGGGCCCAATTGCTATCTGCTTCCAGTGATACTTGTGTGTTCTCAGTGCTGGGGCTGAATTACTGAGATACCTGTTTGATGCACATAGCTTATCTGTGGCTAGTGGACTGTCTGCAGTTAGACTGTGCATGATTGGAACACCTTGTAGGGATCTGCTGGTAAATGGCTGATGGTGGTGTGAGGCAGTAGGGTTTTTCCAGACCTAACCCCAACATTACTGCTGGCCCACCACCTGTGGAGGGCTTATACCAGCAGGATGGAGGTTGTTTCACCGGGGCTCAGGCACCTGCCCCTTACCTACAAAAATGGTGATTGTGGGCCCTTTGGGGTATATAGTGTATACCTCTTTGACCTGTAAAGGCACTGCTACACAAACCTCATGCAAGTCAAGAAACCCCTCTGCCCTGATAACAGGTGCTCATGTCAGCCAGACCCAAACACTGGGTACACACTAATCTGGGTGGTGTCTGGTCCCAGAGGGCCACATGTGACTGCAGAATACAGATTGACACCAAATTACCTTCGGATGCACTGCAAGGAACACCTATCACACACTGACAGCAATTGGGATGTACAGCAGGACCTATCTCTGGGACCACATGTACTGCGGACCTAGTGCTGGGCACCCATCCTATCCCTCAGGGTGAACACAGAACCTGCACAATGGCATGATCTGTAGCTACTCTGTGCCAGTATCATGCACTGTCAGTTCGTCTTTCCAAGCTGAGGTACCGGAGAGCTGCAGACCCCATTTGGTGATCAGCTGTAGACAGCTATTCAGCATGTGCATTGCATCATGGGTACTGGTGGGGTTACCCTATCCTGGCACTCAGGGCAGACGGTTTGTGCGGTGACCTGTAGTCCTTCTGTACCCAGCCATTTGCTGTGAGATACACCACAGAGGTATAGTCTACTGGTTAGTACAATACCGTTCTCTGCATTGTTCATGGGTTCAATTCCTCATTGTTCCTTTCTTTCATGCCTGTCCTACTCAATTAGTTTGCATGCCTGTGACAGTCATATTTTTGCAGAGCTGTGCTGCCAGCCCATAATACCCTCACAACAGTTGCCAACATTCCTTCAGTCCGTCTATCTGCATCTGTCAGCTGTGTAGAGTCCTGTCTGCTTGTGCAGGTTCCCACACCATGTCCTGCACTGCTACCCTTTCCTGCATTGCGCTTCTTCGTGCTTGACTCACCTGTGCCTGATATGCATGGCACCACCACTCCTCTGTCCACCCATCATTGTAACTATCTTGTCACCTCCACCTCCACTGGGGAACACATATTCCCATCGTCTGCCATCCACTGTCTTTCCAGTACTTTACATTGCCAACACCATGTGCTGTGGTACAGTTGCCCCTACCATGTTTGTCAACAGTACTGGCAGCCACATGGGATGCCCGCAGATATGGCAGGTCCAGCAGCTCCCAGCTCTCCCTCCTTCACTCACCTGTTTATTGCCTTTCCTCAGTGCTGTATCTAGTGTTAGGGCTACATTTGTCTCTGTGCCTCACAGGTCATGCATGTCATCCTGAAGCACTTTGCAGCCCTTATGGCACACTAACCTAGGACACTGTAACCTTGTTAGGCCACCTTAACCTATGGTTCCATAACCCAGGGTGCCTTCTAAGGTGCCTTGGCCAGGGGTGCCTAATACGAAGCTTAGCCTAAGGAGCCCTTTAGGGCGCCTTACAAAGTGCCTTATGAGGCACCTTACAAGGCACCTTATAAGGCACATTACAGGGCTTCCTTATAAGGCACCTAACAAGGCACCTGACAAGGCACCTTATAAGGCACCTGACAAGGCATCTTATAAGGCACCTTAGTTATAAGGCACCTTGTAAGGTGCCTTATAAGGTGCCTTGTAATGCGTGTTAGCTGATACAGCTTGCTGTAACGATGCACCGCCCATGCCTTTATATGGGCATCTGTACCATTACCGCGGAACCTAACACAGGTGACATTACCGCAGTTTAGTAAACATACCCCTTAGTGATGAATAATTTTTGATGTAATTCACCTTAAACTCCAACTAGAATGGTGTGAATGAAATATAAACAAATAAATACTTATGATGCACTCAAACGATAGTCAGTTTGGCACTAGCTGTGTTGGGTAATTGATGGTCGAAGTTCTTAAAATGTATGTCTACACTTGGTTTCTCAAAGTGGTAACCTTAGAATGCATCCTATTCATCCATCTTATGCATTATCTAAGATGTGTCATACCAGGTCAGACCAATGATGCATTGTGTCCAGTAGATGATATCTGATAGTGGCCATTCCAGGTCACAAGTTATGTGCCATTAAGTTGATGTCAACTCCTGGTGGATCTATGTTGAGCTGTTTTCTTGGCAAGGTGAAACCAGAAGTAGATTACCAAGCCTTTCTTCTTTGGAGTAAGCCTACACATCTGGTATTCCAAGGTGTTCTTCTCTTTAAGTACTAACCTGTACCAACCCTGCTTGGCTTCCAAGATCAGTAGAATGGTCTACTCCCTGATACCTACCAGTTACTTTGACCTGGCTATAACCAATCTCTTATTGCTTAAACCAAGCTATAAGTGGTGGCTTTCCCAAGCCTATCTGACTAATAATGGTATATGGACATTTCTTCCAGGAACTTGTCTAAACCCTTTTTAAAACCAGCTATGCCAATTGCCTTGACCACATTTTCTATCAACTGATTCTACTGATTTAAAAGTATGTTGGGTGAAAAAATACTTTCTCAGATTTTTTTTAAAGTGTGTTGCCTATTAGTTTTATGGAATATCCTCTCATCTAGTACTATTTGAAAAGGCAAACAATAGTTCCCTCTTTATCCATTCTGATGATTCTCATGATTTTATAGACCTTTATCATTTGTCCTTTCTGCCAAGCTGAAGGGCCCCAATCCTTACTTCATATTAAAGTTCCTTTATCCCTTTTATAATTTTGGTTGTAAGTCTCTGTACCTTTTCTAGTTCTGCTTTATATTTTTGGTGATGGGAACTGCACACAGTGATCAAGGTGTGGTCACATCATGGACTATACAGAGTCATTGTGATAATCTGTTTTATTCTCTATCTCTTTCTGAACAATTACTCTCTACTTGCTTTTTGAGCGCTGCTGCATACTGAGCTGAGAATTTCAACGTACATGACTCCTAATATGGAACCCAGCATTGTGTACCTGTAGTTAGGAATATATTCCCTATATGCATCATCTTGCACTTGTCCGCATTAAATTCATCTGTCATTTAGGCACCACATTCCCTCAACCTTGCAAGGTCCTTCTGCAATTCTTCACAATACACTATGGGGTATGTTTACTAAAACCCCAGTAATGTGCGGGCCGCGATAGTGTGCGGGTGCCATTTAAGGAGTGGGCATGTCTGGCTGAAAAAAACAAAACCGGGATTATTCATGCGCTAATGTGCGCGGCGCCCATGTGCGCCCCGCACATTAGCGCATGAGAAAGCTGCTCAGGAGGCATAAGTGGCACGCTGATGTGCAAGCAGAGAAGCAGAGCCACAGCGCAATGGTTTAAACACTGACCAATAGTGCAGGGATCAGGGGTTCGATCCCCCACAGTGCCCAATGAAGATGGCTGGCTGAGGCATTACTTTAGGAGACATTTAAATCATGGGCAGCATAAGGGGGCGCTCTATTGCTTTAGGAGGCATTTTAATATTGGACGGCATAAGGCGGCGCGCTGAGGCACAATTGCAGGAACAGAGCCACAGTACAATGGTTAAGACACTGACCAATGGTGCAGGGATCATGGGTTCAATTCCCCACTGTGCCCAATGAAGAAGGCTGGCTGAGGCATTACCTATTATGGGTAAGTTTGCTTTAGGAGGCATTTTATTTTTTATTTTAATTACTACTACTAGCAAACACACTCTCAAAGCGTGTTAACATAAGGCGCCCCATAAGGCACATTTTAAAGTGCACTGTCTGCCAAGGCACCCTAGAATGTTGCTTATAGGGCGCTTTATAGGGTGCCGTATGAGGTACCGCAAGGTCACAGCAATGTTGTTGATGGCAGCACTGTGCAGTTTAAGGAATGAAAAGCATAAGTAGGTGCACTGACATGCAAGGAGGAGCAGCAGTGGAGCACAATGGGTAAGGCACTGACTGCTGATACAGGGGTTATGAGTTTGCTCCCCAGTGTGCCTAATATGTAAGGCTGGCTGTGGCATCAGCTTTGCAATGTACATATTTTTTCCTGCAGCACTTTAGTTGTATTTTATTAATTGCTGCCAGCAAACAGGTCCTCACATGCCGTAATTGAAGGTGCCGCATAAGGCACCCTATAAGGCACTCCATAGGGCACATTATAAAGTGCACTGTCCGCCACGGCACCCTAAAATGTCCCCTATAGGGCACCCTATAAGTTGCTCCACAGGATAACGTATAGTGCACCTTATATGGACGGTAACCATAAGGTAACCTATAGGGCGCCCTATAAAGCGCCCTCTGAGGCACCTTATGGGTACAGTACGATGAGGGTGTTTTTGCTGGCAGCAATAATGTACATTAAAAAGAGATAATGCTCTGGGCAGCCCCATCAAATAACCCCACTGTGGGTGAACCCATGACCTCTGGCTCCACAGGCAGTGAAGTAACCATTGGGCTACAGCTCTATAGCTGCTAGCCAGCCCCTGGCTGGCTGCAGAGGGAGTGCACGTCACCACACAGACAGTCTGCTGTGGTCACCAGGATAGGGTTAGCCCACCCGTACCCATGATGCACTGCACATGCAATTCAGCTGTGCACAGATAAGCACAAGATGGGGAATGCACCCCCACAGCACCTCGGCCTGGTAGGGGGAAGTGACCATGTGCACCCCCACAGCACCTCGGCCTGGTAGGGGGTACTGACCGTGTCTTTTAATGGCACAGAGTAGCTACACACCGTCACATTGTGCGGGTACGGTGCTCACCCTGAGGGTGCGGTGAGGCGCCCCGCACCAGGTCCACAGCACCTTCAATAGCTGAAAGAGGCCATGCCAGAGATCCAAAGCAGTGTTAATGTGTGAGATAGGTAGTTTCTGCAGAAACACCTTGGATGTCTGTCTGTTTCAGTCAGGTGTAGCCTCCATGGCCCCCTAGGTGGAATATGTACCACCACCCTCCTCCAGGGCCAAGGGTGGCAAACAGGGTCTCCCATCAACAGATCCACATTCTACCTCCCTGCAATGGTGGCAGTAGAGGGGACCATCAACCCCAGTCCTGCTGGGGAACAGACACCCCACAGGGCAGTCAATGCAGCTCTGTATACATTAGTGTTTTGTTTTTCCATGTATGCTGTTCTTTTGCCATTATTTTGTTTACCTGCTGTCTTGTGTCTCCCCAGACATTGCCAACTCCTACTATCCAGTCTTCTCCTTCCCCTACGCAATTGGCTTCTTTCTTTATCTCAAAGGTTGCCTCTTTGAGAGATTCTTTACCCTCATGCCCTGCTCCTATCACTTCCCTCCCCCCTCTTCCTTCGCCACCGCCTGTCTCTCAGCTCTCTCACTTCTGGGCTACCTTCTCGCCCATCACTGCACCTGAACTTCATCATCTTATCTCTTCTTCTAGAAAGACCTCCTGCTCGCTCGATCCTATTCCCTCCTCTTGGCTCCTCACTCCCCCCCTGGGTGTCCTCCCTTATATCCTCATCATGTTCAACTCTAGTCTCTCCACAGGGATTTTTCCTAGCTCCTGGAAGCACGCGTTGGTTCGTCCCATCTTGAAGAATCCCTCCCTCGACCCTTCCCTTCCCTCCAACTATCATCCTGTTTCTAATCTTCCTTTCCTGTCTAAGCTTCTTGAGAAGTTTGTTTTTGCACAACTTTCCCATCACCTTGATTCTATTAATTTTCTTCACCCCTGTCAATCAGGTTTCCGCTCTGGGCATAGCGTTGACACCGTTCTTCTGGCCTTCACTAATGCACTGCATGTAGCTCACGATTGAGGTGACATTTCGGTGGCGGTTGCTTTGGATCTTTCAGCGGCTT
Source organism: Ichthyophis bannanicus (assembly GCA_033557465.1). Taxonomy (NCBI): domain Eukaryota; kingdom Metazoa; phylum Chordata; class Amphibia; order Gymnophiona; family Ichthyophiidae; genus Ichthyophis; species Ichthyophis bannanicus. The sequence continues at coordinate 104,451,360 of CM066033.1, forward strand.
TTGACTTAGTTTATCACTCTCTTCTTCTTCACCGGCTTCGGGAAGCTGGTCTCTGTAGCACTGTCCACCACTGGTTTCACTCTTTTCTCTCCTCTCGTTCTTGTACAGTCCTCCCTTCCTCATCCGTTCTCCCCTCTTCTGATCCACAGCACCTCCTTTGTGGGGTTCCACAGGGTTCTGTTCTCGCCCCCCTTCTTTTCAATCTTTTTCTGGCTCCCCTTGCTCTTCTCATACAGCAGTCAGGTATTTCAGCTTTCTTCTATGCCGACGATATTCTCCTACTTCATCACACCTCTCCTTCCTGTCCTGATCTCACTCCTTTGAATTCTTGTCTCTCATCTGTTGCGAGCTGGCTCACTACTAACTGTCTTCACCTCAATCTTACTAAGACTCTTGCTATTTGGTTTACTCATGGTGATCCCCCCCCTTTCTCTAGCCCCTTCTTTCTCTGATTTTCCAGTCCCACTGGTTTCTACATTTTGGTACCTAGGTGTTCACTTTGATTCAGATCTTTCCTTTCGTTCTCATATCTCCCATATTACTAAAACTTCTTTCTTTTTTCTTCGTCAAATTCGCTCAATTCGCCCTTTTCTCTCTTCCTCTGCTCTGTCTACACTGGTGCTATCTTTAGTTATGTCACGGGTGGATTTTTCCAATGCACTGTTTCTCGGTCTCCCCAAAAACCAGGTAGCTAGGCTTCAAAGAATACAGAATACTGCTGCACGTCTTGTCACACACTCCACTCTTCGGGATCATGTCACTCCCTTACTCTTTAATCTTCATTGGTTGCCAGTTTCGTTTCGCTTTCAGTTTAAGTTATTGACCCTGCTACACAAAGTCTACCACACCAGTACTCCATCTTATCTGACTCATCTTCTTTCCTTCCATTCCCCTCGGTATACACCTCGCTCTTTCCATCTTAACCGTCTTGCCCTTCCCTCCCCTTCCCGTGCCCATCTGCAGCTCACCCGTCTCTCTGCATTTTACTTTGCCGGTCCTGCTCATTGGAATTCTCTCCCCTCCTCTCTCCTCCTGGAATCACAATATACCATCTTCAAACAAAACCTCAAAACCCATCTCTTCTCCCTAGCATTTAACGTTCCTTCTCCTTTTGTATGAGTTTACCCTTAGTGTACTTATCTGCCTTTTGTACCCTGTCCTGTACCTCCCGTACTTTTGTCTTCTGTCCTTTACAAATTTGTATATTTCCTTTCCTTTTCTGTCTCTGGCCAAAATTTTATGTATTATGTATTTTATTATTGTACACCACCTTGATTGTTACAGAAAGGCGGTTTTTATCAAATGATTAAACCTTAAACCTTATCCATAACACAATAGCAGACAGACATTAGGCCTGGATATGCTAAGCTACACCTCACCACTATCTGATATTCTCCTGCAGCAAGCCTTCAGCCACTGCACCCTGCAAGCCACTCCATCAAGACACATACCAGCTGCAAACAGTCTGCTAGCTAGTCTGTAGTGCATGTTCCTGGTGAAAATGCATGCACCCAGAACTGGGATGGCAACACACACAACAAACAGATAAGTCATTGACTGGTCCCCAAAAGGAAACCCATAAATATCACATGACAGAAATACTATATAGCACTATGGGGGTGCCTAGCCATGCTGTCATCACTGCACAGTCAGGGTGAGAGTGATTTCCCAGCAGTATATACTGAGGTCACCCTGTCTGTGTAGGTGGTGGCCGGGCACTACAATGTCCCAGCCAGTGCCCTATGCCCTGTGCAGATGCATCCTGGCCAGGTCACCCTGTCCGGGCTATACCCATGATACCTTGCTCCTCATTATGCACATTGGCAGGCCAATACTGGCAACAGTGCTGGCAGTGTGGGCTGTGGAAGGTGTTTGCAGCCACCACACACTGTATAGACAGACACACACTCCCACACCTATGCCAGCATTGTGCTACTATAGAGGGGTTTAGCAGCCCTGCCCACCACACCAGTCCTGGGCACAGTACAGGCATGGATATGCTACGCAATACTTTTGGGGGTCACTCCCCAGGGTGGTAAACACTGTCAGAGACCAGACCTGAAGCACACACCGCAGACATCAGAAAGATTGTTATGATGGAGCTCAATGAGCAAACTGTGCTTAACGTAGGACTTGCTATCTGCCAGTAATCATAGGAAACGTTTGATAGGTGTGTACCGTATACCCAGGTGTAGGGTGGCATTGCTAAGGTATGCAAGTGCTAGTATTGGGAGATGCACGCAGGGCCCAATGTCCTGCCTCTCCAGGAGGCATTAGCCAATGGGGCCTGTGGGTGTGGGTGTGTCTGCCCCTGTTGGCTGCTGCTTTACGGCAGAGGTTCCCAACTCCAGTCCTGGTGTGCCAAACACTGTTCAGGTTTTCATGCTGTCCCTCATGAATATGCATGGATACATCTGCATACCATGGGGGTGGTGCATAGATATGCAGAACAGGCATCTTTATTAGAGGCAGCATGGAACCTGAATGGTGTTTGGCCCTCCAGGACTGCATTTGGGGGATTCTGCCGTAGGTAATGCACATTTCTATGGTGTTTGTGCTGTGTAGGGTAAAATAGAGGTTTTTGACCCATGCTTATGGTCTCAGCAATAATGGTTCAGTCTTTACTACCATGTTTTCTTCATGGGTAAAATAAGGGGACTGGGTTGGCAGGAGCCCCAGCTGGGATTTGAACCTGTGACCTTCTGGTCCTAAAGGCACTGGCTGTGTCTGCTGCACCACCGTCTTAGCACAAAAACAGTGCATTCCCTGGGGAGTCCATGGCTGTTTGTCAGACAGGGCCTGTCTGTTGGGCACTGCACCCACGTGAAGGGGGCTAGGCCACCGTCTGCTGTGGGCAGCAGCCACTGCCCCCTCCACCAATGCTACCCCTCCACCACCATGCTGACATGGCCTTATATTGCTGACAGCATCACAGCTAAATGATATGTGGCCCTCCAGGACTGCATTGAAGAGACTGTGGTCTAGGTAATGCACATGTTTCTGGTGTCTGTGCTCTGTAGGGTAAAATAGAGGTGTTTGAACCATGCTTATGTTATCTGCAGAAAGGTTGGTCTTTACTATCATGGTTTAGTGGTGGGTAAAATATGGGGATTGGGTTTGCAGGAGCCCCAGCTGGGACTTGAACTGGTGATCTTTGGCTCCTGAACACACTGTCTGTGTTTACTGCACCACACTGTGGCCACAGAGACAGTGCATTCCCTGGAGATAGGAAACCTGGCCAAAGGAGTCATAAACTCTGCTCTGCACAATTTCACTGTGGGATCATTCACCTTGTATGGGGACGGAGCGTAGACCCTTCTAAAATTCATATTTATTTTTTGGGGCTTTCTTGGGAGTGATTTTTGATGTTTTCCATGACTATCACTATTTCCCAGCTGGATTATAATTTATTAGAATTTTTTTGTGGTCATTTTCAATTTTTATTTGCTATTTTGGTCTGTGCACATGTATCACACTGCTCACGTTTTGTAGGTTTCCCTGGTTTTGCTGTACATTGCTGACAGAAATGGTTTCTCTTCCCTTTAAATCGGCTCTACCGCGAGGTTTTCACTCGCGGTATTTTTTTCATCGAATTTCAGCCCCGCTCCTGTGCGGGGAGCCTCTCCCCTCCCACTCTCCACCCATTGACCCCGTCTCTCTGCCCCTGGTGAGCCTTCCTCTGCCCTCCGGGAGCCTTTCCACGCCTCTATCGCTCATTTGCGCGACGTGCACATGAGCGGGCCCGTTAGTGCGGCGCGCACGTGTGTGGGGCACAAAAACACATCATTAGCGTGCGCTAAGGTACCTTAGCGCACGCTCAAGTGCGCCCCGCACAGTAGCGCGGTTTAGTAAACATACCCCTAAGACATAAGAGACACTGCTGCACTTTTCCTCTGCAATAATTCAGAGTATAAGATAGAATCAGGTGTGCATGATCAAAAAGAAAATTTTGGCTTGTGCGTATTTAAAATGAATTTTTCCCAATTTTGAGGCATATTTTTATGTTTATTTGACCTAGTCATTTTTTGAGATTCACATTTTTGAGATGCACACAACTGATTGTTTGCATGCTAATTCATAATTCATAAGCACATATAAGCAATTTACACTTAATTTAAAATTTTAGGCTCCCAAACAAGCTGAATGCACAGTCACAAATGCATACCCCTAAAGTCAGGGTCAGGATGCATCGAACGTTTCCCCAGAGCCACAGAATTTTAATGAATCAGCATTGTAAGTTGATCAAAAGTTTCAAAAGCCTTTTTCTTTATTCATCGTTGTAGTCTGCCCTGTTTGTAATCTAATATCCATCATTGTAAATAGCCAAATCAAACAAAAAAAAAAATAAACCTAGACATTCTGAACACAGCTTTAGATTTGTTCAGAGTATCGTTTTGCTTAAGACAATGTGTTCTCCTTTAGTTAGATTGTCAACCATATTGTCAGTGTTACAGAAGGATATGTGAAGGCCAAGTTTAGATAGGTTGTAGAGATAATCAATTCTGCCAGTAGTTTGCAAAGGTTCTGTCAAACACAGAGCCTTTTGTAAAATATATATAAGGCCATGCAGGACTGCACGTGTATTTGCCGTGACGAATACCCAGAAGAGCCATTTATAAAATCGACATGTGGAAAAACGAAGTGCTACAAACTCGGCAGCTTCTACTTGGAACCTGCTCTAAACATCTATATAAATCTATTTTTGTGTATACTCTATTACATTCTTTAGGATCAGAAAAGAACATGCTGACAAAGTCTCATGTAGATTTAATACTTTGTCAGGTAATGGTTCTATTAGTCTTGAATAATCTTCCAAAGGCACTCAAGTTGAAAAAGAATCACATTATCTTTAGGAAAAAAAAACCTGAAGGATTGATGTATTTTTAAATGGAAGTATGTTCTTAAGACTGACGAATATTTAATCTGTTTGTTGACAGGAACAGGATGTACGTTTGGTTTGGTTTGTTCACAGAGGTAGTAAGGATGAAAATGTATTAGTTAGGTCAATTGTGCAAAAATGATGTAAATTCCTCTTCTTTTTATTGAATTCTTCTTTGAACCATATTAGAAAGAAATGGACTATAAATGTCAGTTTAAATTTAATTAAATTAATAGAGAGGGAAGACAATTTGGAGAGACTGAGAGGAAAGGGGCAGAAAATATGGGGAGGGAAAGGGGAGAACACAAGATAATGTAGATAGAGAGAAGGAAGAGAGAACATAAGAAAATAAGAAGGTGAGGGGGAAGGGAGGACAACGTGTAGGGAGATGGGAGAGAGCACAGAGCATGGGAGTAGAAAAACCAGCCACCAAGGAGTGGAGGAGTAGCCGAATGGTTAGAGCATTGGCTTGGGAACAAAAAGACCAGCATTTGATTCTCACTAGCACACCTTGTGTCCTTGGGCAAGTCACATAACCCTTAATGTACATGACCAAGTCTAAATTACAATGTAAACTGCTTTGACTGAAATGATAGAGCAATGTAAAAAGCCCTTTACATAAATAAAAATAAGTAAAGAGGGTAAGGAAGAACACCAGTCCTTGAAAAATGCATTCTGTGATTTTATTTTGCTGTAGCTATTAAGGTTAACTATTTCTCTCTTATTTTACTTATTTCTTTGAAAAGTATATATACCGCGTTTCCAAAGATCAACACGGTTTACAGGTAACAAACATAACATTACAAAGAACAATATAACATTACAAGGAACAGTAATCAATGAACTTAACAGTTCACATTAAACTCAAAAATTAGTATAACAACTCAAAGGATTATTGGTATATAGTGAAAGGATCCATGGTATATAGTGTACTAGGAGGGATGACAGGGGAACCAGTTACAGTATGTTTGAAATACATTTACCATTGCTTATGACTATGAGGGTATGGCAGTCACATAAGTGTGTGAGTGGCTGGGTCAAGCAGACCCGGGTCTTCTGGCATAATGATCATCTTTATAACAGGGGTTAAGGGTGCACTGATTAGTCTGGCTTTATGTGACACCCTCAAAGTGCCCGCCAGGCTTGATCCAGTCCTGGGTTTACCCCATTGCATGCAGGGATATGTAGTTCTGATTTTTCTAATTAACTCCATAAGAAAAGCAAGACTACAAGTCCCTGCATGCAATGAGGTAAACCCAGGAATAGATCAAGTCTGCCAGGCACATCTGGAGCCAGTTGGCAACCCTAATTTTAAATATTGCCATTATGTTTTTGTATTTAATTCTGTATAGTAGAGGTAGCCAATGGAGCTCCTTCATGATAGGGGTGATGTGAGAACTCCTTGATGTTCCGGTTAGGACTCTAGCTGCAGTGTGCTGAGCGAGCTGTAGGGGGAGCAGTTGTGATTTTGGGAGGCCTTGGAGAATTGAGTTGCTGAGGAAGAATCGCTGGTTGAAATACAGTCTTGTAGCCGAGGGTTCCAGGAGTGGATGGAACCGATGGAGTGTTCTTATTTGACTGCACACATTCTGTATCATGCTGTTAACGTGGGATTGCAGTGTCAGATATTGATCAAGAGTCACCCCGAGGTAGCGTACCTCTGATTTGACTGTTAGTTCAGCATGTCTGACTTGAATTATTTATTATTATTTATTTATTTATCTATTTCTTCTATACCGCCCCTTCCAGAGATCAGGGGCGGTTTACATGGAACAAGTAAACAAATTTGTATACTAATGTATACATTACATGGAACAGAGATTTTTTTTTAACTTTATACAGATAATAGTTAGTATATTACACGGAACAGAGATTTATAACTTTATAACTTTATACAGATAACAGTGTATTAATTGTCGGAACTATTTACATTTTGTATACTTTTATAAATTTCTGTATCATAGTATTGAGCAGAATTTTCTACCTTTTTATAGGTAGTGAGGCGAGGAACTGCTGAACTATTTGCAATGGTTGTTTACCAAAAGGTTATTACAATGAATTACAGGGTGAAGCATTCATTAGTCATGTGTGTGTGGAGGAATTTATTTCCTTTTTTTTTTTTTTTTTTTTATTGAATTGACTTTGGTGGGAAGAAGGATTGATCTTTGAAAATAAAAAGCACTTCAGTTTTACTTCAGTTAACAGAAAGTCCTTGTGATAGCCAGTGGGCAGTGGAATTAAAGTACTGTACTATAGCGGTGAAGTCCAGAGATGTGGTTGAGAATGCTGCATAAAACATTATGTCATCTGCATAATGAGGAAATAAGATGTTATGTGACCAGATGATCTCACAGATTGGCTGGATGTAGATATTAAATAACAAGGCTGATAAAGATGAGCCCTGGGGTACACCTTGCATTTGCGGGTGAGGGTCCAAACGTTTGTTTTCAGTTTTCACAATTTAACGGCGGTCAGTCAAATATGATTGGATCCAGTTGTCGGTAATGCCAATACAGTGAAGTCTCTGCAGGAGAATCTTATGACATATTGTGCCAAAAGCTGTGGGGATATCAAGAAAAATGAGTACGAAGGCTTGTTCTGATTTTTCTATTCTCTTGATGAGTCGGTCAATGAGTGCGATTAGTAGTGTTTCCACTGTGGCTGGGGCGGAAGTCATGCTGTTGAGGGTCAAATGGAGCATCCAGGGCAATGTAGTTGTGGAGTTGAGCTGCACCGCTTTTTCTATTATTTTTGTAAGGAAAGACAAACTTGAGATAGGTCTATATAAGTTGGGTTCTGCAGGGTTCAGCTTAGAAGTTTTTAGTAACGGGCGTATGGAGGCAGTCTTTAGTATGGTGGGCATATATCCTTAGGAGAAGGAGAGCTGTATCATTTTACAGATGGTTGGTGCAAGCTCAGATCTTGTCCTTTTTAACCAGCTTGGAGGACAGGGATCTAGTGGAGATGTGGTTCTGTTGAGATTTCCAATTATGTTATCCAGGTAGTCAAGTGAAACTGGACTGAATAAATTACGGGTGCCGGAACTGCAGGATTTCTGGGTATAAGAACATAAGATATGCCATACTGGGCCAGACCAAGGTCTATCAAGACTAGTATCCTGTTTCCAACAGTGGCCAAACAAGGTCAGAAGTACCTAGCAGTTTCCCCAAAGGACATAAGAACATAAGAACATAAGACATGCCATACTGGGTCAGACCAAGGTCCATCAAGCCCAGTATCCTGTTTACAACAGTGGCCAATCTAGGTCATACGTACCTTAGCAGTATCCCCAAAAGACAAAGGCTCCACAATGCTTGTATTGGGTCAAGCATTGATATCCTGGGTCCCTTTTTAATAATAGTTTATGGACCTTTCCTCCAGGAACTTGTCCAAACCTTTTTTAAACCCAGCTACACTAACAGCTCTTACTACATCCTCCGGTAACAAATTCCAGAGTTTGATTACACGTTGAGAGAAAAAATATTTTCTCTTATTTGTCTTAAATAGGTTACCCTGTAGCTTCATTGCATGTCCCCTAGTCTTTCTATATTCTGATAACGTAAACAATCGATCTACGTTTACCCGTTCCACTCCATTCATTCATTTATAGACCTCTATCATATCTCCCCTCAGCCGTCTCTTTTCCAGGTTGAAGAACCCTAACCTTTGTAGCCTCTCTTCATAGGAGTAGCCTTCCATCCCCTTTACCATTTTGGTGGCTCTTTTATGTTTATTGGCTTAATATACCGCTAAACGAAAAAACATCATAGCGGTTTACATATTACAAACCAATAAAGAAAAGAAAAAGGAAAAGAAGTTACAATGGCAGATAGGAAAGCAAGCCAGGCAGATTCATACAACAGGACAGTAGAGAGGAGAGAAAGAGAGGGAAAAGGGAAGGCAGTAACATGTGGGGAGGCCAGAAAGGGCAAAGACAAGACAAAATCATGTGAAGGGGTCAGGGAGGTCGAAGGCAAGGGCAAAGAAATGGGTTTTGAGGCTGTTCTTGAAGGTGGTATGTTCTGATTCGAGCCGGATAGAGGAAGGGAGGGAATTCCATAAGGCAGGGGCAAGGAAAAAGAATGCAGAGGAGCGGGTGGATTGGAGGCGAGCACAGGTGGGTAAGGGAAGATGCAGGCGATTCAGGTGGAGGGAGCGCAGGGAGCGAGCTGAGGTGTGGAAGTGGACAAGGTCTGCTAGGTACTGAGGTGAATGAGCGTGAAGAGCGCGGTGAAGGAGTACCAGGACTTTGAAGTGAATGCGGAATTTAATGGGGGGCCAATGGAGACGGATGAGGAGAGGAGTAATGTGATCACGCAGAGATGCATGAAAAATGAGCCGGGCAGCGGTATTCTGAATGCGTTGAAGGCGGTGCAATTGTGTGGCGGGGAGACCTGCTAGAATAGAGTTACAGAAGTCGATGCGAGATATAACCAGGGACAGAAGGAGGGTAGAGAGAGCCTGTGTAGAGAGAAAAGGTCTGATGGCGCGTATCTGACGTAGAAAGTAGAAGGAAGTCTTTGAGATGTGTGCGATGTGATCACGAAAAGTCAGGCCGGGGTCAAAGAGGACCCCTAGATACCTTTTCTAATAATGCTATATCCTTTTTAAGATACGGCGACCAGAATTGCACACAATATTCAAGGTGCGGTTGTACCATGGAACGATACAGAGGCATTATAATATCCTTTGTTTTATTTTCCATTCCTTTCCTTATGATACCTAGCAATCTATTTGCTTTCTTGGCAGCCGCTGCACACTGGGCGGAGGGTTTTAACATATTATCCACGATGACTCCTAAATCTTTTTCCTGGGTGGTGGTTCCCAATGTGGAACCTTGCATCGTGTAACCATAGTGTGGGTTGTTCTTTCCTAGGTGCATAACTTTGCACTTGTCCACATTAAATTTCATCTGCCATTTAGATGCCCAGTCTTCCAATTTATCAAGATCCTCCTGTAGTTTTCCACAGTCCTCTTGGGTTTTAACAACTTTAAACAGTTTTGTGTCGTCTGCAAATTTGATAACCTCACTCGTTATTCCCTTTTCCAGGTCATTTATGAATATGTCAAAAAGTAGCGGACCCAGTACAGATCCCTGGGGTACTCCACTAGTCACCTTTTTCCATTGGGAAAATTGGCCATTTAGCCCTACCCTCTGCTTTCTATCTTTTAACCAGTTCCCGAGCCACAATAGTACACTGCCTCCTATCCCATGACTTTGTAGTTTTGCCAAAAGTCTCTGATGAGGGACCTTGTCAAAGGCTTTCTGAAAGTCCAGATACACTATATCAACTGCCTCACCTTTGTCTACCTGTTTATTCACACCTTCAAAAAAACATATCAGATTAGTGAGACAAGATCTTCCTTGTCTAAAGCCATGTTGGCTGTCTCCCATTAGGCCATGACTATCCACATGCTGTGTAATTTTGTTCTTTATGATGGTTTCTACCATTTTCCCCGGTACTGATGTCAGGCTCGCCGGTCTGTAATTTCCTGGATCACCCCTGGAACCCTTTTTAAAAATTGGCGTTACATTAGCGATCTTCCAATCTTCAGATATTACAGATGATTTTAATGAAAGTTCACAGATTACTAATAGCAGGTCTTCAATCTCATATTTCAGTTCTTTCAACACTCTTGGATGTATACCATCCGTTCCAGGTGATTTGCTACTATTCAGTTTATCAAATAGTTGTAATACATCTTCCCGGTGTAGTGATATTTCTCTCAATTCCTCTGCAGTATCACCTTTAAATACCACTTCGGTCTTGGATAACATCCCTACATCTTCCGCAGTAAAGACCGAAGCAAAGAATTCATTCAGTCTCTCTGCTATAGCCTTGTCTCCTTTTACTGCCCCTTTTATCCCTCTGTCATCTAATGGTCCAATTGACTCTCTCACAGGCCTTTTGATACAAATGTACTTGAAAAAGTCTTTGTTTCGTGTTTTTGCTTCCGTAGCAAGTTCCTTCTCAAATTCTCGCTTTGCCTGCCTTATCAATGCTTTGCATTTAACTTGCCAGTGCTTGTGCTTGTATTGGCTATGATCTTTTCCATATTAGTAACTGCAGAGACTTCACTGTATTGGCATTACCTACAACTTTGTGTGCTTGTATTGGGGCAAGCAGTGAATTTCCTATGTCCACTTTAATAATGGTTTATGGACTTTCCTCCAGGAACTTGTCCAAACCTTTTTTAAACCCAGCTACACTAACAACTTTTACTACATCCTCTGTTAACAAATTCCTGAGTTTGATTACGCATTGAGTAAAAAAATATTTTCTCTTATTAGTCTTAAATAGGTTACATTGTAATGTGACAGGCAAGATGGCGGCAGGAAGTTGTTCCTGAACTGAAGCTCTGTGCTGAATTCCACTCTGACGTGCAAGTGCCGATTCTGCGCTCATTTTTCTAATGGATTGGAGGAAATGGAAACAGACTAACCTACACTTGGCTTTGGCGTCTACCACCGTTGCCGGTCAGAGGATTTTGGAACTGTGCAACATTTCGGTGGCAGGAACAGGAGCGGTGTCTTTGACAACACCGTATGATGATCCTTTGGTGGTGTTGGGCGCATCAGGAGTCTGGTTGTCACTGGAGCAGTGTGCTCCCCCCTTACAACCTGGAAGTCTGAGTTTGCCTGGTATAGTGCTTCCCTCCAGCTTACCAATGAGCATGCCGTTGCAGGTAAGTGAAGAGGGCTCACAGGTATTTTTGGCGCTGCATACTAGTTCCCCACAGAGCACTGCTGTTGAAGGAGTTGCTGATTCACCTCCTCGGAATGCTGGTATACAGCCTGTGGGGTCTGGAGGAGCGCACCTTCCAGGAATTCGAGGTATGGTAAAACTTGCGCTCATAACATTGGACGCGGTGTGGAATGCTATAGCTGCTTTGACTGCTTCTTTGACTGCAGTTGGAAATTTCTCAGCTTAAAATGAACCTAGCTGAGGCTTCCAATGTCCAGGAGCAGCAAGCTGGAGTTGTTTCTCGATTGCATTTGGGGCTGGGACAGCTTCAAGAGACAGAGGCTGCTCAGGTTAAAGACTGAATTTTGCTGGCTAGGAAGATTGAGCATTTGGGGAATCAAGCATGGAAGAATAACTTGAGACTATTAAATTTTCTTAACTCTCCTGTTCTGTTCCCACAGAGATGATAAGGAAATACTTTTGCGAGGTCCTTAAGATCCCACAGGAGCATTTTCCTCCCCTGACCTGGGTTCAGTACCTGTCTTTGGGTGCAGCTGACCGAGGTAATAGTCCTGGGAATATTGTTCCAGGGGTGGAGGATCTTACGGGATTCCTTGAAAGCTCTCTGGAGGTAATAACTGAGAGAACCTCAGTGATCTGTTTTTGGGCTCTCAAGTTTGTGTTTTTCCTGACTTGTCTCATGCCATCTAGGTTAGGAGAAAGGAATTCGGTATATAGAGCCAGGGTCCTCTCTCTAGGAGTCATTTTTGTGTTAAAATTCCCCTCTTCTTGTTACATTAGCTATAAAGTTTTTCTTTTCTTTGAACCCAAGCAGTCCCTGTGGTTCCTAATTGCTAGGGAGGGGTCTGTTGTTGCTGTGACTACCCATAAGACTGGTGCGTCTCTGCCTGCTTTGATTTAGTTTTTCTTTTATATAACCATGACATATGGAGTTGTAATTATCTGTGGATTTTCTTGGAGCCTCCTGAGTTTTTCTTTTGTCTTGTGGACTAATTTGATAATGGTTTTTGGTTTTCTTCATTGTTTTTTCTTTTGTTTGTTTTATTGAAGCCATGTTTCTTTTCATTCATGTACTGTATACTCGTATACTTGGATGTTTTTGTAAATGCAAGCAAAAATTTAAATTAAAAAAAAGATAGGGTACACCGTAGCTTCATTGCATGTCCCCTAGTTTTCCTATATTTTGATGGCATAAACAATTGATCTAGGCTTATCTGTTCCCTTCCATTCATTAATTTATAGACCTCTATCATATCTCCCCTTAGCCGTCTCTTTTCCAGGTTGAAGAGTCCTAATCTTTTTAGCCTCTCCTCATAGGGGTATCCTTCCATCCCCTTTGCCATTTTGGTAGCTCTTCTTTGTACCTTTTCTAAAAATGGTATATTCTTTTTAAGATATGGCAACCAGAATTGCACACAAAGGGGCTTGTTTACAAAGCCACGGTAGCGGTTTCTGAAAATGATCAGAAACCGCTACTGCGGCTTAGTAAACAAGCCCCAAAATTGAAGATGTGGTCGCACCATAGAACAACAGAGGCATAATAATATCCTTTGTTTTATTCTCCATTCCTTTCCTTATGATTCCTAGCATTCTATTTGCTTTCTTGGCCGCCGCTGCACACTTGGAGGAAGATTTCAACATACCATCCACAATGACACCTAAATCTTTTTCCTAGGGGGTGGTTCCTAATATGGAACCTTGCATCATGTAACCTCTTGCAATTTTTCACAATCCTCTTGGGTATTAACAAATTTGAATCATTTTGTGTCGTCTACAAATTTTATTACCTTACTCGTTATTCCCATTCCAGGTCATTTACAAATATGTTAAATAGCAGCAGAACCAGCACAGATCCCTAGGGTACCTTTTTCCTTTGGGAGAATTGGCCATTTAGCCCTACCCTCTGCTTTCTATCTTTTAACCAGTTCCTGATCCACAATAGTACACTGCCTCCTATTCTATGACTTTTAAATTTTGCCAAGAATTTCTCATGAGGGACCTTGTCAAAGGCTTTCTGAAAATCCAGATACACTATATCAACCGACTCACCTTTGTCTACCTGTTTATTCACACCTTCAAAAAACATAACAGATTAGTAAGACAAGACCTTCATTGGCTAAAGCCATGTTTGCTGTCTCCCATTAAGTCATGACTATTTACATGTTCAGTAATTTTGTTCTTTATAATGGTTTCCACCATTTTTCCTGGTACTGATGTCAGGCTCACCGGTCTGTAGTTTCCTAGATCACCCCTTGGACCCTTTTTAAAAATTGGCATTACATTGATCATCCTCCAATCTTCAGGTTACAGATGATTTTAATGATAGTTCACAGATTACTAATAGTAGGTCTGCAATCTCATATTTCATTTCTTTCAACACCCTTGGATGTATACCACCTGGTACATGTGATTTGCTACCTTTCAGTTTATTGAATAGTTGTAATACATCTTCTCAGTGTATTGATATTCTTTCAATTCTTCTGTGGCATCACCTTTAAATAACATTTTAGTCATGGGTAACATCCTTGCATCTCCTTAGTAAAGACTGAAGTGAAGAATTCATTCAATAGCTTCACTATGGCCTTGTCCCCTCTTAGTGCCTCTTTCACCCCTCTATCATCTAATGGTCCAACTGACACTTTCACAGGTTTTTTGCTACAAATGTACTTGATAAAGTCTTTATTATGCGTTATTGCTTCCACAGTAAGCTTCTCAAATTCTCTCTTTGCCTGCCTTATCAATGCCTTGCATCTAACTTGCCATTGCTTATGCTGTTTCCAGTTTTTGTCATTTGGCTTCTTTTTCCATTTCCTGAAAGATGCTTTTTTGGCAACAGCCACTCTGATCTCACCTTTAAACCATGCTGGCAGTTTTTTGGACTTCCACTTTTCTTAAAGCATGGAATACAGCTGGTCTGAGCTTCCAAGATAATGTTTTCAAACAATACCCATGCTTGATGTAAATCTTTAACCTTTGCAAATGCTCCTTTTAGTTTTTTCTTAACTATTTTCCTCATTTTATCATAGTCTCCCTTTTGAAAGTTAAAAGGGATTTCCTTGCCCTTTTTCCTCCATTTTCTAAATCAAATGCGATCATGCTATGATCACTATTATCGAGTGGCCCCCAACTCCCTTATCTCTTGCACCAGATCTTGTGTACCACTAAATACTAGGTCCAAAATGGCTTCCCCTCTTATCGGTTCGTGAACCAGCTGCTCCAAGAAGCAGTCATTTATTTCATCTAGAGACTTTATATCCCTAGCATGTCCTGCCATGACACTGACCGAGTCGATACAGGGGTAATTGAAATCACCCATTATTAGCTTCCCTGATTTCTTTGAACATTTCATCATCCATTTATTCATTCTGGCCAAGCAGTTCCCCTATTTACATGGAATTTCAATCCATTGTGATTCTTCAGTGCCTTTTGTTTCCTGCAAAACTTAAATCTTTTGTGACTCAATGGCCTCTCTGACATAGAATGCAACCTCTCCACCAATTTGATCTGCTCTATCATTACAGTATAGTTTGTATCCAGGTATCACGGTGTCCCACTGGTTATCCTCTTTCCACCATGTCTCTGAGATGGGCACACCGATGAGCCATCTACGTGGCGCTTCCATACTTTGGATTGAGTATTGGCTCTGATGCATGGAGTGAGCATGATCATATGATTTAGTTTTGTTTTAAATTTTTGGCTCCCATAGATGCGATCCTTTGCACAGGGTACCCATTTTTAAAGTTCCCTCTTTGAGTTTTGCCACATCGCGGCACACTGCCTGTGTGTTGCAGTGACATAGCCACGCATGTTTTTTAGCGTATTTTTTGGTTTATTTACCTTGTTTTAACAATTTTTGTTCATATGAGTCTTATTATGCATGTTTTTTAATAGTGCTTATGGTTGGTGTTATGTAGCACATTTTATATAGGTAGCAATGACGTAGCCACGAATGTTCTTTTAGAAATATTCACTAGTGCAATTTTATTTGTACAATATCACCACATAAATGTTTTGCAACCATTTACGTTTCATTTTGCCCGTCTATTAATGAATTATGGTACATTCATTCTTCTTTTGCTTTCTTATAGTGTACATTATGACACATATATGTTTAAAGATTTTTTCTGCCATGGTGCTACCACTGTAATCAGGGTAATTATACAGTTCTCAGGTAATTCTCCGATTCACTCCTGCTTCGTTTTTATGAAATACAATCCCCACAATATCCCCATGTTTTTGCTCATCTCTCTTTGTTCTCCAATGTTAAAATTAGCTTTGATTTATTTTATTTATTTATCTTTTAATGTAGCATGTTTTTTAACTTTGTATGTCAATACATTTTTATAATATAGACATTGTTTATATATGTTTTTATTTATATGTTAATTTATTCTACTGAGTTCGATATTATGTTTTGTATGGTAATTGTTGTTGATGAACACTTTTTATTTTGCTTCCTAATGTTTATTTATTATATATATATTTTTTATATATATGGTTTTAATTAATTTATGATGTTTTAATATTCTTTATTCATGTATGTTTTTATGCTTATTTATGATGCTTTTTTATGATATTTTAGAGAGCCATGAAAACCCCTGAAGAAGTACTATACGAAACACGGCCTGTGTTGGGTTTGGCCTCCTCTGTTTAAGATTAATAAAGGTTTTGCGTTATTTCTTCTGCCCACGTTCTTGTACTGGTTTCTTGCTCTGTACTTAAGGGCATTTGGATTACATTTGTCTTTATTGGAACCTCTTTGTCAATGTTTATTTATTTATTTATTTAACAGGTTTTATATACCGCTTTATCCTTTAATCAAAGTATGCCCTAACTTAAATTTTTTGTTAGTGTCCCTCAAGGATACATCGTTCCGAACCATGAGTTCTTGGGCAAATGTCATCTTTCACCTATTATCTAGTTTAAAAGCTGCTCTATCTCCTTTTTAAAGGTTAATGCCAGCAGCCTGGTTCCATCCTGATTAAGGTGGAGCCCATCCCTTTGGAAAAGCCCCTCCTTTCCCCAGAATGTTGCCCAGTTCCTAACTAATCCAAAAGCCTCTTCCTTGCATCATCATCTCATGCATGCATTGAGACTCCGGAGCTCTGCCTGTCTTTTGGGTCCTGCGCGTGGAACGGGAAGCATTTTGGAGAATGCTACCCTAGACATTCTGGATTTCAACTTCGTACCTAAAAGCCCAAATTTGGGCTCCAGAACCTCCCTACCACATTTTCCTATCTAATTGGTACCAACATATACCAAGACAGCAGCCTTCTCCCCAGCACTCTCTAAGACCTTGTCTAAGTGGCAGGTGAGATCTGCTATTTTCGCACCAGGCAGGCATGTTACCAGGCGATCCTCATGTCCACCAGTCACCCAACTATCTACATGCCTAATGATTGAATCACCAACTATAATGACTGCCTTGACCCTTCCATTGTGGGCACATGGCTCTGGAGAAACCTCCTTGGTGTGAGAGGGTTGTATATCATCTGGAGGACAGGTCCTAGCTACAGGATCACTTCCTGCCACACCAGGGTGATGCTCTTCTGTCAATGACCTCTCTCCTCCATGGCAACAGGGATGCTGCCAGACTGGAGGTGGGACTTCAGTACTACATCCCTGTAGGTCTTGTCTATGTATCTCTCTGTCTTCCTTATGTCCTCCAAGTCTGCTGCTCTAGCCTCCAGAGATCGGAGTTGTTCCCTGAGAGCAAAGAGCTCCTTGCACCTAGTGCACACGTAAGACCCCTCACCAACTCGGAGAAAATCATACATGTGACACTCAATGTAAAAGACTGGAAAGCCCCCATCTCACTGCTGGACTGCTGTCTGCATCTTAGTTTTAAGGATGTGTTTAGGTATTCAAGTTGTTTACTTACTTAGGTTTGCTGGGGATACTTATACTAATAAAACTATACCTAATACATTTAATGGATTTTGTTCACCTCCAGATGAATTAATCTCAGATCCTTAATGTATGCCTGATGAGGTTAAGCAGCTACACCTGAGAGCGAATATGGGCACCTCCTTCCCTTTAAGAGGTTTAAGCACCTATAAAGCCATGATTATCTCAGGGGTGGGTGGGAGTCGGGGAGGAGGGAGGGAAAGTAGGCTTATTAAAAGTTGGCTGCTACACAGTGCCCTGTCCTGTGCTTCTAAGGTAAAATCCTACCAGTTTCCTGGGTGATTCACACAACCCTTGATTTCATAGAAAGGGCCTTTTAAATTATCCCTTTGATCTATCACTTGCCTTTTTTTATTATAGCTTTATAAATTTACAAAATTCAAGCTGAATACTTGAAAAGGAAAAAGGCTTCAAGGTTAAAATAGTAAAGAAACATTGCCAAAGAAGGAAAACATTAACTACAAGCCCAGCAACTAAAAGTGACCAAGAAAATAGGAAACAAAGTATTACAAACATGAGAGGAAAAGCATAACAGGCAGTTTAATCCACTTCCAAAAATTATCACTGCAAGATAAACAGAGGACTAACTAACTCCCTCCCTAGCTAGAGAAGAAAGGCGGGAACTGACAAAAGTTGCCAACTGAGTGCGGTCATAAAAAACATAACTCTGTGACTGCAAACGTCCTAGACATTTACATGCGAATTTAAAAAACAAATAATTCCCCTAGTTCAGAAAGCCCACGCTTAAGCACTAGAAAATTCCTCCCATGCTGCTGAGTCTTGCGGGCCAGGTCTGGATACATAGCAACTAACAAATCCTTAAAGGGAATGGAGCACTTCTTAAAATATATCTTAAGGAGCCACTCCCAATCAGATGATAATGCCAAGATATTAATATAGTTGAGGAAATCACAGATTCAGCATCAGAAGATTCCAAAACCTTAGATATATTAAGAATATCCGCATGTTGAAAATTGGAAAAAGAATCCAACTGAGCCCCCCCAGAACCCTTTTTCTGAGATAGTATATAATATACTCTGGTTAGAGGGGGGATGAGACTCAAGTGGGATCCCCAAAACATCCTGCATATACATTTTCAACATATCTCTAGCAGAAACTAAGGGTGAATGAGGAAAGTTAACTAAGCACAGATTCATAGAGCGCACTTGATTCTCTAAAAGTTCACTCTTAAATTTTAAATTGGAGACACCCTTCATTATAGGTTAATAATAGGTCTCATGCTTCTGAATCTCCAACTGCACTTTCCCAGTCGACTCCTTTACTTCAGAAATCTCTCTCATATTAGCCAAGGACATCTGAGAATTGGAATGTACTTGTGTTGCCAAACCATTAAATTGCTGAACCAGTACAGTACTAAGTACAGAAATCAATGTCCAGATCTACTCCAAAGTAAACAAAGTAGGATACTCCAAAGGAAACACTAAAGACGCTGCTGAACTAAACCCAGCCACGGGCTCAGCAGAAACAGAGGAACCTCCAGCACTCTGCCACAGGGAACCATGCCGATTCGTCTCTGTCACTTCCATCAAGGGTTTAATACATCCCAAAGCCGGAGCAGATGAAGAAGCCCGGATTCTATCGCTGCTTCCAATTCAGCTGATCCACCTCCTTTCACATGCCAGTCATTCCTCACATAGGAGGCCAGACGAGCAGGGATTGGAGGCCCGGCAGAGTGGGAGGTAATTGCAGCTCCGGTATAAGATCGCATCCGGAAGAAGATGCCGAACTCTCCAGTCGCAATGCCTCCAAGCCCAGAATAATGCCAGTTTGCTGAAGGGGACTCTCCAGGCACCGTACATAAACATCCATTGGACCAGGAGTCGAGGTAACCAGAGAGGGGATAGTTTTAGCAAGTTGAGGAGGATCCTTGCGAAACTTTCACTTTCTTTTGGGCATCGCGGAATCTGGCGTCTGGAGACACAACAGCCTAAGCGGTCATCTTGGTCACATCACTTGCCTTTAATACCTGTTTAAGGCAACTTCATAGATCTTTTGCCTCCTAATTGGAAGGGCTCTTTGTAGAGGTCACTAGAAACAAGTTTATTTTTCTTTCTACTCAGACTATTCTATTTGTATGCTAAGCTATATTCTGATTTAATTTCAGTAAAAAAAGCTCTCTAGAAACAAATATATTTCAGTAACTATTTATTCTATTTTACTTTCTAGGTTAAGCGAAACTCTGATTTGCTTTAAATGAAAAGCTCTCAAGAAACAAATTTATTTCAAAGTCTATTTACTCTTATTTTATGTTCTATACTAAGCTATACTTTGTCTTAAATACAAAACTCACTGGTGGTACTAAGACCTGACTGACTCAGCAAAAACACTGAATTCTAAAATACACAGATTTATCAGTTTTAACTCCAAGAAGTCCTTTTTACCCCAAGATTTAGAGTTTATTCCAGAAGATTATACTCACAAATGTAGATCTACTTCCATTTGTAGCAGTCCCTTTTGGTAGTCCTTCAATGTTGGCTGTGGGTGGAGTTGGGTAGTCCTAATAATGTTGGCTGTGGGTGGAGTTGGAGTTTGGATTGGAAGTGTAGGGTGAGTGTTTGAGGGCTGGGGGTGGTCTGTGCAGTTGAGTAGTTGTTTTCTCTTAGCATGGACTTGGCAATTTCAAATAGCTCTCTGGGTTTGTTTAAAGATTTGCTTTATTGGTATTGGTTCTATTAGAGTGGAGGATTTGAAGGTAGTTTTTCTTCATTTGTTCATCTGGAGCATGTCTCCAAGTACTTTCGGTTTTTTGGAGTTCTTGTTTGATCTTCTTCAGATCTGTTATGTACCATCGTGTGCGATGTTGTAGATTGTGAGCAGTTGGTTTCACTGGAGATGCGAATGAAATGTCAGAAATGGTTTCATTCCAATTAGATATAAAAATGTCCAAATTGTCAGAATCCATTTCTAGTTTGGGGATGATGGTTTCGCAGAAGTGGTCTCTGTTGAATTGTTTGAACCTTCTGAAGAGTTTATCTCTATAGTTGATGGAGATCATGCGAGTTTGTAGATACATGTGGAAAAAGATTGTGTAGTGATCTGACCATGGTACTTCAGTAAGATGAGGGGAGAGCATGGGGTATCTCTCCAGCAGATGAGATGGGATGAAAATAAGGTCAAAATATTACCTTTGGTGTACGTTGGTTCTCTTACGATGTGGGTATAATGTTGGAAAGTCATTGCATCAGTGAATGCCGATACTTGCTTTGGAGAGTGAGGACAGGTTTAGATAATTCGTTAGTATTAATGGACAATTGGGATTTACACATGTGTTGGAGATTTCCAGGATGGTTCCAATTCATCGGTGTTTACTGTCGGAGATCGTTAGACAAGACATATCGAGATCTGTTTATTGGCAATCATAATGGTGTTTACATCCTTGCTATTTGTTGATGTTATGATAGTGAACAGAAGGGACTTCCTGGTAATTATGCAGACTCCACCTCCCCAGAGCTCTAGTCTAGTACAATTGAATAGGTCATGGTTTGGGTATTTTATTTGGTTAGTCAGGATAGTATTTGTATCAGTAAGCCATGTCTCCATGATGCACAGGATGTCACTTCTAGGGCAAATTTCACACCATCTGCATATGTGCAGCATACTTGTATACTTTTTACCCACTTAATTGCACTAATTTTTAAAGCAAAAGTTTATTGCGTATATTTGGCTTGAGCTTAAAATGTCTAGGGTGCATCCAGGCCTGATGGAAGGGGGATCTGATCTCCAATCCCTGGCTGATCTACAAGACTGGCAATGCATAATTTATTTTAATAACAATTTATAATGAAACTGCTTCTTTCACCACATGTTGATTGTTTGGTTTTTATTTTATAATTGCTATATTAATAAGGCTTTCATCCTTTTAGTATTAGGTAATGTCAAGGAAACTGGCATTTCAAATGCTGCGTTATAAAGACCTAAGGTTGAATTTTGTTATAAAAGAGGCAATGCTAATAACATGAGCAGCTGCACTCAATATCAGAGGAAGTGTTTAATAAGTGTGAAGTGGTGCTTCTGTACAATAAATTATTGTCAAGTCAAGGGTGAGTTCAGAAAGATAATTTAGCGAGCAACATGCAAGTGATGACAAGTTAATGATAGCAGTAATTGCAGCCTAAGACCTAAGGAGTTTTGATTATGAAAAAAAGCATAATAGAAAGGAAACAGAAAATGCCTAGGGGGTCATTCTGAAACACGAATAAACCACATGGATTTGCACGGGACATGGATATCGGATGAAAACGATCGGATGAAAACATCTACATCCGCATGCCGTAATGTGGACCCCATGTATATACATGCCATGCAGACAGGGATCCCAGATCATGCATGTGAGGGGTGGAATGAGGGCATGGCATGCGGCGGAGATGTGTAACTGTGATACAGGTCACACACGTGTACGGCTATCTGCGGCATCACAGACATGCAAAGTAGACCAGCAGAAACGTGGTATAAGGGCAGGACTTAAAACTAAAAAACAACACGGCACGCATAGCCGCTGTGAATGGAGCAGTATTTATTTATTTAGTTAGCTTTCTTTATATACGGCCTTTCTCCGGGTCAAGGTGGTTTACAAGGAACAATTGTAGATATATTGTAACAGGTTTGAAACTATATACAACATGCAAACAAGACCCCAGGGGGGTCTTAACTATCTAATGATTGTAACATTGATATGGAACTATATGCAATAAGCAACCAAGATCCCTAGGGGGAGATTTTAACTATCTACATTTCAGGTTTTATGTACAGGTTAATGCTGTCTATCGTGTTTGAATCTTATGAGGGTGGGGGTGTTATGCTGTCGTGTTGAAATGTTCAGGAATAGGTGTGTCTTTAGGTGTTTTCAGAAAGTCTTGAGGTCGACAATGAGTCTGAGATTGTCCGGTAGTCTGTTTCATATGGATGGTGCATTTAACTAGAATGCCCTTTTACATGCTTGCTGGTTTGATTTGGTCCTGGTGTGAGGAACGGTGAGAGTGTTTAATGTGAATGTTCATCTGGTTTTTTTGTGGTTGGGAGTGTTGTAAAAGAGAGCTGAGGTGTGCAGGGGGGTATGCATGGATGGCTTTGTTGATTAACAATATTGTTTTGCACCTTATGCAGTTCAGTAGAGGGAGCCAGTGTAGCTGTTTGAGTATTGACGTTATAAGGTCTTGCCTTATCGCTTCTTGAAGGGTTCTTGCTACAGAATGGAGAGTTGTTTGGAGTGAAAGAAGTGTAGATTGCGGTAGTCCTTGGTAAATGGCATTGCAGTAGTCTAGGTGGAGTATTACTGTTGCTTGTAGTATTGTCCAGAAGTCTTCTGTAGAAACTGGCAAGCTTGTAGCAAGGAAAGTACTACCATAAGGGAGCAGCTGGCAAGCCCATGGCACCCTGTGGCAGTCCAATGGATGCAAATGAGCATGGCACCGCCGAATAAAGCAGAAGGAGACATGGAGACAGGTAGGTGTGATGCAAACCCATTTATTCAGGGCATAAAAACAGCGACCACCACAGGCAAGATATGACAAATGCCTGTCCCATGCCACCCAGCAGACCCACACACCCTACAGTCACACCCATGTGATCCTAGATTACACAACTCTGCCCATATCACACAAACAGATGTCCCCCCATAGCCCACTTCGCAGCACCCTCAGAACCCCCAACCACAACAACACAACAGTAACCCCACATTACCCCAGGCACACATACCAGGCCCCCCATATGAGAGCTACCTCTGCCCCCTAACCCCTTGCCCCTCCTTGCCCTCCACTTCCCAAAGGGCACTTGGGCAGGTGTGGGTGCCACATAAATGCACTAGAGATGAGGGTGGAGGGCTATCAGACCCAGAGCTGCTGCTGTCCCTGCTCCCCTCCCTGAGAGCCTCATGGAAGAGTGGTAACAGCAATGGCGGTCCCAAGCCTTGAGAAACAGGTCCTAGAATGCTGCACTGCCCCATGGTGATGGATCTCACAGCTATGTCCACCCTCACAGTGGTGCTTGGAAACTCTGCTTGTGGATGGTAGAGAACTGGTACAGGAGTGCCAGTATTGGAAGGTGCACCAGCAGCTGCAGACCCACCACTGGCTGCAGGGGGAGCCTCGGACAATGGCCTGAGTACACGCCAAGCCCATACATACAGATAGCAGTGATGGCCTCCTGTGATATGCACCACTGCTGATGTGCACCCAGATACCCACAATGCTCTGTGACTGGGAAGCCCTGGTGAACCTTCTGAGGTGCGGCAGCTGCGGATCACAAACCACACATGACACTGCAGCAGGCAATCAACCAAAGGGAGAAAGTATGCCACAGCTGCAGCCGTGAACACTGTACATACCCCAAAGTTGTTACCCAGATCGATGACAGAACAAGGAAATATGGGGAAAGAGGTGTCCACAGGCAATGAAATGCTAAGCAAACCTGGACAACCTGTACCATGGTGGTGCATGGCTGCCACATAGAATATGTTTAAAGTCACAGTGGGCGGCAATCCCAACAGGTCAGTGGGAGTGTGTGGATACCACAGGGACACGGAAGGAAAAAATGTGCAGAGGGCAATGGTGGGTGGAAGGAGTGCCTGAACCAGAGATATAAGTCTGGGACATAACCTGTGTGTAATGGCATACGACATTTAACTGGCATTCACCCTGTTCCAGTGAAGACTGTGATATGTTCAGTTGCCCAACATCATCCATGGCCACAGGGTCCACCGTAGCCAGGACATGCTCTTCCAGGTTGGACAACTGCTCTCCCTGCCCATTTGGTCCTACACAGTGCACCTTTCTGCATGTGTCCTGCCACACCTGCCACCACTTCCTCTTAACATCCTCAATATCCCTATTGTTGTGGAATATGGTGTTCAGCTTCCTGCATATGACCAGCTACTTCCTTTGCCACTCATAAGCATCCACCTTGATCTCCTTGATGTCCAGGGAGGTATGCTGTCTGCCTGGTGCCAAAATCCAAGATGTTACGGAGAGTTTGCCGAGACTCATCAAGCCCATTGACTATTACCCAATGTTGCTAATCCATGTTGGAACAAATGATACTGCCAGGTATACCTCGGAACGTATCAAAAGTGACTTCATGGCTCTGGGACAGAGGGTGAAGCAGTTAGGTGCACAGGTGGTGTTCTCATCAATCCTCCCTGTTGAGGGTAAAGGCCAAGGCAGAGAGGCTCGCATCCTGAAGATGAATGCATGGCTGCGTGGATGGTGTCATCGAGATCGTTTTGGTTTCCTAGACCATGGGATGCTGTTCCAAGGGTTGCAGAGCAGAGATGGCATCCATCTGTCCAAGAAAGGTCAACGCGTCTTCGGTAATAGACTGGCTAATCTACTGAAGAGGGCTTTAAACTAGATTTGATGGGGATGGGTGAGGAAAGCCCCCAGGTAGGTGAAAGCCCCCAGGTAGGTGATACATTAAATATCTTTATGGAAATGGGTAACAGGGGTAACATATGGAAAGCAGTGTGTATAAATGCCCGTAGCATGGGAAATAAGATCCCTGATGTTGAAGCTTTGGTGGGAGTGGTTGACTTGGATTTAGTGGCAGTTACAGAAACATGGTTCACAGAAAACCATGATTGGGATGTAACTATACCTGGCTATACTTTATTCAGAAAGGACAGGGTAGGAAGAAGGGGAGGAGGAGTGGCACTATATGTAAAAACTACTATTAAAGCTTTGGAATTACAGAGCTTAAAAGGGAGAGAGGAGGCATTGTGGGTTAAACTAGAAAGAGGGAAAGAGAAATCTATTTGCATTGGTGTGATATACAGACCTCCCTCACAAGAGGAAGAGGTGGACAGAGAGTTAATTGAAGACATACGCAGCATTGCTAGGAAAGGGGAAGTGCTACTGATAGGAGATTTCAATATGCCAGATGTTGATTGGCACATTCCTGCTGCAGTATCATCTAGAAGTAAGGAGATCCTGGATTCTCTACAGGGAGAACTATTCAGGCAATTGGTAACAGACCCCACATGTGAAGGGGCCATACTGGACTTGGTGCTTACTGTGACCCAGCGGACCCTCTTCTAGAGAGAAAAAAAGTTTTAAATTCTGAAAAAAAAAGAAATGACCTGCAATTTCCAAAGGATCCATCTAGGGGGAGCAGGAGAGGCAGGACAGAGACTCCAGAACCACGCCTCAGGGGGCAGGAGTCATACTCCAACTCCACACATTTAAGGAGAGGCAGGCAAGAGTCAGCAGTCTCGCAAGGGAGCTCAGAAGGTTCACCAGGAAGTGTGCCACCTGGAAGAGAACAAGTTAGAAGCAGCTCCAGAGAAGGACCAAGAACAGGCTATGCAGAGGAGAGACCAAAGCCAAGGTCTAGGCCCAAGCCAAGCCTGAGCAGAAAGACAGGCTGGGGAAGGAGAACCAGTCCTATAGTCCAGAGGATAGGCTGAGAAGGCCGAAGCCTGACTAGATTAGGCTCTGAAGCCGGAAAGAAAACCAGCCATAAAAGCCAAAGGAGAGAAGAGTGGGAGAGCCGAAGGAACGCACCAGAGAGCACTGACACGGAAGGCAGTAGCCAAGAGAGGCCTCCAGCTTTGTCCCAAAGAACCAGGAGAAAAGCAAGAGGTAAAGCTTTTAAAGATTGTTATAGTTTGCCTAGAGAAGAATCCTGGAAAGGTGACTCTCCTTATCATAAACAAGGACAGAAGTATAAGTTAAAAGACCACTGTTATAATGTGGCAGGTGCAGGCCTGTGACCCACAGTGTCCGAACATAAGCAGGCCAGCATGGCTAGCTTGACCTGTAAATGAGGCCTGTGGAGAGGCATATAGGATTGCACATCCCCCAATATGCTGCTATTGTAAGATAGAACTCAGTAGAAGTATTGAATTAGCTTAGGTAAGCAGAACTGCAGTATTGAAAGATGGAAAAATACAGAAAATACATGTTTAAAAGTTACTGATAAGAAAAAGTACATCTGCAAAGAAATAATTGGGAGTGCTGACAGATGAGTTGCAGAGCCCAGCTCCTCTGCACGTACAAATTGGTTCTATGGCCTTGAGAGTGTGAAAGTAACAAGTTGATGAACTGACCATTGTAATTAGGACTAGAAGGGGGGCATGCAGGTGTCATGCCCACAGAAGGGACATAATTGGATAAACTTATCAGTACCGGAACCAATGGAAGAGGTACGGGAGGTACGGGAGGTTACCGGGACCAATGAAATGTTTTTCTATACCTAGAATGGAACAGAAGTCTATAAAAGTTGTTGTAATGCTTGAAAACTTTGCTCAGCCATTTTGAAATTGACTGGTTCGAGACTTGTGCACAAATAAATGATTTGGACCTTCTGAACAGACTCCTGGTATCATTGGTTTGTCTGCGCTTTGCTGCTACATATTCCTTGGTGCGTTGGCCGGGAAGTTGTGGAATCAAAGTGTATATAGGGCAATATACCACGACTTTCCGCCTCTATAGGCTTGGTCCTGCCGGGATCGCGCCCTTCCGACGAGGGCTGCTCCCTGGCGCCACCGGTCCCTTGTATCGGAGGGAGCTGGTCGGACCTCGGCGGGTGACGAGCCCGGCTGGAGTCAACGCCTCGAACCCGAGTGAGGGGAGTCCGAGGTCCAACTCATGCACCTGCTTGGGAAGTTTGAGGACCGGATCCGGTGAGTATAGTTTTGATTTTGGGTCTAGACAGAAATAGAAAGCGCAGTACTGCCATTGGAACTTGGAACTTTGGAATTTGTAATCTCGAGATATTGGGAATTGGTAAGAGAGCATGATCAACTCTCAAGGAAGGGCCGAGTAACCCCGCATGGGAATTCGCCGGGTGAAACCCCCATCCTTTTTGTAATTGGGAAATTGGAAAAGACTAGTCAGAATAGATAGAAACGAATGCATTCTGGGATACGTTGCTAGCATGATTGTGTGAACGAAGTGTGAATGAGAGGTCTGGCAGCACGGACCAAGTGAAGGCGGACCCCTGAGTAGCGCATTTCCTGACCGGGCGACCGCGTTCAGGTCGCGAAAAGGGGGAAGCGATTGTCGTCTTGTCTTGTTATTTGTACTCCTTATACGTTTCCAGGACCGTGCGGACCCCTTACCCACGGTCCGCCCTCCTTTTCCCTTCTGTCTGTTGTTGCGCGCACACATCGAAATGGGAGGGGCGGGGTCTACTAGAAACACTCCATTAGAATGTATGATCGCACATTTTAAAGAGGGATATTCAGGAGATTATGGTATTAAAATGACAGCAGCCCGTTTGCAGATTTTGTGTACTAGGGAGTGGCCCGATCTAGACCCCATCTGGCCCCGAGAGGGAACGTTCAATGTAGAGATTATTCAGTCAATACACACAGTAGAGTGCGGATAGCGCACCCCGATCAGTACCCCTATATAGATTCCTGGTTAAGTATTTGTGAAGATCCGCCCTCCTGGGCGCAGCGCTGTTATGAGGAACAGTGCAGAATAATGTTAGCTAAAACAGATTCTAGACAGAAAATGGAACAGCCTAGAATGAAAGAGCAGGATAAGAAAGCCAGAAAGAAGCCCATCCTGGCAGATCCTGATTCCCCAGAAATAACTCTCAGGCAGCCCCGAACCCCAGGTCCAGTAAGAGTAGCCCGGCGTCCTGCCCCAGAACCCCAGAGACGGCCAGAGCCGAGGCGGGACCCAACCCCTGATCCCCCTCCCGGAGGAGAGAAAGAGGAAGAACTAGTGGAAAAAGAAGAGGAGGAGGACATAAAAAGCGAGTCAGAAGTGGAGATAGAAGAAGGAGAAAGAGAGAATCCCCCAGCTGAGGAGGACAGTGTACAAATAATTGAGAAAGCTAGCGCTAGCACTAGCACGCCAGTGAGAGAGAAACCCAAAGCAAAACCTGTTGAGAAAAAGAAAGTGACTCCTGCAAAGGCAACGACGATAACCCTTAGATCCCAAAAGACACCTATGGCAGCCAAACTGTTTCCCTTACGGCAAGTCCCGGGAGTGCCCGTAAAGAATGATAATGATGAAGTGGTAGCGGGACCCCTAACTTATGTGTATATCCCTTTCTCTACAACTGATTTATTAAATTGGAGGTCGCATTACGCCTCCTATACTAGTAAGCCCCAGGAGCTGACAGAATTAGTAACTAGTATTATGGAAACTCACCAACCCACTTGGCCAGATTGCCGTCAGCTCCTGACCACCCTATTCACGACAGAAGAGCGAGCAAGAATTAGAAAAGCAGCTATTGAATGGATGGCAGAGAACCCTGTAGCTCCGGCACAGGGGCAGAATATAATAGACCGTCGGGAAGCAGCTCAGAGAGAATTCCCGAATGAAGACCCCCAATGGGATCCAAATACAGATGAAGGATCCACAGCCCTAGCCCGTTTTCGCCAAGGCTTCTTACAAGGCCTGAAAAGGGGGGGCCAGAAAGCTATGAACCTTTCCAAAGTTGCAGGAGTAATTCAAGGAATAGATGAGAGCCCAGCAGATTTTTATGAGAGATTAACTGAAGCATACAGAATGTATACTCCCTATGATCCCGAGGCACCAGGAAGTTTATGTATGGTGAATTCTGCTTTTGTAAACCAGTCTCAACCAGACATTAGACGCAAATTACAGAAGTTAGAAGGGTTTGCGGGCATGAATGCAACACAGTTATTGGAAGTCGCTCATAAAGTGTATGTGAATCGTGATACTGAAAGACAGAGAGAATGTGATAGAAAGATGAAGAAGAAAGCTGATTTTTTGGCTGCGGCCATAGTGGAACAGAAAAGGGGAGGTATCCCTAGTCGAAGGAGCAGAGGAAGAGGGCGGGGTCAAGGCGGAGGCCGGACCCAGAGACTAGGCGTGAATCAATGCGCCTATTGCAGAGAGGAAGGACATTGGAGAGATACGTGCCCGCAACTCGAAGACGCCCAGCATGATGACGACAGCAGTCATCAGTGGCGAGAAGAAAGACAAAGCTATCCCCGAAGCCGAGGAGGAGCCAATCGAGAACAATTCCAACGAGAGAGAGGAGGAGCCATTCAAGCATTGGCCACACCAGCCCATGATGAGAATGACGTGGATTAGGACAGACCGGGCTCCAAGTTTGCTTTAGGTCTCCAGGAGCCTATGGTCGGAATACAAATAGGAGACCAAATTATGGACTTTATGGTTGATACTGGAGCACAACATTCAGTAATAGACAAAAAGATAGCCCCATTCACTACAAAAGCAGTCACCATTATAGGAGCAACTGGTGCCAAAGCCACAAAGTCTTTTCTTCAAAACCGAATATGCAGTCTGGGAGGACAGCAAGTAACTCATCAATTCCTTTACATGCCCGAATGTCCAGTGCCACTACTGGGACGAGATATGTTAGCCAAGCTTCAAGCACAGATATCTTTCTCTGAACAAGGAGAAATGCAAATGACAGTAAATCCCCAAACCAAACCAGCAGGAGTGATGCTGCTGACAGTTCCCTGAGAAGAAGAATGGAGATACTACATTGATGATTCGATTCAAGATACCTATTTTGAACAAACTTTGAAAAGTATTGATGCACCACCTGGAGTATGGAAGTCCAAAAAAACCCAGCATACAATAAACCACAAGTAAATATTTTTTTGTTGGAATGGCCAGCAAAGTGTGCAGGATTATGCCTGCCACCACAGTGGCCGGTCCTTTTTAATCAATTATAATACAAAGTTAAAACAGCTCTCATTGAAAAACGGCTGTACTTAGCTGTGCAGAAAAAATCTCGGCTGAACGAACGTTGCTTGCAGCGATAAATCGATGATTGCCTCAGCAGGTCAGTAAAGTAACGACGTGTCACGTTTCGGGGGTATACCTGTCAACCCCCTGCTTCAGGTCAGACCTCTGAATCAGGTAAAGAATATCAGCCTCCAACAAAAAAATATTTACTTGTGGTTTATTGTATGCTGGGTTTTTTTGGACTTCTGTGGTTATTGGAACCAGTTTCGAAGCATAGATTATCCACCTGGAGTATGGGCAGAAGGCAGTCCCCCAGGCCTAGCCAAGCATATAGCTCCAGTAATTGTAACCCTCAAGCCTAGTGCTACACCAGTGCACGTCAAACAGTACCCACTCCCAAGAGCCGCAATTGAAGGCATTCATCGCCACCTACAGAGATTGCTCGAGTATGGCCTACTGAAAGTATGTCAATCCCCATGGAACACTCCACTTTTGCCAATAAAGAAACCTGGGACAGATGATTATCGCCCAGTGCAAGATTTGAGAAGAGTAAATGATGCAGCTGAGACCATACATCCAGTCGTACCCAATCCTTACACTCTTTTAGGACTGATCCCTGCTGAAGCTACCCATTTCACCGTACTGGATTTAAAAGATGCATTCTTTTGCATAAGATTAGCCCCTGTAAGCCAAATATTGTTTGCATTCGAATGGCAGGACCCCCATCTCTGGAAGAGGGGGCCAACTCACCTTGACAAGATTACCCCAAGGATTCAAGAATTCGCCTACCATCTTTAGTGCCGCACTGAATCAAGACCTTTCAAGCTATCCAGTAGCCCCGGGGAAGAGAGTGCTTCTCCAATACGTGGATGATCTTTTGATAGCTGCCATTTCGGAAAGTGAATGTATACTAGCCACCAAAGACCTCTTGCAGTTACTAGATGAAGCTGGATACAAAGTTTCCAGAGCCAAAGCACAGCTATGCCAAAAAGAAGTGAAATACTTGGGTTTTCGTATTACCCAAGGAAGCCGAAGATTAGGCAGAGAAAGAAAAGAAGCAGTATGCAGAATTCCAATTCCAACAACCAGAAAGCAAGTCAGAGCCTTTCTGGGAGCGGCAGGATATTGCCGAATTTGGATACCCAACTTTGCCCAAATTGCCAAACCACTGTATGAAGTCACAAAAGGAGAAGAAAAGTCGCCACTGGAGTGGGGACTTGAGCAGGATACAGCCTTTAAGACGTTAAAAGAAGAATTAATGTCATCACCAGCACTTGGACTACCAGATGTCCACAAGCCTTTCCACTTGTTTGTACATGAAGCACAGGGAAATGCCTTGGGCATGTTGACTCAGAAATTGGGAAATTGGGAGCGACCTGTAGCATACCTATCGAAACAATTGGACCCTGTGGCCAAAGGATGGCCACCTTGCTTGAGAGCAGTTGCAGCTACAGCGCTACTAGTGAGCGAAGCAGACAAGCTCACACTAGGACAGAACATACGAGTCACTGTGCCACATGCAGTCCTTGCCCTTATGGAACAGAAAGCAAATTATTGGCTCACCAATTCCCGAATGTTGAAGTACCAGAGCATGTTATGTGAAAACCCACAGATACAACTTGAAGTGAGCCATGCCTTGAATCCAGCCACCTTGATACCCATCAGTGAAGAACTCCCAGAACATGACTGTATTGAAGTCATGGAAACTGTGTTCTCCAGTCGACCCGACTTGACAGATGTGCCCATAGACAATCCTGACCAAATCTATTATGTTGATGGGAGCAGTCTCATCCTCAATGGAAGACGCTGTGCCGGATATGCAGTCGTCACCCAACACGAAGTAGTTGAATCATCAGCTCTAGCTTCAGGCACATCAGCCCAGAAAGCCGAATTGATAGCACTCACCAGAGCATTGTTGTTAGGAGAAAAACTTATACTGAATGTATATACAGATTCCAAATATGCCTTCACTACCTTGCATGCCCATGGAGCTCTCTATAAAGAAAGAGGACTCATCACATCCGGAGGAAAATCAATTAAATATGGTCCCGAGATATTGATGTTACTTGATGCAGTTTGGGCCCCAACACGTGTAGCTGTCATGCATTGTCGAGGCCATCAAGCAGGAAAAGGAGAAGTTGCCCGAGGAAATAGATTTGCAGATGCCTCAGCACGACAAGCAGCTATGACAGGACAGATTGCCCCACAAGCTATACCAATGCAAGCAGCATTGTTTCCAGTACCCTTGAATTTATGGACACCACGATATACCACCAAAGAAATGGATTACTACTGTAACAGAGAAAATGGAGTACTGAAAGACGGATGGATTGAGCTGCCACCAGAAGAGGGCAGTCAACCTCCGGGAAGAATAGTAATTCCTGAATTGTTAGGACCAGCCTTTGTCAAAGCTTTCCACGAAGCTACCCACTATGGAAAGAGTGCCATGGAAAAAGCACTCAGACCACATTTCTACATCCCTTTGATGACAACCATATCAGCTTCAGTAGCACGACAATGTCAAACTTGTGCCAAAAATAATGCCAAGCAAGGCCTTATAACAGCACCCCGAGTTCAGTCAAGAGGTGTGACCCCCATGCACAACCTCCAAGTTGATTTCACCGAAATGCCAAAAGCCAATGGATACCATTACCTATTAGTATTAGTTTGTACTTTCTCTGGGTGGGTAGAAGCATTCCCAACCAAAACTGAGAAAGCCCGAGAAGTTACCAAAGTTTTGATGAGGGAGATTGTCCCTAGATTCGGAATTCCAGCAGTAATAGGGTCAGATAATGGACCCTCATTTGTCTCCCAAGTTACTCAGCAGTTAGCAAAAGCCTTGCAGATACAATGGAAACTCCACACTGCATACAGACCCCAGAGTTCAGGGAAAGTTGAGCGAATGAATCGTACCTTGAAAGCCCAAATGTCCAAGCTTTGTCAGGAGACACAATTGAAGTGGCCCCAAGTGCTCCCCATAGCTTTACTCAGAATACGCTCAGCTCCTGTAAAGTCAACAGGATTTTCCCCTTTTGAAGTTTTGTATGGTAAACCCCCACCAATAGTGCAGGGAATCAAAGGAAGTCTAGCCCAAATTGGTTCAGAAATAACCAGACAAGAACTCCTAGCTCTTAGTTTTGTTCTGCAGACTCTCCATACGTGGATCCAAGACCAGTTGCCTATCAACTTGACGGAACCCTTGCATCCCTACCAGCCTGGTACCTCAGTGTGGATCAAAGATTGGAAGAAGACACCGCTGGAACCCCATTGGAAGGGACCGTACACCGTCATCCTGTCTACCCCAACTGCAGTAAAGGTAGCCGAGATCGACGCCTGGATCCACCACAGCAGAGTCAAGCCCGCCGCTGATCCTGAACCTGAGCAGTGGACAGCAGAACAGCATCTTGATGCACCCTTGCGAGTTACTCTGAGACGGCAACCAGCAGCTTAGACACTTCATCACAAGTGCTTTGCAGTAGCCAAGTCTTTTGAAGAGGATTGCTGTTTTCCATACAGCAACAGCTTTGTTTCAACGAACCCAATCTGCGTGCGATTTTGCGCACTACTTTGATACTATATTGAACCATACTTCAGAACCCAACTAAATTGCCAAGTTGGTTGAGGTGTGATGGACAACTTGAGGATCTTCAATCAACACTCAGCACCCGTTAAATTGCTTCATTAGCAAACGGGACGAAGAATAAAAGACCGTCGTGATCAAGATCAGCAAGCTGAGGATTCAGAAGAACTCCAATCAACATCGACATGCATCTTTACTTTAGCTTTGCTTTGGTTGCCTTCTTTGGAGGTTTTGAACAGACTCATGCTTTACCTCCATGCACTGCCTGCATTACTTCTACTAGAACTGGACTGAAAGTAACTCAGACTTTGCTTTATCATTCTTACTATACCTGCAAGGGGACAGTAACCCGGTGCATCTATAACACCACTGAACTGAATGTTTGCACTCATGGGAAAATTAAAGCATGCTATAATCCGCATCAGAATCCATCCTATTACACGTTGGAAATAAGATGGAAGGATGCAGATGGACCTATATTAGCTGCTACGCCACCACTTAAGGACATTACTAAACCTGCTGTTTTGAATTTTGATGCATGTAATGCTATTAATAGAGATAGTTATTCCACCTGTGGTACATGGGAGAAAGCGTATCGAAATGACCATAAGTATATGTGTCCAGAAGGTGCCACGGGATGGAGAAAGTGTACAGGTAAAAAGGAACCAGGCTATAGTACTGCCCCAGCAGCAGACTACTATTGCCCGTATTGGGGATGTGTTTTTTATGCTACCTGGAACACTGGTATAACTGATGAGAAAATAGATAAACGAATGGCTACTTTAACCAAGCCAACCACAAATGATAAATGTCAGAAAGATGCTTGCAACCCCTTACACTTACGTATACACAATCCCCATGCATGGAAACAAGGATATAAGTTTGGTTTACGTATTGCTGGAGGAGCAATAGATCCAGGGACCATTGTGTATATCAGATTAAATACCCAAGCCCACAAGTCATCTAAATATCATATTCATAATACTTTTTATGAAGCCATGCATGTAAATAAGTTTGAGATCCCTCACCCCTCACAGAATTTATTTCTAGAATTAGCCGGAGTAGTAGTGTCTAGTCTTAAGATCACAGATTGTTATTTCTGTGGCGGAACCCAAATGGGAGATCAGTGGCCATGGGAAGCCCAAGAATTGAATTATTCTATGATTTATAATCAGACTGAATTACATAAGACAACCAGTGAATGGGTGTTAGCGCACTCAATCGTTGGACATCTTTGCTATGCCAGAACTGGACCCCAGTTCACCCAGAAGGTAGGACAGCTGGTCTGTCTTAGCCAAAAGTACTATAATGCCACGACCAAAAAGATAGCATGGTGGTCAGGACTCAAACATCCTGAACCTCCTAACCCATTAGCCAGATTTCCTGAACTTGCTGGTTTATGGACTAACCTTGCCAAAGTCCAAGCCTGGCAAGCCCCACCTGGCCTATATTGGATCTGTGGAAACCGAGCATATGCACAACTCCCACCACACTGGGGAGGAGCATGTGTCTTAGGAACCATCAGACCTTCTTTCTTTCTTTTAAACACTGAACATGGAGAACAATTAGGATACCCAGTATACACTACCCACCGACACAAAAGAGCACTAAGACAGAAGAGAGAGGCCTTACAGATAGGCAAGTGGGAGAAATGGCAAGGTGATGATTGGCCACCAGAAAGAATCATTGAATATTATGGACCCGCCACTTGGAATGATGATGGTATGTGGGGTTATCGGACCCCAGTCTATATGATTAATCGTATTATTCGCTTACAAGCAGTAGTTGAGATAATAACTAATGAGACTAGTCATGCACTTACACTTTTAGCTAGACAAAGTACACAGATGCGCACTGCGATATATCAGAACCGCTTAGCACTTGATTATTTGTTAGCAGCTGAAGGAGGAGTATGTGGTAAACTGAACTTAACTAATTGCTGTTTG
Organism: Ichthyophis bannanicus; assembly: GCA_033557465.1. Taxonomy (NCBI): domain Eukaryota; kingdom Metazoa; phylum Chordata; class Amphibia; order Gymnophiona; family Ichthyophiidae; genus Ichthyophis; species Ichthyophis bannanicus. Next base: position 104,487,032 of record CM066033.1, read on the forward strand.
AAAATAGATGATAAAGGTCAAGTAGTTGAAGAAATTGCTAAAGATATGCAAAGACATGCTTATGTGCCAGTGCAGACGTGGCACTCATTGAAATTTCCTAATTGGTTTGCTAACCTCTTTTCATGGGTGGGAGGATTTAAGACTTTCATCGTATTGGTACTAATCCTTGTTGCAGTTATTTTCTTATTACCATGTTTAATCCCATGTTGTATGCGTTCCATTCATAGCACTATTGATAGTACAGTAGAGCGGAAGACCGCAACAAAAATCATGGCTTTATATACAGCTAGTCCTGGTAGAAATCCTTTAATCAGGATGTGATTCTTCAGAAAGTGATTTAATTCTCACACCTTATTAAGTAATAGGGTGAGATTAATCAAAGGGGGGAATGTGGCAGGTGCAGGCCTGTGACCCACAGTGTCCGAACATAAGCAGGCCAGCATGGCTAGCTTGACCTGTAAATGAGGCCTGTGGAGAGGCATATAGGATTGCACATCCCCCAATATGCTGCTATTGTAAGATAGAACTCAGTAGAAGTATTGAATTAGCTTAGGTAAGCAGAACTGCAGTATTGAAAGATGGAAAAATACAGAAAATACATGTTTAAAAGTTACTGATAAGAAAAAGTACATCTGCAAAGAAATAATTGGGAGTGCTGACAGATGAGTTGCAGAGCCCAGCTCCTCTGCACGTACAAATTGGTTCTATGGCCTTGAGAGTGTGAAAGTAACAAGTTGATGAACTGACCATTGTAATTAGGACTAGAAGGGGGGCATGCAGGTGTCATGCCCACAGAAGGGACATAATTGGATAAACTTATCAGTACCGGAACCAATGGAAGAGGTACGGGAGGTACGGGAGGTTACCGGGACCAATGAAATGTTTTTCTATACCTAGAATGGAACAGAAGTCTATAAAAGTTGTTGTAATGCTTGAAAACTTTGCTCAGCCATTTTGAAATTGACTGGTTCGAGACTTGTGCACAAATAAATGATTTGGACCTTCTGAACAGACTCCTGGTATCATTGGTTTGTCTGCGCTTTGCTGCTACAATAAGCAAAGAACTGACAAAGGAAAACATTACCAAGAAAATGTTTTTAAACCTTTAGAAAAAGGGCTGCCACTGTGGTATTCCACCTTGCAAAAACCTAGGCCCAAACATTTGGCTAAGCCCTGGGAATCACCAGAACATACTCCAGGGAAGGACACTTATTCGGTTTCCCCAGAGCAGTCAGAGGAGGAGGCCATGCAAGTGGAATCTATGTCCGAGGACTTGGATAGCCCAATGGAATGTACCTACTGTGTTGTGGATGAGATTGAATCATTTCATAGATCTGGCAGTGAATGAAGCCTTACTGTTTGAACAATTTTTATACTGTGAAGCTAACAGCCCTTTTTGGTTAATTCATACCCTGTTTGGAAAATCCGTTGCAAAGACTTTTTCTGTTACGTTTACCAGTGTGTTGTGCGTATGATTTGAACCCTTAGTGCAAAAAGGGGAATAAAAGCCTTTTTTCATTTTTCCTCCACTTTGTGCAAGATTATAATTTTTCTCTTTGGGAGTTTGGTAACGAGGCCGGCACAAGGCTGATACCCTTGACCCTCGCACCTGGCCAACCCCAATCCAACCTTCTTGGTGACAGCGGACCAGCGAGCGGCGGCGCCCCGCGGAACCCACCCTTTGGTGGAACTACTACGCCGCCACCAGGGGGTGCTGGCACACGCGCGCGCACACTCCGCCCGGCGGCACCCGCGTCACATTACCAATGGTGAAAGTGTTTCTGATGTTGTAGTGGGAGATCATTTTGCATCCAGTGATCACCAGATGATGTGGTTCAGTATTAGGACTAGGGCTGTTAGAATCCATTCAAAGGTGAGGATCTTAGACTTTAGGAAGACTGACTTTGCCAAGATGGGCCAATACCTCAGGGAGTCGTTAGTGGGATGGGAACAGCTGTAGGATGTAGAAAAACAGTGGGCAAAACTGAAAGGGGATATTTTAAGGGCAACCAACCTTTTTGTTAAAATGGTAAATAAAGGTAAAAGGAAAAGGAGACCGCTATGGTTTTCGAAAGAAGTAGCTGAAAAAGTGAAGAAAAAGAGGGAGGCCTTCATGAAATACAAGAGATAACAGAGAGAGGAAGACAGGCATCTGTATTTGGAAACACTTAGAGAAGCTAGCAAAGTAGTCAGGAAGGCAAAGATTCAAAAGGAGGAGGAAATAGCCAATGCAATAAAATGTGGGGATAAGACATTTTTCAGATATATTAGTGAGAAGAGGAAGGGCAAAAGTGGTATTGTCAGACTCAAGGGTGCAGGGGAGGAATATGTAGAAGCTGATAAGGATAAAGCGGAATTGCTTAACAAATATTTCTGTTCTGTGTTCACAGATGAAGAACCAGGAGCAGGACCTCAGAAAACACCCACAAACAGGAACAGAAGCGAGGGACATCTTGAACAATTTTCAGAAGACTGTGTTTGTGAGAAACTAGCTCAACTTAAAGTAGACAAAGCGATGGGACCGGATGGGATACACTGTAGAATACTGAGGGAACTTGGGGACGTTCTAGCAGCTCCACTGACTGACCTTTTCAATGCCTCGTTGGAGTCGGGAGTAGTGACAAAGGACTGGAGAGAGGTTCATGTGGTGCCTTTACACAAAAGTGGAAGTAAGGATGTGGTTGAAAACTACAGGCCGGTTAGTTTAACTTCGGTAGTGAGTAAATTATTGGAAACGCTGCTGAAAGAAAATAGTGAGGTTTCTGGAACCCAGCGGATTACAGGATCCGAGGCAGCATGGATTCACCAGAGGCAGGTCTTGTCAGACAAATCTGATTGATTTCTTTGACTGGGTGATCAGGGAGTTGGACCGAAGGAGAGCCCTAGATGTGGCGTATTTAAATTTCAGTAAAGCCTTTGACACTGTTCCTCATAGGCAACTTATAAACAAACTGAGCACCCTAAGGATGGACACTAAAGTTACTTCTTGGGTTAGAAATTGGTTGGGTGGGAGGCGACAAAGTGTACAAGTAAATGGAGCTCACTCTGAGGAGAAGGATGTTACCAGTACGGTGCCCCAGGGATCTGTCCTTGGTCCGATTCTTTTTAACATCTTTGTTAGTGATATAGCGGAAGGGTTGTAGGGTAAGGTTTGCCTCTTTGCGGATGATACCAAAATCTGCAATAGAGTAGACACCCAGGAAGGTATAGATAACATGAGGAGGGATCTAGCTAAGCTTGAAGAATGGTCTAGAATTTGGCAGCTGGGATTTAATGTTAAAAAATGTAAGGTCATGCATTTGGGCTGCAGCAATCCAAGGGAGCAATATAGAATAGGGGGTGAAGTACTTTTGTCCACTAAAGAAGAGCGGGACCTAGGCGTGGTTGTGTCTGATGATCTTAAAGTAGCTAAACAGGTAGAAAAGGCAACGGCAAAAGCTAGAAGGATGCTTGGGTGCATACGGAGAGGAATGGCTAGCAGAAAAAAGGAGGTGATAGTGCCTCTGTATAAGTCTTTGGTGCGACCTCATTTGGAGTATAGTGTGCAGTTCTGGAGACCGCACCTTCAAAAGGATGTGAACAGGATGGAGTCGGTGCAGAGGGTGGCTACTAAAATGATTAGTGGTCTTCATTATAAACCATATGAGGACAGACTAAAGGATCTTAATATGTACACCTTAGAGGAAAGGTGGGATAGAGGTGATATGATTGAGATGTTTAAATACCTCTGTGCCATAAATGTTCAGGGAGAGAGCCTCTTTTGACTGAAAGCAAGTTCTGCTACGAGGGGACATGGGATGAGGGTGAAGGGAGATAGATTCAGGAGTGATATGCGGAAATATTTCTTTACGGAAAGAGTAGTGAATCCGTGGTATAGTCTCCCAGTGGACATGGTAGAGATGAGGACAGTAACTGAATTCAAAAAAGCATGGGACAAACACCTAGGATCTCTAAAGGTAAAAAGGGGACTGTTGTAGTTGTTGATATGGAAGGACAGACTAGATAGGCCATGTGGTCTTTTTCTGTCATCATATTTCTATGTTTCTATGTCTCCTCCATACCCATGAGGATCTCAAAATCCCCAAGGATCTCTAAAGTTTGGTTTGCATGAGGACACACAAACAGGTGACAAGAAAGTCTTGGTCAATGTGACCATTATAATGTGACAAAATTTGTAAAAAATGAGAAGTGTCTCAAAGGTATGATCTAACGCATTGGACTTCTTGTTTTAAAAACACGTCACAAACAGAACCCCTGCAAGAAACTATGGGTCTGTGTTTTCAAAACAATATTTTGGAAGGCAGTAGTTGGACCCTCCCCACTACTGGTCACATTTATACTTTTTTCTTGACAAGCACTTGTCTTACAAGCTTTGTGGTATATTTACTACTATGCCCCTGTGACCTTCCTTATGTTGGTCGGGCCACCCGTCCCATTAAGATCCATTTAGGAGAACATGCTTTCTGGATTAGGACGTCCACTATTACAGCTCCCATAGTGGAACACTGCATTACACATGGTCACTTGTTTTCTGACCTATGATGGAGGGTGATTGTTTTCTGACCTATGATGGAGGGTGATTGATTAACTCAAATTCCATTGAATGCACAGAGACACCTTGGTCTGATCACTCTATCATCAAAATAAATCTCACATATCCCACCCCTAGCGTCAACAATTACTTAAGAAGTACCCCCACTTCAAAATTCAAAAAATTTAATGAAACAGACTTCCTTGACTCAACAATCCCCTACTTCTTATCAACAACTAATTTAGATGATGCTGTTAACAACTGGAATGATACTATCAATAATGCAGCTAAAAATAATCAATCAAATAAAAAGACCATATACACCAAAACAAATAGTTCACCATGGTTTAATAGCACTCTAAGACAAATGAAAAAAGAACTAAGAAAACTTGAAACGAAATGGAGGAAATCCAAGTTGTCTGTGAACAAAGAAATATACAATAACTATCTAACAAAATATAAGGAAACAATAGACAACACAAAGAAAAATTATTATGCAGCAATCTTAACAAACTCATACAATAGACCTAGAGAGTTATTTTCCATAGTCAGAAAATTAACTAATAATGAGCAAACTTCAAGCAACGAAATCACAGACATCTCAGTTCAAACCCTAGCTAACCATTACCAAAATAAATCCAAGAAACCTGCCATGCCCTTAGAAAATATCAACATCACTTATCAACTTGTAGAAGTATGGTCAGAATTTTACCCCATTTCAAAAGCAACATTAAAAACAATCATCTCCAGCCTAAATACCACAACCTCGAACTTAGACCCATGCCCAGTATCATGGATAAAAAACACACTACCAACGCTACTATCCTATATTCTCCCAATAGTAAACCTCTCACTCACCCAAGGATACCTCCCACCCCTGCTCAAACATGCACAAATACGTCCAATTTTAAAGAACTGCAAACTAGATAAAACATTGCCAACATCATATAGACCCATCTCTAGCATACCATTCTTGGCCAAAGTAATTGAAAAGGTAGTGCAACTACAGACACAGGAATTCATAGACTTATCTTACCCACTCGATGAACAACAATATGGTTTCCGGCCCCGCCATGGAGTAGAAACGCTTCTAGCAGTATTAATAGATACACTCCTAAAAGGAATTGACAATCACAAACAGGCGTACATTCTCCTTTTCATTGACATATCAGCAGCTTTTGATAGCGTGCATCACTCAATATTACTCAACAACCTAAGACAGTTAGGCATAAACTCCACCGTACATAAATGGTTCACATCATATTTACATAACAGAACACAAAATGTAAGAGCAGGCAATCAAACATCCAACACATACAAACAAGAAATAGGTTTACCACAAGGCTCAGCACTTTCAGCCCTACTTTTCAATATCTATATAAAACCGGTCTGCAATATCTTTAAAAAATTTGGAGTACAATATCACCTTTATGCGGATGATATCATGATGTATATACCTTTTACAATTCCTAACATACCGATTCAACTTCTATCAGACTGCTACAATGAAATTACATACTGGCTAAAAACCCAAAACCTCCATATAAACCATGCTAAAACCGAAGTCTTAATCGTAACAAAAAACCATACATTCACTCCTCCAACCCACATAACATTACAAAATCAAGAAATTAAAATAAAAAATGAAATAAGATATCTAGGTGTCATTTTAGATACACACCTTACTATGGAAACGCACATTAGAAATACCTTAAAGAAAATCTACTTCAAACTTAAAATCCTCAAACAATTACGCCCCCTTGTATTCATACAAGATTTTATCAATATAACACAGGCTACCATAACTCCCCACTTCGATTTCGCCAACTTAATACTTATAGGCATTTCAAAACAAAACATCAAAAGGATCCAACTTGCGCAAAATGCCACAGCGAGAATTATATTAAAGATAAATTCACTCCAACACATTACACCAATACTAGCATCCCTTCACTGGTTACCAATACAAAGTAGGATTATATACAAAACAATAATAACTACATTCAAAGCCCTAAATGACATGGCCCCGAAGACACTCTGTAATCTTATAAGCAAAGAACCTCCTAAGCCCACTCATAGAAAAGGGCAATCATATAAACTTAAGACGCCAAAAGAATTTATAAGAACTCACAAATTAACAAATAATAGAGCCTTTTCCCACATAGCCCCAACAATCTGGAACTCTTTACCAGAGGACTTACGATCACTAACAGAGATAATGGAATTCAGAAAAAAATTGAAAACGTATTTATTCACTAAACACTATAATACTATGGAAATCCCTCCACTCAACTTAGATAAAGGCTAAACACGAACCTGCCCAATATCAAGCTTTTACTCCCTACTACAAGCAATACGTACAAACCTAAATGAATAATCACTCCATTCCTATGCATTGACACCCAACCTGTATATAGTTACAACTGTTATAGAGACAGTTCTTTGTTTAAATAGTTACACAATCTGTGTTAGTTGAATATTCCGCTTAGTTTTAAACCCTTTGTTGTGCAAGTTAAGATGTTCTATGTAAAAAAGTTATAATTGTTCTATGTAATACAAGCTCTGCATTGTAATTGTTGTTAATTGTACACCGCAACTGATCGCTGGAAGATGCGGTATATAAATAAGTGTTAAATAAATAAAATAAATAAATTATGTTCCAGAGGACCCGAAGGGGTGGCAAATGTGTTTATCGGTTACAGTGGTTAGAACAAAAGTGGATTTTTCTTCTAAGGACAGTAACATCCGATGGGCTGAACTTGGAACAAGATTGGTGGAGTTTAATTTAATTTAATTCAGTCTTTGTATGATTGGGGATTCTGTTTTATAGTTTGCAACATTCAATTTGAAATATGTCTTGGTATTCCATCTGAACAACTTTACCCCCTCCGATGGTGTTCCTTTTGTGATTGGGGATTCCTTTCTGCAGCAGACGCCTCCCCTGCAGATGACATCATTTGTTCAGCCTACCTTTAGAGTCGCAGCCACTACGCAATCTCCTGTGATTACTAGCGTCTTCTTTTCTGGACATTCATGGATCCCAGCTCACAGCCGTTTTCCCACTTGAAGCAGGGCCCTGAGTTGACCCGAAATACGCATGTTGTGGATTGGTATTTCACTGCGACTGAAGGGATGTTTTGACAAAACCGTCGGATATTTAAGATAAGTCTTTCATGTTATATGAACTTTATTAAAAGGGTTTTACAAACATTCGAGCAGAGTGACTCTCAGCTCTCCTCCTGTTTGTTTGACCCGACAAATACTTTTGCAATAATTTTGCCACATTAGTGTATTGCTGCGTTTCAGACGACCTTTTTAATATATTCTAGCAACACTAAGGGGTATGTTTACTAAACTGCGGTAATCGTGAATAACGCGCGTTATGTAACATTAACGATCGTAAGCGCGTGTTATGATGCACTAACGATCGTAAAGCTCCGCCGCGCGGTAAAACAACGCAGAAGGTGGAGAGAGGGCGGAGAGAAGGGGTCAGTGGGTGGAGAGTGCGCGGGGAGAGGCTCCCCTCACACTAACGCGCTGAATTTCAGGGCTGAAGTCCAACGCGAATGAAAACCTGCCGTTAAAGGCACATTACAGGGGAGAGAAACCATTTCAGTGTCAGCAATGTACAGCCCAGGCAGGGAAACCAAAAACAAGTGATAAGTGTGATACATGTGCACAGAACAAAAGGGCACAGAAACACTGAAAATGACCCCAACAAACTGGAAAAAAACAATAACCAAGCTGGCCAATAGTGGTATCAATGAGAAACATCAACCCCTCCCCCCCCCCGAGTAAGCTCCATAGAACAGATATAAATCGTGTAAGGGTCTATACTCCATCCCCATACAAGGTGAATGGGCCCACAGTGAAATAGCGCTGCTCACGGTTTTCCCCACCATCGGACAGGGTTTCTATGGCGTGCACATGTCCCGCAACATCAGGGCGGGCATGTCGGAACGGCAACTGGACAGATGCCGGAAAAGGGGATACAGAGGGCCGCAGGCGGCACATGCTGTGGTGGAGCTGGGCCACAGTGCAGACTAGGGTGATGCCTAGGTGGCTCATACGAATGCTGAAACAGCGGAGCAACCAGACAGCAACTGCTGAAGGCCCAACATGGGCACGAGTGTGTTTCCTAAAGTGTCACAGGGGATAGTACCCAACAGCTACCCCCAAAAGGGCACGGAACATTGGCTGGGGGGAAGCGTGGATGTTGATGCAGGCACCCCTATCCCAGAACCCACACCATAGGCAGCTGCCTACCTGCACACTGGATGGCCTGAGACTGCGCACCACCAGCTCCACCAGCAGAAGGGCATGTCAGCATGGTGGCTGAGGGATACTGGTGGTGAAGGGGGCAGTGGCAGCTGGCCAGAGCAGACCGTGGCCTAGCCCTGTGTAGGTGGGTGCCATGCACTGCAACAGACAGGCCCTGTCTGACCAACAGTCATGGTATCACCAGGGAATGCACCATCTCTGGGATGACATGGTGGTGCAGTGCACAAAACCAGTGTATTCAGAAGTAGAAGGTCACAAGTTCAAGTCCCAGCTGTGGTTTCTGCCAACCCAGTCCTCATATTTTACCCACTTCTATAACGTGCTAATACAGACAGAACCTTTCTTGCAGATGACGTAAACATGCCCAAAACACCTACAGTTTACCCTACAGAGCACAGACACCATACACATGCACATTACCTAGAGCAGAGCCTCCCAAATGCAGTCCTGGAGGGCCAAACACCATGCCCACCCTGTATATAGCTCAAATAAATCAAGCACCCAACACATCCCTCACACAACTAAGTTTTATCCTCACTGCATGTACAACACACACACTTTACCTGATTGCTTGCTGTGATACCACCTTGATTATTAAGATAAGGCGGTTTAGAAATACTGTTAAATAAATAAATAAATAAATAAATTCAGGTTCCATGCTGCCTCTGATAAAGATGCCTGTGCTGCATTTCTATGCGTCACCCCCATGGTATGCAGATGTATCTCATGCATATTCATGAGGGACAGCAGGAAAACCCAAACAGTGTTTTGCATTGCAGGACTGGCGTTGGAAACCTCTGCCGTAAAGCAGCAGCCAACAGGGGCAGACACACCCGCACCCACAGGCCCCCTTATCCAAAGCCTCCCGGAGAGGCAGGACTTTGGGCTCTGCATGCATCTCCCAATACTAGCACTTGCATACCTTAGTAATGCCACCCTAAACCTGGGAATATGGTACACATCTATCAAAAGGTTACTATGATTACTGGCAGATAGCAATTCCTAGGTTAAGTACAATTTTCAGAGTGAGCTGCATCATAGCAACCTTTCTGATGTCTGTGGAGTGTGCTACAGGTCTTGTGTCTGACAGTGTTTACCAATCTGGGGAGTGACTCCTACAGTATTGCGTACCATAGCCATGCCTGCACTGTGCCCAGGACTGGTGTGGTGGCCTGGGCTGCCCAACACCTCTATAGTTGCACAATGCTGGCATAGGTGTGGGGAGTGTGTGTCTGTCTATCCAGTGTGTGGTGGCTGCCAACACCCTCCACAGCCCACACTGCTAGCACTGTTGCCAGTATTAGCCTGCCAATGTGCATAATGAGGAGCAAGGTACTGTGGGAATAGCCTGGATAGGGTGGCCTGGCCTGGCTGCATCTGCACAGGGCATAGGGCAGTGGCTCAGACATTGTAGTGCCCGGTACCACCTGCATGGACAGGGTGGCCATAGCATGTCCTGCTGGGAGGTCACTCTCACCCTGAATGAGCAGTGACCATGGCATGGCTAGGTTCCCCCATAGTGCTATATAGCATCTCTCTCATGTGATATTTATGGGTTTTCTTTTGGGGCCCAATCACTGACCTATCTGCTTGGTGTGTATGCTGATATCCCCATTCTGGGTACATGCATCTTCTCCAGGACCATGCACTATGGACTAGCTGGTGGACTGTCTGCAGCTAGTATGTGTCTTGCTGGAACACCTTGCAGGGTGCAGCGGCTGGAGGCTTGTTGCTGGAGAATATCAGATAATGGTGGGGGGCAGCTGAGCATTTCCAGGCCTGCCGTCTGTCTGCTATTGTGTTATGGATGTGTACCGCTCTGTCTGTCCCCCAGCAAGACAGGGGTTGCTGGTCCCCTCTACTGCTGCCATTGCAGGGAGGTAGACTGTGGATCTATTGGTGGGTGATCCTGTTTCCCACCCTGTGCCCCAGAGGCTGGGTTATGTGGTGGTGTATGATCTGCCCATGGGTCCATACACCCCCCCCCCTCTTCATCTACAGCAGGTAATCATGGCACCAACACAGGATATGCACTATTCTGGGTGCATCATCGCCCATAAGGACTAGACATGACCAGGACATACAGCATGGCACAGATGTATCCTAGGTGTGTCTAACGGAACTACCTATCACACACTGATGGGGACCTGCAGCATAGCGTATTTCAGCTATGAATGGTGCTGTGGACCTGGTGCTGGGCGCCCCACCTCAACCTTAGGGTGGGCACAGTACCCGCACAATGTGACTGTCTGTGGCTACTCTGTGGCAGTATCACACACGGTCTGTTCCCCCTACCTAGCCGAGGTGCTGTGGGGGTGCATACCCGATCTTGTGCTCATCTGTCGACTGCTGATTTGCATGTGCAGTGCATCATTTATTTATTTATTTTATTTATTTATTTATTTAATTGGATTTTTATACCGCCTTATCATACAATCAAAGCGGTTTAACAAAAGAGAAAATAAGTAATAGTGAAAAAATCTGTGATAATATATACATAGTTTGTAAATATATGATTAAATGTCTTGGGAAAAGGTGCACTATATATATTGTGAGCTATACTATAAAGTGAGCTATTGTACAATGTACAATCATGGGTATGGGTGGGTTAATCCTATCCTGGTAACCACAGCATACAGTTTGTGTGGTGACGTTCAGTCCTGCAGCCAGCCAGGGCTTTGTTCACAGCCTTATAAGGTGTCCTATAGGGGACATTATAGGGTGCCTTGGCGGACAGTGCACTTTCTAATGTGCCCTATGGAGTGCGTTATGGAGTGCCTTATGTGGCACCTTAGGTTATGCCACCGTGAGGGTGTGTTTGCTGGCAGCACAAATTAAAATACATGTCAAATGCCTCACCAATCACAACTTTAATGTAAAGGGTGCTGCCTCAGCCAGCCTTATACATTAAGCCCACTGGGAAATCGAACCCATGACCCCTGTACCATCCGTCAGTGTTGTAACCATTGTGCTACAGCTCTGTTGCTGTGATTGTATGCCTGCATGCCTTCTTAAGATTAATGCGCGGTAACGTTCCCTGTAGCGCTCGTTAATTTATGGCGCCTTGTAACACGCATTCTCAGTTCCAGCCCATGTCCTTATTTGGGATTTCTGACTCTAACGCGGCTCCTAACGCAAATCGCACTAACGCAGTTTAGTAAACATACCCCCATATGTCTGTTCAAGTAGTTCTTGTGCCCTGAATCAACTTTTGCTATTATGCCACCATCTTGTGGCCAATCTTGCAGTATGAACCATACAGATGTCAGGGCGCATACTGTGGGAATGGCTTCAATGCCATTGCTTACCCAATTTTGGACTTAAGATTCCATAAACTTTCCACCTCTATAAATGAGCACTTTCTCAGTTTCTAGTGTTCCTACCATGCTCTGCCTCCCTGTCTGTCTACGCACATGGAGACTCTGCACCCTCCCTCCCAAGCTCCCCTTACAGCTCCAGTAAGTCGAACAACAGTTCCTGGATAGCCCCAGCCACAATGAATAGGAAGACAATAGGCAGCACAGGGCATTAGTCAACTTCTAAAGCAGGAATGCTAACCCAGCTCCGATTGGCCACTGAGCTCTCTAGGCCTGATATTCAAAGGCATTTATACAGTTAGCAGATCTGCAAACCACGTAAAGCAGGATATTCAGCAGTACAACATGGTTAGTGCCCCTGAATATCAATGGGGGCTGCTGCTCAGTGCCCCGATGCTAACAAGTTCCATGAGCAGCACCCAGGAATAAGTGGTTAGTAGCAATATTCAGCTGCTGCCCGGTTATCCCTTGGCAGCTAAAGTTAAGCACAGAGGCTGGTCTAACTTTCACCACTGAGGATAACTGGGCACCGACTGAATATCTATACTGCCCAGTTAGCTTTTTCCTGCTTCGCCAGCCGACCCGGACATTCAATGTCAGCGGCCAGATCTGACCCCAGGACTGACAATCCGTGTTTAGTATTCAGCAGCAATGGCCGGCCACTGCAACTGTGCTAGCCACAGCCATTGAATATCAGGTCCTCTCTTTTTATCGGCCATGTCTGATTGTATTCCAGCCCCTCCCAGTTCCAGCCACCTACTAAAACTGCCATTATAATTTAAATTAATGTCACTCAATATACACTTGTAATGTGAATCATATAGAGCATAATTATTCATTCACCTGGAAAATTCTCAGACCAATATAACTCCTCAACAATGGGTGCAAAGCAGAACTAGAATGTTTCCCTTTACATTTCAACATACAAAAAATATTCTATTCAAAAAATGGTGTCACATCAATAACAGCAACACAAACTCGTGCCACTTCCAAAAACTGTATGAAATAACTCAAAACCTCACAAACAGACACTCAGAAACTTACTATACAATACCAGCACCCTACCTATGAAAAGTCAGATCTGCAAATACAGTACTCTTCCAGCTGGGAAAAGAGAACAAGCCAGACTACTATGGATTCCTACATGGAAACTACATGGTAACAGAATCCATCGCCTCTGTTACACACAGAAAACATAAACCATCACCTAATAAACAATAAGGGATACAATCAAAATAAGCATAACTATCTCTTATATCTGAACAAATAGGGGTGACCTACATGGAGCGGTGGGTACACCCCTAAACAAAGGCATAGGGAGGGGTGACTTGCATGGAGTGGCAGGTGCACCTACTCTTGCCGCCTTGCTGGGCAGACTAGATGGACCACCTTGGCATATTCGGGATAGTGTTAGGGCTGTCCATGGATAGAGTTGGGGCTGTCCTGGTACCTATCCAGTCATCACCGATTTCCAGCTGCTGCCCGGTTATTCATAAGCAGTGAAACTTAGGCATCTTAACCCTTTCCAGGCCGAGCCCAAAACTCTCGGGATCCAAAATTCTGACTATATATTCCTATCAAATGGTATATAATACATGACCATAGCAGAAGGAAAATCACTATTAGAACATATTGAATAAGACGAGTCCAATTTTCCTGAAATATGCAAAAATTAACCCGGCTGCAGAATGTGGATTAAAAATTTAAAGTAGGCCTTCAAAGGGTAACTTTCACCACAGAGTCTAACTGGGCAGCGCCTGAAAATCACCCCTGCAAGATTTGCTTTGCCGCTCTCTGGCTGACCCGAAGATTCAATGCTGGTGGTCAGACATGGCTCTGGCATTGACTATCTGAGTTTAAAGTTTAGCGGTGATGGATCGCTGCTTTACAAGGTCTAGCTGTCACTGCTGAATATCCCCCTCATTTTTATTTGTTCAATTTATAGGCAAGATCTTGTAAAACACTCAGTTTGGTGTGAACTAACTAGTATATACAAATAACATGATGAATGCAGCGCATGCCTTTGAGCCAGTCCTGATGACCCAGAAGCTCCTGGATTTTCTTGGCAGTGTCACCGGAAGTAGATTGCCAGGCCTTTCTTCAGAGGCAATGGAGGGTTAAATGACTTGCCCAAGGCCACAAGGAGTGCTAGTAGGAATTGAACCCTGGTGGCTTGACTACCAAGCCAGTGTTCTAACCACTAGGCTACTCCTCCACTCCTATGAAATGCAGCAAAAGCTCCATATTATTAAGATAAAATCATTAAAATTTCAATGGAATAAAATTTGCTCTTGCTTTCCTGTGCGGAAATAAATAGTGTTTCCAGTTTACACATTCTATCATGGCGCTTTAATTCAAAGGTGTTAGGAAGTAGAAAATGGGGCTGGTCATCATTTTACATGCCCCTACATTGCCTTCTTGCAGAAAATATAAATTGTGGCAGATTGCTTTTTTGTTCAGTCACTCTTTTCACGAGAAACACCGAATCCCAATCTTACCTTACCTTGCGATTATCTGACTTTTAAACAATTCTGCCAGATATTCTGCAGGTAAAACCCTCAGTGTTCCTTGTGAAACGAGTGACTAAACAATAAAGCAGTCTGCCACAATTTATATTTTCTGTAAGAAGGCAATGAAGGGATATGTAAATTGATGACCAGGAGTACAGGAATTGCCTCTATCCAAGTTAGTGAGATTGCACCCAAACTGATTGGCTTTCAAAGCAATTCTGCTTTTCTCTGCCTCGGAATAGCAATCCAGAAGTTAGACAGAAGAGTTGACGGAGTCCACAGAGGAGGAGGAAGAGGGAAGTGAAGAAAACGAAGGAGGCATGTATTTTTGGAAAATGCGACAACCTCATGCACCGATGACAGCAGAAACACCGTGAGAGAAACATGCTACAGATTGTAGCTCCAATGAGACAGAGTAGAAATAAAAATCCCAGGCAAAGTAGATTCCCCATAATTAATTATTAAAAATTTAGGGGGGATATTCAAAGCAAATAACACGGTTAGCAGAACTGCTAACTGTGCTGTGCACTGACCGGGATATTTAGCGGCATTAACATGTTTAGAGCTGCTGAATTATGCATGGTTGCCGCTGCTGATGTCATGATGCTGGCCAGCTAGCATCGGAACATTCTGGCGGTAGCATCCGGCGATGACCGAGTGACGTGATATTGAGCCACTGCCCAATTATTGCAAAACAGCCAACGTTAGGCACCTGAAAGGGTGGATCTAACTCTTACCACCAAAACTAACTGCCTGGTTAAGTTCTTTGCTATCCGGCCGACCCACATATTCAGTGCAATATAAAACCTGCATCGGGTATTTCCTGAGTAAGATGATTATGTAAAGACTCCAAAATATTAGAACTATGAGTCTAATTTTGAGCCTTATTCTAAAAAGAAGGTTTTATTCTCATTCTGTGACTAGGGAAAATGTTTATTGAATACAGCCCTTTAGGTCAAACATATGAAGCATTTTTCTGTTTGAGCTGATTCATTATGGCAATTCTTCCATTTTGTGACTATAGGAGAAGATACTGATGAATTAGGCCCGTAAAGAGCAAAGCATTTTTTTTTGTGAGGCTCAAATGTGTCATATTGTGGAATATAATGAAAGATACACAATATGAGAAAAACATTAATGCCATGAAACTGCAAGTAATATGGAAACAGTACCACTTTTTAAATGTGCTAAGAGACCTGAGCAATAGAGAGCCAGATCATTGTCCTGGTGCTATGGCAATTATAACTGAAATAATCTGACATTTTAAATTAGGTTCTGATTATCTGAAAACACTATGGGGTCTATTCTGAACGAGAAGCGGGGATGGACACTATTCGTCTGTCTTTCCCATACCTAACAAGCCTCCTCATAGAAACAGGGAGTTTGTACAGGGAGGTTAGATGGGGCGGGAAAGGGGAGGTGTGGAGGCGGAGTTAGGGTGGCAGTGGGTGGTCTGTGGCCCTGGACGTCCAGGGCCGGCAGAGTAGATGGGGAACTTATTCCACCTTTGAGGTGGAATAAGTTCCCCTAGATGGAGGGAGCTGGCAGGCCCAGGGTACATCAAAGGGTGTGGGAGGTTCAGGAGATTCCCCGCAGCCCAACCCTGACCATGGGAGGCCAGGTGAGAGGTTGGGCTGTGGGAAATACAAAAAGTGGTGGAATCGGGTCCGGGTCTGCACGTACAGGTTAGATGGGATTCTGAACCCACGGGGGTTAGACGTGCCCTGTGGGATCAGAATCCTATCTCTGTACATCCGGTTCTGACCGGATGCACAGAGGCCGGGACATCTACTATAGAATAGGCCTCCACACTTGTACTGCATATTTCATTTTCTCTTTATTATCATATGGTTGTGGACTTGGGCTTAGATTTTGGAGTGCAGCTTAAGATGCTGTCACAAGGTAGGCATATTTTTAGAGATCAAATTGGGGGAACTGCAAAGTGGACTGTATCAATGGGACATCAAGAAGGAATTGGGCAATGTATTTAAGGAGATAGGGTTTTTGGGAGGTCAGTAGATGGGTCATGACTTCAAATGGGCATCTCTGGTGGGAGGTTTAGAGGTCTGAGAGGTGGATCATGGCTATGGAGAGCCATCAGATGAAAGGGGTATCACCATGGGCTGTTTCAGCTTTGGGGTTATGTGAGAGTTGTAGGCCCATCTGCCCAATTGACATGGGAAGGGGGAAGAGGTCACCATTGGACTCTAGATCTCATCATACGGTATTTGACAAGGTTAGGAATAAGGATGTCATTGAACTGATTGCTGTCGGGGGGGAGGAGTAACCACTCATCCCCTTTCCCTCTGACTTATGTTCTACAGTTCAATATTTAATACCTTCGTGCATTGCTTTTTATGTTTGATTTGCAGTTGTGTTCTAATCAGTTCTTATCTACTTTTAGACAGGCTATCAGGAAACGTTTACCTCTGTGAATAAAACCAAAATTCGCAATAGGATAGACACCTGTGAAAATGTAAATAATATAGGAAGGGCAGAATTTGGTAGCTATGATTCGATGCTAAAAATACAGGCTCGTGTACTTAGCCTGAAAAAACCCACAGGATTGCCATAGTAAAGGGGGTGAAGTAATTCTGTGCATGAAGAGCAAGATCTGGTGGTGATTGTATCTGATGATTTTAAGGTGGCCGAACGGGTAGAAAAGATGATTCCAAAAGTCAGCAGGATGCTTGGATTTCTAGGTAGAGGAATTGCAAGCAGGCAAAAGTAGGTGATAGTGCCTTTGTGGAGGTCTCTGGTGAGAACTCATCTGGAGTACGGCACCCATTTTTGGAGAATGCACCTCCAAAAGGATATAAACAGGATGGAGTAGGTCCATAGGATGGTTATGAAAATGGTCATAAAACATATAGGGACAAATTTAAAGATCTAAATATGAATACTCTGGAAGAAAGGCAGGAGAGGAATTATATCATAGAGGCATAATACCTTCAGTAGAAAAGAAGCACTGGAATGGGAGGTACATAAGAAAATAAGAACATAAGATATGCCATACTGGGTCAGACCAAGGTCCATCAAGCCCAGTATTCTGTTTCCAACAGTGGCCAATCTAGGTCATATGTACCTAGCAGTTTCCCCAAGGGACACAGGTTCCACAATGCTCGTATTGGTTCAAGCATTGATATCCTGGGTCCCTTCTTAATAATGGCTTATGGACCTTTCCTCCAGGAACTTGTCCAAACCTTTTTTAAACCCAGCTACACTAACAGCCTTTACTACATCCTCCGGTAACAAATTCCAGAGTTTGATTACACGTTGAGTGAAAAAATATTTTCTTTTATTAGTCTTAAATAGTTTACCCTGTAGCTTCATTGCATGTCCCCTAGTCTTTCTATATTAGTAATAGGTAATAGGTAATAGGATGAGCAGAGGCATCGGTATGTCATCTTCCATGGGGGGGACAAGCTCTGCCCCTTGGCCAGCCGAACACCATGCAGCTGCGATCGCCGGCGTTCCCCTACTTTTGCCTGTGGGAGATCTGGTCCCTACAGGTTGACATAGGGGAAACGCTGATCGCAGCAATGTTTTGGTGGGGCCAGGCCCCTGTGGCCATCCCCATGTTACAATGCATATGAGGATGAGAGTGAAAAAGGATAGACTCAGGAGTAATCTAAGGAAATGCTTCTTTTACAGACCTGACTTTCAAGATGACTGCTGAGTTTGTTTCCTCTGCAGATGCCTAAATGTAAAGGGAAGCCGAGGGTTTTCCCCTCGGAGCCCTGGCCTCCCTCTAGCTGTCCGATGGATCGTTTTGTGGTTTTAACCCAGGCACAAAAATAGATTCGCTCTGGTGTTGTGGCGGCGGCCGAGGAGAGCTTACTGTCGTCTTCGGAACTAGAGTTCTCTCTGTCTCCCGGGGAGAGATCTTTACTGCAGTGCCCTGCAATGCTGAGTTCAACGCCGGCAGTCTCAGCGGCCCTTCCTCTGTCGGAGGCAGTGGAGATGCTGTAAGAGGGGAGAGTGCTTCGGCTTCAGCTCAGATGCCTCCCGGAGTTCCTGTGGAGGATGCAGGAGCACTGCTGGACTCTGAGACTGCATTGGCTTCCTGCCTGCATGACAAAGGTTCTTTCCTTCAATCAGCTTCGATGGAGTCTTCTTCTCCTGCGATTCCAATCCCTGTTAGGCACAAAGACTTCACACTTGAGATAATTTGGGAGGCGATTGTTTCTCTCTCAGAGGCAGTTCACAGCCAGACCAGGGCCTTATCATCCAAGATTCAAGATAATTCAGTTAGGATTATTTCTCTTGAGAATGTAAGTGATCATGTTAAACTACAACTAGAAGATCATGGAAGTCAACTGGGAACATTGTCAGAATCTACAACAGCATTAATTAAGGATACTGTGGCGCTGCGGTATAAAATGGAAGTTTTGGAAAATACTGCTAGGGCTGTAAATTTGAGGATTTTAAACTTTCCTAAAATGAAAGGTATTGCGGCCCTTGATATGTTTAAGAGATACCTTCAAAAGGTACTGAAGGTGCCACCGGATTTGATTCCACCTTTGACAAAGGTTTATTATCTCCCACAAGGTAAAAAAGAACCAGTGGCTTCAGGAGAGTTTCCCAATTTGGATGTATTAAATATATCTGAGTTACTCGAGGAATCGGGCCCTGGGCCATGTGTTCCATCCACATTATTGGTCTCATGTGTGCTTGTCACTGATAAAGAATGGTTGCTGAAAATGTTCTTTAAAAAGAGACTGGAGACTCTTTGTGGTCTTTCTATTTCAATGTTTCCTGATATATCCAAGAAAACTTTTCCTTCTTCATAATCCTGGGGTCATGCAGATTGGAGGATCTTTTTTCTTAAGATTTCCCTGTAAATGCTTGGTGTGCTATAATTCTATAAGATATGTTTTCTTTCAGCCTGCTAATCTTGCTACATTTATTAATACCAAGTTAATGGATAAAGTTACGTCTCAGAATGATAATATTATTATCTCTCCTAATATTTAGCCTGTGTTCTCAGGGTCGACCTTGAGTTATTCAATGCCTGAATTTGGTGAAGTTCTTTTTTCCTTTACTGGTGCCTGTGGTTCTCCTGCCCTGGGTACCTTATACTCTGTCACCCTTTTATGTAGACTACCAGAGATCTTAGGGCTTTTTCCTCTGTTACTTTATTGCTTATTGATGTTCGCTAAAGTATCTCTGTTCATTCAAGGAGTGTCTTGATGTTTATGTATAAATTCAATTAAAAAAAAAGAAAAAAAATGATATTGGATGCATGGGGCAGCCTTCCAACGAAGATGTTAGAGATGAAAATGTTTTCTGAATTCATCCTCCCTTCTGAACGCAGCATGACTTGGGGCAAGCATAGACGATCTCTGAGGGAGAGGAAAGGACTGTAGAACTTAGTAATTGGGGTGGATGGGCAGACCGGATAGGCTCTATTGTCTCTTTCTTTCATCATTAATTTATGTTTCTATGTTTCATTTTTTTCTTAGCTTTCTTCAGAAGGGAGAACCAAGGGGTCAGTTTTCAAAAGGTTGGATATTTAAATATCGTGGTGGTCAGACATGGAGTTTGAACATCCTCTCGATATTCAGCAGCAGAATCCAGAACGTGGGTGCCAATGAATATTCAGATCGTGTGGCTACTATCCTGATAATTGCCGCCATTATTCTGGTAATGGGGATTTTCAGCCACTCCCTGGATAATTTATCCAGATAGCAACTTAGGAGATCTGTTTTGCCAGCCTAACGTATCCAGAAGTGGAAAATTGCCACTATCTGGTTAGTGCGGAATACCACCTTATTCTACCACCAGACTGCTCCTGCCCTCTCTGGATAGTGCCGAGGCAGTTTGCTGAGATAATAAGCAGCACTATCTAGATAGTGCAACTGAATATTTATCCAAGTGCCCTTGAATATCCGGATAAAGGCTTTTTAATATTAACCTCTACATTTCTATTTGCGACTGGTCCCATCACTACCTGCAATCAATTGTTTCACAAATCTAAAATAGATCTGATTTCTTAAAGAAGGGTGAGAGAGGAGTGCAAGTTTGTAGGTGCAATGGTAAAACACCAGGACTGGGTTGAGCCCTTCCTCATGATGTGGAGCATATTGCCTGATAGGTTCTAATACTTCTTTGCTTTTAGGAAGTCTAATTTTATACTTGGTGCCATAGCTCAAGGCAAAGCAAGGTAATACTCTGCCTGAAAACTCTCAAAAGGGTTTTTGTCTTCATTTTTAAAAGCTAATTCTTAAAGGGGTTTTGGTGCTCTTTTTTAAAAGCTAAATCTTAAAGGGGTTTTGGTGTTCTTTTTTAAAAGCTAAATCTTTTTTCTATACTGCAAAGGGAGAATGTATTTTGTTTGCTTGTATATAGGACAAAAGCTCTGTCTTTGTTCTAGCTACCCATTCACAGCTAAATCTTTGAAGCCTCTGATCTCATCAGGTGTGAGCCTTCTTGCTTTATAGGGCAACTCCCCAATTAGCTGCACACAGGTACATAGAAAAACACTATTAGAACACACTTAAAATAGATTAACTGCCTTTTCTCTTAAAGGAGACCTGAGAAACAGTTAGGGATATTGGTAGGTCTCTCTGTTTTACTTCAACAGGTACCAAAGCTCCATCAACTAAACAATGGCTGCGAAAAATCATATTGCTAAAGCTGTTGCCCCATTACAGCTTCTGCCTCTGTCCAGACAGAGATCCAAATGCCAAAGAAGTGGAGGACTTCAGGGAAGAGTGGCAAGGCTGAGAAGCATTCAAGAGAGTGAGAACTACATTGATGAGATGCTTCTTGAAACATTGAAGCTATCTGACAGAGGTGAAGATGGGAGACTACAGAAGGAAGAAGGTTGGACATGAGTCACCAGAGCCAACCTGCAGTATCAACACTCCAACTCCTCCAGCCCTTGAAATGACGAACCAGAATGCAGCCCTAGAAGTGGAGGAGGTGGAAGAATCTGAGGAAAGGGAAGAACCACAGTTTAAGCACCCCAAAGTTGCAGAATCAGTCATGACTAGTGTGACGCTCGCGCCCCTACCAGGCGGTTGCCTAGTAGGGACGGCTGGCCATCTGATATCCCTTCTAGGATTTTTGTAGTTGTGTACGAAAAGAAGAGCCAAGTGGTTAATAAAGCGCACAGGAAATTTTATTCGGTTTCCATGCTGGTAAGTGGTGAACATAAAATTCTTCAAGCATAACTTTTGTTTCTCCAGACAAAAATAAAATACAGGATAATTTCTCCCAGAAATCAAAATGTCCAAAACAGTGTAACCTTGAACAAACTCATACCAGTTCCTGTTCCTTACTGCAACTGCTTAACCTTAGCATCAGAAGAAAAAGGCATTTTAAAACTCTTCACATAGTAAGTGAGGTATCAGCTTCAACCCTGCTGTTGCCACACACAAACAGTTTCAGCTGTTAGAACCTCCACTGAGCTCCTGCAGTTTCAGCTTCTTAGGAGAGATTCTTAATCCTTTACATTCAGGCTTTCCCCTCTCTTCCAGCTTCTGAAACTGTCTTTAGGCTACCACAGCCCCCTTTTTATGTTCCACTGTTTCTAGTTCACACTAATACCTTAGTGCACAGCTCGCATTCCATTTCAGAGAGATCAGAATTAACAACACTTTCATCAGGGCCTACCTCCATGCTCTCTATTGAGCTACAGCTGGGTGCTCCTTGAAAGTGTTCCGGGCTCTTTTCCTTAAGAGTCTTCACCAGATTAAACAGCCTCTCCCAGTGCCTGGCCTTGCCTTCTCCAGGCCAGTCTCTTGGGGGTCTCTCCTGTTTAACTTTCCTAGTGAGATATTTCTTTCTGTGCTGAGCCTTCTGGGGTATGACAGTCTCCTCTGAGTCAGAGCAAGAACTATCCTGCTGGCAATGCTTGGTCCCTGCGTACCTTTCTTGGCTGCCTCTATAGTGGTTCCTCCTTCTGCTGCTCTCCTTGGCTGCAAAGCTTCTCTTCAGTTTGGCCACAGAACTTTCCGGTCTGTGCCTTCTGAGAACTGGGCTAGAACCTGGGCTAGGCCTGGAACTGCAACTGCCGCTTGTGCTTGCTCTTGAATTCCTCCTGGACCTTCTTCTCAAAGCCCCTTCCAAACTCCAACTGGCTCTCCCTCTTGTGTTTGTTTTCTCCCTGTTAACTGCTGAGCAGGGCAACTCCCTTCCTGGCTCCGCCCACTTGGACCTCCTACTCCTATGCAGGGTTGTCCTGTGGACTGGGATTGGTTTACCCTTAGCTCTGCCCCCTAGGTTCCTTTCAGGGCTTTTAGTATGGAGTACGTGATTTTGTGCACCCATCCCCCGTAAAGAAGAGAAATTCTTCTTTTTTTCAGTTTTCCCTAGCTGGGCTGCACCCTCCTTACCAAACTAGTAAGCGAAGGGTAGTGGTGATTGGTGACTCTCTTCTGAGGGGCACTGAGGCATCCATCTGCTGACCAGATTTGATGTCCAGAGAGGTCTGCTGTCTGTCAGGTGCCAAAATCTGAGATGTTACGGAGAGTTTGCTGAGACTCATCAAGCCTACTGACTATTATCCTGTGTTACTCATCCATATTGACACAAATGATACTGCTAAGAATCCCTCTGAACATATCCAAAATGACTTCATGGCTCTGGGACAGAGGGTGAAGCAGATAGGTGTGCAGGTGGTGTTCTCTTCAATCCTCCCTGTTGAGGGTAAAGGCCGAGGCAGAGAAGCTCACATCCTGGAGATGAACGCATGGCTGCATGGATGGTGTCATCGAGAGCATTTTGGTTTCCTGGACCATGCAATGATGTTCCAAGGGCTGCAGAGCAGTGATGGTATCCATCTGTCCAAGAAGGATAGAAGTGTCTTCAGCAGCAGACTGTCTAATCTACTGAAGAGGGTTCTAAACCACATTAGTTTGGGATGGGTGAAGAGAACCTCCAGGTAAGTGAAGAAAACCCCTAGGAAAATGAAACAATATATCTGTAGAATGGGTAATAGGGGCAATATCTGGAAAGCGGTATGTATAAATGCCCGTAGCATGGGAAATAAGATCCCAGATATTGAAGCCCAGATATTTAATGGAAGAGGCTGACTTGAATTTAGTGGCGGTTATGGAGACATGCTTCACGGACAACCATGACTGGGATGTAATTATACCAGGCTATACTTTATTCAGGAAGGACAGGGTAGGAAAAAGGGGAGGTGGAGTGGCACTATATGTAAAAAATAATATTAAAGTGATAGAATTGCAGGGCTTAAAAGGAAGAGAGGAGGCACTGTGGGTTAAACTAGAAAGAGGGAAAGGGAAATCCATTTGCATTGGAGTTATATGAGATCTCCCTCACAGGAGCAGAAGTGGACAAAGATTTAATAGAAGACATTCACAGTATTGCCATGAAAGGAAAAGTGCTACTGATAGGTGATTTGAATATACCGGATGTGGATTGGTTCATCCCTGCAGCAGTATCATCTAGAAGTAAGTAAGGAAATCCTAGTTTCTCTTCAGGCAACTGGTAACAGAACCCACACGTGATGGGGCCATTTTGGACTTAGTGCTCACCAATGGGGAACGTATTTCTGATGTACAATTGGACATCACCTTGGATTCAGTGATCACCAGACGGTGTGGTTCAGTATTAGGACTAGGGCTGATAAAATCCATTCAAAAGTCTTAGACTTTAGGAAAACTACATTTGCCAAAATGTTACAAAACCTCAGTGGGATGGGAACAGCCGGGGGATGTAGAAAAACAGTGGGCAAAACTGAAAGGGGATATTTTTAAGGGCAGCAAACCTTTTTATTAGAAAGAAAAATAAATGTAAAAGGAAAAGAAGGCAGCTATGGTTCTCAAAAGAAGTAGCTGAAAAGGTAAAGAAAAAGAGAGAGGCCTTTATGAAATATAAGAGATCACAGAGAGAGGAAGACAGGCACCTATATTTGGAAAAACTTAGAGAAGCTAGCAAAGTAGTCAGGAAAGCAAAGATACAAGAAGAAGAAATAGGCAATGTAATAAAATGCGGGGATAAGACATTTTGCAGATATGTCAATGAGAAGAGGAAGGGCAAAAGTGGTATTGTCAGACTCAAGGGTGAAGGGGAGGAATATGCTGAAGCTGAAGAGGATAAAGTAGAACTGCTTAACAAATATTTCTGTCCTGTGTTCAAAGATGAAGGGCCAGGAGCCTCAGAAAACACCCACAAACAGGAACGGAATTGAGTGGCATCTTGAACGATTTTCAGAAGACTGTCTTTGTGAGGTACTAGCTAAACTAAAAATAAACAAAGTCATGGGTCCAGATAGGATACATCCAAGGATACTGAGGGAAATTGGGGGTGTTCTAGCAGCTCCTCTATCTGACCTTTTCAATGCCTCTTTGGAGTCAGGAGTGGTGCCAAAGGACTGGAGAAAGTCACATGTGATCCCTTTACACAAATGTGGATGTAAGGATGGCATTGAGAACTACAGGCTGGTTAGTCTAACCTCTGTGGTTAGTAAATTATTGGAAAGGCTACTAAAAAAGAGAATAGTGAGGTCTCTGGAGTTGAATGGATTGAAGGATCCGAAGCAGCATGGATTCACCAGAGGCAGGTCTTGTCAGACAAATCTGATTGATTTCTTTGACTGGGTGACCATAGAGTTGTACCGAGAGAGAGCCCTAGATGTGGTATATTTAGATTTCAGTAAAACCTTTGACTCCGCTCCACACAGGCAACTTATAAACAAACTGAGCATCCTAGGGATGGACCCTAAAGTTATTGATTGGGTTAGAAATGGGTTGAGTGGGAGGTGACAAATGGTACAGGTGAATGGAGCTCACTCTGAGGAGAAGGAGGTTATCAGTGGTGTGCCGCAGGGATCTGTCCTTGGTCCGATTCTTTTTAACATTTTAGTGATATTGCAAAAGGGCTGTCAGGTAAGATTTGCTTGTTTGCGGATGTTCCCAAAATCTGCAATAGAGTAGACACCCATGAAAGAGTAGATAACATAAGGAGGGATCTAGCTAAGCTTGAAGAATGGTATAGAATTTGGCAGCTGAAATTTAATGCTAAAAAATGCAGGGTCATGCATTTGGGCTGCAAAATTCCAAAGGAGGGGTAAAGTGTAAGGGGTGAGGTACTTCTGTCCACAAAAGAGGAGCAAGATCTGGGTGTAATTGTGTTTGATGATTTTTTTTTTAGTGCCATCAAGTCAGTGTTGACTCATAGCAACCCAGCTACCTCTGGATTTTCTTGGCAATATATCACCCAAAGTAGATTGCCAGCCTTTTCTTCCAAGGCAATGGAGGGTAAAGTGACTTGTCCAAAGTCACAAGGAGTGCCAGCGGGAATCAAACCCTTGATCTTCTGGGTACTAGGCAGTTGCTCTAACCACTAGGCTACTCCTCCACTGATGGCTTTAAAGTAGCTAAATAGATAGAAAAGGCAACTTCGAAAGCCAGAAGGATGTCTGGGTTTATAGGAAGAGGAATGGCCAGTAGAAAAAAGGAGGTGATAATACCTCTGTATATGTCTCTGTTTGCGACCTCATTTGGAGTATTTTGTGCAAGTCTGGAGACTGCACTTTCAAAAGGATATGAGCAGGTTGGAGTTGGTGCAGAGTTTGGCTACTAAAATGGTTAATGGTCTTCATTATGTAGCATATGAGGACAGACTTAAAGATCTTAATATGTATACTTTAGAGGAAAGGCGGGATAGGGGCGGTAGGATAGAGATAGTTAAATACCTCTGTGGCATAAATGCACAGGAGGGTCTCTTTCAATTGAAGACAAGCTCTTCTACAAGGGGACATAGCATGAGAGTGAAAGAGGATAGACTCAGGAAGATATAAATATGCGGAAATATTTCTTTACGGAAAGAGTGGTAGATGCGTGGAATAGTCTCGCAATGAAAATGGTGGACACAAGGACAGTATCTGAATTTAAAAAAGCATGGGACAAACATAGACGATCTCTAAAGGTTAATAGGGGACTGTTGTAGTTGATATGGAAGGGCAGACTAGATAGGCCATGCGGTCTTTTTCTGCTGTCATGTTTGCATGTTTCTAAGTTTCTAACAGGTAGAATAAAACTAGCTATGGCTATGTAGTGCTTCTGATTGTAGGTTTCAACTGATAAGCTCCTAGAAAACACTCCAGTGCAAAACAATAAATAGATGTTTACAGATCAGTATTAAAAAGCACTTATGGCGAGGTATTTGGTGGCATTAATATTGTTACTGCCACTGAATATCCCCAAGTAACGCCACTATACCCCCTGAAGCTAAGCGGAAAGCATCAGGGCTTGTTGGGAGCATTCCAGGGGCAGAACTCGGGGATAACCAGGCAGCGGTGATATTCAACTGCTGCTCAGTTATCCTTCGGCAGCAAATGTCAGGTACAGCAAAAGCTGAATATTGCCTCTGCCCGGTTAGCTCCTGTGCTATGCCGCAAACCCGGATATTCAGGGCTGGTGGCTGGATATGGCCCTTGCATTGAATATCCAGGTTAACTCTTCAGCCATAACGGCTATGCGCCATACTTGTGCTAGCTGCCGCCGCCGCTGAATATCGGGCCCTTAGAGAGTTTTCACAGCAGCAAATCTCTAAGTGTGTTTAAAAAACAATTCAGGGGATTTATATGCACAGCTCTGGGATAGAGCACCATGTCCAAAAATCCATGGGAGTGGCAGAAGTGAAAGGAGGCAGGTGAAAATGCCTTCTGAAATTGCTCCTGAAAGATGAACGTCCCAGAAACCAGTTCTGGCGATGGACCTGTCTGGATAGCAAGGCCAGGTATGCGCATGGTGGTAGGCCATTTTGGAAATCTTGATGTCCCTGAATTTCATGGCCGCAGAAATGGGCACTTAGACTTGCCAGTTAGTATATTTCAGAAGGGGGGTGTCTATAGGGCTGCCCCAACCACTAGAGAAATTAGCCCATTGCCTAGGATGGCAGCTTCTTGTTGGCAGCAAAGAGTAGGGCATTCAAAGCTAAACAATAGATTCTGATAGCCAGGGGAAGCTTAAGATTTGCCTAGGGCACCAACATTTTGAACCATCTTTAGGGTCAGCCCTGTATGTCTGTATGAGACATGCACATCCCAGCTGGGTAGTTCAGATGGGCACACGTGCAGTAGTGGGCCGGTAATAGGTTTGGACTGGAAATTAACATGCAGATTCTTTGGCCTGTGAAAATGAACTATGACGATGAGAGTGCTCTTCCCCTGGAAATGTTGCTACCATGAAACAAGCACTCTTTTGCACCTTATTCATGGTCAGCAGCCTGCACAGGTATGGACACGTCAACAGCCAGGGCCAGATACGCACGTGCTGTTCTGAAATCGCATCATGGATTGCATCTCTGCCTAGGTCACGCCTCCACCAAGCCCCACGCACCATGCTACATGGACATGCTTGCACCAGGAGCATCCGTGAACCCAGTTTTCTATAATAGGCCCAGAGACATCTCTGTGATTTGCATCTCTGAATGCCCTTTTCCAGACGTCCAGATCATGGATAGAGCTTCTAAAGTGATCCCCATAGATTACAGGTTTGATTCAGACAGAATAACTAGGTATAACCGGAGCCATCCAAGTCAAATGCATAAGCTTTACATACAGGTTCTGATACATTGCACCTATATGTTTAGCTTACAAGCAAGGGGACTGATATTTGGCACCTACATATATACACTCTATGCATACTTCTGCATGGATAATCAGTGGCACTCGGTATAGTATAGTGAGGCTGAATATTGGATTAATTTCAGATATCTAGATCAGGCATTTCAAATTATGCCACAGACATGTTACCGAATTTTGACCTGCTAATGAATCCTCACTGCTTGCCTGTATTGGACCCTTGACTGTATTTTGCTGCTGACAACTCCACAGCATTTGATTCGACTTGAGAAGATACTCAGCAGTTGTATTTCTTTCACATAAAACACCGAGAAACAGATTTCTGTATTGGACCCTTGACTGTATTTTGCTGCTGACAACTCCACAGCATTTGATTCGACTTGAGAAGATACTCAGCAGTTGTATTTCTTTCACATAAAACACCGAGAAACAGATTTTTTTATACCTTTAAAGAATCTGCAATTAGCTGGAAAATAAATACCTCAATTTACAATTTATTAAAACAGAAGCCCTATTTATACATATGTTAGTACTGGCCAGGCAAAATGTAACCTATCAGTGGAGGTCTTTGGTAACCCCCTTGATGGCTTTCTGAGTGTGTTTGTTGTGAGAAACATACTCTATGACTCTCGGGAAGGCCTGTTTTAGAAAGGCCGCGTATGTGAAGAAATCCACAGGAAAGTGTCAACATGGGAAATTTCAGCGGTGCTTTGGAAGCGCAGGCATGCACAATTAGGTGAGATGTGAAATCAGTGTACCTCCATCTCTAGAAACACATTTGCTTTTTAAAAACGTGTCATGGCAAAATAAATGTTTGAGATGGAAGCACTTGCACATGCAAAATACCAAAGAAAATAAGGAGCTCAAAGATATTGAAGCAGCGCCTAAAATGGAGATACATAGGCAAAATCCATCGGGGCCAATGGACAGATGTATGTGGAAATGGCCGCATTTTAGACCAGTATATATGTACATGGTCTTTGCAGTTTTCCAGGGCATACCGTTTTTTGGTAAGTCGAACCTTACCAAGATGCAGCATGACCCGGAAAACTGCAAAGATCATGATTCTAGCCACGGAAACCTAAGAGAACATATATATTGTCACCCTCTCGGTGGCCAGCACAACGCCTAGGGCGCTGAGTGTTGGTCTGCCTTTGTATTCCTGACTCAGAGAGTGTGACCCTGCATTGGTCCTGCAAGGCCCTCTGGGAATGGTAGTCCCTTTAACCCTTTGAGAACAGAAGAGTTGTAGTCGAGTGTTTCAGGCAATGACAAGAATTTATTTTTCCCCTTCCCAACGGATTTCTGTGCAGGTAAATAACTTAGGACAAACTGCCATACAATTGGCTTGAGGGATATGTACAAGAACACAGGTAAATTGGCCTTATCAGCTTCAGGCTCACAACGTGCAGTGCTTGGTACAGACAAAACAAATACAGCTTCCTTCAGCAAAAGAAACGTTCCCCATTCTTTCTGTTGCTTCACCAGCTTTCTCAAACCAGTGTTCAGCACAGAGACTCAACGTGGTCAGCAAAACATAACGTGCAGTCCATCTGGTTATCCACTATTTCATTGCTATCAGAGTCATTTCTTCTGCATCAGCAATAGCAGGGTGTGTCAGTGAGCTACTATCCTGAACTTTAAAACAGACGTCTTCACTATCCTTACATGGCTTCTCTCGGTAGCACTCTAAAGGATAGGACTGTGAATTACCGTATATACTGAAGTTTCTTTTTCGAGAGTCTG
Organism: Ichthyophis bannanicus; assembly: GCA_033557465.1. NCBI lineage: Eukaryota > Metazoa > Chordata > Amphibia > Gymnophiona > Ichthyophiidae > Ichthyophis > Ichthyophis bannanicus. Next base: position 104,516,981 of record CM066033.1, read on the forward strand.
CTACATTCTGGCAACTGCAGGGAAATACTTTATAACTAGGTTCAAATCTATGTAAGTTGTGAAGCCTACCTTTCGGCTTTGGAGGGAAAGGAATTCTCAGCTCTGCAAGGTCAGACTGATTCCCAAACACAGCTTGTGTTTGTTTGTCTCTCAGCCTCGTAGCTTCAGCCTTAGAGGTACAAGTATTGTCATGCCAGCAGGTTTCTCTCTCTGGAGCATGTGAGTTTTCCTAAGCCTGCCTTCCAGGAAATATCTTATCCTTCTTGCCTTTACCAGACGTCACCTGTCCTGTGCTGCTTCTTTCTGGCGTTAGGACTATGGCTCCCTTGGTTCTCACCTCTTGACGTCTTCCTTCTTTCTGCTCCCCTTTAGTCCAAGCTAATGACCACTTTTTATCATCCTGTTTCTCCGGGCTAAACTGTGCCCCTCCCTTAAACAGGTGTATCTCATTATCTCCTGAACTAGGGACTACGTCACAGGGTGGGAGTGTCTTTCCAGCTCGTGACTCTCTTTGTTTACATTCTCTCTGAAAACACTGAGCCATGTGCTCAGACTGCCTGTCAGTTTCTGCAACGGAATCCTCTTCTCTCACCAACTCCATAGGCTCAGAAGGGTCTTCTTCATGACAATATATATACACATTACACTTGTAAGTACCCTTGGGATAAAACTACATGTACCCCCCACCTGGCATGACTTTCCCTTTGGAACCCAATCAACATGTTTCTGGTCCCTATGTATTGCAACGACCACTAGTAGACCCTCTTTAGAAAGCACCAAAATAGTAGACAGGAGAGAATAAAGTCACCGTCATGCAGACAGTGACCTCCTGGTGCATCTAGTGGTAGCCTTTCAGGCCCAATGGGTATCAGATGCCTCATCACAGAGGGTGTAAGAGAATATCTGGATAACCCCGGCCCGGTAAGCAAAACCCTTTTTCCAGTCACCTGGTCCAACAGGTTAGCTGAGGGATGGCACCTATGGGGAGGCAGAAAAGCATAGAAATGACAGGAGTGCTCTGCCAGTCTGCCAGAGATTAGCCCCCTCACACAGACACACATGGACACATACAGCACAGGCAAGCTGGCAACTAGCTCCCCCCCCTCCCCCGCCTTCCAAATGTGTGCCATATTCATCACAGTGGAGGGAGGAGTGGCCTAGTGGTTGGGGCAAGGTACCACAGGCCGGAAGGTCGGTGGTTCAAATCCCACTAGAGGACAGCAACCTTGGGTCGGAAGGACTGGGGTTTCTAGTCCCACAGGTGCTCCTTGTGGTCTTGGGCAAGCCACTTAACCCTCCATTGCCCATGTTCCATGTAAGTATTAGTGTATGTATCTCATATCCCCTCATGTTAAATGTATCCCCCAACCGCTTTGACCCGGTGAAAAGCGGGATATAAATGCAGCTAAATAAATAAATAAATAAACAGTGGCAATGTACTGCCTTCACGCTTTGCTCTGCAACCTGGTATATTGACATATTGGGCCAATATATGCCATAGCCAATGAGCTGCTGCTAAACCAAGACTCAGAATTGCAAGACGCCTTTATTCCTCACAAATGATCTGCTGTAGATGCTTTGGAATCATCAGGAATATTGACTGGTTGAAAACACAGTTAAGAGCCATCCAAAGTGTTGCAGTGAGTATAGCAAGAAGAGTGGGAAGGTATATCACAGCTGTTGAAGCATCTAAACCATATAGAGGGTGGCTCTCATGTGAATGAGAGCAGCAAAGGTTAAACATTTGTACAGGTTCAGGCCATGATATGCATGCTCAGATCATGCAGCTATGGCACACACCCCATAGCAGCTGTTCTGGCCTAAATATAGCTCAGGACAAGATGGTTGATTAGAATGGCAGCTTCTGGCATGGTGCAAAGAGCAGCTGCAGTCCAAGCCAAAGAAGACCTCTAGACAGCAAAGTAACTCAAGAAAGCAGCACCATAATCCTTTACTAGCAGAAATGTGGTTAGTTAACAAATTGTCCCTTTACTCAGGGAAGGCATTATAGGAAAATCCCGTTATGTTGCATTATGCATTGTTTAAGGATTTGTATGGGATGGCCATGGTAGTTGACATTCATCCTCTGAAGCTTGGGAGATGTGTCAGGTTTGGAGCCAAGCAATTAACAGAAGGGGACAAAAGATTGAAGGTTTGTGTAGGAGGCCAAACACCCTTGCACTGGCCCTGCTGAGAAGTTTGCACATAAGCACCACTTTTGCCTATTTACACATTGTGGGAAGAAAGCTGGTGAAGTAGTTATGCTCTTCCACCCACAAGAAAGTTGTCACAAATGCTGAACCCAAACCCCATGGTGGCTGGACTACAGACAGCAAAGAAAGAAAGATGACAACACACCTCCCAGTGGAAGCAATTGCTCACATGGAGGCTCTCACACATCCACATCCATGAAGTTGCCACAGTATTTTATTTACTTATTTAACAGGTCTTTTATACCACCTTATCATTTCAATCAAAGAGGTTTACATTGCAACTTAAACTTGGTAATGTACATTAAGCAGAGACATTGATAACTTGGAATTTTCTTAGACAATGGAGAGTTAAGTGACTTGCCAAATATAAGCAACAGAGCAGATATTCAATAGTAGAGTTTGTATGCGGTCATGTTTAGTGTAGTTACCCATGGCAATCATAAATTGATGTAGAGTAACTGCATCCTTACCTCAGCTGGATCCAGAGGAAGACAGCAGCAACCAACACAGGATGGAAGGTAGAGAGCCATCCAACCACAGACTTCAGCCTGGGAGGAAGAGAGAAGGCAGCGCAGGAAGCCAGCAAAGACGTTGAAGGTCGCGTGCCATATGTGCCTCTGTCATGTGGGTCCAGCAGAAGGCATCCGCTCCAGGTGCCCAAAAGGCTTAGAACACTACTGCATAGGAATACTGTAAAATATGCTGCGCAACAGATAGTACATGCTAAGGGGGAGGGGCGGGGGATATTCAGTGGCAATAACTGTGTTAGTACCGCTGAATATCCCGACCAAGGTGATTAACATGGTTAGCAGGTCTGTTACGGCATTCATTTCTTTGAATATCCCCTCCTAAGTGCTTAGTAAGAGCGTCCCTAAGTCTTAATAGAAAAAATATCTATCCAATATAATTTACTCAAGTGCCTAAACTATTCTGTCTATTTAATGCATTTCATCACAAGTGTGTAAATAATGCTTACAATAAAGGCAATTTTGTGCATAAAATATAGCTTGGCAGATATATGGAAAATGATTTAGAACAGAAACTTGTGCCTGATGAAATCAGTTCATGGTGATAGAAGTGAGTTGTAAACAGAGGTTGATGTCATTTGTATTAATGTATGCCTAGGAGTAGAGCACGTTTTACATAAAAGAAGTGAAATATACAAGGCAACTTCATCTGTTTCAGGCCTTAGATTAAATCATAATTCAAATGTGAGAATTGTACCCTTGTTTGTTTTTAGTAGGATCATTTATGACCATTGCTATAACTGCATTTTAAGATTTCAATATTCATACAAATCAAAAAGGCCAAAGAGATATTTGCAAATCTAACTCTAAGCAATTATTTACATGTAATTTCAAGGTATACAGAGTTACTCTAAAAGGACAGGAAATGTGAAATAAGCTGTCCAAACACGTTATCTTCTGTCTTTTCCATTTATGTGAGGTAATGTACAAGTCTGGGCTGCTGTTAGACAAGTTGGAGCCCAGTGCAAAAACACTGTCTTGGGGCCACTATCCTGGGTTCTCTCCCCTTCCTTGTCCTCCCTCTCTCCATGACATGATACCTTTTAGGGTCCTTTCCCTCCAACCCCACCCCAGGTCTTCTTGCTCCAACCCCTTTGGCCATAGCACCTTCCTGGGTCTTCTCCCATCTACCCCACCTACCTCTCCATGTGATCTTTCTTAATTATATGTCTAATGACTTCACAATGTTTCTTTCTCTGATTTTCTCCCTATTACCTCTTCCACCTACCCCCTCAACATTCTTCCCTGCTACCTCTCCCACCTACCCCCTCAACGTTCTTCCCTTCTATCTCTCCCACTTACCCCCTCAATGTTCTTCCCTGCTACCTCTCCCACCTACCCCCTCAACATTCTTCCCTGCTACCTCTCCTACCTACCTCCTCAATGTTCTTCCCTGCTACCTTCTATCCCTTTCTCACCATGGTCCCTTCCATTGTCTTCTCCTGCTGCCCCACCACCATGCTCCATTGGGTGCGCCTATGTTTTTCCTGTGGGTAATTAACCAGGCAGTGGCTCAATATTGCTGCTGACTGATTGCCAATGGGTTTGTCAATGTATGCTGCTGACCGATTACCCAATGAGTATATCCATCTGACTAACTCTCTTGCCTCTGACCCTCGTCGTCTCTTTGCTACTTTCAACTCTCTCCTCAAGGTTCCTCCTCCCCCAATCCTTCCTTCACTGTCTGTCCAGACCTTGGCTGACTACTTTCATGACAAGTCCAGAGGATTAGTCTTGAATTCTCTGCAGGATCCCCTCCACCTCATCTTCCCCCTCTTCAATCCCAAATCCTTCCCTCACCTTCAGTCACTTTTTCTAAAATCACTGAGGATGAAACTGAAAATCTTCTCTCCTCCTCCAAACTGACTACCTTCTTCTGCGATCCCCACTTTACCCTTTTACTAAGCTCTATCTCTTCTGCCCTCATCCCTTCCATCTGTCATATCCTTAACCTATCGTTTTCCACTGCCTGTGCCTTTCAAACATGCTGTGCTTACACCTCTCCTCAAAAAGCCTTCGCTAGATCCTAGCTGTCCTTCCAATTATTGATCCATTTCCTTCCTCCCCTTTGCTTCAAAACTACTTGAACGATCAGTTCACCGCTGCTGCCTTGATCTTCTTTCCTCTCAAGACCTTCTGGACCTACTGCAATCTGGCTTTTGTTTTCTGCATTCCACAGAAACGGCTCTTGCCAAAGTCTCCACAACTTGTTCCTTGCCAAATTCAAAGGTCTCTACTCGATTCTTATCCTTCTTGACCTTTCTGTTGCCTTTGACACTGTTGATTACCACATAAACAGCTCTTGCCAAAGTCTCCAGTGACTTGTTTCTCGCCAAATCCAAGGGCCTTTGCTTGATCTTCATCCTTCTTGACATTTCTGCTGCCTTTGACATTGTTGATCACCACTTTCTCCTCGATACCCTGTTCTTGCTTGGATGTAGGGACTCTGTTCTGTCCTGTTTTCTTCTTATCTCTCCAATCACACTTTTTTTGCTTATTGATTTTCAACATAACTTTACAAGTAAAGAAAAATATAGGCTAATATAGGTCCAAAATTTTCCAAAGCAAACATCAAATAATTGCGGATAACATATTCACATAAAGGAAATCACAACCTGCTAAACCCAGACCACATCTCGATAGAGCAAACCATAGATGGGTGCAGAGAAATTCAATATTATAGTCAGATTAACTTCTCCAACTGAAATTAAGTGCAAGAAAATACCAAGAAAAAGCCGGTTCAGGCCAGACCCTACTTGCCAACTAAAAAGTTCTCCAGAAACAAAGGATCAGTGTAAACATACTTTTCCCCCTCAAAGGTTACCAGACGTTTACAAGGAAAACAAAAGAAGAAAGTCCCCCCTGCAGCCAAAACCTTCGGCTTCAGCTGCAGGAAGGACTTCCTCCTCAATTGAGTGTAATGTGAGACATCCAGAAAGGCAGCAATCTTCTGCCTGCAAAAAGGATTCTCCATTTTGCAGAAATAGGCTCTTAAAAAAGAAATTTTATCCACCTCAGAGGCCAAAGTTATGATCAAAGTGGCACGGGAAAATATTACCTCATCTGAAGATTCAAGGAAATTAGTCAAATCCATTTCTGATACCTCCCCTTCACGAGCCACTCTGGTAGCCAGGGCCTCTGAAGGAGAAGAGAGATAATACATATGAGTAACCACAATCTTTTCTGGCTCAGAGAATAATAAGACTTCTTTACAATATTTATGAAATAATATTAAAGGGGACAACAACCGACACTGCAGAAAATTCAACAAATATATTTTTTGCCCTTAGGGAATTTTCTAACATTTATAATCAAAAGAATCTTTTATCCCCCACATCCCGGCAGACTGGAGAGAGTCCACTTACCCCTCCAGTCTATCGAAGCGCTGGGCAATCAAAACAGATTGCTCATCCATATCCTGAATTCTAGAAACTGCTTGCTCAGAAAAATTAATAGTTTGTTGCATGAAACCTTGCAACAAAAAGTTAGTCTTCGATACCTCCTTCCAGATATCCACCAATGAAATATCCCCAACTTCAACCTCTGAAAGCGTAGGAGAGTGCACAGGGCAAATAATTGTCCAAACTCCCTGAAGAAATAACAAGAGGAGTCTGTGGTTGAATCCAATAATAAAGGCCTGTTCCTTCGCCACAGCAGGATCCACTAAGGGGGCCCCACGGTCCCCATCCATTACTGCTATGACCGATCCAGGATTAGGAGGAGATGTCCGAGCAATAGGACTTAGAAAAGCCCCAGATGACAAAGAGGGAGATCCAGCTGCCATAGCTCCTGCTGATACCATAGGCCCAGGAAGCACAAATACATGTGAGTTCAAGGGCCTGGATACAACTTTAAGTGTAGAAGACAGAGTTACATCACTCTTCTTCTTTGCAGGCTTGATTTTTCTCTTTTCCCCACCATGGGGCATTCCTACGGCATACTGAGACCCTCGGGACCGGAAGTGGCATCAAAGGGGTGTATCCCTTTGGTCACACGCCCCTTTGGGCACGTGACTGTGGACCGTGACCACAGCCATGAATAACTGTATGGTCTTTTAAAGCACTGTGGGGCGCCTGTAGATGTTGTCAGTAATAAGGCTGCCCTGTCCCAGGAACCTTCTTCCGCCAATTCCTGTCCCGCTAGCCAACAAGGTAGCTCCCTCTCCTATTACACTTTTAGTGTATTTTCTGGTGGTTCCTCCTCTACCGCCATGCTGCTTTCAGTTGGTGTACCTAAGGACTCTGTCTTGGGACCTCTACTTTTCGCTCTGTATACCCAGTCACTTGATGCACTTATTTCCTCCCATGGTTTTCAGTGCCATCTTTATGCTGATGACTCTCAGACCTTCCTTTCTGTGCCTGAAATCTCTCCAGGAATCCAGACCTATAGCTGGGCCAAGCTTTGGGACATCAATCCCTCCTACTGGGCGAGCCACAACAAAAACACCACTCCTCTGTGAAGTTAATATTTCCCCACAGGTAGGGTCGAAGAGCTGGCGCTGTAATATATAGTGAATATTATTGTAAAGGGGAAGAATAATAGGAAATACCAGACAGAAGTGGGGTATTGAACCAAATGGTATTGTTTTTCTTAGGATTAGATGAGCAAGTGGTAGATAGGATGGGAGAACTAAGTTGATCAAAACACACAGGCATATTCCAGTTCCTGCAGGTCCACCCGCATTGGCCGGGCAAAAACCAGACGTGCAGGAGATGGACTCGATTCTGCCACTGCGGGCCTGGATATACCTGCGACGGCAGAATCGGGGACACAGACGTCTGGTGCTCCCCGTATGCCAATGAGATTGGAGTATGGGGAGTTGCCCATCCTGATGCCAGAATGTCACTGCTGGGGAGTGGGAGTAGTGGCATTCTGGCACCATGGCAATGAGCCATCTATCTGATGGCTTGGAATGCCATAGGCCATGGCTGCCCCTGCAGACCACTATCCTACTGACACTGGAGGCCCCCATGGCCAAGATCGTGGCTGCAGGGGCACAGCATGGCCAGATGCCTCTGTTGCGGGGGAGTGTGGCGTGCACTGTGGGGGGCACCTGGGACTTCTTCCACCTTCAGGGTGGAATAAACTGGGTGTGCAGCTGAGTGCCGGGTGATGTACAGGGCCTGACCTGAATAGGCCCTGTACGTCCCGGCAGCTAGTCACTCCTCCGCTCTGCCTCCATTCCCGTCCCCTCCTGCCCCCATCCAGTGCTCCACATACAAATTGCGTTCCAGGCCTGAGCACAGGTTGGATGTCCACCCCAGATGTCCAACCCCCCATTCAATGCCAGCCATACCTTATAAATCAAAAGTTAGTCAGCAAGTTCAAAAAATGTACTGTACTCACAAATGTGCTATTCTGGATTCTATCACCAAAACTGGCCTAAAATAAATTATTTTTCTTTGTCCCTTTTTCCAAACACCATTAACCAATATTCTTACTTTACAGGACATGGCCTCTCCTCAAATGTATAACAAATTGTGAGATCCCACAATGTGGGTAAATATAGCCTCACTCAAGGGAGTGGAGGAGTAGCCTAATGGTTAGAGCATTGGCTTGGGAACCAAGAGACCAAGGTTCAATTCTTACTAGCACTTCTAGTGGCCTAGGACAAGTCACTTAACCCTCCATTGCCTCAGAAAAATCCAAGTTATCAATGTCCCTGTTTAATGTACAGAACCAAGTTTAAGTTACAATGTAAACAGCTTTGACTGAAATGATAAAAAACCTGTTAAAAAGATAAATACTAAAGCCCATTAGGGTTGTGCACTTAATTAATGTGCTGCAAGTACAAAGCTTCCATGGTAACCATCAGGGGCATGTTCCCAGAAGCTACCCTCAAGTGCAGTGCAGTGCAATTAATATAGAAGTCTGTGTTGGAGGGGGGTTGGAAGATACATAGTAGGGATTAGAAACAGCAGGGCAGTGCCATTGAATTGAGGTAAGCTCTGCTCCCACATTTTCTGAGCAGGCCCAGAGAAGGGGGGAGGGGGAGGGTCGAGGGTCCTGCATAGAGTGCCTCAATCCTTGCACAGCCCTGGTCATGACCACATGGTGACAGTTACCATGTGTAATTACAGTACCACATGCTAAAATGCACATTAACCCCTTAGCAGGCTTTAATAAAAGGGCCCCATGGAGCATCCCAATAAAAAATTCACTTCACAAATATTACTTAAGCTCCATTAAATGTAGTGTTCTGGTCAGATATGTGTCAATGCATACTTAGATTTCCTAATGGGTGCCGCAGCCAGTGTCTTGATCTGATGGATGACTCAAGGTCCCATGATGAAATGCTCTTAACGAAGCTGTACGCTAAACTGCACTCTTGTCCCTGAACACACCTACCATAACTACAAAAAAAACCCCTTTTTTAAGCTCTAAACAAGTAGGTCTGCTCTAAATGTATCCACTACACTGTACTGTTTTCTTGTTAAGCTAGAAATACAACAAAAATAAAGTTTACTGACTGACTAGGACTCTTTTATTTCAAGCCCTAGTAGACGGAAGACTTGAGGTTCTCTCATTAGCTCCGAGGTGTGATCAGAAAGTATTGCGACTTGTTCAATAACACAAGAAATATAGCACTGACAGTCATTGCATTCAGCCTCCTTTAAAGTAGTCCCTTTCCTATAAAACACACTTCCTCCAGCGTTCCTGCCACTGCTGGAAACAATTTTGAAATGCCTCTTTTGTTAGGCTGTGAGGCTGCTGTGTCAAATTTTGCTTAATGGACTTCAAGTCATTGAATCTCCTTCCTTTCAGTAGTAATTTCAGTTTTGGAAAGAAGAAAAAGTCACAGGGTGTGAGGTCAGGTGAGTACAGAGGCTGACGGACTGGCTCAATTTGGAGTTTGGCCAAGAATTGCTGGACAAGATGTGATGTATGAGCTGGGATGTTATCGTGAAGAAGCAACTATTCACCATTCCTATGCAATTCTGGCCTCTTACAACAAACTGCATCTCTCAAACAAGTCAGAACTTGAACATAGTACTCCTTATTGATGGGTTGGCCTTTTGGAGCGTACTCATGATGAACAATACTAATACTGCTAACCAAAGAAAACTGTGAGCATGACCTTGACATTGCTCCTCACCTGACGTGCTTTCTTGGGTCTGGGAGAGTCTGGAGTCTTCAATTGTGAGGATTGAGCCTTAGTTTCCGGGTCATAACCATAAACCCATAATTCACCACCAGTAAAATCTTTTTGATGAAATCTGAGTCATTTTCAACGCATTCCAACAACTCCCTGGCTGCACACAGTTGATCTTCAGGAGTTTCAGCACGAATTTTGCAAACACACATTTTTCATCCCCAAATTGACAGTAAGAATGGACTGTACTAACCCAAAACTGATGCCCATGTCCTCAGCAAGCTCCCAGATAGTCAATCGACAATTTGAGTGTATTGCGGCACGCGCTGCTTCAATTTTGTCTTCATTCCTGCTCGTGGATGGCCTCCTAGAACATTCATCACGGTCAACACTTTGGTGGCCCTTTTGGAAACGTTTGTACCAGTCATAAACTCGAGCACGACTCATGCCTTCATCGTTGTACACTTGGTATAACTTGTCATAAGTCTCTGTGCATGAATCTCCAGTTTTCTGGCAGTATTTAATGAAAATTCACTGCTCAGTTTTTTCACTCGTAAATCTGATGAACTGCTTTTACGTGATACCAAAAGTCATGGGATTGAAAAAAGCACAGATGTCCTGTAGCCACACTAGCAGAGCACATAACTAGGTCGCTGCACGCTTAACAGCATCATGGTGCAACGCATTGTTATATAGCTTGAATCTTTCTTGGAGTCAGAGATCTCTTGGTCACTGCAGCACATGGCTGCTACCGGCTCCCTTACAGCTGCTCTTTCTCTCTTGTTCTCTCAGGAATGGATGCTTCTTTCAGCTTGCGGCCTCCCTTTCTTCTTCCCTGTCAGTCTCTCTGGCTTGAGCAGCTTTTGCTCTTTCTCCACGGTTATATTCTAGAATCTGTCTCCCTCCTAGTTCAGCTGTCTTCCAGTTTCTTCGCGGTCTCTGTCTTTTCTGACCCCTCTGGGCTGGGCACTTGTAGTCCGCAGCACTTCTCATAGCGCCAGTCTCGGGTCTTGGCTTCTACTGCTAGTGCTGGCTGCGATCTCCCTTCAGTACTTCTTTCTTTTCTCGTACCTGCTTTTCCTTTGGTTTCTGCTTTACTTCTCTTCCTTTTCCTTCGCTTTTGCTTTCTTTCATCTGAGTCTTTTTGCTTCTCTGCTAACCTTCAGACTCATTCCTTCAGGGCATCTTATCTTGTCTGATGAACACCTCCTATCTCCACAGGCTCTTTATCGCGTACTGTAGTAGGCAAAGGGGCTCCATGAGCTCAGGGCTGGGCATCACGACGGATGAGCTAGGCAGTTGCCTAGGGTGATACAATTTTAGGGGTGACAGCAGGGCAGCACTAAAGAGGTACTGGCAGCAGGAGGCAGCCATCTCAGCTGCCACCCCCCAAGATGAGTTCTTCCCTCCCCCCCCCTCTCCATGGTCTGCCCTTTTAAATCTTTGGGGGTGACGTTCCTTTGTTCCTTACTTTATGACAATTTGCCCCATTGAGGATCTTCGCTCTGAAGCACTCAGGAAGTCCGGGCATGTCCTGCCTCCTATGATGCACATTTCCCGTTGGAGCACGACCGGCAAGGCTTCCAGCATGCTTCAGCGCAATCGCGACAGTTTCATTTTCCTTTTGATCGTTGACTTGTCATAAAGCAAGGAACAAAGGAACTGCACCCCTGAAGGTTTGAAAGAGTGGACCAAGACAGGAGGGAGGAGAGAGGTGATGCAGAACTACTCCTTTTTGGACCGTTCTTTAACAGTTCCACTTTCTTGTTCAGTTCTCCTTCATATTTGCTCTGCACAGCTGCAGTGCTCATTATACGACACTGCCAACCATCATACCACAGCAGTGAATGTATGGCTGTAGGACTGGCATCTCCTCTGCTCTGAGGCCTCAACGCCACTTCCAAAAAAACCAACCAAATGTGGCCTGGATATGGGCCGTGGATGGCTAAGAGCCTACTTGGGTGAGAGTGGGTGCTGTGCCGTGCTGTGCAGGTGCAACGTCCTCTTCTTGCTTGGGTGCGTGCATGCGTGTGAGACGTTTAGGCATGTGGAGTCTGAGATGTGGGCGGTGGGCCAGAGCTGCATCCAGGGCCTGTGATAGGCAGCAACAGACGTAGGTAGAGAGCAAGAGCACTGATTTGGGAAGGCTTTTATTTTCATCAGTGATGACATTCATTTACTTTTGGTATAAGCTACTGCTGCTACCCTGCTGTGAATGCTATGATGGAGCAGAAAGAGGTCCACAGCACTAACACTGCACTCTGATTTGCAGACTGCAAATATTTGAGAGCTCGTGGTTGTATATAAAATTTTATGCCCTGATCTATGTGAAATATTGATCTAATAAAAGGAATCAACAATATAGGACTAATCCAAAGTGTTCTTATAGATTTGCAACAAATGAAAAAAAGCATCTGAGCTGGAAAGTTGAACATTATATACAACAGCATTATAGTACTGTGCCGCCCCTTTCATAGTACAGAGAAAGGCATTGCAGCAGCATCACCCGGCTCTTGCAATGTTCCAGAAGCTTTCCAGTTGTAAGAAATCCTTAGTTATCTCTACAGGTTATCCTGGACTTTAAAGAATGAAATCTCTCTATAGCCTCAAATGTTTCATGTTGTGCCATTATGTTCCCCATTGTCACGATTCTTGAAATTCTAGATTGTACAGTTTACAAATGAGGAAAGCATACTGGATGTGTGCACAGAAACACACTCCATCTGGTTGTATCTGCATTGCTTGTGCGTGTTTGTATGCACACAGGCAATGCAGATACAAGCAGATAGCTGTGTGCTTGCCTGCATATTTGGGATTTTCTGGGTAGGTGTATTTTTACTTTGTGTGTGTATTTTTACTTTGTGTGTGTTTCCATGAATTTGCATGTCTTTGTGTGTGTGTTTGTATGTGTGTCTGTGCATTCTTGCAGATGTGTGCTTGCTTGAATGTGTACATTTGTGAATATGTTAGTATGTGTAGGCATGTTTGTGTGTTTATTTACTTAAAATTCTTATACTGCCTACAGGCTTTTGGAAGCCATCAAAGCAGTGAGCAAAAACAATATATTTGTTCTTTGTGTGTCTATAATCAGAAGAGGAGATGAGATGGGAGGCTGGTTGACAGGTACAACTGCATAATTGCTTTGTTACTGTGAATCAGCGTTGGTATGCCGAAGCTGCCTGAAATTCTTTTCCTAGAGAAATGTATCAAGGCTTCAATTATTTTCCATCTCCCACCACATAGAAACTAAAATTGTAGAGCACAGGAACTTCCCCCAGCTCATATCTTCCCTTTCTGTGACTAGAGGAGTATAGTAAATTAGTGATATAGTATATGACAGCAGATAAAGACCAGTATGGGTCATCTAGTCTGCCCAGTCAGGTGACTAGAGGAGGTGTACCCGCCGCTTTGTGCAGGTCACCCCCTCTATGCCTTTGTTTAGGGTTATACCCATCGCTCCGTGCAGGTCATCCCCCTTCTATTTGATGAAGTATAAAAGATAGTTAAGTTAATTTTGATTTTATCCTCTTCCTTAAAAGGGATCCACTGTGTCTGTCCCATGCCATTTTGAATTTGTCACTGTATTTGCCCCCACCATGTCCATCAGGAGGGCATTCCAAACATCCACCACTCTTTTAGTGAAAAAGATTTTCCTGATGTTGCTTTTAAGTTTACCTCCTTGCAACTTTATTTTATGCCCTCTAGTTTTACAGTTTCCACTTCTTTGAAAAAGGTTTGTTTGTTCATTATTACCCTTTAAGTATTTGAACATCTGTATCATATCTCCCCTGTCCCTCCTCTCCTGTAGGGTATACATAGTTAGGTCTTCAAGTCTCTTCTCATACGTCGTGGTGCAGGCTCCAAATCATCTTGGTCGCTTTTCTGTGAACCATTTCAAGCCTTTTTATATCCTTTGTGAGATGTGGTCTCCAAAATTGAACACAATACTCCAAGTGAGTCCTCACCAACAACTTCTACAGGGGCATTAATACCTCCTCCTTTCTGCTGGTTATTCCTCTTTGTATGCAGCCCAGCATCCTTCTGACTATGGCTACCGCCTTGTCACATTGTTTTACCACCTTGAGATCCTCAGACACTATCACTCTGAAGTCCTTTTCCTGACCCGTGCACACCAACCTCTCACCCCCTATCACACACAATTCCTTTGGATTTCTGCATCCCAAGTGCATGACTGAAATTCTTTGCATTAAATTTTAACTGCATTAGACCATTCTTTCAGTTTTTGTATATCTTTTCTCATGTTGTCCACTCCCTCAGAGGAGTCCACTTTGTTACAAATTTTTGTGCCATCTGCATAAAAACAGACTTTTCCCTTCAATCCTTCACCAATATCACTCACAAATACATTGAACAGTACCAGTCCCAGAACCAATCCCTGAGGCACACCAATACTCACTTTCCTTTCTTCTGAGTGAGTTCTGTTTACCATCACTTTCTGTTATCTGGCAGTCAACCAATTTCTGATCTAGTTCACTACCTTGGGACCCTTCCCCAGGCTGCTCAGTGTATTGATACGCCTCCTGTAAGGAACAGTATCAAAGGCTTTGCCAAAATCTAGGTATCCATTCCATGCTCTTGATTTAGTTGTCTGGTCACCCATCCAAAGAACTCAAACATATTTGTTTGGCATGATTGTCTTTTGGTAAAACCATGTTGCCTCAGATCATGCAACCCTTTGGTTTCTAGAAAATCCACTATTCTCTCTTTCAGGAGCACTTCCATTACTTTTCCTGTCACCGAGGTAAGGCTTACTGGACTATAGTTTGTCATTTTGTCTCTGTTGCCACTTTAGTGAAGAGGTACCACATCAGCCCTTCTCCAGTCCTATGGAACTTCTCCCATTTCCAAGGATCTAGTAAAAACATCCTTTAAAGGCCCTGCAAGAATGTATCTGAGCTCTTTCAGTATCCTGGGATGTATCCCATCCAGTCCCATGGCCTTGTTCACTTTCAGTTTTTCAAACCGTTCAAAAACATCATCTTCTGCGAATGGTGTGGCATCTACTCCATTCCCATTTGTATATTTGTCAATCATACGTGGTCCTTCTCCAGGATTTTCTTCAGTGAATACAGAACAAAAGCATTTTTTAGCATTTTCGCTTTTACAATGCCACTTTCCATGAATCTGTCATCAGAACTTCTGAGTCTTGCAATTCCACCTCTGAACTTTCTCTTCTCCCGAATATCCCTGAAAAAAGTTTTGTCTCCACGCTTACGGCTTTGTGTCCACAGCCTTCCGATTGGCTGATTCCATCTGGAGAAAGGTAGCAGTGGCAGAAATGGTACTCTTGGCAACCACTTAGTTTGCCTAAGAGTTGTGCCAACCCTGAGGGGAGAAATATCCTGTTTGTGGCAACTAGTATTTAAAGTTTAAACACAAAAATAGAGTCTGTGCTAGAAGTGTGTGTTCTCAACTAAGGGTTTACTTAAAACTTTAGGGTCACTGGAAAAACAACTTCAACTCTAACAATTTACAATTTATAACTTAGCTATCATACAATACTAAATTTTCATCCATGAGCATATGGGAATAGTTTACCTCAATCTCTTTCTCTTCTGTACTCTTATTAATCATATTTACTTTTGTTGCACCCTTTTTTCTTAGACTGTCCACCAGCTTAAATTAAATGCTGTAGCTATGCGGTGTTCCTTATCCCTTCTAGTGTCAAAGCACTTGAGATTAGAGTTGCTTGACCTCTTGTTCCCCGGTACAAAAAATATTCAGTTCTCTTTACTAGAGTTCTGGCAGCTCTCCACAGAAAGTTCATCTTCAGGCTGAGCTGCCCTTGCACTGGACAATGGATCCAAACCTCTTTTGGTCGACCGATGCTGGTTTGGGTGGATGGTGCAGATCTTTTTTTAGGTGGATTGAATACTTTGGCTGGATGTAAAGGCGCTTACCCAAATGGCAAACACCCACTAGATGAGCACGGTACAATGGCTTGGGGTTCAAAGACAGGAAACTGCTTTAGGCTGAGATGTTATAACCTAGGGGCTGTTAATGGAGCCTCCTCCTCATCTAAACATGACTGACAGAAGTGTTCTTCTTTGTTCTGGAAAGGTGCAGACCTTTCTCTTGAGGTTATAGCAATTCGTAGGTAGGGACACTGGATGGGGCTGCTACTCCTAGTTGTAACCTCCACATAATCTTGACACGCAGAAGTTCTGCTGAGAATAATATCAATGTTTATTCTCAGTAGAACGTCTGCGTAGAATAATATTGCTGTTTATACACCAATTGCAATCCAGCACATGTACACAAGTACCAAACTGTTTTTTTTTTGTGTACAAGATACAAGCGCTGCTAACACAGATCCCTACTGTATGTGCACGTGTTAGTGCAGACGTTTTGCATGCAGTTTATTTCCATGTTGTATGTTTACTGCATCAGTGTTAGGAAACCCTATGCTGAACTTTAGTGCAGGGCTTGAGATTTCCGCATCGGCCTATAACAATTTACAATTAACAAGTCAGCACACTTACAGTACAGGTTTGTTCATTTTAGTTCTTTGTCTCTTTTGATGTCCTCATGCAGTTCTTTTATCTCCACACCCCATAGGAGTGGGCCACATAGGTTCTGGCCCCACCAAAAATCAGCTGCAAAGACTTTTCCTGCCAGCCCATGGGAGACAGGATTCCCGTGGGCAGAAGAAGAGGGGAAGACGGGTGATTGCATCCTCATGAGGTTGGCTGGCCTAGGGGCGGAGTTAAGGCAGAACTTGGAGCAGAGTTTGCCCTGCCCCCCCCACCAAAAAAAGGCATTCTGCTGCTCCTGTCACATCCAGGGCCCGTGCAACACAATTAGCAAGATAAGCATGGCAAGGGGTGCCAAAATGCTGAAAAATGAAAAATGACATGTTAAAAATGAGAAAAATAAGAATGAAAAAAGTGAAAGAAACTTGAAAAACTAAAGTGGTATCAAAAACAGCCTTGTGGTTGTAGCCACGGGTCATTGGCTCATGAGGAAGGAGGGCACCGATTAATAAATTGCAGGGAGGGGGTGCCAGAAACCCTAGCACCAGCCTTTTCTCCAGGACCAAGCAGGAAGTCAGTCCTCACATATGGGTGACGTCAGCGCCGACGGAGCCCTCATGCGGAGCATTTCCCCAACTTTCAAAGAAAGCCTTTGGGAATGCAGAGCGCATGCGCGGTCCCCTTCCCGCCCAAGGGTGCCATCTTGTTCAGTCTGTCTTTTTCCGCGGAGCCCAATGGACGTAGTTCATGTCACCCGGGAAAAGTAGATTTTTTTTCTGCGATTTTTCGCGTTTCTTTATCTGGTTCGACGCCGGTTCCCCTTCCGCCTCGGCTCGGTACACCGGTATCGAGTCCGGAATTTCTTTTTTGCTTTTTCTGTTATTTTCACTGGCAGCCCTGTCTTTTGACCTTGCAGGGGCCCTTTTTCCCCCGATGGCTGCTAGCGGCTTAAAAAAATGTGACCGGTGCAAGAAACTTATGTCTCTCACCGACACACACGACTGCTGCCTCCGATGCATCGGGCCCGACCATGACCCGCTGGTCTGTGGCCCGTGTGGCAAGATGTCGTCGAAGGCACTTCGGAGCCGTCAGCATCAACGTGAAAGAAGTTTTTCGGAGTCCGCGTCTGGCCAGGCCTGGACTTCATCAGAGGCCCCGACATCTCGGGAGTCTGACCCCGAGTGCCATCGTGGGTCCTCTGAGAGGGGGTCTCCCGCCCGGGAGCACAAAAGGAAGAAGAAGCTGGTGAGGGCGGCATCAGTGGAGGCACCTGGATCCTTGAGGGCCAGGTCAAGAAGCCCTGACTGCCTTCCTGGGCACTCGGAGTCGGAGCGGCCGACCAAACTACCTCGCCTGGAGCCAGAGTCGCCGAGTCAAGTAACTTCGGTTGTCCTTGTTGACTCTCGTCCAGGAGAACTGATGTCGGGTCTGAGGCCGTCGGGGCCCGAGTCGGGGGCTGCAGAGTCTCCTGAGCTCGGTCTCAGGTTGACGGCCCTGGAGAGCAGCCTGGCTGCCTTCATGGAGCAGCAGCGGGTACTGATCGCCGGTTTGACCGGTGCATCTGCCCCAGCCACCGGGACCTCGACATCTAAGTTGACCCCGGAGGCCGAGCCAATCCTCGAGTCAATCATGTCTTGATCCTCGGCCAAGGTCTCCATTGACCTCCCGTGCGGGGCCGAGGTCGTCGACACCGGTGCCCTCAGCTTTGGGGCGGGTGGCATCGAGGCCCACACGGCCGGAGCCACTCGACTCCTCCTCGGAGGAGTCGTCATGGTAGTCGGAGGACGAGGAGTCTCCCGACACATTCCGGACCCGGTGCGTCCTGTCGGACACCCCGGAGTCCGAGCCTCGGAGAAGGTCCCCCCGGAGGATACCCGGTTCTCAGATTTCATCAGGGACATGGCCAAGGCTTTGGCATTCCCGGCGGACACCAAGGAGAAGCCTCGAACCGAAGAGCTCGATGCCCTCCAGTATGATTTTCCTCTGAAGGAAGCCTTTACTGTACCGGTTCCTCCAATGCTGGAATGGCTGCTTTTCCGAATGTGGGAAGCACCGGCCTCAGCGCTGGTTCTTAGCAAGTGGGTCGATTCCTTCTATCGAGTCCATAAGAGCCCTGGGTTCCAAAAGGCACAGCTGCTGCACAACTCCATGGTTGTGGAATCGGTCATGCACAGGCTGAAAAGCCAAAAGATGCACTTCTTGGTGCCTCCCGGCCGGGAGGCCCAGAACCTGGATGCCCTCAGTAGAAAGTGCTTCCAGGGCTCGATGCTCTCTTGCAGTATCCAGACTTACCAGCTGTACATGGGCATGTACTTATGAGACCTGGCAAAGGAGATTGCCGGGTTCTCGGCTGGCCTCTCTGAGGAACCCTTGCAGAGATTCAAAGCCTTGTCTACAGGGATCCGAGAGTGCTCGAAGTTTATTTCTCGAGCAGCCTATGATGGCTTCGAGGTTTTGGCCCGGGTAGCCGTGGCTGGCATTGGTGCACATCGTCAGGCCTGGCTGGAATCATGGGTACAGGATAAGTTGGTCGATGTCCCGTGCCGATGTGACAACCTGTTCGGCAAACCCATGACTGAGAAGGCTGCAAAAATCGAGACCAAGACTCTCACCAGGACAAGGCTGTACAGAAAGACTTCTGCCCCTTCTCACAAAAAGAAGGGTTCGGGAAAGAAGCCCTTTTTCCCGAGGAAGGGTACTGCCTACAAAACCTACCCTCAATATCAGGCCTCTCTAGCTCCCCAACAGGGCCAGCAGGCCAAAGGGCAGGGGCATGGGCCTCATAGGCAGAAAACCCCCAAGCCTCCAGCCCCAGCTCCTGCACAGCAGGGAAGGGTTTTTTGACTACCAGGGCATAGCCTCTCCTCCGCCGGTGGCCCCACTCAGCACAGGAGGTTGGCTGACCCTGTATGCCTACAGGTGGCCAGCCATCACAGGGGATGTCTGGGTGCTGAGCATGGTCCAGAAGGGCTATCTGCTCCATTTCCACCAGCTACCCCCTTCTACTATCCAGGGGAGCCTCCAAGACTCCCTCTACACAGGAACCTCCTCCTTCAGGAGTTGGCAAGTCTTCTAAAGGAACAGGTGGTGGAACTGGTACCACACCACCTGAAAGGGCAAGGCTTCTACTCCAGGTACTTCCTAGTACCAAAGAGAACAGGAGGCCTAAGACCTATCCTAGACTTGCAAAATCTGAACAAGTTTCTGGAGAGGGAAAAGTTCAAGATGCTTACCCTTGGGATACTGCTGCCCTACCTCCAGCAGGGAGACTGGCTATGCTCCTTAGACCTAAAGGATGCTTATACTCACATCCTCATCCATCCAGACCACAGACAATATCTCAGATTTGTGGTGGGAGGAAACTACTTTCAGTACAGAGTGCTTCCTTTTGAACTGACCTCTGCCCCCAGGGTTTTCACCAAATGCCTGGCAGTTGTGGCAGCTTTTCTCAGAAATCAGGGGATTTTTTGTCTTCCCGTACCTGGACGACTGGCTAATCAGGGGCCAGTCATTCCAGGAGGCCCGGCAGGCCACTCTTCGCACTGTCTCTCTTCTTCAGCATCTCGGCTTTGTCATAAACTATGCAAAGTCCACTTTGCTCCCCTCTCAGAACCTAGAGTTTATAGGGGCCGGGTTGGACACCCTTCAGGCAAGAGCTTACTTGCCTGAGGACAGGGCCCACAGACTTATGGATTTGATCAACCAGATCCAACGCAATACTCATGTTTCCGCCAGGCATTTCCTGCATCTCCTGGGCCACATGGCATCCACTGTGCATGTGACCCCGAATGCCCATCTGCACATGTGGATGGCTCAATGGTGCCTCAAAGATCAGTGGACACAAGCCACCAGCGACCTCCGAGACAGAGTAAAGCTGTCCAGACAGCTTCTGAACTCCTTGCAGTGGTGGCTACATCCACCAAACCTTCTCAGGGGTGTACCTTTTCAGGCTCCAGCACACACAAGGGTGCTGACGATGGATGCTTCCTTAAGAGGCTGGGGTGCACATTGCCAGGGCTCATGCACCCAAGGCCTGTGGTCCCCTCAGGAGACCACACAACAAATCAACCTTTTAGAGCTGCGAGCAATCCGCTTAGCTCTGTAAACTTTCTGTCATGCCCTCTCTCAACAGTCTGTCCTAGTTCAGATGGACAATCAGGTGGCAATGTTCTACGTGAACAAGCAAGGGGGCACAGGGTCCAGGCTCCTATGTCAGGAGGCACTGGCCCTTTGCTCTTTTGCGGTCAGGCAGGGTATGTTTCTCAAATCAGTCTACCTACCTGGTCAAGAAAACTTCCTAGCAGACAAGCTAAGCAGGATTCTCCAGCCTCATGAATGGCAGTTGAATCCATTGGTAGTCCATCAGATCTTCCTCCGCTGGGGACTTCCATCCATCGATCTCTTTGCAAGTCTGATAAACCGTCAGCTGCCCAGGTTTTGCTCCAGACAGCCGCATCCCCTGAGGATGGCAGCGGATGCTTTTCTGATCTCTTGGTCTATGGGCCTCCTGTATGCGTTTCCTCCCACGTCTCTGGTGGCTCAAACTCTGTTCAAGATCCTTTGGGACAAGGCCTCCGTGACTCTGGTAGCCCCCAGATAGCTGAGGCAGCCTTGGTTTCCACTTCTTCTGCAGTTGGTGGTGGAAGCTCCGTTCCCTCTGGGGTTGCAACACGAGGTTCCCTTCTGCGCCCCAACCTCAGGTCCCTCAATTTGATGGTCTGGCTGCTGAAAGGGTAGTGCTAGCTCCCTTATTTGTACCTAAGGTGGTTGAGGAGCTGGTTTTGGCCTCTAGGAGGCAGTCCACCAGAAAGTCCTATGCCCTCAAGTGGCGTAGGTTTACGGTGTGGTGTGCTCAGCGCAAGGAAGATCCTTTCTCTTGCCTTGTGCCGGTAGTACTGCAGTATCTACTTCACCTTTCAGACCTAGGCCTTAAGTCTAACTCTGTTCAGGTCCACCTCAGTGCTCTGTCAGCACACCACTCACCGGTGGAAGGACAGTCTCTGTTGGTTCACCCCTTGGTGTCCAGATTTCTCAGAAGTCTGCTTCTACTCAAGCCTCCGGTTTGTCCACCGGCGACTGAGTGGGATTTGAACGTGGTCTTGCAGCAACTTACTTGCCCACCGTTTGAGCTGATGGCTACTTGCCATTTGCACTTCCTCTCTTGGAAAACACTCTTCCTGGTGGCTTTTACATTGGCCAGACGTGTGAGTGAACTACAAGTTCTGGTTTCTGATAGACCGTACACGCGGTTCTATAGGAACAGGGTGGTCCTACGGACCCATCCCAAGTTCCTCCCAAATGTGGTCTCCTCTTTCCACCTCAATCAGGAGGTGGTTCTTCTGACCTTTTTTACCAGGCTGCATGCCAGCTGGGCTGAAACAGTCTTGCATACCTGGACTGTAAGAGGAAGTTGTCCTTTTACATAGAATGTACGCAGGAGCATTGAAGGGCCGCTCAGCTCTTCGTCTTGTTTGACCCTAATAGGATGGGGTTACCTGTCTCCAAGCATACGTTGTCCACTTGGGTAGCAGATTGCATTGCCTGGGCATATAGGGCAGCTGACCTCCCCTTGCAGGGTCGGGTCACGGCCCACCGTGTCAGGGCGAAAGCCACATCAGTAGCTCATCTCTGCTCTGTTCCGTTGGCAGACATCTGCCGGGCTGCAACTTGGTCTTCAAGCCAGACTTCTGCAGCTCATTACTGCCTGGAGAGAGAGTCCCGGCGGGACAGTGTTTCCGGCCAGGCGATACTCCGTAATCTTTTTGAGGTTTGGGCAACTCCTACCCTCCGGCCCTTGTGTTGGGCTACCGTATGGGGTGCGTTCTCAGAGAAAATTCTTGTCATGGATGCTGTGGCTCTCGAGAGGGAGCCATTTTTTCAGCTTTGGGTTCATGGTAGCCTAGAGCTGGGGAGTCGCATATGTGAGGACTGACTTCCTGCTTGGTCCTGGAGAAAGCGTAGTTACTCACCTGTAACAGGTGTTCTCCAGGAGCAGCAGGAATCAGTCCTCATGACCCTCCCTCCTCCCCTGGAGTTGCAGTCCTATCCTTCATTTTGATTTTTGCTGTCTTTTAGCTATGTAATCAGACTGAGCAAGATGGCACCCTTGGGCGGGAAGGGGACCGCGCATGCATGCTGCATTCCCAAAGGCTTTCTTTGAAAGCTGGAGAAATGCTCTGCATGAGGGCTCTGTCGGCGCCGACGTCACCCATATGTGAGGACTGATTCCTGCTGCTCCTGGAGAACACCTGTTTCAGGTGAGTAACTACGTTGTCCGTACCCCCCCCCCCCCGCCCCCCACCAGGCCCTTTTCCTCTCTCATTAGCTCTGTCTCTTCTCCTGTGCCTGCACACACAAGGACACTGGGAGCTAGAGCACAGGTCACAGGACTTGACAGCTCCGCTCTCCAATTCACTGCTTAACAGTTGTTTATGTTGCTTGATGGGGTGGGGGTTGGGGAAGAATAGCAGCAGGAACGAGGAAGCAGGAGAAAGAACAGCACAGCAGTGGTGGCTCCTCCCAAGGTTTATACCAGCATAAATGGATGTGAACATAGGGTCATTTGTTGTCTTTGATTGACCTTTTAAATTTGGTGAATAATCATTTGTTTTTAATTTTGCTCATTGGATTTATATCACGCCTATGCCTTATGTTTATGCCAATGTGATGTTGTATTTAGCCATCTATAATATTTATTTATTTATTTATTACAGGCTCTTATATACCGCACTATTTAGCATCAGCACGGTTCACAATATAACAACAGACCAGAACAACAAGCTGTTTGGTTTTACATAGAACAGGAACAAGAACTTGGATAAAAAACATGGGGAAATTGTTAACTGAGACTATTTACATATGTAATTACATGTATATACAGCGGTATTATTCTTAGATTGAGATGGGTCATGTGGAACAGGTGTTCAAAAGGGGATGGGCGGTCAGGTCGGTGTTTGGCTGTCAGGTCGGTGTTTGGCTGGTCTGGTAATATTGGGGGAATAAGTGGGATTTGAGTGCCTTTCTGAACAGCGTTAGATCGGAGATAGCCCGAATCTCCGGTGGTAGGGTGTTCCAGCACTTAGGGGCATAGAAGCTGAAAGCCCTGTTAGACGTCGCTAGTGAGCATTTTGTTGCTGCCTTAGGGATTATTAGCGCGTTTGTAGATATAGTTCTTCTAGATCTGTTAGGTGGAATGGTCTGAATGAGGTCTATTAGTGAGGAGGAGGTGATGCCTTTGATAGCCTTGAAGGTGAGTAATAAGGTCTTGAACAACAGTCTCCCATGTATGGGGAGCCAGTGAAGCTGCTTTAGAATAGGTGTTACATGGTCCCTTCTTGATGCTCCGTAGAGGACTCTGGCAGCGGTGTTCATGGCAAGCTGCAGAGGGTTTAAGGTGGAGTGTGGGAGGCCTTGAAAAATGGCATTAGCATAGTCGAGGTGCGGTAAGGTTAAAGCTTGGAATATCATCCGGAAGTCCTCAGGATCAAGCAAGGAGCGAAGGTGGCGGAGTGTCCGGATCTTGAGATAGATCGCTCTGACTACATTGGTTATATGTAATTTCATATCCAGGCGTTGGTCTAAAGTGACCCCAAGATATCGGATTGAAGACTTTGTTTGGGGCTCGGCTTCTTTCACCTTTATCTGGGGTGGCGGGGTGAAAAATGGGTCCCTAGTGATGAAGAGAACCTCAGTTTTCTTATGTTGAATGTGGAGGTTCTGGGATTGAAGCCATTCAGACACTGCATCAAAGCATTTGGTTAACGGTGAAAGATCCATGTGGACTGTGGAGAAAGGCATGTAGAGAAGAATGTCGTCTGCGTATATCAAGCAGTTGACCTTAAAGGACTTGATGATGTTGCAGACGGGCTATATGTATATGTTAAATAAGAGTGATGATAGGGATGACCCTTGTGGCACACCCTGTCTTTGATGGAAAGGTGTGGATGTTGCTGTTCCTGAGGTTACATACTGCCATCTCTGATCCAGGTATGATCTGCACCAGGCCAGAGCAGTGTCGTTGATGCCCTTTTCCTTTAGCCGCCCTATTAAAAGATCGTGATGTACAGAGTCAAAGGCAGCAGCAATGTCCAAGAAGATAAGAACAAAGCCTTGGCGGATGTTGTCAATGCCTGTGATAATGTTGTTGCAGAGGGTGGTGAGGAGGGTTTTCTACACCGTGGCACTTCCTGAAACCATGCTGGCATTGGTCTAGAGGGGAGGCGGTGTGTCGATGTGATCCTGTATTTGCCTTTGAGCTTCCTTTTCAATTATTTTAGCTAGAAGGGGTATACTAGCTATGGGTCTATAAGATTCAACCTTTTGTGGGTCGAGTTTGGGGTTCTTCAAAAGAGGTCTAATGGACGTTGTGATAAGGAAGCTTATCATAGCTCAGGAAGGAGCTATAGGAAAGGTGAAGTGACTCTGAACAAGCAACCTGTCAATTCTGGTAGAAACAAGAAAACAGAATTTTCCCATAAAAGACTACCAGTCCCAGAATGCACCAGGTTTCCAACAGCCATTAGAGGAGCTGAAGTG
This sequence comes from Ichthyophis bannanicus, assembly GCA_033557465.1. Lineage (NCBI taxonomy): Eukaryota > Metazoa > Chordata > Amphibia > Gymnophiona > Ichthyophiidae > Ichthyophis > Ichthyophis bannanicus. The sequence continues at coordinate 104,541,843 of CM066033.1, forward strand.
GGGAAACGTGTGTTCAATCAGGAGGGCTATGAGGTAATCCCTAAGCACTCATCTCAAAGGGCAGGGCCTGATTCAGCACAGCTGTGCTGTGTTAGGGAGGAGCACTCATCTAAGCAGAATAAAGGTAGGGTTTATTCTACAGAGAATGAGTATCCTGAGAATCAGCTTGAGCTTGATCATCTTCATGATCACCTTGGATATCCAGAGAATTATCCTCAGTTTCATCTGAAGGATCATCAGAAGCAGAAGCCAAACCGGACGGACAGAGAGGGCAAGAAACTCTTTGAAAGAAAGAAGAGAAAAGCCTTTGAGAGGTCTAAAGGAGTCCAGAGCAGTACGTATACTGGAAGGCATTCCAAGGGCCAGCATACACCATTGGACTGGGGAAAGCCAGAGGAATGGTGCTGCAAAGCTAGGAATCTCCAGAGGGTACCTGTGAGGGAGACGGCTGCACGTGGAAGGGACCCTAGGACCCGTGCCAGAAGGTATGTGAAGAGAGATCCAGTGTCCAGGGATCTGGATTGGAAGGCTGGGCATAAGAACTGGACTACATACTGGCCAGGCTATATAGAGAGGAACTCTAACAGCAATGGAAGCTCAGGTATGAACACTGATCTATGCCCTAGCTATAACCTTGAAAGACAGCAGGGAAACAAGTATTCTCCTGAAAGTGCTCCATTGAGAGATTCATCTGTGCCAATCCATGATATTGAACCCATGCTTGTTGAAGAAGGGGGAATGATAGCAGATGAAGAATGTGTTTACATGGACTGCTCTCTGTCTAAACTCCTTTGGTAACTTTCTGTTATAAAGTACAGCAACCATCACAAAGAAATACAAACTTGTTCTTTAATCTATTCAGGAAAGCTCCTGAAGCAGGATTTGACCCACGCAGTAGAAAGCAAGTCAGTTAAGGGGTTTCAGCTGGATAACTGCTAGCAATTGAGCCTTACCTAATTGCTTGTGAGCTCTGAGAGAATCACTTCTGAATCTATGTGGGAAGATATAAGAAGTTAACCTGAAAAGAACAGTTTTTCCCTTCTTTGTGGATCTTGTTTGTTGTTTGATACACTGCTAAGAGAATATTAGCTAAAGCCTACAGAAAAGACCAGTTTGTTACCAACCAGGTCTTTATTCTTTTGCTTTGATTGCCTGACAAGTTCAAATGTTGTTTTTCCTGATTTTGTTTTTCCAAGTTTAACACTGAAAGCAAGTAACCTGATTTATGTGCTACCAAGCATATCTGTGTTGGGAGAAATAACCCCATAAATAAATATCTTATTGGCTTTACACTTCAGCACAACTAAATTATTGTCAGCAGCTGTGTCTGGTGTGAATGGACTGCATTGCCCACAATCCCTTGCAAATCATATAGATATATGCACTTGCCAAGACTGTGAAGATTCTCACCCAGGCAGCCGTCTGACAACGTTCTCTTGAGGGCTGATGGGAAGGAACCAGATGTAAAGGATAAGTTCATCATTCTAGTGATGAGAGGGCTGAGATCGCAGTGTAGCTCCTTTATCCAATAGGCTGGGCAAGGGTCGGTTTGTGCAGTGGAGGTGTTGAGGGCAGCGATGGTGCTCTCAACATGTTTTTTAGATGGTGTGGAGAACATGGATAGGTTAGATAGGCAGATGGTGTCTTGAGCAGGGATTGTTGCGATGTTGTCAGTTAGTAGCAGATTGGATTGTATATTCAGCGAAAGCTTGTGGGTGAATGAGTGGGTGAATATATTTTCCTGGGCTATATACTAGAGAAATGAAAACTTTGCAAACACTAGTTATACTCAGCAAACATGGTTGCAGTCAAATTATGTACCCCGGAACTCTAATATGATGCCTGACCCTGCACCCTAGACCGTCATGGTATTAAATGCAAATATATATTCTCATCCACAGAAGCCTTCCTCATGCAACAATGGGTGCAGAGCAGGATATTTCCTCATAGAATTCACTATACAAATAAAAGTGATTCTGATTTCATCTCAGTAACAACAACATAAACGTTCTCCAGTATCAGGCATATTGTGAAGTGAAATAAAACCCTGTGAAAACCAGTCAAGACTTCTAGATCCGATCTACCATTCCATAACATCACCAACAAGGTTTCTACTCCGGATAAATCATCATCATAAATATTATAGCGAGCACTACGACAGACTCCTCATTAACTTCCAGAAGGTACACCCAGTTCATCCCTATCACTTTTTCTGGACCCCCCCTAATCTCAGCATCAAGCCTGACCACACAAGCTCTTTTTATCTCCCATCCCCTTCATGTCTCCACCATTTCTCTCTCTCCTCCCCAACCAGATCCCCACCAGTCTCAGTCTCTTTGTCTCTCCCTCTCCCAGCCAATTTCTACCAATTTCTCTCTTCCCCATAACCAATCCTCACCAGCCTTTCTCTTTTCTGTGTTCTGTGGACCCTCTGTAATGGCAGCATGGGGCCTTGGAGTCTAGGCGCACACTTAGCCTCTATATACGCCGCCCCTTTTGGTGCAGACATCCTGTATTTGAGGGGGTGGGATGGGCACACACATGGGCTCCAAGGCCCCTCACAGTCATTTTATTTTATTTTATTGCTGCAACTTCTCTGTCTTTTTCGGAGGTGCTTTTTCAACCCTCTCCACCTCCACCCCCGCCATGGTATTCTGTTCAGTCCATGCAGAAGAGGAAGAGAAAAATAAAAGTAATCTCTTCTTGACTAGAAGCAAAACAAAACAGCTATTGCAGGGGAGTTTGGGAGACGCTTTTTGCTGCCCCCCAAAATTTGCCACCTGAAGAGGCTGCCTCACTCTTCCTAAACATAGAGTCACCCTTGAATGATATATCTGGGTAAGACATTAGCTGGAAATGTAGAACACATTGTACTATATCATGAATGAACCAGTCTTGATGATAAAACTTGTTTCATTAAACAGAATAGCTGGAAAGCTTTTTGCCTCATATAAGTAATTTGTGAACCTAATTCAGCATGAACTGTTATTGCACTTTTGCACAACTTAAATATGCTTTATGAGCATATGAAAACGATAGGCGATCCATGACTAGAAGTGCAAAGACTTTGAAATGCAACTGGATTTCATTTTATGAGCATCTCCATACAACAAACTCATTTTGCTCCTTTCTCACGTAATGCTGCTTTGATTATGCTTTTTAAAGATGCTCTTGTTATCACTTTTTTGGGAATATTTGTTATATGACAGCTGAGTCAAACAAGTTGACTAATTATGTGATGGTGAAGTTCTGTTAATTAACTTCCTAGGAAGGTTTAGGCAGTAAGGTCACCAGGCTTCATTTACTTCAGTTATATATACATAAGGAATAGTAAGTGTGTAGAAAATTAGAATACTGCATTAAATTTCTATCTAGATAAACGGTCAAAAAATGTTATTGTCATAACTGCAGTGTTCACTCAGACAAACCTACAAATGCAGAGGTTATTTTTTAAAGGCACTTACTGAACTAGCAGCACTTGCTAAATGGATAAGTGCCGATGAGAGGCGCATTCATCAGCACCATCCCGACGGCACCACTGATTATTCTCTCTGACCAACTTGGCGCTATGTGGAGAGTACTAGGGTGGTCCAGAGATAGAACTGGGGCAGAGGCAGAAGTTATCCATCTAGTGGCAATCAATGTTCCTTCTAGGTTGGGAGCATATGTACACGCACACAGATCATGAACCCAGCACACACGACAAAATGTAGAGTGCACAAAAAATATAATATTTATTTATTTTTATTCATTTAACATGTTTTTATATACTGCCCCTTCCAGAGATCAGGAGCAGTTTACATAGAACAATTAAGAAAACTCTACATTGAACATGATAACTTTATGTACAGTTAACTTATGGGAACTATCTTACAAACAACTATGTACAATGTTGGAGTAACTATATATACAATCTTGCAGTAAGGGTTAGCATTCTTAATAAACTAGAGAAGTTAAGTGAATCTATGTATCTTGAGGTTGGTCCGTATTATGGCAGCTTCCATAATTCTCATTGAAGAAGTATGTCTTTAGGTCTTTTCGGAACTGAAGGAGATCTTTTACTGTTCTTAGGTTATCATGGAGGGCTTTCCATAGCATTGGGGCAACATAAGAAAAGGCGCTGGAGCTGGTAGACTACATAAACAGCGTTTTTAAATAATTCCTAGTGTTATCTGTTTTACATAGTGTCATGAAGAAGACCCTTCTGAGCCTATGGAGTTGGTGAGAGAAAAGGATTCCGTTGCAGAAACTGACAGGCAGTCGGAGCACATGGCTCAGTGTTTTCAGAGAGAATGTAAACAAAGAGAGTCACGAGCTGGAAAGACACTCCCACGCTGTGACGTAGTCCCTAGTTCAGGAGATAATGAGATACACCTGTTTAAGGGAGGGGCACAGTTTAGCCCGGAGAAACAGGATGATAAAAGTGGTCATTAGCTTGGAAGGGGAAGGAGAAGGAGGAGGAGGGGAGCAGAAAGAAGGAAGACGTCAAGAGGTGAGAACCAAGGGAGCCATAGTCCTAACGCCAGAAAGAAGCAGCACAGGACAGGTGACGTCTGGTAAAGGCAAGAAGGATAAGATATTTCCTGGAAGGCAGGCTTGGGAAAACTCACATGCTCTAGAGCAGGGGTCTCAAACTCAAATTGCTTTGAGGGCCAAATGAGGACTTGTAGAGTAACCCGGGGGCCGCACAAGACGCAGGCCTCATTTGCATAAGGGCATCATTTGCATAAATATTTGCATAATGTTACCATACACTAACTTTTAGTAAACATGCCTCTTAATGAGTGTATGGATAAAGAAAGACTAAAAGATTTCTACATTACTATAAACCAGTGCCAACCGCCAGGCACATTAGGAACTACTAGAAACACTGCTCATTTAGAACCCATAGCAAACCTGCCGTGTCCTAACAGCACTACCAGGACTCACAAAGCACCATACCCTAACTATCAAAAGGCAACACTGCAAATATTAAATCAACACATTTCAGAGAATAACAATACATGACCTACTCGGGAAAGAGAACAAGTGGCAATGTCAAATAGGAATTACATAAACAGAATACCTCAGCTCAGTTACACATGCAGAACATACACCATCACCAAACAAGGAATCACAATTTAGAAACAGGAAGACAATTAAACTGGGAACCCCAAAAGCCAAACTTAGAATGTACAACACTGTAGAAATAAAACTATACATTGATTTCCTCTTGTATTAAATAAAGTGCAGACGTTAAAGATGCACATTTCCAAGAGCTGACATATTTCAGTTAATAAATTCAAAATAAAGAGATATTTTTCTACCTTTTGTGCATTTTTTTCAGTTGCAATTGTTCCATTCACTTTCTTCTGGTTTCTTTGTGTCTTCTGCTAACTCTCCATCGTCTGCTGTCCATTTGTCCTTTCTTCTTTCCTAGTTTTTTTCCATTCTCTCTACATCTGCTTTAACATACTAATCATTCTCCTTTTGCTCTTTCCTCATTCCTATTTCATCCACTCAAATTTTACCCCTCCATCCTCAATCCCCACTTACTCTCCCAATACCCGGCCAATTGTAGATTTTTCTTCCCTCCCACACAAAATATATTTCCCCTCTCCATTTCACTCTCCCAGCCCCATCCCATTCTAATCGTCCCCCAACATCAACTCCCTTCTAGCTCCTGCCCCACCCAGCATCCGCTCCCTTCTAGTCCCCGCATCATCAGCCCGTTTCCAGTCCTAGCTCCCTCCCCTCACAGCCCATTTCCATTCCAAGCCCCCTTCCACTCAGCCCATTACCATTCCAAGACCCTGTCCCCATCAGCTATTTGCAGTTCAAGCTCCCCCTTCTACTCGGCCCATTTCCAGTCATAGCACCCCCCCCAGTCCATTACCAGTTCTAGCCCCCCCCTAGCCCATTATCGGTCCTAAGCCCCCCAACAGCCCACTTCCAGGCCTAACCCTTCCATCGCCCTATCTTCATTCTTAGCCCCCCCATAACCCCATTTCAGTCTTAGCCCCCCAATCAGACCACCTCCAGTCCTAACCCCCATCTGTCCATTACCAGTCCTAACCCCCATCACCCCATTTTCAGTACTACCCCCCCAGCCACACATCAAGTCCTGCTCCCCCCCCCACATCGTCCTGCTCCCCCCCCCACATCGTCCTGCTCCCCTACCCACATCGTCCTGCTCCCCCCCCCCATCAAGTCCTGCCCCCCCCCCGGGAAAATTAAACTTAAAAAAAAAACAGCTTCTGCTGCTGCTGCCGCCGCTGCCGCCGCCGGCAATAGCAGCAATATCGCAAGTCCCGCGGGCTCCGTCCCCCCCCCCCCCTCCCTCCCTTCCTTCCCGCTTGCCTGTCAGCCAGTTCTCCGCTTCGGCTTTGGCTTTCAGAGCCGCGAAGGGAGAGCTTCTCCCTCGTGACTCTGTTCAGCCCGCTGGGGCAGATGGGAAATTTCCCATCTGCCCCAGCGGGCTGAACAGAGTCGCGAGGGAGAAGCTCTCCCTTCGCGGCTCTGAAAGGCGAAGCCGAAGCGGAGAACTGGCAGGCAAGCAGGAAGGAAGAAGGGGGAGGGAGGGAGGGAGGGGGGGGGGAGCGGAGCCCGCGGGACTTGCGTTATTGCTGCTATTGCCGGCCACGGCAGCGGCGGCAGCAGCAGCAGAAGCCGGGGTGTTTTTTTTTTTCCCCCTTGCATCGCGGGCCGCACAAAGGACTCTCGCGGGCCGCATGCGGCCCGCGGGCCGCGTGTTTGAGACCCCTGCTCTAGAGAGAGAAACCTGCTGGCATGACAATACTGGTACCTCTAAGGCTGAAGCTACGAGGCTGAGAGACAAACAAACACAAGCTGTGTTTGGGAATCAGTCTGACCTTGCAGAGCTGAGAATTCCTTTCCCTCAAAAGCCGAAAGGTAGGCTTCACAACTTACATAGATTTGAACCTAGTTATAAAGTATTTCCCTGCAGTTGCCAGAATGTAGCAGACTCTCTAAAAAGAAACTTCAGTATATACGGTAATTCACAGTCCTATCCTTTAGAGTGCTACCGAGAGAAGCCATGTGAAGATAGTGAAGACGTCTGTTTTAAAGTTCAGGATAGTAGCTCACTGACACACCCTGCTATTTTTGACGCTGAAGAAATGCAGATTGACTCTGATAGCAGTGAAATAGTGGATAACCAGATGGACTGCATGTTATGTTTTGCTGACCACGTTGAGTTTCTGTGCTGAACACTGGTTTGAGAAAGCTGGTGAAGCAACAGAAAGAATGGGGAACATTTTCTTTTGCTGAAGGAAGCTGTTATTGTTTGTTTGTACTGAGCACTGCACGCTGTGAGCCTGAAGCTGATAAGGCTAATTTACCTGAGTTCCTGTACATATCCCTCAAGCCAATTGTATGGCAGTTTGTCCTAAGTTATTTACCTGCATTGAAATCCGTTGGGAAGGGGAAAAATAAATTCTTGTCATTGCCTGAAACACTCGACTACAACTCTTGTGTTCTCAAAGGGTAAAAGGGACTACCATTCCCAGAGGGCCTTGCAGGACCAATGCCGGGTCACACTCTCTGAGTCAGGAATACAAAGGCAGACCAACTCTCAGCGCCCTAGGCGTTGGGCTGACCCCCGAGTGGATGACAATAGTTAGTTCACCATTCTCATTTTCTTATTTTTCATTTTAACATGTTTATGTGGCCATATGCAGTTTTAAGTTTTAATGGTTACCATTTCAGAATGGATTCTAGCACAGCACTCAATGAGCACAGCGTTTTTTTTAAAAGAAGCTCTTCTGTGGTGATCCTTTTCGCCCCCCTTTTTTAAAACAAGAATTTTAGAATAAGAGTTTAAATTTATATAGTACACAATAGTTAAGAATATGTTACTTTCCCTGTTGGATCAATATCATGCAGCCAGTGTTTTTCTCCGTTTACATTATGGGTCTCTCTTTTTGTCAAAAACTTTAAAAGAAGGATTGCAATACCTTGGTTTCATATAGGCTATTCAGTAACATTTTAACACATTTGTGATCATATACATTCTGTAAAAACTTTTTCATACATAGTGTTCAGTGTTAAACCTCTGCGGTTTCATTGTGACCTGCCTTACACGGCTGGTCCACCAATCATAGAACAGTACACGTCATTTTCCCCGCGGTTGGCTGCTTTTGTTCACAGCGCAAGTGTGGGTGTTTTATTTATTTATTTATTTAAACGGATTTCTATACCGCCTTTTCCTACAATCAAGGCGGTCTACACAGCAAACAATCAACAAAATACTGTGTCTAGTGTGTGCCTGCATTGAGCAGTGAATGCGTGTGTGTGTAGATGGTTGTTGATTCTTGGTGAGCTATTTACAATGTGTGTTATTTACAATACTATGTACATCAGGACTTTACTTCAGTACTATAATCGTGTCGTGAGGGGAGGGTGGTTGCTCTGGGGTATTGTCTGTTGCACAGTTTAAGTGATGTCACCATAGTGCTCTATGAAGAGGGTCATTTTTAGCAGTTTCCTAAAGTCCTTAATGTCTGTTGTTGACCATAGTTCATCAGGGAGGGCGTTCCAAATTGTTGGTGCCGCCGTTGATAAGGCTCCTTTTTTGGTGTCCTTGCATACCTTGGTGAAGTCTCTTGATGTGTTGACATGGCTGGATGTGCCACTCCTCCTCGGTCTTGTGCTGCTGTCGGGTTGTATGAGTGGGTGTAGGCTGAAAGCTGATGATTGTTGTTTGATTTTGAATATGTGTATGACTGTCTTGTATTTGATGCGGGATCCGATTGGTAGCTAGTGGAGCTCTTTTAGAGTGGGTGTGATGTGTTCTTGTCTTGTGGTTCCAGTTATTATGTGTGCTGCTGTGTTTTGCGCAATTGCAGTGGCCTGATTGTCTGTTTTGTTAGACCAAGATAGATTGGGTTGCAGAAGTCTAGGATTGGGGTTATTAGTGCCTGACAGACTGTGCGGAAGTGTTCCTGAGAGAGGAGGGGCTTGAGGCGTCGCACTAGTCTCATCCTGTGGTATGCATTTTTGGTGGTTCTGCTGATGTGGGACTGAAGGTTCAGTTCTTTGTCCAGTGTCACTCCAAGGTATTTCACTTCTGGTTGTATGGGTATGGTTGTATGGACTATTCTGATGTTGTGAGGAGGGATGAAGTCAGAGTTTCGTGTGATGATTAGTGCCTCGGTCTTGCTGTAGTTTATGGTCAGGTTGTTGTCTTGAAACCAGCTGTTCATGTGCATGAGACATTCTGTTATCTTGGAGTAGTCTGGGTTGTCGAGGGTGATTGGTGTGTATATCATTATGTCGTCCGCATAGATTGTGTATTTTATCTTGTGTTCTTTTATGATGCTGCATATTGGCTGGATGTAGAGGTTAAATAATAGTGCTGATAGGGCGGATCCTTGAAGTATGCCTTGCATGACCTTTATGGGTTGGGATATGTTGGGACTGATCTTGACTTGTATCTGTCTGTCTGTTAAGTAGGAGTGGAACCACCTCAGAGTGGCTCTGTGTAATTTGATGTTCTGTAGTCTTGTTAGTAGAGTTCCGTGGTCCACTGTGTCAAATGCTGATGAAATGTCGATGAAGATCATGAATATTCCGTTCTTGCTGTTGTCTGTGATGTGTAGTATGTCATTAAATAGGTATAACAGGAGTGTTTCAACTCCGTGGTTGGGGTGGAAGCCATGTTGGTTGAGGACCAGTTGTGCATGGTTGTTGATGTGGTCTTGTAGCTGATGTTGTACCGCTTTCTCAATGATCTTAGCCAGTAGGGGGATGCTTGAGATAGGCCTGTAGGCTGCTGGGTTGTTCTTGTCGAGTGGTGATTTCTTCGGGATTGGTCTTATTGTGGCGAGTTTTAACTGGTCTGGCATGATTCCTTGGGTTAGTGAACTGTTCATCATGTTGTGTATGGTGTGGATGAAGTTTGACTTTGTTGCTTTAATCCATGTAACTGGGCATGGGTCTGTTGGAGCCGTGCTTGTATTGAGTGTGGTGATGATGTGTGAGAGCAGCTCTGTGGATGGGGTGCTGAATCTGTCCCAAGTTTTTCTTGAGGGGGTGATTGGTTTGGTGCTTGTGTCTGTTTTTCATTGTGAAGTTGAATGGAATTTTTCTTGGATGTGGTCTGCGAATGCTTGTGGGTCTATTTGCACTTCGCTTTCGGTTTTCTGTTCCTTGGTGAGGGTTTTCACAATTTCGAAGAGCTCTCTCGGCTTGTTGTTTGATTTGAGTATGATGTTAGTGTGATATTCTTTCTTCGTTTGGTTGATGAGTTTGTTGTATTCTTTTTGTTTTGTTAAGTATAGTGCCTGAGTATTCGGTGACTTGGTGTGTCTCCATCGCTGTTCTAACTTCCTGAGTTCCCTCTTCTCGTTCCATATGACTTTTGAGTACCAGGGTGTGTGATGTGCTTTGGTGCGTCGAGCTTTCTTGGGTTTGTATTCGGTGGCTTTGGCAGCTGCATTGATGATGCTGTTCCATTTTCTGATTTGTTCGTCTAGATCCTCTGCTTCCGTGTTCAGGTGGGGTAGAGTGTCCTTTAGAAATTGGTCCTTGTTGAAGCTTTTAAATCTTCTTTGTGCTGGTGGGTTGTCCAGGTTCTTGTCATGGTTTTGCCCCTGTGGCGTAATCTCTATTTTGATTATGTGATGGGCTGACCACGGTACAGGTGTGACATTGGGTGTTGATATGTTACCGCTGTCCAATAGAAAGTTGGGCGCGAATATGAGGTCTGGTGATGATCCGTGTCTGTGCGTTGGGGTATTGATCAGTTGGGTGTATTGTAAGGATCCCATGGCTCGTAGAAAAGCTTCTGCATCCTTTGTGTTGGTGGATTTTAGGTTGAAATCTCCTAATAGTAGCAGGGGTTTGTGATTTGTGTTGACAGCACAGACCTCTTCTAGAGTTGAGGCTAGTTTATCTGGTGGCGCATTCAGGGCTCTGTAGGTGAGGCATAGGGTCATTCGTTTGTTTTCCACAGTGATGGTGTTGCATTGGTTTGTGTTTGAGGCATTTCGTGACTTGAATCTTAGGCTGTTCCTTGCGATGATCAAGACCCCCCCTCCTCTCCGTTGTGAGCGTGGGCAGTTGAATGCTGAGTAGGTGGATGGTACTAATTCATTAAGTAGTACGTTATTGGTGGGGGTGAGCCATGTTTCTGTGATGCACAGTATGTCAGGTCGTTGATCTTCTATGTGGTCTGCTAATGTGTTAATTTTGTTTCGTATGGATCTTGCGTTGATAAGCTCTATTGTGATTGTAGCTGGGGTGTCTAGTGGTCTCTGTGCTTCGTTTGTGTTTGTATGCGTGTTGGTCTTGTGCCTGTTTTGCCTCTTGTTCTTGGGAGTCTTGTGTGTGTTCCAGTGTGGATACTGGGTGTGTGTGTAGAGCAGTGCTGGATGCCATGGAGTGCTTGTTAGTAGGTTGTGGTTGGTTGCCTGAGGTGGCAGGAGTTGGGTGAGGAGGAGGCTGATGGGCAGGATCAGGGTTGAGTACATGTATTCTCCGATGGACTTTAGTGGATGGCTGCACTTACTTTGATCTGTTGGTGTTGGTTTTCGTTGCTTTGTTGGCTGTGGTCGCCTGCTGCTGGTGGTTTTGTTGCAGCTGTTGGCTGTGTTGCTTCTGTGGCTGCGCCTAAGGGCCACAGATGTCATATAGTTTGTGTAGCTGTCTGTTTAGTCCTCCAGCTTTGCGTATGTCGGGGCTGTCTGTTACATTTGTGTTTTAGACTGAGCGTTCACTAATGCGAGTTTCAAAGAAACGGATCTTCAAGAAATTGTTGCAAATATCAGAGGTACAATCTTTTAAACCTTGTGTAGTTGATATAGAATCATTTTGAAAGGTTTATTAGCCATTGAACAGATTAGATGTGCTAAATATTTGGCATTTAGATAGACATAATGCTTTGCGGGTGTTTTTTACGGTTTTTTTTCCCCTTTTATACCCCTCCGTGGTATAAGGTACAAGATAATAGTAAAGTTACACAGTTTTTCTCATTCGCGCTTACATTTTGAATGTTTATAATGTTTTTATTATTTATTACAATATGATCAAACAATACATAATTTAAATAAGCATTCAGCATTTGAGTCTTTCTCTCACCCGTTGGTTTTATTAATATAGATGTTTCTGGGATAATGAAATATATATTGCAGTTCACTCCTGCTCCCATCTCACCCCTTGTCTCTTCATCTCTTTTCTTCCCCATAGCTTTCAAAGAATACCATTTTTGGGCTAGTACTGTCTACAGAGGTACCAATATACAGTTTTTAGGAAATTATATCACATCCTTTATATGTTTATTTATTATTTTAAACCTTGATGTTTTTATGTTTTATCAGTTTTGAATGTAATCCTTTATGTATTTATTTATGATATCACATATTTATAGACATCTGACGTTTTTTAACATTTGTTCATGTATTTTATTTAAGTTTTAATGTTTTATCCTTTTAATGTATTGTGGATTATCATTTTTAATATGTTTTCATTTGATAATTATGTTTATTTATGATTGTAGTACGCCGAATACCCTTGATGAAGGTTTTGAATGAAACGCCTGTGTCGGGTCCCTTTGGTGAATTTCCCCTGTATTTATGGTATATTAAAATAGCTCTGTTCCTTCTACACCACGGTTTTGGACTGGTTCCGATTCTGTAGGGGAGATGAGGAGGGTTAAGGCTATTTTGTGGTGCTTGAATATAATCATCAAATATTTGTATTTTATTCTTGCTCCAATTGGTAACCAGTAAAGGTTGTAGAGGACTGGGTGATGGGATCAGTGCGGTGTGCCTTATGTAAAATGCAGGCTGCCAAGTTCTGGGCCAGTTGTAGTTGGTGAATGGATTTCTTTGGGAGGCCTTGTAGGATGCTGTTGCAGTAATCAATGTGTGTGTGTGTGTGGGGGGGGGTTATGAGTGCTTGTAGGACTGTTCTGAAGTCATGTGGAGTGGAAGAGTGGCCTAGTGGTTGGGATGAAGTACTTCAGGCTAGAAGGTCGGGGGTTCAAATCCCACTAGAGGACAGCAACCTTGGGCCAGAAGGACTGGGGTTTCTAAGTCCCACAGGTGCTCCTTGTGGTCTTGGTCAAGCCACTTAACCCTCCATAGCCCATGTTCCCTGTAAAATAGTTATCTCCAAGTTATAATGCCCTGTTCAATGTAATTTCAGTTTGTTCAATGTAAATCACACTGAAGCAAAATAGCACAGTATATAAGAGAATATAAATAAAATAAATGTTCTTCTTACAAAGGCCTAAGGTGTTGGATCATGTGTAATTTGAAGTGCACAGTTTTTGTGATTGATTTTATATGGGAGATCATGTTTAGTGATTGGTCTAGGATTATGCCGAGGTATTTTACCTCCTCCTTGACTTCAAGTTCCATTTCTTGTAACTGAATTTTGTTAGAGGGGGTGAAGCTTGGATTTCTGGAAACAAAGGGTACGTCTGTTTTTTAAAGTTGATTTTTAGGTTGTGTGCAGCGAGCCAAACTGTTATATCACTCAGGCAGGTGATTATCTGTGAGTACTCTGGGTTAGACGTGTCTGGGATGATACATCATTATATCATCGGCATAGAGATGATACTGCATAATATGCTTTCTAAAGATGTTGCATATTGGTTGTATATACAGATTAAATAGCAGGGCGGATAAGGAGAGCCTTGAGGGATGCCTTGTTTTTGTTTGAAGATTTTAGATGATGCCTGGCCAATCTGGACCTGTTGAGAGCGGTTTGAAAGGTAAGACTCAAACCACTGAATGACCGTTCCCTGCAAGCCGATCTGTTTTAGCCTTCTGATAAGTATTTTGTGGTCAATGCTATCAAATACTGAGGCAACGTCTATGAAAATTAGTATAAATGGGACGTCCATCCCGCTATTTGTGGTGGCTGCTGCCCCTGACTAACTTCCCTGCCGGTTGTGCAGGAAAGTTAGTTGGGGCAGGAGAGAGGAGGCCCAGGGGCGGAGAGTAGGCGGGCAGTGGGTGGTCGCCGGCCCTGGATGTACAGGACTTATTCTGATGTCGGCCCTGTATGTCCAGGGCCAGCGAAATGTCCAGGGAAGTTATTCCACCCCTTGTGTTGAATAACTTTCCTGGACGTGTCCTTTCGGCAGCTCCAGAGTGCGGAAGGGGCTGGGGGGGGGGGGGAAACTTAATTCCCCGCAGCCCGACCCTGGCCAGATCAGTGGTTGGGCTGCGGGAATTAATGTTTTGTGTGTCAGTCGGCATCACGGCATTTAAATGGAGCAACGGCGCCATGGCAACATGACACCAGGGCTGGCCCATCCATTGAGCAAGAATGTTTTTTGCACAAGGCCCCGCGTTTCAGGGGGCCCCGTGCAAAGAACATTCTGCTTTTCTGAAAATTACATTTAAAAAAAAAAGCTGGCTCTGTGGCTGCTGCTGCTGCCGCCGCGGCAGAGTGCAGTGTCCCGCGGGGCCCCCTCTGCGCCGGCTGAGCCCTCTGCCCGGCTTACAGATTCGCGAAGGGAAAGTGTCTCTCCCTCGCGTCTCTGTTAAGCCCGCAGGGGCTAATGGGAAATTTCCCATCAGCCCCTTTAGACGCGAGGGGTTGATGGGAAATTTCCCATTAGCCCCTGCGGGCTTAACAGAGACGCGAGGGAGAGACACTTTCCCTTCGCGAATCTGTAAGCCGGGCAGAGGGCTCAGCCGGCGCAGAGGGGGCCCCGCGGGACACTGCACTCTGTCACGGCGGCAGCGGCAGCAGCCACAGAGCCAGCTTTTGTTTTTTGGGCTGGGGGGGGGCTTGAATTGAAATGGACTCATGGAGGGGCTAGAACTGAAAGTAGGCTCATGGGGGGGCTTGGACTGGAATTGGTCTGAGTGGAGGGGAGCTATGATTTGACATGGGTTGATGATGGGGCTAGGAAATGACTAGAAGTGGGCTGATGGGGGGGCTAGGCTTGAAAATGAGCTGATGAAGGGACAGACTGAAAATGGATGGGGGAGCTAGGACTGGAAATGGGTTGATGGTGGGCTAGGACTGGAAATGGGCTGATGCAGGGACGAGAAGGGAATGGATGCTGGGTGAGACTGGAACTAGAAGGGAGCTGATGTTGGGGGAGGATTAGAATGGGATGGGGCTGGGAGAGTAAAATGGAGAGGGGAAAAATATTTTGTGTGGGAGGGATGAAAAATCTACAATTGGCCTGGTATTGGGAGAGTAAGTGGGGATTGAGGATGGAGGGGTAAAATTTGTGTGGATGAAATAGGAATGAGGAAAGAGCAAAAGGAGAAAGATTAGTATGTTAAAGCAGATGTAGAGAGAGAGAATGGAAAAAAAAACTAGAAGAGAGAAGAAAGAACAAATGGACAGCAGACGATGGACAGTTAGCAGAAAACATGAAGAAACCAGAAGAAAGTGGCTGGAGCAATTGCAACTGAAAAAAAATGCACAAAAGGTAGAAATATCTCTTTTTTTTTAAATTTATTAACTGGAATATGAAACTTCTGGGAAATGTGCATCATTAACGTCTGTGCTTTGTTTGGTACAAGAGGAAATTAATTTATAGTTTTATTTCTACAGTGTTGTTGTACATTCCAAGTTTGGCTTTTGGGGTTCCCAGTTTAATTATTGCCTTCCTGTTTCTAAATTGTGATTCCTTGTTTGGTGATGGTCTATGTTCTGCATGTGTAACTGAGCTGAGGTATTCTGTTTATGTAATTCCTATTTGACATTGCCACTTGTTCTCTTTCCCCAGTATTCTCTGAAATGTATTGGTTTAATATTTGCAGTGTTGCCTTTTGATAGTTAGAGTATGGTGCTTTGTGAGTCCTGGTAATGCTGTCAGGATACGGCGGGTTTGCTATGGGTTCTAAATGGGCAGCGTTTGTAGTAGTTTCTAATGTGCCTGGCGGTTGGCACTGGATTATAGTAATGTAGAAATCTTTTAGTCTTTCTTTATCCATACACTCATTAAGAGACATGTTTACTAAAAGTTAGTGTATGGTAACATTATGCAAATATTTATGCAAATAAGGCCACTTATGCAAATGAGGCCCCGCACCGAGTCTCCGCACATGGCCCCGCACCCCCCTTGGGCCGCCCCTGCATGACGCCATGGCGCCGCGACTCCATTTAAATGCCCTGACTGAGTTAGTCGGTCTGAATCGCAGTCCTGGCCTGCACGTACAGTGCTGTTCGCCATTCTGATCCCGTGGGGCTAGACGTGCACGTGGGATCAGAATTGCAATCTCCTTTGTATGTCCAGCTCAGCCTGGATGTATAAAGGAGATTTACTTCTGGGACAGAATCGGGCCCCAAGGGGTAAGTTTAGCTCAATATAGTCTTGGAGTTGTAACTGAACTGTTTTTTCTATGATTTTTGATAGGAACAACATGATCAAGATAGGTCTATATCAGGGGTCACCAACCTGCGGCCCGCGGGCCGCATGCGGCCCACGAGGTCCCTTCGTGCGGCCCGCGAGGCTCTACCCCGGTTAACATTATGTGCGGCCCGCCAAGGATTCCCACCATTGTATCCACGCGCTCGCAGCTCACCGACGACCACCTGCAAGCGTCCCTTCTCCTGTCAGTGTCATCTGTGAAGCCGGACTTTAAGCATTTGTCTGCTAGCATGAATCATCAGCCATCTCATTAAATTCAATAAAGGTGATCAGCCATTGTTTTCATAATTTTGCGTTTGTTGTTTTTTTTCGCGGGGGCGGGGAGAAGGGGGGTGCGGCCCGCGAGGCTCCCGGTAGTCAGCTGTGCGGCCCGCGGCCCTCTGGAGGTTGGTGACCCCAGGTCTATATGAACTAGGATGGTGTTTGTCAGCAGTTGCTGATTTTAGAATTGGTCGTATTAGTGCTCGTTTTAAGGCTGATGGCATGTGACCTTGTCGTAATGATTGATTAACCATTTCTAGGATTCTTTTGTTGCTTTAAGCCAGCTAACTGGGCAGGGGTTACTGGGTGATGTGGTAGTGTTAACAATAGTTATTGTGTTCTTGAGATGCTTTTTGTCAATACAATGGAACATTGACCATGTGACTTGACCAGTGTGGTTGGAATCATTGGGTTGTATGCTAGGGGAGTTATGGGGGATATCATCCTTGAATGATGGGTCAAGTTTCTCCATAAAATAATTTGCTAGAATTTGGGCGCGTGTAACTATTTTGTCTTCATCAGGCGCGAGTGTCCTTGTTAATGATTTAACGATGGAAAATAGTTCTCTCGGCCCGTTGAGAGATTTTTTGAGTAAGGTAGTGTGGTACTCTTTTTTTCTTCTGTTTATGGCTTCCTTGTAAGCTTTTAGTGTAAGCATGTATTGTTTGTTGTCATTTTTTGTTTTAGTTTCCTTAATTCAGTTGTGTACCACATTTTCGTAGTTGTTATAAAGCAGTACAGAGAAACCAAACTATTCACATCTGCTTGATCTTAAAAGCTGAGCACAATTATTTGGCTTAAATTGGTGCTCTGCTTATTTGTCTGTTAGGTCCCGTTCATAGGATGGTGCCATAATATTCCTCTGACCTAACTCACTAGGTCCCTCCTATGTTCCCCCGGCATGTAGAGCCCCTCCCTCCCCTCCCTCTATTATGCCTTCCTCCCTCCTCCTTCAAACCCCTTTACCCGTTCGATAGGCTTCACCTCGCTACCCCCCGCCCCTGAATGCAAGAAGGGAATTTGTAATACAGTTTAAAATACAACATCAACAATAGTCACACCAAACCCCCTCCCCTTCCTGGAGTTAGCCCAGCCTCACATTAGCCCACCTTTATAATGCTTACCCTCCACCTCCCCAAACACCATTACTATATAACATACATTCCCTTCACATAACAACTTAATTAACCCCACTGTATTCCTTACCAAGAGAACCATAAAACAATATAACATTGCTCATATGGAGTCTCTTTGGAGGCTTCGCAGTTAGAGTCCCAGCAACATTAATCTCCCAAGGCCTCCCCGATAACCTTCCCTCCAATGTCCACCCTCAACCCCTTGCTCTTTGATCACCTCGGATAAATATTAGGTCCAGCGTGCTGGTATCACAATCCTATCTCAGCCATTATTCCTTCACCCCGGTTGTAGCAGCCAAGCAGTATGCAGCTTTCACCAGCGCTTCTTGCAGAACTCAATAGCGTCCACCGGGGTAGAAAAGACATGCTGCGCCCCGTCACACTCCACTTTCAACTTGGCTGGCTACGCTAGAGTGAATCTAAGGCCATGCTCCACCAACATACTACACACCTCCTTATATGCTCTCCGTCGCATGGAGACTCCAGCCGAGTAATCTTGAAAAATTAAGATTTTACTGGCATTCTCACCTCCTCTCCTTTGCTGACGCACGGCCCGCAGCACACACTCCTTTTGGTAAGCATTTAGGAATCGGGCTATCACTGTACGTGGTCGCTTATCCGCCGGCCTGTGCTGTCCCAGCCTGTGGACTCTCTCCAAGACTATTTTCCCCACTCCTTCCTCCATCTGCAAGTTGGCCGGGATCCATTTTTCCAGGAACTGTTTCAGCTCCCACTCCACTACTGATTCTTCAATACCTATAAAACACAGATTTTTCCGCCTTCCGCGGTTCTCGAGATCCTCGAGTTTCTCCGCTTGTTTCTTTACCGTCTCCTCCATACTTTGGAGCCGTGCCAAGGCCTGAGTCTGCACTTCTTCCATTGAACTGATGCGTTGCTCAGCCTGCTCCACTCGACCAGTGAAGTCCGTCACTGATTGGACCACCGCCGACATTTGAGCAGCCAGACCACTCAGTCTATCCTTCAGGGCTTGAACCACTGCTTTGGAGACCTCAGCTACCATAGCTCCAGTAGCGTCCATGATCGGGCTCTCCGCTCTACTTTCCGCCATCTTAGCTTCCGCTACTTGAGGCTTCTCGCGCTTTGTGCTTTTCGTCGCCATGGACCCTGGAAGTGTATTGCGGGGTATAACTGCTCCTCTTTCACCTTTGTAACCTCCCCTCAGCTATTCCTCCAAAAGTATTCTCTGCTGGGCAAAGTTTAAGCGTCGGGGAGGGAGACGGGCTTCGGAGCTAGGAGAGTTGCGTCTTTCCTAGCCCACCATGCCACCGGAAGTCCCGGATGGTGCCATAATATTAATCATAGACTGTTAAAATGTCATGACAATGTTGCTAGCAATGCCACCAACAATGTTCCCTCTGAACTGTGCTGGGATGCATTAGACGAACTATTGTAAGCTCTATGAGCAGGGACTGTCTCTTACATGTCTGTGCAGCGCTGCGTATGACTTGTAGCGCTATACAAATGCTCAGTAGTAGTAGTAGTAGTAAATGGTCAACTAGTGTTGAAGGACTACCAAAAGAGACAGCTACAACTGGAAAAAAGGTCTGCATTTGTAAGCATTTATCTTCTAGAATATACTCTAAATCTTGGGGAAAAGGAAATTCTTTGGGCTAAAGCTGATAAATCTGTGTATTTTACAATTCAGTGTTTTTGCTGAGTCAGTCAGAGTACTACCAGAGAGCTTTTCATTTAAATCAAATCAGAGTATAGCTTAGCATAAAAGTAGAAAAAAAATTGTTTCTGAGAACAAAGAAATAAACTTGTTTCTAGTGACCTTTACAAATTGGCCTTCCAGTTAGGAGGCAAAAGATCTGTGAAGTTGTCTTAAATAGGTGTTAAAGGCAAAGACAGATCAAAGGGACAATTTGAAAGGCCCCCTCTATCAAACCATGGGCTTTGTGAATGACACAGAAAATTGGTAATACTTTACCTTAGAAACACAGGTCAGGGCGCTATGTGGCAAGTCAGTTTTTATTAAGTCTTCTTTCCCTCCCACCCACCCCCGTGATAATCTTAGCTTTATAGGCTCTTAAATCTATTAAAGGGAAGGAGGTGCCCATATTCACTTTCAGGTGTGGCTGATTATCCTCATCAGGAATACATTAATTAAGGACCTGAGATTAATGAGGTGAACAAAATCTATTAAATGTTTTAGTATAGTTGTATTAGTATAAGTATCTCCACCAAACCTAAGTAAGCAAACAACTTAAATACCTAAACAAAACTTTAAAACTAAGATGCAGACAGCAGTCCAGCAGTGAGATGGGGGATTTCCAGTCTTTTGCATTGAGTGTCACATGTATGGTTTTCAACCAGTTGGTGAGGGGTCTCATGTGTGCGCTAGGTGCAAGGAGCTCTTTGCTCTCAGGGAATGAGTCTGATCTCTGGAAGCTAGAGTAGCAGACTTGGAGGACATAAGAAAGACAGAAAGGTATATAGATGAGACCTATAGGGATGTAGTACTGAAGTCCCACCTCCAGACTGGCATCCTCCCTGTTGCCATGGAGGAGAGAGGACACGAGACAGGAGAGCATCACCCTGATGTTGCAGTTTTGACGGTCATTCTTAATGTCCCTCGGTTTCAGAGGTCCAGACATTCCCCCTCTGTCATCTGATCATTCGTGATCTCCAGCCTCTTCCCTGTTCTCTTGAGTGTGTATTCTCCAAATCTCATACTGAAACCAGAACCATTGCACCTTTTCCCATCTATGTTGTGAGTAAGCCGCTAATCGACTCATTGTATAGCTATATTAAAATCTGTGTAGTATTTCCCCTTTTGTGGGAATTTTCACACCCTCCATACCCCAGCCAATGCCATCCTCGCTGCCGACATCATCTGGACTGCAAACACCCCTGTGGGTTCCTCCCCTCCCCCCTCAGCCTCCTTAAACATGAGTATAAATTCAGCAATGTTGTCCATAACCATCCCCATCACCTCCTTATGGATTCCCACTGCCACATTCCAATATTCCTGCACCTTGGGGCACCCCCACCACATATGCAGATAATCCCCCTTTTGTCCACAACCCTACCAACAGCTGAACAGCCATCACTGGCCCATCTTCTCATTTTCTGTGGTGTTAAATATACCCTGAACATCACCTTCCAGCAGTGCTCCTGCATCACCGCCGAACCCACTACTCTCACCACCCCTTGAAAAATCTGTCCCCAGGTATTCTCATCCCACTCCACTCCCAAATCTCATTCCCACACCTCCATAAAAGTGCCCTTACCTCTCAGCTGGAGAAGTTGCTGATATATCAGCCAATTGTCTCTTCATGTATTTACTTTTGTTCACCATTTTCTTAAATTCAGTAGTTCCCTTCTGTGCCCCACTTACCGTCATCTTTCCCCTTAAGAAATTCACCGCCTGCAGGAATGCAAAGAAGCCTCCTTTTCCCATCTCGTAACTGCATTGAAGTGTTTCAAAGTCCTTAATCTCTCCCGCTTCCATTATAAATTGCCCCCAGTTTATCAAGCCCTGGTTTTCCCACACCTTAAAGCCTTTCAGGCTCATTCTATCCCGGATGTAAACCCCTTCTGTATGTCCAGTTTGACCGGATGTACAGAGGGCGTCGCGATTCTGATTCCGTGGGGTACGTCTAGCCCCGCAGGATCAGAATCACGATCAGACCTGTACGTGCAGGCCCGAACTGCGATTCAACCTGGCCTGCACATACAGGCACTGCCCAACTAACTCAGTCAGGGCTTTTAAATGGAACCGCAGCTCCACGGCATTCAGTTGCAATGGCACAGCGGCTCCATTTAAAAGCCGTGATGCCGGCCACTGGAAAAAACTGTTTATTCTCCGCAGTCCGACCCCCAATTTGGCCTCCCAGGGCTGCGGTCGGGCTGTGGGGAATGCTTTCTGCCCCCTGCCGCCCTTTCCCAGCCCCAGGTCCAGGTAAGTTATTCCATCTCGGAGGTGGAGTAACTTCCCAATTCAAGTCACCGGCCCTGGATGTACAGGGCTGATATTAGAATCGGCTTTGTACGTCCGGGGCTGGTGATCACACACTGCCCACCTAACGCCGCCCCAAATCCTCCTCTTTTCCGCCCCCATCTAGCGTCCCTGTACAACCGGCGACAGAATAATCCCCTTTGTCTCCCACCTCGGCGCAAAACTCCTCATTTTCCGCATACGCTGCAGATATAAACCCACTCCCCTTACCAGTCTAGAGTGTACGTTCTTCCAAATCTCTCTGGTGAATTGTGCGAAGGGATGATCTACAATCTCCTGAATTGCCCCTCCCCCTTCCACCCAAATCCCACTCCGCAGGTGCCCATTCATCGACCCCATTCCATTTCCACCCAGTGTTTATCCCCTGTCTTTTCTCCCCATTCAACCATACCTTGCAACTGCGCTACCTGATAATAGCCTTGCAGGTCAGGGACCCCCCATGCCCCCTCCCGTCTTTGCCAAGACATTACCTGTTTTTTACCCTGGGTGGCTTTCGTTTCCAGATAAACCCAAATATTCTACTTTGACATCTTCTAAGGAACAGATCAGGTACCGGTATGGCCAACATCTTTAATAAAAACAACAGGCGTGGCAGTACATTCATCTTAGCAATTGCACTCCTATCCCCCAGAAGAAATATGGTTTATCCCATAACTCCAGGTCTTGTCTTATCTGCCGCCGCCGGGAAGCATAATTGAAGCTAAATAGTCCCTTTAGATCACGCCTAACTGAATACCCAAGTATAGCATCGCATTCCTCCCCCGTTTAAACGAGAAAGCGGCTTTCAGTCACACAACTGACACACAACTGTACTGCCCAATCACCCTCATCAAATTAGGCAGGGTCACCAGTGACTTACTCACAACATATATAATATCACCTGCATATAGACCCATTTTGTATTCCTTATCCCCCTACTTCTACTGTACTTCCTGTATGTCCACTGAGGCCCTGACTGCCACTGCCAACGGTTCTATTACCATCGCAAACAACACTCCACTCTGTCAAATGCTTCTTCAGCATCGACAGCTACCAGTACAGTAGGTTCGTTCCATTTTTGGACCCTCTGTACATTGCCCCACGTATGTTGTCCCGGTATATACCCAGCCTGATGGACTCCTATAAGCCTGGGGAGGAAGCGCTGCCCCTGTTACGCTAAAGGTTTTGCCAACATTTTTGTATCTAAGTTAATCAATGAGATGGGTCGGTGAGATCCACATACCGTCATGTCCTTCTCAGGCTTTGGCAGCACAGTTATGCCCACCACCGCCATGGTCTCCGGGAGTTGCCCCCCCATGCACTACGGCATTAAACATCATTGCCATAATTTCCACCACCTAACCTCCAAAGACTTTATAAAAGTATGCTGTAAACCCGTCCAAAACTGGAGTTTTCCCTTCTTCAAACTCCGAATAGCTACCATAACTTCCTCCTCTGTTATATCTTGCCCTAAAAATTCCCAGTCTACCTCCTGTAACATTTCCATCAGAAGATCCTGTAAAAATTTCTGTCTTACCTCTTCCCCCCCCCGTTACTTCTGATAAAACTCCACAAAAGCCTGCTGTATCTTGTCTCTGGTGAACTCCATATCTCCTTGCCCATTTTGGATCTTCAGAATACTCTGCTGAACCCTCCGAGCCCTCAATTTTCAGACCAGCCACCTCTCTAGCTTATTTTTATGTGTATAATTATGTTGTTGCAGTTTCTGTAGTCAAAAGGCCCACTCCTCCATATATAAGTCCCTCAGGGCTTCTCTAATCCTCCCCTTCTCTTTTAATGGCCACTGTCCCCCTCCCTCTTCTATCTATCAGACCAGTAGGCCAACTCGGTGCACAGCTTTTCTTCAGTCTTCCCTCTATCCTTCTTCTTTTACATCCCTATCCATATTAGCTCTCCCCATATAAAAGCCTTAAAACTATCCCACACAATGTCCAATCCCAT
This sequence comes from Ichthyophis bannanicus, assembly GCA_033557465.1. Lineage (NCBI taxonomy): Eukaryota > Metazoa > Chordata > Amphibia > Gymnophiona > Ichthyophiidae > Ichthyophis > Ichthyophis bannanicus. The sequence goes on from CM066033.1 coordinate 104,565,508, forward strand.
CCCTGGGGTACAATTATCTTGAAAAAATCTCTTACTGGCTGCTTTTCCTACTGTTTTTGCAATCGTTAAGGAGAGATTCATTGACAGGGTTATTCCGAGGCACAAATAGCGGGGATCTCTGCTATTTGGTCCCTCTGCTGACCCCAACTAACTTCCCTGAACGTTGTATGGGAAGGTTAGACAGGGGCGGGAAAGGGGCAATGTGGGGGCAGAGTTAGGGAGGGCAGTGGGCAGACTGTTTCCCCAGATGTACAGGGCCGATTCTATTGTTGTCCCTGTATGTCTGGGGCCGGCTGCCTCTGAGGTGCAATAAGTTCCCTTTGTTGGCGGGGGATGGCAAGCTCAAGGCGCAGCAAAGGTGTGAGGGGGCAGAGGAGATTCCCTGCAGCCTGACCCTGGCCTTGGGAGGCCAGATCAGGGGTCAGTCTGCGGGGAATGAAGATTCCTGTCCAGCGGCCAGGGATCGTGGTTTTTGAATGGAGCCGTGGCGCCATGGCAACTGGATGCCATGACGCCACGGCTCTGTTCAGGAGCCCTAACTGAGGTAGCCGGACAAGGCCTGTATGTGCATGCTGACCGGAATCGGGGTCCCGGCCTGCACGTACCGGCCTGGATGCGATTCTGATCCCGCGGGGCTAGACGTGCCTCACGGGAGCAGAATCCCATCTCACTCTGTGCATCCGGTTCTGACCGGGCGCACAGAGGGCCAGAATGTCCAGAACAGAATTGGGCCCCATGTCTCCAGAATTGAAGATCTTCATCCTTCATTCGCTAGTCTATGGTTACCACAACAAAGGCATGATTGGACCATTCAGTCTGCCCTACTTCCACTTCCTGGACTTAGGGGAGGAAGGCACCATCAATGAAAATCATATCTACAGCATGTGCTGTATGTATGATGTACTGGGGAGTAATACATGTAATCTCATTTCCCACCTTCTGCCTCCATACATCCACTAGCCCCAAAGATGCCACCAACCATTCCAGTATATTCTTATGTTTCCCCTTCTCGACCCTTCCACCAACAGAGTTGTCCAGCCATGGATTCAAAGTCAGGTTAAAATACCCCGGAGTATGATAGGGGTTTCAGCTTCCTCTGCCACCCTGGTTCTCAACTTATCAAAAAATGGCCCTTGACCCTCATTAGGAGCATAGACACTCACTATCATTCCTGATTTTGTATTTATCTTACCCTCCCATATCAACCAACGGCCTTCCCCATCTTTATTAATTGTGTGTTCTTCAATATGCAAGTTCCTAGAAAACATGATGCCAAGCACCACCTCCCCCCCCACCGCGCCTTAACTCTATTGACTGCCAAATAGACCAAGGGATATTCCTTTGTTCGAAGCATCTCTTCCTGATTGGATTTCAGATGGGTCTCTTGAATTAGCACTATTTTATTTATTTATTTTTTTTATTTTTTATTAACAATTCTTATATACCGCACTATTAGACATCAGCGCGGTTTACATTAAACAGAAAACATCCAACAGTTTACATCTGTCTGGTCATTACATTTAACAGGAGGTATAACTTGGCGAAATAGGGGAAACTAAATACAATGGTGGTTGTCCGCTCTTTTCCGCCCTCCCTCCCATATTAGGCTATGCTGCTTCTGCCAGGATGTTAAACCCTTAACATTTAGTGATAGAACCGCTACCCAGTTTCCTCCCCTCCACCAACAAGGCACCCCGCTGCCATCCCCCTCCACCCCTATTATACCCACCCTCCCTCTACACCCTTCGCTGTCCCAGATGTCTCCTTCCACAAAAGGTGACTCACCAAGCCCCAGGCCTTCTCTGGCCTGCCTTCTGCTTTCATCACTCAATCCCACCCTTCTCCCTCCCCACCCCTGATATAGCCCCTCATTCACCATTCTCTCTTTTATCTTTGCAGTCACTCAGTTATCAACACCTTCGTCTCAGTTCACCCACCCTACTGCAGATCTCTCCTTCATCATGCACAGTCCCCCATTCATTCACCCTCCCATGTCAAACTTATCACCCACCTGCCATAAAGTTCATATTGTCACATATGTCATATATAGTCATAGGTAAGCCAAGAAAGTCTAGAGAGTCTCGGGCCACATTTAGCAGCCATCTTCCCCCCTAGGACACGTCCTTTGATGTTTATGCTCTGCTGTTTCCTCTCTTCCTCTGCAGATCCCTTCAGCTTCTTGAAGTACTTGGGCTCCCAGTACTCCCTGGTAGGTCTTTGAAGCCCATCTCCTGCATTGATGCCCTCTGATCTTCCTCCATTGTCGCTCGCTAGATAATCCCATTTTTTGTGAAAGCAAGTCCTTGAGGGTAAAGCCATCAATATCTCACATTCTCCTGTCACATTAAGGTGGTATAGCCACACAATGCTCACCGTCTAGCCAACGTGGCTGAGGCCAGGTCTGCAAAGACTGCAATGGTATGCCCCCCTCCAGCAAAATTTACCTTACTTACACATTTGGGGAGCTACACATTCCTTTGTACCATAATTATGAAGGTATACCACAATGTCTCTTTACTGTTGGTTTTTGGACGGGCCTAGAGTCCTGTGAGCCCGATTTATTTTTATCTTATCCACTGCGGTCCCTTCCTGTTCATTGCTCAACGTTTGCCCAAAAAATTCTCTTGCCACTGTAGCAGTCAGAAAACTCCTCTCCCTCCTGGACACCTTTTATATGTAGATTTTGTCTCCACAACCTGTTTTCCAGGTTCTCTCTCTTTAAGGCAAGCTCGCTTTTCTCACTCTACAGCCTGAGCAGCTCTGACCGCAACTCATCCACAGCCATCCCCATCTGCTCAACCCGGCCTTCCAACTCCTCCTAACTCCGCTACCTCTGATCTGAGGCCTGCAACCATATCCACTACTTCCTTCTTCAAACCTGTGATGTCTTGTTGAACTTTAGCGAACCATCGCTGCATTTCTGCTCTGGTTATTTGTCCTATCTCATCCACTCTGGCCGCCCCCTCTATTTCGGAATCCATTTCATTGTGGTCACTCTGCTGTGCCCGGATGCCCACCATCTTTCCACCTGGTTGTTCCTGCAATTTAGCTTTGTGGTAAGGAAAGTCTTTTAAATATGCAGTTTTTCTCCACATTGCAGCCATGCTCAGCACTCGGCTAGGCACCACCACCGGCTGGAGGGTAAGTGATGGAATTTCATTCTCTTTTGCCACCACTTTGCAGGTCCAGTCCCCGGAACTCCTCACTTATACAGCCATGCAACACAATGACATCACTTCTTCAAAACCAAAGATATTATAATGCCTTTCTATCATTCCATAGCGCGACCGCACCTTGAATATTGTGTTCAGTTCTGGTCACCGTATCTTACAACCTTTACATTGATCAAGAAGCAACAGTTCAAACGGAACTAGGAGAAACTGAATGGTTTAAAATCAGCAAAGGTGTACAACTCTACCTCTTTAATTGATATGCAGTACAAATCATCAGAGAAGCAGGACTGTATGAAGACAACCAATGTGTGAAAATTGGTGGAAGACTCATCAACAACCTTCACTATGCTGATGATACCACATTACTGGTTGAAAGTGAAGATGATTTGAAACATTTGCTTCTCAAGATCAAGGGATATAGTCTTAAAATGGGTTTGCACCTTAATGTTAAGAAGACAAAAATCATGACAACTGGCAAAATCAATAAGTTAATCATTGATGGAGAAGAAATTGAAATAGTTGACAGCTTTAACTTACTTGGATCAACAATCAATAAAGAAAAGACTAGCAGTCAAGAAATCTGACAACGTATTGCTCTTGGTAGAATGGCCATGAAGGACCTAGACAAGATCCTCATGAGCAGAGAAGTCTCTCTCCATACAAAGATTCGACTTGACCAGGCCATGGTATTTTCAAAAGTCATATGGATGCAAAAATTGGACAGTGAAAAAGATAGACAGGAAGAAAATTGATGCCTTTGAATTATGGTGCTGGCGACAAATATCGTGTAGACCATGGACTTCCCGAAAGCAAACCAGTTAAAACAAGAGGAGATCAAACCTAAGCTTTCCTTAGAAGCTCAGATGACAAGACTTCGGCTTTTATACTTTGGACATATCATGCGAAGAGAAAGATTATTGGAGAAAATGCTTGGCAAGGTAGAAGGTCACCGTAAAAGAGGAAGGCCAGCAATGAGATGGATCGATACAATATCAGCAGCTATGGATACCACTCTATCAACAATGAGCTGCTTGACTGAAGACCGAACAAAGTTTAAGTCAACTAACCAGAGGATTGCCAGACGTCAACACTGACTCGATGGCACTTAACAACAACAACATCTTAGAAAGGATATAGCAGAATTAGAAAAGATATAGAGAAGAGCCACCAAAATGGGAAAGGGGATGATAGGATACCCCTATGAGGAGAGGCTTAAAATGTTAGGGCTCTTCAACCTGAAAAAGAGACGGCCGAAGGGAGATATGATAGAGGTCTATAAATTAATGGATGGAGTGGAACTGGTAAACATAGTTTGATTGTTTACACCATCAAAAACTAGAAAGCTTAGGGGACATGCATTGAAGCTACAGTATAACCCGTTTAAGACTAATAAGAGAAAATATTTTTTCACTGCAAAGATGAGGTGAAATATTGCCTGCCTCCTCTTTTTCTTGTGTTGCACTGCATGCAGAGCCTGGCTTGTTGGGATTCAATTTAATCTACAAATTTTTTCTTCAAGTTTATTATAATTTATTCTGTACTTGGTGAGGGTCTAACAATGTTTTCCCTGTGTAACTGAGACCAAATGTTCTGTTAGCATGGAGTTTCTATGTCCATGCAGGTCATGCCCCCTCTGTTTATTGAAGTATTATTGATTGATTTCATCCTCTTGCTATAAACATAAGAACATAAGATATGCCATACTGGGTCAGACCAAGGTCCATCAAGCCCAGTATCCTGTTTCCAACAGTGGCCAATCTAGGTCATACGTACCTAGCAGTTCTCCAGGACCAAGCAGGAAGTCAGTCCTCACATATGGGTGTCATCGATGCCGTTGAAGCCCCAGCGGAGCATTTCCCCAGCTTTCTATGAAAGCCTTAGGGAATGCAGGCACGCATGCGCGGTTCCCTTCCCGCCTAAAGGTGCCATCTTACCTCAGTCTCTCTTTTTCCGAGAAGCCAAACGGACGTGTGTCCTATCATCCCGGATAAAAGTTTGATTTTTTTCGGCGATTCTCGCTATTTTTTCTTCCCGGTTCGACGCTGGTTTCCCTCCCGCCGGGTTCGGCACACCGGTATCGAGCCCGATTTTTCTTTTTCGGTTTTTGCCCTTCGTGGCTGGCGTTCACGCCCTTTTTTGATTTTTCCCTGGAAGGCCGGTCCTTTGACCTCGCGGGGACTCTTTTTTCCCCCATGGCTTCCAGCGGTTTCAAAAAGTGTGATCGGTGTAAGAAGTTGATGTCTCTCACCGACACACACGACTACTGCCCTCGGTGCCTCGGTCCTGATCACGACCCTAAGATGTGTGGACCATGTGGGAAGATGTCTTCCAAGGCACTGCGAAGTCGCCAGCAGCATAAAGAAAGGCTTTTCTCAGACTCAGCCTCCGGCTGGGCCCGGACCTCATCTGAGGCCTCGACATCTCGGGATTCGAATCCCGAGCGCCGTCGAAGTTCCTCGTACAGGGGGTCCCCCAACCGGGAATGCAAGAGGAAGAAGGGGCTCATGAAGGCATCATCGGAAGAGGTCCCTGGCTCCTCGAAGGCCATGTCTCAGACCCCCGACCGTCGTGGAACAAGAGAAGCCTGCCAAAGTTCCTCGCGTGGAGCCGGAGTCTGCTGGACACGTAAGCCCTGTGATCCTCAAGGACTCTCCTCCCAGAGAACCGACGTTGGGCCCGGCGCCGCCGGGGCCCGAGTCGGTGGCTGCTGCGTCTCCTGAGCTGAGTCTCAGGATGACAGCCTTGGAGAGCAGACTGTCTGCCTTCATGGAGCAGCAGCGGGCACTGATGGCCAGCCTGTCTGGCGCATCTGCCCCGACCACCAGGACATCGACATCGAAGTCGACCCCGGAGACCGAGCCGATACTCGAGTCCATCATGGCTCGAAGTCGACCTCGGTCGCGGTCTCCCTCGACCTCCCGTTCGGGACCGAGGGCGTCGACGCCGGTGCCTCCGGCGTTGGGGCGGGTGCTCAGGGGCCCCGCGGGGTCGGATCCTGACTCTTCATTGGACGAGTCCGCATGGGAGACGGAGGATGAGGAGTCCCCCGACACTTTCAAGACTCGGTGCGTCCCCTCGGACTCACCGCAGTCTGAGCCCCGGAGTAGATCCTCTCCGCAGGAGACCCGGTTCTCGGAGTTTGTCCGGGATATGGCCACCGCGTTGGCTATTCCGGCGGACCCCGAGGAAGAGCCTCGAGCTGAGGAGCTCTAGGCCCTGCAGTACGACTCTCCTCCGAAGGAGGCCTTTACTGTCCCGGTTCCTCCGATGCTGGAACGGCTCCTCTTCCGAATGTGGGAGGCACCGGCCTCGGCGCCAGTCCTAAGCAAGCAAGTCGATTCGATTTATCGACTCCGGAAGAGCCCTGGCTTTCAGAAGGCGCAGCTACTACACCATTCAATGGTGGTGGAATCGGCCATGCATCGTCTGAAAAGCCAGAAGATGCACTCTGCGGTGCCCCCCGGCAGGGAGGCCCGGAACCTCGATGGTGTGGGTAGAAAGTGCTTCCAGGACTCGATGCTTGCTTGCCGTGTCCAGTCTTACCAGCTGTACATGGGCATGTACTTGAGAGACCTGGACAAGGAGTTGGCTGGGTTCTCTGCTGGTCTCTCCTGGGAGCCCTTGCAGAGATTCAAGTCCTTGTCCTCGGGGATTCGGGACTGCTCAAAGTTTATGTCCCGCGCCGCCTACGATGGCTTCGAGGCTTCGGCCCGAGTTGCGGCAGCCAGCATTGCGGCTCGATGCCAGGCATGGCTGCAGTCATCGGACCTCGAGCCATGGGTTCAGGACAAGTTGGTCGATGTCCCTTGCCGAGGTGAAAACCTTTTTGGCAAGCCCATGGCCCAGAAGGCCGCACAGCTCGAGACTAAGCACCTTACAAGGACGAGGCTGTCTAGGAAGACCTCTGCCCCTTCTCACAAGAAGAAGGCCTCGGGTAAGAAGCCCTTTTACCCGAGGAAGGGCACTGCCTACAAACAGTACCCTCAGTATCAGGCTGCCCAAGCTGCCCCCCAGGGTCAGCAAGCCAAGGGGCAGGGTAATGGGCCCCGTAAGCAGAGGACCCCCAAGCCTCCGGCCCCTGCTCCCACTCAGCAGGGTGGGGGTTTTTGACTCCTTGAGCGTAGCCTCTCAGTCCCTGCTCTCCCAACCCTGCACAGGAGGTCGCCTCACCCTCTTTGCCCACCAGTGGCCTCACATCACTGGGGACAGTTGGATATTGAACATAGTCCACAAGGGCTATGCACTGCATTTTCACCAACTGCCTCCGCCATACTTTCCAGGGGAACCTCCAAGGCCTCCCCTGCACACAGACCTTCTCCTTCAAGAGCTTCAAGGTCTGTTGGTGGAAAGGGCGGTGGAACCTGTGCCTCCCCACTTGCAAGGTCACGGATTCTACTCCAGGTATTTCCTGGTGCCCAAAAGAACCGGTGGCCTTCGACCTCTTCTGGACCTCAGGAACCTCAACAAGTTCCTAGAGAAAGAAAAGTTCAAGATGCTTACTCTTGGAACACTTCTGCCCTACCTCCAGCAGGGAGATTGGCTATGCTCCTTAGATCTAAAGGATGCGTACACTCACATCCTCATTCATCCAGACCACAGAAAGTACCTCAGGTTCATTGTGGGAGGAAACCATTATCAGTACAGAGTACTGCCTTTTGGCCTCACCTCCGCTCCCAGGGTCTTTACCAAATGCCTGGCAGTGGTGGCGGCCTACCTGAGAAATCAGGGAATCTTTGTCTTCCCCTATCTGGATGACTGGCTCATCAGGGGTCAGACGTGCCAGGAGGCCAGACAAGCCACCCTCACAACTATTGCTCTTCTTCAAAGCCTGTGGTTTGTAATAAACTTCGCAAAGTCCACTTTGCTCCCCTCCCAGAACTTGGAGTTCATAGGAGCAAGGCTGGACTTTCTACTGGCAAAGGCTTTCTTGCCAGAAGACAGAGCCCAAAGACTGATAAACTTAGCAAACCAGTTTCTCAGCAGGTCACTGGTCTCCGCCAGACTCTGCCTGAGGCTTCTTGGCCTCATGGCTTCGACAGTACATGTGACCCCCAATGCCAGGCTCTATATGAGGCCTGCACAGTGGTGCCTTCGGACTCAGTGGTCACAGGCCACAGGCAGCCTCAGAGACAGGATAAGGGTGTCCAGACAATTTCTGAACTCCCTCAGCTGGTGGTTGCACCCACCCAATCTACTAAAGGGAGTGCCCTTTCAAATTCCTGGGTACACAGTGGTACTGACCACAGACGCCTCCCTGCAGGGCTGGGGAGCTCATTGTCTGAACAAGTGCACCCAGGGCCTGTGGTCTCCTTGGGAGGCTGCACAGCAGATCAATCTCCTAGAACTCAGAGCTATTCGATTAGCACTCAAAGCTTTCTCTCCTACCCTGGCTCATCAATCTGTCCTGGTTCAGACAGACAACCAGGTAGCCATGTTTTATGTGAACAAACAGGGTGGGACTGGGTCCAGACTCCTCTGTCGGGAGGCTCAGGTCCTTTGTTCATTTGCCCTCAAGCACAACATGCTCCTCAAGGCTGTGTAGCTTCCAGGCCAAGACAACTATCTGGCCGACAGGTTGAGCAGGATTCTGCAGCCCCACGAGTGGCAGCTGCATCCTTTAGTAGTTCAGAAGATCTTCCTAAAATGGGGTCTCCCTTTGATAGATCTCTTTGCCAAAGTTCTGCAACTGCCAAAGTTCTGCTCCAGGCAACCGCATCCTCTGAGAATAGCAGCAGATGCTTTTCTGATTCCCTGGTCTCAGGGCCTCCTGTATGCGTTTCCTCCCACGCCCTTGGTGGCCCGAACTCTCTTCAAGATTCTTCAGGAGAAGGCCTCAGTCCTGCTGGTGGCTCCTAGGTGGCCGAGACAGCCTTGGTTTCCACTTCTGCTTCAGCTGGCAGTGGATTCCCCACTGCCTCTGGGGTTGCAACCCGACCTCCTCTCACAGAAGCAGGGTTCTCTTCTGCACCCCAATCTCAAAGCTCTCAATTTGATGGCCTGGAGGCTGCAAGGGTAGTTTTGGCTCCATGGGGCCTACCTCAGGAGGTTGAGGAGGTTGTCCTAGCCTCTAGGAAACAGTCCACTAGGAAAACCTATGCTCTCAAATGGAAAAGGTTTTCTGTGTGGTGTCAGCTACGTACAGAGGATCCTTTCTCCTGTACTGTGCCAGTAGTGCTTCAGTACTTACTGCACTTGTCCAATCAGGGACTTAAGTCCAATTCTGTTCGGGTCCACCTCTCAGCTCTAGCAGCTCACCACTCACTGGTGGAAGGACATTCTCTGTCGGTTCACCCCTTGGTGTCCCGCTTTCTCAGGGGCTTGCTTTTGCTCAAGCCTCCAATCCGTCCTCCTGCTCCTGAGTGGGAGTTGAATGTGGTCTTGCAGCAGCTGACTCGCCCACCCTTTGAGCCGATGGCTACTTGCCCTCTACGCTTCCTGTCCTGGAAGACACTCTTCTTGGTAGCCCTTACCTCGCTAGACGAGTGAGTGAGCTTCAGGACCTAGTCTGTGATAGGCCTTACACTCGCTTTTATAGGAACAGGGTAGTCCTACGGACTCATTCAAAGTTCCTTCCAAAAGTTGTCTCCTCCTTCCACCTTAACCAAGAGGTGGTTCTTCCAACATTCTTCCCTAGGCCTCATGAAAGCCAGGCTGAAGCAGTCCTGCATACCCTGGACTGTAGGAGGGCCTTATCCTTCTATCTTGACCATATGCAAGGACATAGAAGGGCTACTCAGCTCTTCAACTCTTTTGACCCTAGTAGGTTGGGGTTGGCTGTGTCCAAGCGTACCTTGTCCATCTGGGTGGCTGGCTGTATCGCCTGGGCTTACAAGGCGGCTGACCTTCCTTTGCAGGGTCGGGTCACGGCCCACCGTGTCAGGGCAATGGCTGCCTCAGTGGCTCATCTCCGCTCTGTGCCCTTGGTAGACATCTGCAGGACTGCAACTTGGTCTTCAAGCCAGACCTTTGCGGCCCATTACTGTCTGGCGAGGGAGTCCCGTAGGGACAGTGCTTTTGGCCAGGCAGTACTCCGGAATCTCTTTGAGAACATAAGAACATAAGATGTGCCATACTGGTCAGACCAAAGGTCCATCAAATCCAGTATCCTGTTTCCAACAGTGGCCAATCCAGGTCACAAGTCCCTGTTAGGTTCCCAAAAGGTACATGCTGCTTATCTCAGGGATAGGCAATGAATTTCCCCCATTCACTTTAATAATAGTTTCTGGACATTTCCTCCAGGAACTTGTCCAAACCTCTTTTAAACCCAGCTATGCTAACAGCTTTTACTGCATCCTCCGGCAATGAATTCCAGAATTTGATTACGCGTTGAGTGAAAAAATATTTTCTCTGATTAGCCTTAAATGTTCTACATTGTAACTTCATTGCATGTCCCCTAGTTTTTCTATTTATTGAAAGAGTAAAGAACCAATCTACGTTTACATGTTCCATTCCATTAATTATTTTATAGATCTCTATCATATCTTCCCTCAGCCATCTCTTTTTTGAGGTTTAGGCAACTCCTGCCCTCCTGCCCTCTGTTGGGCTACCGGTGGAGGTTGTGTCAGTGAAAAGCCTTTCTTTGGTGCTGGGACTAGAGGGAGTTCTCTTGTTCAGCCTGGGTTCCTCGGTAGCCCAGAGCTAGGGAGTCACCCATATGTGAGGACTGACTGCCTGCTTGGTCCTGGAGAAAGAGTATTGGGGAAAAGAGTAGTTACTCACCTGTAACAGGTGTTCTCCAGGAGCAGCTGGAATCAGTCCTCACAACCCTCCCTCCTCCCCTGGGAGTTGCAGTTGTACATAGTTTAATTTTCTCATTTTTGTGTGCTGTTTTTAGCTATGTCATCTGACTGAGGTAAGATGGCACCTTTAGGCGGGAAGGGAACCGCGCATGCGTGCCTGCATTCCCAAAGGCTTTCATAGAAAGCTGGGGAAATGCTCCGCAGGGGCTTCATCGGCGTCGATGACACCCATATGTGAGGACTGATTCTTGCTGCTCCTGGAGAACACCTGTTACAGGTGAGTAACTACTCTTTTCCCCAATGCTTGTACTGGGTCAAGCATTGATATCCTGGGTCCCTTCTTAATAATGGTTTATGGACTTTTCCTCCAGGAACTTGTCCAAACCTTTTTTAAACCCAGCTACACTAACAGCCTTTACTACATCCCCCGGTAACAAATTCCAGAGTTTGATTACACGTTGAGTGAAAAAATATTTTATTTTATTAGTCTTAAATAGTTTACCCTGTAGTTTCATTGCATGTCCCCTAGTCTTTCTATATTCTGATAACTTAAACAATCGATCTACGTTTACCCGTTCCACTCCGTTCATTAATTTTTAGACTTCATATTTCCCCTCAGCCGTCTCTTTTCCAGGTTAAAGAGCCCTAACCTTTTTAGCCTTCTTCATAGGAGTATCCTTCCATCCCCTTTACCATTTTGGTGGCTCTTCTCTGAACCTTTTCTAATAACGCTGTATCCTTTTTAAGATACGGCGACCAGAATTGCACACAATATTCAAGGTGCGGTCTCACCATGGAATGATATAGAGGCATTATAATATCTTTTGTTTTATTTTCCATTCCTTTCCTTATGATACCTAGCATTCTATTTTCTCTCTTGGCCGCCGCTGCACACTAGTGCGAGGGTTTTAACATGGTATCCACAATAACGCCTAAATCTTTTTCCTGGGTGGTGGTTCCTAAAGTGGAACCTGGCATCGTGTAACCATTGTTTGGGTTGTTCTTCCCTAGGTGCATAACTTTGCACTTGTCCACATTAAATTTCATCTGCCATTTTGATGCCCAGTCTTCCAATTTATCAATATCCTCTTGCAATTTTCCACAATCCTCATGGGTTTTAACAACTTTAAATAGTTTTGTGTCATCTGCAAATTTGATAACCTCACTCGTTATTCCACTTTCCAGGTCATTTATGAATATGTCAAAAAGCAGCAGACCCAGCACAGATCCCTGGGGTACACCACTATTCACCTTTCTCCATTGGGAAAATTGGCTATTTAGCCCAACCCTCTGCTTTCTATCTTTTAACCAGTTCCTAAAGGGATTCACTGTGTTTGTCCCATGCCATTTTTAATTCCATTACTGTCTTTGCCCCCACCACCTCCATTGGGAGGGCATTCCAAGCATCCACCACCCTTTCAGTGAAAAAGTATTTCCTGATGTTACGTTTAAGTTTACCGCCTTGCAGCTTCATTGTATGCCTTCTAGTTTTACAGCTTACCCTTCTTTAAAAATGTTTTTTTGTTTATTAACACCCATTAAGTTTTTAAGAATCTGTATGGGATTGGGGCCTTAGTAACTTTAGATATCTGGGTTATTATTACGGAGTTGTGGCTGTTTAGTTTGGCTGCTTTTCCTCTAGGGATTAATAGAGGGTTTTATCCCCTTTGATCTTCTTCTCCTTAACTGAGGGCTGGTGTGAAATGAACAGTGATTTGTTTTTCCTTAATATTTTACTTTCTTATGTTTGTACTGCTTATTTTGCTTTTCTGGTGCAAGTGGTTATGCTTGTTATATTTTGGATAACTTAATAAATAATAAATTAAAAAACTGGATGTCCCTTTATAAAACTACCCTTCATGAGGACAATAAAGCCATTTTCATGTGTAAACAATGTTTTACCCAATGGAAAAGGGCTTTTTAAAAACTGCCCACCCTTTATGTTGGAGCAGTAAGCAAAACATCCATTTTCTTTTGCTTGAAATTCAGGCACTGGCCAATAAAGTTGCCCTTCTGCAGCCCCGACGATTGCTAGTTTGTTTCTTGCTTTAACCTGCTCTGCAAGTCTTAACTGCTTTGAGGTACAAATGCAAACCCATGAAATATCTATAGAGCGTCGAGATTGCTAATGCCCCCCCCCCTACCCCATAAATCATGATCCTGTTGCTTTTGAAAGGGGAAGGCGAGGAGGATAATTATTTTAAGATAGCTTTCCTGGTCTCCTGTGAGTGCTAGAATATACCAGTTTCACACTTTCAGCATCTAACAGCATCAAATATTAACTTTCCTAAAGGTATGGAAGATTTAGCATCCAATTATCCAAAAACACCTGGGGTTTCTTGAAATGTTGCTTGAGGCAGGATTTCCTGAATCCCCTATGAAGAAACAATTTGCGTTTGTGATAGTTAATTCCTGAAGCTACCTTTAAAATATGCATATCTGTGTAGTATTTCGGTAAACACAACTATTGTAGTGTAGATTATATTTTAAGAAAGGGTACAGTGTGCATGCCATGCACTATTTTACAGTAGAAATAACAGATAGTAAATATCCTTGCAACAACTGACTCTTTTATTAGGTTATTATATGTCCTCTTCTTTAAACTGCTTCCCTATAATTCCCTGATACTCTGGGAAATAGCCAGTGTTGGATCTGGTTGGGCCAGCTTGCTTTTTTCAGCCTGATTTTGGATAAGATCAAGGTATGAGTAATGAGCTAGAAGCCATTTTGTCTTGGCCTGTTGACCCAGACTGAGAACTTGTAAAAGTGGAGGGGGAAGGGAGATTGATATAATCTACCATTTAATTCTATCAGGAAATACAAAATTATTCAGCCTCTAACCAAAGCAGAAGGATTAAATCCCCTGTGAAGTAAAACAGTAGAAAAATAATAATCTACAGTCATGCAATAAAAGGAAGGAATTTATGTAGCAAGGAATTAATTGATTTCTGAAGAGTACCATCCAGTTCATTTGTAGTCTGAGTGGCAATCATATTTTTTTTATGCCATCTGTGGTGTTCAGCGCTGCTTTTTGCATAGAGAGCAGCTCTGAATTTGTGAATAATACAGTCACTGCCAGAAGCTATACACATGGAGCGTGATTCTATAACATCCACCTCTGAGCTGTGTGGGCCTGTGTAGATAATAAACATGGCCATCCCGGACAGAATCCTGGAACCGTATGTGTAGATGCACACGCAGATATAGAATCAGGGTGAAGTCATGCACACTGCTTACCACTGGACACGTCGGTGTGTCAGCCCATCCGTGTGTACCTCTGAAAATGGCTCCAACCATGTGTCCCCCCCAAAAACAGATCCACCCTCATGGACCTGGTCCTCATGCAACAGGAAGCAGGATGGAATGGATATCTCCTCACACCGCAGCCAAATACATATCACACACATCAACATGGTCATCAAACAACCAAATTTCTCAGAGGAGGAGACCAGGCAGCTAGTTCAGATGGTGCTGTAGGAGGAGGAGGTCCTCCTGCCTACAGGGCATCAGAGGCCAGCCCAGGCTGCTGCACGCAGAGGCTGGGCTGGGCCTGCATAAGGACCACCCTTGCATAGTAAGTACATAAAAACACTTGTCAACCAAGGTGGTATTTCAAGTGTTTAAATAAACCATAAACCATTGGAAGAGACATCAGCAGGCAGGCAGCACAGCACACAGACAGAAATAGGCAGGCACAAAGTGAGGGTGAGAGGGCAGAAATGTGAGGGAGCTGTCATATGTAGGATGCATGTATGTGGATCAGCAACAGAATGACTACTACCAAGAACAGCCCTACTAGTGAGCAACCCAAATGTGGCTAACAGGATGCATATCGGAACTTTAGGAAAAACCAGCCTGGACACAAATTGATCAGTCATTGTAGATACCTAGTAGCTGAATAGTGGAAGACAACACATGCTACCTAAACAACTCCTGGAACATCATATATGTAATAACCCATTTTGCACTGCTCAGAGGTGGCCAAGAGATTAAGTCCATTGGAAAGGAATGAAGACAAAACCCAAGGATGTTATCAATGATTACACAGTGTGTTTCCATCATATCAGCATGTAAGCACAGTGTTGTACACTGTCACCCTCACACCATGAAGTCCAACCAAAAAGCAAATACCACGTATAGGAGAAACCAACTACGTAAACAAGGGAAATCAGAACGACCACAGGGGGAACAATGAGCCAAACCTACTGTTACCCTCACACCATGAGACACATAAAAAGGGGTCTGAGAAACCTTGGAACAAACAGTAACCAACATCAAATAAAATGTGAAGTGACATGGCAACAAGGTGTGCTACTGGGATTTGAACCCTTCCCCCTTGTATCACAAGTCAATAGCCTAACCATTAGGCTAGCACCCCATTCTGTCAAGCATCCACACCACAGATGCATGTCCCCAGGTTGATCTGTCAGTCCCTCATGCTAGCTGCCATGGAGTCACGAGCAGTCATATACCCTGAGCACCAATGACAAGTGGGTGCAATAACATCAATAAATCACACAACACACTCATACATGGGAATTACAAAAGCTAGGTAGTTAAAGGCATGGTCCAACTGTATAGGATAGTGACTGTGCATGTTTATGGAAATGAGTGCCAGCTTACCCCTATAGAACCATAAATAATATATAGAACTAGGTATGCATACAGCTGTATGAACATAACACAAATTGTAACTCTTGCTTACTAGTGAACATGAATCAGGGACCATGCTAAATTGCACTCCTCTTAGTCTACGGAGGTTGCAGTGATCTGCCCAAGGCCACAGGAGTGCCAGTGGGAATCAAACCCTGAGTGGCCAAGCTAGTGCTCTAACCACTAGTCTACCCCCTCCTCTCCCTTCCACCCTTACTTTGATGTTGACCAACCATGTGGCAAGAACACAGGCTAGTAGCAGTAGCCATTCGCCAATTCTGTGTATTCCATTAACAGCTGTGACCGAGGAGGACTCTCTGCCACCTTCCCCAGAGGAGGGTGATGCTAATGAAGCCGAAGACCCTGGGACAGAGCTCATGAAGCACCAGTAGCAGCAGCAGCAGAAATATGGAGGCCAGCCCCAATCCAGCCAGCCCCATTGTGCTGTCTAGCCCCTCCCCTTCAGAGAAGGCTGATGTGGAAGAGAAGTGATCACACTTTCAAACATGTCCAGCCCATCTAAAGGGGGAGGGGAGATGATGGAGGAGTTGGAGGTTGTGGAGGTGGGGCTGGAGCTGGTGAGGCCAGGGAGGAGGGTGAGACAGATGAGGAGGGTATGTGGACCCTGTTTCTGGTGCCACTGGAGGAGGGGGATTTGCAGGGGGACAAGAAGAGGGATGATATGGAGGCTGGGGTGGGGCCCAGTGATGCTAGTGGGGACATGGAGGAGGCTTGATTTGGGCAGGGTGATGAGAGTGGGGAGGGTGAGAGGGTTCGGTCAGGGCAGGGTGATGGGAGCGGGGAGGGGGAGGATGCAAAGGTGGTGCTGGAGTATGGAAATGGGGAGGGTAGGGAGGCTTGGTTGGGGCAGGGTGATGGGAGTGGGGAGGTTAGGAGGCTTGGTCAGGGCAGATTGATGGGAGTAAAGAGGGTGAGGAAGCTTGGTTGGGGCAGAATGATGGGAGCAGGGAGGGTGAAGAAGTCTTGTTGGGGCAGAGTGATGGGAGCATGGAGGGTGAGGAAGCCATGTTGGGGAAGAATGATGGGAGCAGGGAGGGTGAGGAGGTTTGGATGGTGCTGGCAAATGGGAGTGGAGAGGAGGAGGAGGCTGTGGGGGATAGCAGCTGGGAGAGGGGAAGCGGAGGAGTCTGTGATAGTGCTGTCGGATGGGGTTGGGGAGGGTGAAGAGGCAGAGATGGTTCTGGGAGATGGGAGAGGGGAGAGATGTGAAGCTGGAAACAGAGCTGCCGCTGGACACCTGCCATCCAGCTGTGGTGCAGCATGAGGAAGCACCATTGTCCAGTGCATGCAGCGAGACCCTGCAGTGTCTAGTTGCCATGGAGCAGTCGATTCTGCAGGGTCTCGTGGACCTGCGCCGGCCACTGGACCTTGTCATGCTGCACCTACAGGGCCTGTGAGGACTGAGAGAGGAGTTGTGTTGCTTCATCCAGCCACAAACCTTCCCGCCAGACCCTCCAGATGAAGGTCAGGATGGCCAGTAGGTGAAGCGGAGTCACTGTCCAAAGACTAGGTCTAAGATCAGTGTAGCTCTGTATCGCAAGGCAGCCCCACTGTGAAAGTTAGAAATGTAGCTGTGAGCCAATGACTAGGGCGGCTATCTCCACTACATGGGAAGCCCTGCAACCTTCTCTGGTATGCCAAGGAACAAATTCCTCATCAAAATCAGATCCTCTTGTATTCTTTCCATGTACCCAGGCACTTGAAGGAAGATGCACTCTCCTGATTGGCATCCTGGGAGTGTAGGCTTGAGCAGCCTCTGCCTCAGAGCTCCATAAGCCAGAGCTGTTTTGCCGGTGCATTACTGATGGAGCTCTGAGGCACAGGCAGCTTGGGCCGACGCTCCTGGGCTGCCAGTCAGGTAAAATTCCTGGGTACATGGAAAGAATACAAGAGGGTCTGATTTTGATGAGGAATTTGCTCCTTGGCATACTGGGGAGGGTTGCAGGGCTCCCCATGTAGTGGGGATAACAGCCCTCAACATCAACTCACCGCCACATTTCCAACTTTCACAGTGGGGCTGACTTGCCATACAGAGCTCTCACTATGGAGAGACATTCCAATTGCACTGTACACAATCATTGTATATATCATGAATGATTCATTGTAATTTGCATGGCTTGTACACACGTGTAAATAGTTATATGCTGTATAAAAATAATTGGTTTCAGATAACTTGCCTCTCATCTCTCCTGTCCTGTGTATTTGTTATAACTCTAGGTGACTCTCATGCTTTTCATCCCCTCTCGCAGCCCAAAGCAAATAAAGAGCTCTGAAAGCACTGCCTCTGCTGTCCATTTGAAGCAGATGCCCTAGGTGACCGCCTAGTTTGCCCAGTGGTATGCCCTGCCTGTGAGTGACACTCTGAGGAAGCAAGTGCCAAATGCTGTAGTGAAAGAAAGATTGGATCGATACCACACTACCAATCCCGCTTTTAATCAAGGAGACACATGCCATGCCAACCCTCATAGGCTTTGCTGGGTCTGCAGGGCCCATAGTTGGGCTGCTACACATCCAACTGTATACACAATACCAAATAGACACATACTCAACAGTACTGACAAAATCCATCTATCTATAACAGAGACCTGCAGTGATTACACATCTCAGGAGATCCCTCTATCGTGTGGGCCTATGTTTCACCATCAGAAGACACAGGATCACTGTAGCCCCACAAAGGCACTCAGATACTGCATCAGGCACCTGGAAAATGCTGTCTATCTCTGACCTCCTGCAGCAGCCAACACCTACAGAAAGAGCCATGTCATAGGGTGGCTAAGGCTGTGGTGACATGGCTATGCACAGGCAGGTCCTGTCCCCTGTGAGTGAGGGCAGCAAAGTATGGCCCTAGCTCTAGTCACAGCTCATGTATGGCTACCCGACACAAGCAAGACCTGGTAAAACGTAGATCAACAGACATGTCTATAAACTGGCTCCTCAGCCTGGGTCCCCTGGGATTTGGGCATCTCCTTGATTTCCTTATCTTTTCAATGTCTGCAGTGTGCAGCAAGGCCATCAAAACCCAGGCTCCAAACACACACACACACACACACACACACACACACGCACACTCACAAGGACACTGTATCAGTTGGCTGCACGTATCTGGCTGGATGCAAGCAGGGACGTGCGCGGCTCTGTCTCATACAGCATATAGGTGTACAGCACTGTGCACGGTAGTACGGTATATACATGTAAAACACCAAGCAAGTAACTATGGCATAGTCGTGTATGGAAAAGCCCTCCCTAGGTACAGTTCCTCACATTGTTACATGAAACGACATATACATTTATGACTGCCACATAGAAAATTTGCCTTAAAAATTATATACACAAAGATGTCCTGCAGGGCTAATTGAGATACTCATAACATGAGCGATGCATAGTGGATTTAAACCCTGTTCATCTGGTCTGTACTCCCATGCATTAACCATTAGGATACATCTCCAGTTGGTCATATGTAGTTAGTGCAGTAGTGTATGCCAGTTCAACAATGTAGTTTACCTGAATCAGCCAGGGCACCAAGACAAGGCTACTTAAATGTGAGGGGGATAGGACACATCCTATAGGACAAAAGGATCAGTACGATAGGGGCCTCATGACAGTTCAGGGGGGATATGATAGTGACAAATGAACATATACATGCTGTGGGAGACATCTACATATATCTAGGTGGTCTGGTTACATATCCCCTTCAGGCCTATGGTGACCCCTTGCGAACCAGCAAACCATGGCATATTCAAGAAATATATGACCAGATTGCAAAAGCTAGCCCTTGTCCTCTGGGGCAATGTAGGTTTCTGCAAAGGTTACAAGAAATGCACATGGGAATGACTCCATGGTGTCAAGGCAGCAATTCCGGTCCAAAAGCCACTAGCCCACCCCTCTACCCACCTCCCCAGCTATGGTAAACCACTATAAATGGGACCATGTGGACGGAGGGAAGGCTAGGAGGTCTAGCCATCGAGCTACTACCGTTATCATGTGGTGCCTGAGAGAGCCATTCAAGTATTGCAAGCTGCATTTCATAATTGCTACATTGCCCCTCGGTAGCCCTGAATGAGGTGTGCGCTGTGACAACAGGTGCGTGATGGTATGGCTGTGCAGGCATCCACTTGAGGAGGTGTGAATGGGGGTGGGGAGGACACAGTGCTGGCCAGCCAAGGCACAGCAATGGCTACAACATGTGAGGACATGGCCTGGGGTCCTGGCATACACACCTCCATGGATGTTCACACCTCATACCAAATCTGGGCCCAGCAATGTATTCCTCTATGTTAACCACAGGAGCAACATATTGGCATGGTGCTGTGTACACATAACCCCATCCCAGCCCTATGTACAGTAGTTTCTTGCAACAATGCACTGTACTGAATGTCCTGTGTATTTGCAACATATCTCATCAGTATCAAGAAATTGTGGAGGACATGGTGACTGCACCACCAGACAATATCCTCTGGGAAAGGTGGCAGAGAGTCCTCCTCAGTCACAGCTGTTAATGGAATACACAGAATTGGCGATTGGCTACTGCTACTAGCCTGTGTTCTTGACACATTGTTGGTCAACATCAAAGTAAGGGTGGAAGGGAGAGGAGGGGTAGACTAGTGGTATATAGCAAGCCAGGGTAACGTGGCCGGGAAAGCATTTCTGGAACATGGGCGTGCCTGTGTCCGAAAATGTCCACAGAGATGTCAGTTATGATGGAGTTGCCTTTGGAGTTGCCTGGCTCTGCTTGGACAAGTCTAAGTGATAAAAACATGGACGTGGATGGGCCCGCTTTACTTAGTGCATCTCCACCTTTTGCATGTGATTCTGTTGCTGTGGGTGGTGAGACAGGAACATGGCACCTAAGGTGCCCTCACAGAAGAGCAACTTTTATGAGGGGGAGTTCAATTTGATATAAGACATCCAGAGCCATCTGCACATCCTCATGGGTGATGAGGGCACCCATGTGGAGGCCTATGAGAAGCAGTAGCAATGGCTGGCCATCTGCAGAAAGCTGAATGCCATATTCCACAATAACCACGATATTGAAGACCTAAAGCATAAACGAAGGAAGGTGAGAAGTGATACAGCCAAGAAGTCCTGCTAAGTGGGTCCAGATAGTCAGCCATTGCCACTGACTGACCTCGAGCAGAGGGTCCTGGCCACCCTTGACACAGCTTCTCTGGAGGGAGTTGACAGTCTGGACACCTCACAAGCCTCAGGGGAGC
Organism: Ichthyophis bannanicus; assembly: GCA_033557465.1. Taxonomy (NCBI): domain Eukaryota; kingdom Metazoa; phylum Chordata; class Amphibia; order Gymnophiona; family Ichthyophiidae; genus Ichthyophis; species Ichthyophis bannanicus. The sequence goes on from CM066033.1 coordinate 104,586,304, forward strand.
CTGGTAAGTAGCTCATATGTGTCAGTAGCTCATATGTGTCAGCAGCCTGTTCCCCATGTTTGGGTTCCTCACCTTTCTCTCATGCTCACACTGCACAGCTACTCATAGCATCTGTACTGTGCCCCTCATCTGTGTCCCAGTGCTTCCAAGAAATGTTATGATGGACTAGGTGTTATAGGGATTTAGCACGCTTTAAATACCACCTGCTGCGCATATGTTATCTCCTGTGTACACTAGTCCTACTCACACTAGTGGGATCAACATGCTCACTTGAGCCTTGTCAGTGCTGGCTTCCAATGTACAAGCACAGGGAGGTTGTCACCTGTCCACAGTTATGCTATCCAGGATCTGCCCACCTTCCCATAGGTTCCCTGCCATTACACAGCTGTACAATCCAGGGCTGTCACACTCAGATATCACATCATCATTTTCCCACTATGACATTGCTGGTTATGTTGTACACATGGTGCCCTAGCAGGAATATCAGACATGGTGTGTTGGTGCTGCCATGTCACCTAGGTGAGTGGGGGCAGGACTCTATTGTGGCTCAGTTGTCATGCAGCATGCCCTATAACCTGAGGGTTGGTGATTTGGAGCCTGCTTAGGGCATGTATGTGCTGTGGTGTTAGGTGTACATATGCATCTTGGATGGCAGTTTGTGGTGCTATGTGGATTGTGAGTTTGCATTTAGTCATCTGTGCTTACCTTTTTCCTGGGAGCAGCCTTACACAATGTGACAGCAGCCACCGTCTCAAAATGTGACCCTGTTCCAAGGGGGTGGGGCACTGTGTCATTTTGATAGCTGATGCAATGACATCATTCCATGGGTGATAACGCAGATCATACATTGTGGCTAACATGCTTTCTCTGTGTGTTCTCAGGTGCTACTGGCGCTGAGTCAGATCTGGACATGACCCCTGCTGACCCTCCCTCATAGACTTCAGGGGATACAGCTACCTCTGTTGCAGTGCTCTCAGACATGGCCCAGGGGGAGACAGGAGCTGCTGACATCAAGCTCCTCAAACCGTCCGCACCAGAAAAAGCAGGAGCAACACAGAGGCAGCAGGACTTCTAGACAGCTTTTTGTCTGTGCAAAGTGTCTGCTGGCACAGAATGCAGGACATAGGCATGGTCACATGCCAAGTTGGAGCTCCTACAGCAAAGTGTGGCACTGTAGGAGCACTAGTTTGCAGTAATTTAAGACCTGCACCAATCTATTGTTCTCCTGCAGGACAGTGTGGTTGATTGGTGGGAGAGCTGTAGCAGAACTGCATCCGCATAGTCACCATGCCAAGTCAAGCTACATTGACTACTACTGCAATGGTAAACACCACAGCAACGATCTCTGGACATTGTTCCACTTCGGTGTCCATACATACTACCAGAAGCCAGGCCTCCACATCTGCCACAGCTGTCAGAGGCTCCCAATATTCTGGGGCCTCATCTTCAGGACACAGGGCCTGTCATGACCTTCCCACCATTCTATGAGGGGATCAAGGTAGAGAGTGAAGACCAAATGATTAGTCACTTGTTTGTGTGAGGGAGGGGGTATGGTGCTTGGTCTGTGGGAGAGAGGGTGGAGGTCTGGTATGGGTGAGCAAGGGGTGTAATGGTTGTAGAAGGGTTTAGGTTTTGGGATGCAGGGGAACCCAGAAGCTCTGAGTTTCCTGGCAAGGTCTGCCCAGAGGTTGGTTGCCAGGCCTTTTCCCAGATCTCTGGTGCATTAGGCTGTTGCTTTGACCTCTAGGCTTCTACTCCACTGTGGGTATGGACCATGGATATAGCTCACTGGTAAACCATAATGGCATAGCATGGAAGGTTTACAAATATGATCTCCCTTTCTCACTCAAACAAACCTCTTTTCCAGGCTCCATGACATACAGATCTTACTTCAACATTCCCATTTTCCTTAACACATGATTTGTTCAGGTCACCTAAATTAGCTTCTTTACCACAAACGGTGAATGTTTGCATAGCTTGAATAATCACTATTGTTGTCCACCTCCACTCCTCTTGTCTGAAGCTTGTCACCTAAATAATTCCCTCAGCTGATTTCTTTGAAGGCAGTCATTCCTGCCTCTTTAGCTTGCAGGCCTCCTGCACCTCTGAGGTCTGTTCTTTCTAACTGCGTCCTGTGGTGTTTTGCTGACTGCAGTCAAACCAGCTTAACACAGACCTGTCACAACCTTTATATCGGCACAGCAGACAATTCTCTAAGTATTGCCCTTATTCCACGTCTCCTGCAGGGTGCAGGCACAGACCATGCTGTACGACGGATAAAGACATCCCTGTCATGGACATGGGGACATGTTAAACTGTGGACATCCCCGTGCACACCATATTCTGAAAAGTTACATGTTTCGGATCCTGCCCTACACACTATTGCTCTTCCTAATATTCATGTTAAGATGTTTATTGATGTTTCTATACCTTGCTACGTACACAGGCCTTTCCTGAATATGCTTTTATATGTCTCCATGGCTGAACACACCCCGTTCCGCCCCTTCTGAGAATGTTCTGCAATACCTGTGCTAACGCCATGTACATGCATCACAGCAGTGTTTCAGAATATGGTCGGGGACGTTTTTGGTACATACACGTGCCCACCGCTCATACAATCCCCTTATTCATGTTCTGGAATTACCTCCTAGTGATGATATTCAGCCATAGCTAGTCTGGTTTGATTTAGACCAGCCTTTTTCTGTCTTAAATTAGTTATACAGATAGAGACTGACTATCACATAGTTGGCGTTCTGCTCTCGCTCCATCCTGCTTTTTGTATTAATTTGGAGGAACAAAAGGGTAAGCAATTCATACTCACAGTGGGAGCATAAGGACCAGTCCAGCATTAGTACATGTAATTTTTGAAGGGTGCGGCCTCCTCATGGCCTATGCTTGGCATGATCTCTATAGTGCCACGGTGGTTAGACAGCTTTGCAGAGGTATTAGCCAGATAGTGCCACTGCAAATTCACTGTTTTATATATTTGGAGGATAATTTTATAAAGGTCAGCTAGGCTAACGTGCATTCCAGTGGTTTTTGCACCAATTTATAAAGTAAAGTAGACATACACTTTACTTTAAAAAAAATAGGAGTGTGAAAGGTAAGATACAAACACCAAATCTATGCATGGCACTTACACCAGTCCTAAACTTGGTGTAAATGCCTGCACCCAGATTTGTAGAAAATACATGTAAGTTATAATGCTTTATAAGTTACACACATAAATTTAAGCTCCGCCACTGTGTTCATCCACTCCAAAAGTACACACTGTCCCTTAATGTATATCCTTATAGAACAGCACCTACCTAGACTACATCTGTTAAGTCCTCATCCCTACATGGACGTCATTGAAAATAGGTGACTATCTTTATGCAGCTGGTTATAAAATTACCTCCTTAACGTATAAGTCCCTTTGAATATTGACCTGCACGTATCTTATTGAATCCTCACTTCATCATTGCTTCCAGAAAGTCTTAACCTTGTGCATATTCTCTAAAAATTTAAGCAAATTGTTGTTGTCCACCAGCACACCTCTTGTCTGAAGCTTGTCACCTAAATAATTCCCTCAGCTGATTGAACGAAGGGCTGAGTGAGTGATCCTAAGACATACTGGGATCTGGGTCATCTGGCAAAGCCCCAAAGCCAAGGCTTCATCCGTTCTTTCCTTACCTTCAACAGGGGGAAATGTAGGAACTTGTACTCTGACGACGCAGTAACTTTGATTGAAATAAGCTATTAACAGATGCAATTAGGATGCGGCTTAAGTTTAAAGATGAACTGGCCATGGAGCCACAAATGGGGAAACGCTTTTTGTAGTCATGCTGACGGGTAATCAGTGAATGGAGATGTAATTGCAGTCTTTTCCTTCTGTGACTTTTATTGGCTTTCAGCATGTAAGATTCAATTTAACAAACAATTTGCCATATGGGTCTTCATGCTGAGAGGAAACACGGTGTGCTTGGATTTCCGTGCCTGAATTTTGGCCCGCTGTTTTTTTTTTTTTTTAATTTATGTGATTTTACAAATACAATTACAATACATCAAACGTATCATGAAATGACCAGACACAGGAAATATATAAAAGTAATACAGCCCACAGAAATTCTAGCTTAGCAGCCCACATATCATCACTGTTTTTTTAACTTTGGAAAGTACAGATCTGAGCCAAAATTATGGAATGAACTGCCTTTACCTTTAAGACAGGTGCAGAGTTTAATTGTTTTTAGGAAGAAGCTTAAAACTTACTTGTTCATGCAGGCTTTTGAATGATTTTATTGTGTATTTGTACAGCATTTTCTTTCAGTGATGTATTGTGATTTCTTATGTATGTTAAAACTTGTTTACCACCTAGAAAATTGCTGATAGTCAGTTTCAGGTATTGCTCACATAGCATCAACAGGCAGCAGAACTCTCTATGTTCATACTGATTGAGCTATGATTACGGTATCTCTTTATCGAACCATATGGTATACAGCAGAAAGGAGGGGGTTATTTATTTATTTTATTTTTTAGAATTTATTAATCAGCTTTATGAAGAGATTCACTAAAGGCAGTGTTCAACTACCTTTGACACCATATCCCATGCCCATCATGCTGCAAAGTCTCTGAGAAACTGGCCTTCATCTATTGTACAGTTTATTTTGATTAGATTGTAAGTTTTGATGAGCAGGGACCGTCTTATTACATGTGGCTGGACAGCACTGTATATGTCTTGTAACGCTATATAAATGAGTAACAGTGGTAGTAATAGAATGGGCAAGTATTATCACAGCATTTCTTTCAGGCTCAGCTGCTCCGTCTTATCAGTCTTATTCCTCTCCCACTCCTCCCCCATTGCCAATACTGAGATAACCTAGTTCAGCCATGGTTGTTCACTGCTGCTTGTCCTGCTGTGGAGATAGAGAGAGACTTAAAATGTGGAGTTTCACTTAAGTGTCTACAGCAGTGAACAACCAATGGCTGTAAGTAACAGCTAGCTTAGGCCTCATGGTCAGGGCTGTTTTAACCACTGCCACTGGGGAGGGGTAAGAGAGACTCTGAAAGAGACTGAGAGAGTGGGCTGGGGGCACATCTTCAAAGGTTTGCCCAGGGCCTCATAAGGGGTTGAAGCGGCCCTGGTGCTGGTGAAGAACACTGTGCAAACCATGGACTGCCCAAAGAACAAATCAGTCAGTACTAGAGGAGATCAAACTTCAGATTTCTTTAGAAGCTCAGATAACAAGAATTCGATTTTCATACTCTGGACACATCACACAAAGACAGAGATCATTCAAGAAAGACATCACTTTTGGCAAAGCTGAAGGTCAGCGCAAAAGAGAAAGGCCAGCAATGTGATGGATAGATATAATAACAACAGCTATGGATGTCACTCTATCAACAATTAGCTGCCTGACTGAAGACTGAACACAGTTTAGGACAACTATCTAGAACAGGGGTTCCCAAGACTATCCTGGGGCCTCCCCAGCTAGTCGGGCTTTCTGGGTATCAAGAATGAATATGCATGAGAGCGGTTTGCATACAATGGAGGCAGTGTATGCAAATCTCTCTCATGCATATTCATTGTGGATATCCTGAAAACTCGATTGACTGGAAGGTGGGTTTGGGAACCCGTGATCTAGAGGGTTACTATGAGCCGGCCCCAACTCAGTGGCACTTACAACAAGTTGTTGGTGAAGTTTCACTTGGTGTTCAGTTTGTGAAACCATATTTTGCAAAGGATATAAAAACACTTCAAATGGTTCAGAGGAAGGTGACCAAAATGATACAGGTCTTGCATCAGAATGAGTAGGACAAGAGAATTGAAGAACTAAATATGTATACTCTACAGGAGAGGAAGAATAGGGGTGATATGATCCAGATATTGAAATACTTAAGAGGCATTAATGAACAAAGATGGGAAAGCTATAGAACAAGAGGGCATGAAATGAAGAGGAAAAAAGCAAACCTAAAAGCACCATCAGGAAATATGTTTCACAGATAGGATGGTGAATGCCCTCCCTGATGAAGGTTGTGGGAGCGAAAACAGTGACATAAGAAATGCCATACTGGGTCAGACCAAGGTCCACCAAGTCCAGTATCCTGTTTCCAACATTGGCCAATCCAGGTTTCCACAAAGGCACACATGTTCTACAATGATCATCCTGGGGCAAGCAGTGGATTTCCTGAGTCCTCTTTACTAATTGTTTATGCATCTTTCCTCCAGGAACTTATCCAACCCTTTTTTAAACCCAACTACACTAACAGCCTTCACTACATCCTCTGGTAATGAATTCCAGAATTTGATTATGCATTGTAGCTTCATTGCATGGTCTCTAGTCTTTATATTTTTTGAGGGCTTAAAGGTTTTATGGCATATAGGCATTTAGGTTTACCCGTTCCACTCCATTCATTATAGACCTCTATCATATCTCTTCTTAGCCGTCTCTTTTCCAAGTTGAAAAGCTCTAACCTTTTAAGCCTTTCCTCATAGGGGAATCCTTCCATCCTCCTTATCATTTTAGGGGCTCTTCTCTGTGCCTTTTCCAATTCTGCTACTGTGTATCCTTTTTAAGATATGGCAACCAGAATTACACACAATACTCAAGGTGCAGTTGCACCATGGAATGATCCAGAGGCATTATAATATCCTTGGCTTTTTTCTCCATTCCTTTCTTTATGATTCCAAGCATTCTATTTGCTTTTTTGGACATTGCTGCACATTGGACGGAGGGTTTCAACGTGGCTAGGATTGGAAATTGGCTGATGGGGGAGCTTGGAGTGGAAATGGGCTGATGGGGGGGGGGGGCTGGAATGGGACTGGATATGGGGGGCTGGGACTGGTAATGGGCTGATATGGGGCATGGGAGAATGGGACTAGATGGGGGGGATGGGGATGGAGAATGAGAATGGAGAGGGGAAAAGATATTTTGTGTGGGAGGGAAGAAAAATCTACGATGGACGGGGTATTGGGAGAGTAAGTGGGGATTGAGAATCAAAGGGTGAAATTTGAGTGGATGATAAAGGAATAAGGAAAGAAATGGGGGAAATAGCAAAAGGGAAACGATCAGTATGTTAAAGCAGATATATAGAGAGAATGGAAAACATCTAAAAGAGAAGAAAGGACAAATGGATAGCTCGCAGAAGACACGAAGAAACCAGAAGGAAGTGACTGGAGCAATTGCAACTGAAAAATAAAACGCCCAAACAGAAGGTAGAAAAATACTTTTTATTTTGAATTTATTAACTGGAATATGTCAGATCTGGGAAATGTGTATCACTAACATCTTTGCGTTTTTGATATTTGCAAGAGGGAATTAATTTATAGTTTTATTTCTCCAGTGTTGTTGTATATTTCATGTTTGGCTTTTGGGGTTCCCAATTTAATTATTATCTTCCTATTTCTAAATTGTGATCCCTTGTTCTTTGTGTGGTGACGGTCTATGTTCTGCATGTGTAACCAAGCTGAGGTAGTCTGTTCATGTAGTTTCTGTCTGACAGTCCCACTTGTTCTCTTTCTCCCAGTGAGATGTATTGGTATTCTCTAAGATGTATTGGTTTAATATCTGCAGTGTTGTCTTTTGATAGGTAAGGTTTGGTGCTTTGTAAATCCTGGTAGTGCTGTTATGATACGGTGGATTTGCGATGGGTTCTAAATGGTCAGTGTTTATAGTACTTCCTAATGGGCCTGGCGGTTGTCACTGCAATATAGTAATGTAGAAATCTGTTAGTCTTTCTTTATCCAGACACTCATTAAGAGGCATGTTTACTAGAAGCGCATGTTAACGTTTTGCAAATATTTATGCAAATGAGGCTCCTTATGCAAATGAGGCCCCGCAATGAATCCCCGCACATGGCCCCGCATCCCCTTTGGGCCACTCCTGGTATTATGCATGATGATTCCTAAATCTTTTTCCTGGGTGGTAGTTCCTAAAGTGCAAACTTGCGTTGTGTAACTGTAGTTTGGAGTGTTCTTTCCTTTGCACTTGTCCACATTAAATTTCATCTGCCATTTGGATATCCAGTCTTCATCTTGCAGTTTTTCACAATCCTCTTGCATTTTAACAAATTTGAATAATTTTCTATCATCTGCAAATATGATCATCTCACTCGTTATTCCTATTTCCTGCTCATTTATGAATAAGTTAAAAAGCAACGGGCCCAGCACAGATTCCTGGGGTACTCGACTATTCATCTTTCTCTGTTGAGAAAATTGGCCATTTAGCCTACTCTCTGCTATCTTTTAACCAGTTCCTGATTCACAATAGTACACTGCCTGCAATCACATGACTTTGTAATTTGGCCAAGAATCTCTAATCAGGGACCTTGTCAAAGGTTTCTGAAAATCCAGATACGTTATGGCCCTCATTCTCGAACGCGGGTTGCGGGGCTGCACATCCTGCCAGGAAGTGCAACCGTGCAAGCCGCCTTTACCCTATTCCCTCACCAGCTCTCCCTATATGTTCTGTGCATCAGGATGGGGAGATCCATCGGGGGTGGGAGGGGGCAGGATTGGGCCAGAGCTTGGGTGGGCCAGCCCCGCAGCACATACAAGGCCAAAAGAGCACCAATCTGGCGCGCCCACGCCTGGCGGGCCTGCGCCTGAGGGCCTCACCAGAGGGCCCTTTGGCGTGGCCCTTAGGCGAAGGACCTCCAGATTAGATCCACAAGAAAGTCATTTATGCTCTCCTGCACTCCATCTTCAGCGGCTCTCCACACAGCGGACTGAACGGGCTCCCGAGGCAGCAGCGGGAACAGCAGCCATCTTTCGTGTCCTACTCAATTGATGCAGACGCCTGCCTTTCAAAGAAAAGCGCCATTGGGCGCTGTGAGGGACACTCTCCAGCTCTCCATCTTCGGCGGCTCTCCCCACCGGAGAGATAGTAAGCAATTATATTGTGCTCGCCTTACCTTTGCTATTGTATCTATCTCACTAATGCTACTAAATAACAGCACCTTTTGACCACTGTTATTATATAACTGTACATGTTACCATATAACTGTATCCACTGTACTATCCACAGTTCTTATCTTATTTAGTGTTCCATAGCTACTAAATAACTTTTTTCTATTGTACCACACCACTGAGGCTAGTCAACCGCATACACCGCACAGTTCCATTGTATCTGCTATCCTGTTACCTCGCTACCAAATATCTCTCACATTTGTGCTACCACTAAGGCAGACTCAACATTCAGCATCCCAGCATGGCTCTCTCCCTACTAGCCCTTTTCAGCATCCACCTTCTAGCCAATGCTACCCAGTCTGCCTTGGCACTATCACCTGGTTACAACCACATCCCCATCCTACATTTATTTTCTCTTATATACCACACTATTCTGCATCAGTGCAGTTTACATTGAACAAACTGAAATTACATTGAACAGGGCATTATAACTTGGTGATAACTATTTTACAGGGAACATGGGCTATGGAGGGTTAAGTGGCTTGCCCAAGACCACAAGGAGCACCTGTGGGACTAGAAACCCCAGTCCTTCTGGCTCAAGGTTGCTGTCCTCTAGTGGGATTTGAACCCCTGACCTGAAGTACCTTGCCCCAACCACTAGGCCACTCCTCCACTCATAGTCTTGGAAAAAGAAATTACAACATACCGCACCATCCACCACCATCCACAGTTCATCTCAGACACTCACACCTACTCTACGTATCTCTCAACCACTCTGATAGCCCCAAACCTGAATCGGTACAGAGACACAGTAACCTCAGATGTGTCCTCATAAATGCACGCTCAATGCGCAAGAAATGGCCAGCTATCATATATCTCATAGCAAGTCATAACCTAGACATCTTAATGATCACAGAATCCTGGTTCTCAGACACTGACACAGTCCTCCTAAATCAAATCATCCAACCTGACTTTACAATACAAACATGCCACAAAGCTAACCAGAGAGGCGGTGGAGTCTTCATTCTAGCAAAAACAGATCTTCAATTTCAGACGCTCTCATCCAAAAGTTCCATGCTCTTGGATACGGTCACCATAGCTAATAAACACATTACAATAAACTTCATCTATAGAGCACCGACCTCCCCTCCAGAAGACCTATCCAACATAATAGACTTAGCCTGCAATCCCGAAAATCCACGTAAGCCTAATTGGTTGGTTGGTGACTTCAACCTTGCATCCCTCCAACCTACACATGCTAACACCTTCCTTGATGCAATGTCTGAACTCAACTATGAACAGATTGTAAATGCTCCCACCCACCTCAGAGGAAACTCACTTGACCTCATTTTCGCTCCACGTTCTGAGACGAGCCACATCCTCAACTTATCCATCACGCCCAACCCATGGTCTGATCACAGTCTAATCACCTTCCAAATCCCTTCACAGCAAGATCAAAATCCAGCTAAACTCACAGACACAGCCTCTCCAGTATCTACTCACCGCTTCAAATCCCTTGACAGGGAGGAGTTCAACAAGTGTGTTCTCCCAACTCTTGATCAACCTGCACAAAACCTTGAAGAGATGATCTCCAGATGGAATACTACCCTGAAAACAGTATCACAGTTACCCTCCTTAGGGAAATCTTCAACTTACAACAATTTCATAAGGAAAAGAAGAACAGCCCCATGTACTCAGCGGATCTGCGGTCATCCCTCCTTCTACTAAGGAAGTATGAAAGAAAATGGCGATGCTCACGTTCTACAGATGACCAAGCAACATACATTGACCACCTAAAACTCCACTGCAAGTCAATAGCTGACAAAATGAGAGCTTACCACTCCGATCTCCTTCTCCGCTCTCTAAATAAACCACGGGACCTTTTCAGTATAGCAAAATCATTAACCAAGGAACCATCCTCTCCACAGTCTGATTCAATTCAACCCCAGCTATATGCTGACTACCTCCAATCCAAAACCCTCACAATAAACACTCTAACCAATCCCACTCAGAGTCATACTCTCCTTCTAGGTCCACCGTTGACAGAGTTCACACCCCCAGCAGAGAAATATATTGCCGACCTTATTGCCACCATCAACACCACCATAGCACCAAACGATCCATGTTCGGCTTACTGGATCAGAGCGATGCACCTTGAATTTAGCCCAGCACTTGCCAACATCATAAAACTTTCATTCTCAACAGGAATATTCCCGGCAGTCCTTAAAGAGATGTCCATACGTCCACTTCTGAAAAATAACTGCTTGGACCCGACTAGAGTTGAGTCATATCGCCTGATTTCAAGTATTCCCCTTCTAGCCAAAATAATTGAGAAGGTAGTCCAGAGACAGATCCAGCAACACATCAACATATCAGCCTCCCTTGATCCCTGCCAGCACGGATTTTGAGAATCCCATGGAGTAGAGACACTTCTCACCACACTAACCAACACCCTAAACAGAGGAATAGATAAAACTGAAAACGGTTTCGCTCTTATCTTCCTTGATATTGCTGCGGCATTTGACTCTGTCAACCACACTCAACTCCTTACCAGACTCAAGGAGAAGGGAATCCAGGGCATGGCTTGGGAATGGTGTAAGTCCTATCTTGCCAACTGATGGCAACAAGTACGGATGGGGGCCACAACATCTGATCTATTCAAACAACACCAAGGCGTACCCCAAGGCTCCTCCTTGTCAGCGTTACTCTTTAACGTCTACATGCTACCTATATGCGAAATCATCCGCTCTTACAACATCCACAGCCTGATATACGCAGATGTTGTCTTGCTGTTTGCACCACTCAAAATCATGCATCCCAACCTGACCCCTTTAATCGACTGCTTCAATGCAATCACTGACTGGCTCCAAGCTCAGAACCTACGCATCAACTTCAAGAAGACTGAAGTCCTATTTATCACAAGGAACAAAGTTTTCTCCCCCCCCCACCACCTTAAAGGTTAGAGATGCAGAGCTCCCATGCAAGTCTACAATACTCTACTTGGGTATTACGCTTGATCAACAGCTCAATTTCAAGGAACACATTAAGAATACGACCAGGGCCATATACAGTGATCCCTCGTTTTTCGCGGTTAATGGGGACCAGAACCTTCCGCGAAAGCTGAAAAACCGCGAAGTAGTATTTGCCCCTAGGAATTTTTGTGTATGCGGGTACTGTACAAGAATGTTTTAAATATGTAAACAGTATTCATACTTTACTCATTTAAGACAAAAATTACAACAGTACTGTATACGTATTTACTTAAACGTGTCAGTGCTAATTACAATAGGGTTAATTACAAAACCTTATGCAGTAATAAACATTAATCAACATTGCTTTCTGAGAGAGGCAAAGAGTCTTGTGTTGGTGGCGGAGGAGAGGCTCTCACTTGACTCGGAGACTCTTCTGCTGGAGGCGCTGACGGTAGAGCCGGGGGCTTTACCTTGGAGAGAAACATGGTGATGGGTAGTTGTTGTCTTTGTTTTTTCTTTTCCTTCAAAATTCCCCTGTACAAGGACATAACCCCGTCAACGCGATTGCTGAACTCGACAGCTCGAGCCATATTGTCGTCAATGTCTTGTGCAAATTGTTGCATCGCTCTTGCCATGTTGCACAATTGTTGCAGATTCTCCAGGGTAAGGCCACCTTGATCCATCGGCTGAATTAGAGATGTAGTGTTCAGGGGCAGGTGAGGCTGCAATGATGCGCAGACAATCAACTCACAGGGATAAATCCACTCGTACTCTTATTGGTCGATGTCACACCGGAAACCAATCACGCGCCTTTATGAAAGCCCGTGGTATGTACAATACTCTGAGTCGACTCATCTCTTTGGTTGACATGCAGGGATCCTTCTCTCTCGCGCATCAACATGAAACAACGCTCCTTTCCACAATGTGGCTGCTGACCCGCGAAGCACTGAAGCCGCAAAACATGAAGCGCGGAGTGGCGAGGGAACACTGTACAATAAAATCAAAACTTTAAGGCTCCTAAGGCCCTTGCTAGCTCCCGATGATTTCAGGACAATATTCCAGGCACTGGTAACACCTCACTTCGATTTTGCGAACATCATCCTGCATGGCCTCCCCAAGAGCACGCTTAATCCACTGCAACTTGCGATGAACGCGGCAGCCCAAATACTCTGTGGCCTATCTAGAAGGACCCACATCACCCCCATCCTCAAGGACCTCCATTGGCTTCCTATAAACTGCAGGCTCACATACAAGACACTACTCCTAGCCTTCAAAGCAATCAACTTGATTTCCCCCTCGTCCCTCACGGCTCTCCTTAAATCCACCCCCAACAACAGGTCAAGAAGGGCTGTAGCCGCCAATATGTCAATTATCCCTACGGAATCTACAAGATGTACACAGACAACCAGGAACAGAACCTTCGCTTTCTATGCCCCAAGATGCTGGAATAACCTCCCCCCACACATCAGATCAATCAAAGACCTAATACAATTTAGGAAAGCCCTTAAACATCACTTGTTTACTTTACACTTCGCACAGTCAAATACAACACAACCATGTCCCACATCCCAACTCACTCAGGCCGTACCCAACTCACCTACAGCTGACTTAAATGAGCCAAACATCTGAATCATTAATTATGTACCTTAATCACTGGCTGTCAATCCACAATGTTGATCCTGCTTGAGCATAATGTATAACCTGTAAATAGTTACCCTACCACAGCTTGAGTGGTTGGTTATGTAAATAGTTCACTAGTTACAGCTCCAAGTTATAAGATCCTGTTCACTGTATGTGCAAGGCTGTTCCCTTTGTCTTTGCAGAATTTGTTATTTGTATACCGCACTGATATTGAAGAGCGCGGTAAAAAAAACCTGTTAAATAAAATAAATAAATAAATAAATAAAATTCAGGTTACAGCCCTGTACGTGCTGCCAGGCCTGCTAGGACATGCTGCTTATACCACCATAGAGGTGGTATAAGCAGCACAATTTGCCAGATCAGGGCAGGGGAGCCAACCCCAAGGCCGGGGCCGAATGTGGGGGGGTCACCACCGCCCGATCCAGGCTGCGGGAGGCCACATATGGGTCAGGTGATGGGGATTTTGGGGGCCAGAGCCACGGAGGACGTTCCCACAGGAGGAGGGGCATGATGGGCAGTCCAGAATTGAGTCCTAATGGCCCCGTCTTCAGCAGAGATGTACAGATGGCTTGGATGTCTCCCTCCCGGAATGGGGCTCCACGTCAACCAGTTCAACTTGGTCTATCTGTTTATTCACACCTTCAAAAAAATTTATGTTCAAATCTTTTTATTAATTGATGCATTTAACATATTAGTACAAGACTTTCCTTGGCTATAGGAGTAGTAGTTGCAGGTACTAATGGATGTTTCTAATAGCAGGACGTATCAACAGGTGAAGGGGAAGCAGTAGGAGGCATAGGAGTAATAGTCGGCGGGTGGTACTAATGGATGTGTGTAATAGCAAGATGCAATTCAAAAAGGCTTTCCTATATAGCAAGAGATCAGAATCAAAGCAAACTTAAATAACTTTAAGCTCCAAAAAATAAGGGAGAGTAACCTCCATGGAGCAATGGATGCAACACTAAACAAAGGTAGAGAGGGTGGGTACAACTCTAGCCACCTTACTGGGCAGACTATATGGACCACGCCGGTCTTCATCTGCCGCTATTTTCTATAGTACTATGTTACAATACACGTTTTTCACAATGACAAAGTTTTTGAAATTGGAAAAAAATGATTATTTTAGTACAATGCACCTCTTGGATCTATATGGATATTTGGATAATAATAGATTTTGCATCTCATAATTTGAATTTTATTGTGTGATGCCTTTATAAAATAGGCCTAAGCGCCTCCTTAGACTGCTCTTGTAGACATTCTATTATAAAATCAGGTCTAAAATACTAGCCGTATTGTAAAGATGTCTGAACCCTTTACCGCATGTTAAGATGTATGTTACTTTTTCTCTTACCATCATTTTCTATTTCTAGATGATTCTGAACAGTAAGTGGGAGCGTTGCTGACTAATGAAGCACAGCTGTTTATTAAGGCATTAGAATATTTTTGGTACTTAGAATAACCGTTTTAAACTATGCTTCCTCTTTGAAAAGAGTTATTCTTAGAAGACAATTGTGTATAGGTTGTGTGTGTGGGAATGCAGGCATGCATGTCTAGCGGTCTGAAAATATTCTGGTATTGTATAAAAGTCTTGGCTATTGCAGTCTTTTATATGTTTTTCTTCCTGCACCTGAGACAATGTATAGAAAAACAAGGTGAAAAGTATGCGCTTACAGTGTGACACAATGGCGCGTTTCCCTCATTTGCAGAATTAGGCATGTAGGAGCATTCAAGTGTGTCTCATAGGAAATGCTGAAGGGGTGTTGCATTGTATCGATGTGTTGGAGGGTGCATGTGAGTATGTGCATGTGTGTTGGGGTATATGCATGTCATGGGGAGTGTCAGAGTGTGTGTGTGTGTGTGCGCGTGTGTATGATGGGGACTGTCAAGGGCTGTGTGCATGCATGTGTGTATTGGGAATGTTGAGGACTGCATGAAAATATGTATGCGTATGTGTGTGTCTCTCTCTCCCTCTCTCTCTCTCTCTCTCTCTCTCTCTCATACTCCCTAGGTTTCACCTAGTCTCTCTCTTTCTCTCTCATACTCCCTAGGTTTCACCTAGTCTCTCTCTTTCTCTCTCATACCCTTAAGCTTTCCCAATCTCTCTCTCTCTCTCTTATGACTACACAGGCTTCATCATCCAGCCTCTCTCTCTCTCATAAGCCCCCTCTCCCCCCCCCCCCAGTCAGCTTCATCCATTCTTTCTCTCTCTCTCTCATGACCTCCTCCATAGGGTTCACGCGGTCTCACTCTCTCTCATATCTGCTTCGTCAGTTGGAGTTTCACTCATTAATTCTTGTGCCTGGTTGAAGCACCTGAAGGAGCAGCTTGGCACACTTCCTCCACCACAATCGGCTATCTGCTGATTTAGCTGTGTGGTAAAGGAAGTTAAGGTTGATCTTGCAGTTTTAAGTCTTGTGACTCTACTGCACAGCGCAGTCATGCAGATAGCCCATTGCAGTGGAGGGAATGTAAAACGTGTTTCTCTGGTGCTTCAGCCAAATTGGAGCCTAGCATATGTTTGCTCAGCCGGCTGAACCCTCGACAATAGGTGCTATATCAGTGCTTTTCAAACTTTTATCTCATATGAGCCTATTTTAAGAACTAAAAATTCACATGACCCCAGATGATGCTCCTTCCCCTTCCTCCACTCATCTAAAGCAGAAAGCAGCAACAATAGTAGCAACAGTCAGCACTAGGGATCTCTTGTGTCAATGTGCAGTGTGTGCTTACAGACCCCAGCACTTACAGCCTAATTATAGGAAGCTTATCCAGGGGGGGCAAGGGCCTATGAATGCTCACTGGCTCACAGGCCACATGCTGACTGGTGACTGCCACTACTTGGCACAGGTCACAGTGAAAGTCCAGAGAGAAGGGGAAATGGCCATGTTTCTGCGACTCCATCCACTGATGATGTGACCCCCATTTGGGGTCATGACTCCAAGTTTGTGAACCACTGTGCTACACCTAAAAAACAGTATCAAAACGTACACATGTAAGTTGTGCTGTGAACTCCTACCTCGTATGTGTAACTGTTGCGAATCAGAACACTTATATGTGTAGTCCCCAGTACACTTGTACCAGGTATATGGATAATCGCTGGTGATTTTATACCAGCTGAACATGTATTCCAACCTTGCATGCACATCCAGCATTACCACTGTGCATAGCCAGAAATCCGTTCCCGCAGGTTACAGTGTCCCCTCTATAGAATGGAAATATTGTATGAAAATGGTGGCTAGGAGCCAGAATAATTCCTCTGAAGAAGAGTGTCTCCTTCTGGCCTGCTGATACTGGCCAAGGAGAACATCTTGTCCTCAGAGAGGAGGAGGTGGCCATACCACCTCCAGGCTACCTTTGTCTGGAGGGCAAGGCAGAGAAGTGCACGCTGTATACCATGACATCTTGTGGAGTAGATTGGGTCCTAGAACTGTTATGGTTTTATAGCAGGATTCATTGCCATTGTCCAAGAACCCCAATGGGTTTTGGTTGTACGATTCTTAGGCTGAGAGTAAGCCTGGTGGAAGGGGTTGCTATTTCCACACCTATAACTTGGGCGGGTGGTCGGTCAACCTTCTGTTCACTTCCCTCTAACTGTCTCTCCCCTCAAATGGGTGTTTCCACTGCTTTCATACATATGTCTCAGAAGGGAGAAAACATCCATCATCATAAGATAGTGTCCACTGAATCGTATGATGTGTTCCAGCTCACGCTTCATACCCTGGTTCATTCCCAAGACTGCTCATGTAGAACAGGCGAAAGTCAAGGATACTCATGAAAGTGAGGTAAGGGGATGGGGCAGAGACTACTATGACATCTGTGCCTTTCAACAATGCCCCTGCTATGAAAAACGTTGAAAATGATACTAGCTGAAGGAACTGTGAGGAGTGGTGGGTATGGAAAGGGTGGCCTAGCAGGAATAGTAAATAGACAGTATTACTCATGAAGAAAAGAGACATTGCTATCAAAGTTTGGGTGGGAGAGATGGGGACTCGAATGTGGGCTATTTAGAAGTCCCTATTGCCTGACGCATTTTCTCTTTCTTACAGATGTTCTCCAGATGACCTGATGTGGAGGCTTTGAAGGCCAGATATCATGCCTTGTGCCACAGCTGCCCTGAGCTGCAGTGGCAAAATTAGAAAGGTGCTGACAGCTGAACAAGGTAAGATGAAAAACTGTGAATAAGGATCTCCTGTGTACATACAAAATCCTGTCTTATTCTGGCACAGCACAATCCATGTTGTAATTGAAAGAATGCGTGCTCTTCACTTAGCTCTACCCCTCCTGTGGAGGTAAATGTAGGCAGACAGCCACCATGAATTTTCAGACTTCCAAGTTAGCAGGGAGCATATATCTGCAGCCCTTCATCTCTCTGTATCTGCAGGACCGGTCGGTGGCAGTATTAGTGCTATATATGCAGAATGCTGCTGTTACTAGGCTGATAGTGTCCACGTTGATTAGCAACCTAGAACTGACATTATTATCCACACTGACTTACTGACACGTGGCTTCAGCACAGGAGGAGAGCACTCAGGGGTCCTAGGCCTTCATATCCTGCCCACAGCACTGGTTGTCTCTTTTCTGTATAAGGCCTCTCTATCCCCCTATTGCATGAGGTTCTGGGACAATGCAGGTTTAGCAGCATCTTCCCAAAGCCACACAGTATCTGTAGTCCCTGCTTCTACCCATTGAAATCAGTGCTGCAGTTTCTATAGTCCATTTGGCTATGATTGCCAGAAATCCAGAATTGGCCTCAAATCTATGTGGTTTTTTGTCTATATCCACAGCTTATATTCCTGTGAGCGCAGCGGGATGGGTGGATTTATTGATTTATTTATTTCACATTCCTTTTATGCTGCTATTCATGGTATCATAGCAGTTTACATAGAACTCAACTATACTATACTGTAGATAGAACAAGTTTGTACAATAGCATAGACTCTTACATTGTATTTAACAGAACTTAACTATAATTTATAACAGAATTTAACAGAGATAACTTTAACTTACATAGGACTAGCTTGAGCAGAATATGCAACTATAATTAAAATGAATTTATAGAGACGGGCTGAGTATATGAACTCACAGGGTGGTACGTTGTAACTTGGAGTATATGATGTATGAGGTATTTGATGTAAGGTTGCAGCTTGAGATGAGTAGTCTATGTGATCATTCCGAAGGCTTCTCTGGAGAGATGTGTTTTTAGTTTTAAAGACAGAGCTGCTTATGCAGTCTTTATAGAAAGTGTGGCTGGTGGAGTGGCCAGGCAGAGCTTACATGGAAATCTCATACATCTTTAACACAATAAGGGCTACATAGTATGATTGGCAGTCACCATCATAGGTTGATTTATATCATGGACACATCTGGAGGAGGAACAGCTCTCCGAACCTTTGGGAAAGGAGCTCTTTTTGAATATCGGGCCCTATATACATAAGAATGTTTACGTATTCCTAAAGAGACCTTTTTACTCATCTTGAATCCTGAGTGACTGCAAAGATCTTTTATGTTGCAGAAACTGGAGCAAGAAAAACATGAGTTAAGGCTGAAGCTGGGATCCAGTTTTCTACTTGCAGCTGACATTTAATTCACGTCTGATGAGAAGGTTCCTGGATGCAGAGAGGCCCTTCTGCAGGTGTCCTGGTGGCTTAGTGGGAGCAGCCATTATTCATCCATGGAGGAGAACAATGTGGATGACCAGGAGTTGGAACGAGGAAAGCCTTCCAAAAGGAGACTGAGAGATGAAGTCTGTCTGGCTTACATGACAGAGGAGGTTCTAGATGACACACTACCTCTATTGTTCACCTACAGAGATGTGCCAGAGTCTGCCAAGGAACATCTGGAAGGGGCAGTGTTGCAGAAATTGAGGCATTGAAGAGTGAAAACCAACTGACTCATTACGATCAAAGATTCCTATAGCAGGAAGAAAGGCCTTAGCATTGCGACAGAGAAGATGTGCACTCAAGGAGAGGCAATACAAGCAAATGGAGATGTTGATAATGGTGCTCAAAAGGCTGTCTGGGCATGTGTACTTGACAGGAGATGTGCATGAGATTCATGCCCAGCTCCAGCACCAAAATACAGAAAACTAGGTTGCTCTTATCTCTGTGCCTCTTACAGCTGCTTTTTCATCCCACTGCACCCTTGCCAGCTTCTGTTTCTTTCCCTGTTGTGCCAGAGCCTCCTTTAGCCACTCTCCATGCCAGCTTGCCTCTCAGTGACACCTCTCGACATGGTCTTTCCTCTGAAGCAAATGGTACCTAAGTATAGAGATATATATGCAGAGCCAGCGTTAAGGTAGGGAAAACAGGGCAGTTGCCCTGGGCCTACAGCTACAAGAGGCCCCCAAGGAGCAGAATCAGAGATGGTTCTATTGCTTTGGTGGCCACATCTCACAATGCTTGTACTGACCCAGTACAAGTATTACGGAACCTGTGTCTTTTGGGGAAACTGCTAGGTACGTATGACCTAGATTGGCCACTGTTGGAAACAGGATACTGGGCTTGATGGACCTTGGTCTGACCCAGTATGGTATATCTTATGTTCATTAAAACTGTGTCAAAGAAATTGCTGGTCTTCTCTCCTCTGACCAGGGCCAGCTCCAGAGTTGGTTCAGGTTGTTGGCATTCTAGGTAAACCTTAAGCTTTACACAGCCCCCTTGGCTGTCAAAATCTGCTGTGTAGCTTTGAATGCCCTGCTTTTTGCTTCCTCCCCCCCCCCAGCATCCTCCTAGTTTGCAAATAGTCGGGCTGGCGAGGCTTTTGAGGAGTGCACATACTCAAAAGCTTCATGCTTATTTCTTTTACCTGTGATGGTGGCCACAGAATCAGTAAGAACTCTGGTGATGTTGGTCACTGTGGCAGGATGTGAGAGGGTTTGGAACGATCACATAATGGAGAGAAGTGAAATAGGAGATGCTGGGGAGGGGGCTAGGGAGACAGAGGGGAGATGTTGGACACAGGGGGAGGGGACCTAGAGAGAGGGAGAAATGCTGGACACAGGAACTTAGGGAGAGAGTAAAAGGAAGATATGCTAGACATGGGGGCCTAAGTAGGGGGAAAGGGAGTGAGAGTGGGAGAGGGAGGGGCAAATACTGGACATGGGGGCTGGAGGAGCGAGAGGTATAAATGCTAGACATGGGGCCAAGAAGAGAGAGAGGCAGAGAAATGCTGGACTGGGGAGAGAGGGTTGGGGGGAGAGACAGTTAGTGAGACTGGGCTTAGAAAGGAAAGAGAGATGGGAATGGGAGAGATGGTGCGAAGATTGAAAAACTGTATATAGATGCAATACAAAAAGGGAGATTAAGAGCTGGAAGGTAAGGAGGAGGAATGAAATCTGATGATAGAGAAAAATAAACGGAAGACAGTTGAAGACAAGAAATGGACAATGGACAGAAGACCTTGGAAAGAGAGTTAAGAGAAGAGAGAGGAAAGCAGAAACCAGAGCCAGAGAACACCATGAATAGAAAAATAAAATGTTCAGAAAACAAAGATAGAAAACATAATTCTATTTCCAATGTAGTGTCAACTGGAATTTACACTAATGGGAATATGTCCATTTTTGGAGTTTACACATGCTAGCTTTATATTTTGGACACTGCATTTCTTTCTATTTCTTGCATGTTGCTCTGTTGGCAAAGTCTGAATTCTTGGGTTTTAGTTTAATATTTGTCTAAATATTTCTATTTTTAGTTTGTAGTTACTTAGTCTGTGCTTGGTGAAGGTCTATCTGTGTTCTGCATGTGTGACTGGTGGCATGTATTCTGTTAGCACTGAGTGGCTTGTTCACTTTTCTCAATAGGTACTCTATATGGATGTTCTCAGGCCGACTGCATAAGGAAAGGAATGGAAAATAAAACAAAGGATATTATAATGCCTCTATATCGTTCCATGGTGAGACCGCACCTTGAATATTGTGTGCAATTCTGGTCACCGTATCTTAAAAAGGATATAGCGTTATTAGAAAAGGTACAGAGAAGAGCCACCAAAATGGTAAAGGGGATGGAAGGATACTCCTATGAAGAAAGGCTAAAAAGGTTAGGGCTCTTTAACCTGGAAAAGAGACGGCTGAGGGGAGATATGATAGAAGTCTATAAATTAATGATCGGAGTGGAACGGGTAAAAGTAGATCGATTGTTTACGTTATCAGAATATAGAAAGACTAGGGGACATGCAATGAAGCTACAGGGTAAACTATTTAAGACTAATAAAAGAAAATATTTTTTCACTCAATGTGTAATCAAACTCTGGAATTTGTTACCGGAGGATGTAGTAAAGGCTGTTAGTGTAGCTGGGTTTAAAAAAGGGTTGGACAAGTTCCTGGAGGCAAGGTCCATAAACCATTATTAAGAAGGGACCCAGGATATCACTGCTTGACCCAATACAAGCATTGTGGAACCTGTGTTTTTGGGGAAACTGCTAGGTACGTATGACCTAGATTGGCCACTGTTGGAAACAGGATACTGGGCTTGATGGACCTTGGTCTGACCCAGTATGGCATATCTTATGTTCTTATGCAATATTTATGGAAAATGGACAAGAGACCTTGGAAAGCGAGTTTAGGTATCTTGCATAGCTGAAAAAAGAAATTTAGACATGTTCCTGGAAGAAAAGATTTATAATTAAATATTAGCTAGATAGACGAGAAATTGGGAGGGGCAAAGAGAAGCGAGGGGATTGGGAGGCCCCCTTCTTAATGTCTCCTCTGGGCCCCTGCATGTCTAACGCTGGCCCTGTATATATGGTGCAATGCAAAAAGAGGATGAGGCAGGATTGACGGCACAACAGCGCGGATGGCCCCACAAACAGCAATGTTTATTGCAAATAACACCATAAATAAAGAAATTCCGTTACTCACAAGAAGTGTTTGTGAATCAAGTCATTCCTGGCTGCCAGGTGCTGCTTGTGGGGTGCCATGTTAGCCCTTCTGGCACAGCTCGATTCCTCTATTCTCTGCCAGCTCTGGTACTCTCCCCATAGGATAATGTTGCATATGGATAAGGGCCAAACTATGGAACGTGCAGCAAGCCATGCTTCACAGACCATGGAAAGTTGCATATGAGCCCTCTGCCTGAACTTTGGAGGCACTGGAATCTTGTCTTGAGAAGGCTCAGAGTTCTTTCTATGAGAGATATTGTCTATCTGAGGACCCTACTGTAGCCTTCCTCTGCTTCAGTCTTGGGGATGGCAATAGGGATTGTCAACCAAGTTCTCTGAGGATAGCCTATATCACCTGTCTGGGAAAAGAGAGATACAAATAATGGGCCTGATATTCAAAGGAGTTTATCTAGTTGGGTTCATTTAATTAGCAGGACCTGCTAATCACATAAATCCCACTGAGAGGGTATTCAGTGGCACTAACCGGACAACAATGCTTAAAATCCCCTCTAACCACCATGGCATTGTCTGGGCAATGCCGGAGCAGTCTGTGGGCAGGGTAAAGGTGGCCCCTGTAGTAATTTTCAGTCTGCCATCTGAATAAGTGACTGCATAAAGTTAGGTCATTTCAATAGCTGTCCTAAATTTATGCAGTTCAGCTAACGAGAGAGTGGCTGAATATCCAGATAGCTGTAGACCAAACAGGAGCACTCATACTCGCAAAACCACCTGGGAAAAATATCAAGAGCAAGGTGAAAAGCCCACAAACGTGGAATATAGAGAAACCTTTATTAGTAAACCCTCCATGGCCGTGTTTTGGCATGCGCCTTCTTCAAGGGTTAAAACCTCAAAACTGATGCAAAATACAGCTGCCCAGATCATCACCCATTCCTCCCGCCGAGACCATATCACACCAGTTCTCTTCAAATTACATTGGCTTCCTGTAGCCTATCGCTTTCAATACAACATCTTAACACTGACTCATCATGTCATATACACCAGTATTCCACAATATTTGGCTGACTTAGTGCAATTCCACACCCCCTCTCGCAGCCTTCGCTCTATTCATATTAACCGTTTGGTGCTCCCATCTCCTTCCCGTGCTCACCTCCAATCCACCCGATATTCCGCATTCTTTTTTCTGGGACCTTCACTATGGAACTCTCTTACCTCTGCAATACGGCAGGAGCCAGTTTTTTCGAAATTCAAAACCCTTCTAAAAACTCATCTTTTTCAAACCGCTTTTGATTTACCATCCACCATTACCTAAACACTCTCCTCCAGGCCCTTTAAGGTACCCCTCTACTATCCCCCACTCCCCCAAATTCTCTCTTTCTTACTCTTTTTTGTTCTCCTTCTCCTTTTCTCTTTCCTGTCAGTTAATGGATTTCTTTTCTTTTCTTTGGCCTTTGGCCGTTGTGTTTGTTGTTGATTGGAAACCGCCCTGGACTGACGAGGTGCGGTATATCAAGTATTATAATAAACATAAACATACTAATATTTTTCAGTTACAAAATAGAAAATGCAATTATTTTTTCTACCTTTGTTGTTGGGTCATTATATTTTTCAAATGGTGTTGGTCCCAATCTCTGTTTTTTATTTTCACCCGTCTTCTCTTCTTTCATGGTCTCCTCTCCATTTGTCATTTCTTCTCTCTCTTCCTGTCTTCGCTTCCTCTCTTATATCAGTTTTGAACACTTATCTCTTTTTTTTCCGTTTTCTTCCATTTATTGTTCTGCTTCTCTATCCAGATTTCCTTTCTTTTTCTTACCAAGCACACCTCAATTTGACTCTTTACTGTATCTAGCTACAGCTTTCCATCTCTTTTCCCTCAACCCAAACCTCATTTCCCAGTTCTCTCTCCTTCCAAAGCCTCTTATTTCCTAGTTGTTCACTAATTCTTCCCCTCTCTCCCCCAATTCCAGGATCAACCCATTTCCAGGATCAACCCCTCTCCTGTTTCCCCATATTTCCTATCTCTTTCTCCATGTCTCCACATGCCCAGCATACCCCTTCTCCCCATAGTCCCCCCATGCCCAGCATACTCCTTTTGCTCCTATTCCCCCCATGTCCAACTTAGCCCTTCTCCCCACATGCCCAGCATACCCCTTCGCCCCATAGTCCCCCCATGCCCAGCATACTCCTTCTGCCCCTATTCCCCCCCATGTCCAGCATAACCCATCATATCCCCCCTTGTGCAGCATCTCCCACATGCCCAGCATACCCCTTCTGCCTCTAATCCCCCCATGCCCAGCATACCCCTTCTGCCCCATCCTCTCCATGCCTAGCATAACATTTCTGCCCCATTCCCCATGCCCAGCATAGCCTTTTTGCCCCACCCCACTATATTCAGCAACTTCTCCCATGCCCAGCATACCTTTTAAGCTCCATACTTAAACAGCATGAATTCACTGGATGCAGTAGAACGGCGCTCGCAGATCAGCTGTAATATTCATGGCTCAAATTCATTCAAGGTGCAGAAAACGCGCGTTTTCTGCACCTTGAATGAATTTGAGCCATGAATATTACAACTGATCTGCGAGCGCCGTTCTACTGCATCCAGTGAATTCATGCTGTTTAAGTAAAAATCCCCCTGAGGAAGGCTTCGAAACGCATTTAGCGGTACCCACATGGTGGTGTTGGGGAGTTCTATCACACAGCATTCAGATAAGCACTGTTTAAACTACTAAACAACAATCTCTAACTTATGGTGAATAATTTGAGAAATGTCTAATGAAAGATAAAACAAAAAAAGACAAAAAAAAATTTCATTATCTGGTAAACTAACATAGCAAATGCTTAAGGTCGTTGATGCGAGAAGGCATTTGCTTTAGATTTTTCTTAAGCACTGCCAGTGTGAGTCTGAGACCTGCATTTTTGCTATCTCTAAGTTAGCAAGAGCTGAGTTCGAAAGCAACATGCATTTACAGATAATGTAGTCTAACTTTCATTTAGCACTGTTCCCTTTGAATTTACCTTATACACCAACATCAGTACCTTAAATTTTACATGAAAAGCTACTGGCAACCAGTGCCACTGAATGAATTCAGGAATCACATGATCAAACATCTGCATACCTTTAACCAACTTAGCAGCGGTATTTTGCATCAACTGCAAGCGATACATATCCTTCAGGAGGACTCCTAGCAGCAAAGCATTACAATAATCAAACCAAGGCATAACAATACTCGCGCTACTTCACTCAAAAAGCATTCAGCCAAATAAGGCCATAGCTGAAGAATCTGTCTCAGCAAAAGGAATAAATTCCTAACCACCAAGGTAACATGGGAACCCATATTCAGTGACGAATCCAGAATAACCCCCAAAGTCCCGATAATTACATGTAAGCGGTACAAGACTAATCCCATCCCATACAGCAGGCATGTCCAACAGGTAGATCATCCAGCCACCCCAGTATAACGAAGATGAGTGTTCCAAAGAAGAGCAAAACCTACCACTTTCATGATGAATGGGAAATGGACTACTTCTTCATCATGGTGAAAGAGAAGTGTTGTTGTCTAATTTGTAACGCCCCAGTATCCTTGTCCAAAAAGGGTAATCTGGAACGTCATTATAAGGCTCTGCATAGCAATAAGTTTGATGCTGATTTTCCACCCAAAAGTGAAATTCGTAAACTGAAGCTCAAAGAACTTAAATTGAAATTGGCTACTCAGCAACAGTTGATGGCGAAGCCAAGGTCACATTCGGTCGATGCATCCATAGCATCCTTCAAGGTCAGCAACCTGATCGCAAAGAAATGCAAACTTTTCACTGAAGGGGAATTTGTAAAAGATTGTTTTCTTGAAGCAGCTGACAATCTTTTTGAAGGATTTAAAAATCAGAAAGAGATCATAGCTGCTATTCAAGATGTACAATTGTCAAGAAACTCCGTCGTGTGGTGAATAGAAAAGATGTGTGGAGACACAACTGAACAATTGTTGGAGTATGTTTCAAATTGTGTTGCTTTCTCACTCCAACCGGATGAATCTACAGACATAAGAGACATAGCCCAGTTACTAGTCTTTATCCGGATGTTTTTTGAAGACTTTAGTGTTAAAGAAGAACTACTTGGAATGATTTCTTTAAAAGGGAGAACTACCGGTCAGGAAATATTCAGTTCTTTCCATTCTTTTCTGACAAAGTGTAATCTTCCATTGCATAGACTTGTTTCCACCACTACTGATGGAGCAAGTGCCATGACAGGTGAGGTTAATGGTTTCATAGCCCTCTGTAGACAGCATGATGACTTCCCAGATTTCCTTTCTTACTACTGCATCATTCACCAGCACGTTTTGGCAAGCAAGAGACTCAATACAAAGACTGTCATGGACATCATTTTCAAAATTGCAAATTCAGTTTGTGAACGATCACTTCAAAGACGGCTTTTCAATCTTACTCTTGATGAAGGGGCAGTGGAAATCATTTTGCACACAGATGTAAGGTGGCTAAGTAGGCATACATTTCTGCAAAGATTTCATGATTTGCTGAATGAAATAAGAAGTTTTTTGAAGGATAGGGGAGATGACCAAGCAGAGATGGAAGATGAGGAGTGGTTATGTGATCTGGCATTTCTCGCTGACTTTACAGGCAAACTAAGGGGTATGTTTACTAAACTGCGGTAAACGTGAATAACGCACGTTGTACGACGTTAACGATCGTTAGCGCGCTATAGCACACGCTATAGCGCATTAACGATCGTAAACGCGCTATAGCGCGTGTTATCACGCGCTAACGAGCGTAATGCTCCGCGGCATGGTAAAACACCGCAGAAGGTGGAGAGAGGGCGGAGAGAATGGGTCAATGGGCGGAGAGTGGGCGGGGAGAGGCTAACGCGCTGATTTTCAGAGCTGAATTCCAATGCGAATGAAAACCTACCGGTAAAAGCACTTTAAAGGGGAGAGAAACTATTTACGTGTCAGCAATGTACAGCCTAGGCAGGGAAACCAAAAAAAGGCGATAAGTGTGATACATGTGCACAGAACAAAAGGGCACAGAAACACCGAAAATGACCCCAACAAACTGGAAAAAAACAACAACCAAGCTGGTCAATAGTGGTAGCAATGAGAAACATCAACTCCCCCCCCCCCCCCCGAGTAAGCTCCATAGAACAGATATAATTCGTGGAAGGGTCCATACTCCGTCCCCATACAAGGTGCATGGGCCCACAGTGAAATAACGCTGCTCAGGGATTTCCCCACCATTGGACAGGGTTCCTATGGCGTGCACATGTCCCGCAACATCAGGGCGGGCATGTCGGAACGGGCAACCGGGCAGATGCTGGAAAAGGGGATACAGAGGGCTGCAGGCGGCACATGCAGTGGCGCAGCTGGGCCACAGTGGGGACTAGGGTGATGCTCAGTTGGCCCATAGGAATGCGTAAACAGTAGAGCCAGACAGCAACTGATGAAGGCCCAACATGAGCACGAGTGTGTTTCCCAAAGCGTCACAGGGAAGAGTACCCAACAGCAACCCACAAGGGCACAGAACACTGGCAGGCGGGGCTGGGGGGGGAGCGTGGACGTCTATGCAGGCACCCCTACCCCAGAACACGCACCATAGGCGGCTGCCTACCTGCACACTGGATGGCCTGAGACCGCGCACCACCAGCTCCACCGGCAGAAGGGCATGTCAGCATGGTGGCTGAGGGATACTGGTGGTGGAGGGGGCAGTGGCAGCTGCCCGGAGCATACCGTGGCCTAGCCCTGTGTAGGTGGGTGCCATGCACTGCAACAGACAGGCCCTGTCTGACCAACAGTCATTATATCACCAGGGAATGCACCATCTCTGTGAGAACATGGTGGTGCAGTGCACAGAACCACTGTATTCAGAAGCAGAAGGTCACAGGTTCAAGTCGAATCAGATATAAAATTCTCCTAACCAACTTCAAGCTCCTAAACGACATCGCCCCCTCACATCTATCCACACTACTACACACCCCATCTGAAACAAGAGCTCGCAGACTAAACGCAGCCCACTCACTTGAGATACCAAAAACATTCATGAAAACTAAAAAATCCACCAGCACCAGGGCCTTCACATTCACTGCCCCCATGCTCTGGAATGATCTCCCAATAGACCTTCGCATCATAAAAGACCTCTCCCAATTTAGGAAAGAACTCAAAACATACCTATTCTCCGAACACTTTGAAATCCCCTACCCCCCAAGTCCAACTCCACAGCATCCACAGACACACAAACACAAAGCCCTTAAAATCACAATCAACTAACCATACACAGACCTACCACAGACACACTGAAAACTCACGATAAAAATGGAAATAAATTCCACCACTCCCACATGACTAATGAAAGATTCACCCTGTAATTCATTGTATATAACCTTTGGTAAATAACCATTGCCTCATTACCTGTAAAAAGTTAGAAAACTCTGTTTAATATAATAATTACAGAAGTATACAAAAGTATACAAAATGTAAATAGTTCCTGACAGTTTACCGCACTATTATCTGTAAAAAGTTAGTAATTTCTGTTCTATGTAATGTATACAGAAGTATACAAAACTGTTAACTTGTTCCATGTAAACCGCCCCTGATCTCTGGAAGGGGCGGTATAGAAGAAATAGATAAATAAATAAATAAATAAATAAATAAATAAGTCCCAGCTGTGGTTTCCGCCAACCCAGTCCTCATATTTTACCCACTACTATAACATGCTAATACAGGCAGAACCGTTCTTGCAGATGACGTAAACATGCCCAAAACACCAACATTTTACCCTACAGAGCACAGACACCATAAACATGCACATTACCTAGAGCAGAGCCACCCAAATGCAGTCCTGGAGGGCCAAACACCATTCCGGTTCCATGCTGCCTCTGATAAAGATGCCTGTGCTGCATTTCTATGCGCCACCCCCATGGTATGCAGATGTATCTCATGCATATTCATGAGGGACAGCATGAAAACCCGAACAGTGTTTGGCACCGCAGGACTGGAGTTGGGAACCTCTGCCATAAAGCAGCAGCCAACAGGGGCAGACAGACCCACACCCACAGACCCCATTATCCACAGCCTTCTCAAGAGGCAGGACTGTGGGCTCTTTGTGCATCTCCCAATACTAGCACTTGCATACCTTAGTAATGACACCCTAAACCGGGGAATATGGTACACATCTATCAAAAGGTTGCTAGGATTACTGGCAGATAGCAATTCCTAGGTTAGGTACAAGTGTCTGAGTGAGCTGCATCATAGCGACCTTTCTGATGTATGTGGAGTGTGTTACAGGTCATGTGTCTGACAGTGTTTACCAACCTGGGGAGTGACTCCTACAGTATTGCGTACCATAGCCATGCCTGCACTGTGCTCAGGACTTGTGTGGTGGCCTGGGCTGCCCAACACCTCTATAGTTGCACAATGCTGGCATAGGTGTGGGGAGTGTGTGTCTGTCTATCCAGTGTGTGGTGGCTTCCAACACCCTCCACAGCCCACACTGCTAGCACTGTACTCAGTATTGGCCTGCAAATGTGCATAATGAGGAGCAAGGTACCGTGGGAATAGCCTGGATAGGGTGGCCTGGCCTGGCCGCATCTGCGCTGGGCATAGGGCAATGGCTCGGACATTGTAGTGCCCGGTACCACCTGCACAGACAGAGTGGACACAGCATGTCCTGCTGGGAGGTCACTCTCGCCCTGACTGAGTAGTGACCACGGCATGGCTAGGTTCCCCCATAGTGCTATTTAGCATTTTGCTCATTTGATATATATGGGTTTCCTTTTGGGGCCCAATCACTGACTTATCTGCTTGGTGTGTGTGCTGACATGTTCTGGGTACATGCATCTCCTCCAGGACCATGGACTAGCTGGTGGACTGTCTGCAGCTAGTATCTGTCTTGCTGGAACACCTTGCAGGGTGCAGCGGCTGGAGGCCTGCTGCTGGGGAATGTCTGATAATGGTGGGGGGGGGGGCAGCTGAGCATATCCAGGACTGCCGTCTGTCTGCTATCGCGTTATGGATGTGTACCGCTCTGTCTGTTCCCCAGCAGGACTGCTGTTGCTGGTCTCCTCCACCGCTGCCATTGCAGGGGGGTAGACTGTGGATCTATTGGTGGGTGACCCTGTTTCCCACCCTAAGCCCCAGAGGGTGGGTTGTGTGGTGGTAGATGATCTGCCCATGGGTCCATACACCCCCCCCACCCCCCCACCTACATTTTACCCTACAGAGCACAGACACCATAAACATGCGCATTACCTAGAGCAGAGTCTTCCAAATGCAGTCCTGGAGGGCCAAACACCATTCAGGTTCCATGCTGTCTCTAATAAAGATGCCTGTGCTGCATTTCTATGCGTCGCCCCCATGATATGCAGATGTATCTCATACATATGCATGAGGGACAGCATGAAAACCCGAACAGTGTCTGGCCCACCAGGACTGGAGTCGGGAACCTCTGCCCTAAAGCAGCGGCCAACAGGGGCAGACACACCCACCCCCTCAGGCTCCATTATCCAATGCCTCCTGGAGAGGCAGGATGTTGGGCCCTGCGTGCATCTCCCAATACTAGCACTTGCATACCTTAGCAATGCCACCCTAAACCTGGGAATATGGTACACAGCTATCAAAAGGTTGCTATGATTACTGGCAGATAGCAATTCTGAGGTTAAGTACAATTTTCTGAGTGGGCTGCATCATAGCAACGTTTCTGATGTCTGTGGAGTGTGCTACAGGTCTTGTGTCTGACAGTGTTTACCACCCTGGGGGGTGACCCCAACAGTATTGCGTA
The DNA here is from genome assembly GCA_033557465.1 of Ichthyophis bannanicus. NCBI lineage: Eukaryota > Metazoa > Chordata > Amphibia > Gymnophiona > Ichthyophiidae > Ichthyophis > Ichthyophis bannanicus. The sequence continues at coordinate 104,617,411 of CM066033.1, forward strand.
CCATAGCCATGCCTGCACTGTGCCCAAGACTGGTGTGGTGGCCAGGGCTGCCAAACACCTCTATAATTGCACAATGTTGGCATAGGTGTGGGGAGTGTGTGTCTGTCTATCCAGTGTGTGGTGGCTGCTAACACCTTCCTCAGCTCAAACTGCTAGCACTGTTGCCAGTATTGGCCTGCCAATGTGCATAATGAGGAGCAAGATACCGTGGGAATAGCCTGGATAGGGTGGCCTGGCCTGGATTCATCTGTACAGAGCATAGGGCAAAGGCTCGGACATTGTAGTGCCTGGCCACCACCTGCATGGACAGGGTGGCCACAGCATGTCCTGCTGGGAGGTCACTCTCACCCTGACTGAGCAGTGACCACGGCATGGCTAGGTTCCCCCATAGTTTTAATGTGTTGTTTCTTACATGTGATATTTATGGGTTCTCTTTTGGGGGCCAATCACTGACTTGTCTGCTTGGTGTGTATGTTGACATCCTAGTTCTTGGTACATGCATTTTCTCCAGGACCATGCACTATGGACTAGCTAGCAGACTGTCTGCAGCTAGTATGTGTCTTGCTGGAACACCTTGCAGGGTGCAGTGGTTGGAGGCTTGCTGCTGGAGAATGTCAGATAGTGGTGGAGGACAGCTGAGCTTTTCCAGGCCTACTGTCTGTTTGCTATTGCTTTATGGATGTGTACAGCTCTGCAGTGCCTGCCCTGAAGGGGGTCTGTTCCCCAGCAGGACTGGGGTTGATGGTCCCCTTTCTGCCACCATTACAGGGAGGTAGAATGTGGATCTTTTGGTGGGCGATCCTGTTTCCCATCCTGAGCCCCAGAGGGTGGGTTGTGTGGTGGTACATAATCTGCCTATGGGTCCAACCCCCCCCTTCACCTACATCATGTAACCATGGCACCAACACAGGATATGCACTATTCTGGGTGCATCATAGCCCATAAGGGCTAGACATGACTGTGAAATACAGAAGGACACAGATGTAACCTAGGTGTGTTGGCAGGAACTATCTATCACACACAGTAGCACTGATGGGGACCTGCAGCATGGTGTATTTCAGCCATGAAAGGTGCTGTGGACCTGGTGCTGGGCGCCCCACCTCACCCTCATGGTGAGCACAGTACCCGCACAATGTGATGGTCTGTGACTACTCTATGCCAGTACCACACATGGTCAGTTCCCCCTACCAGGCCGAGGTGCTGTGGGGGTGTATACCCCATCTTATTTTTTATTTTTTTATTTAGCTGTATTTATATCCCGCTTTTCACCGGGTCAAAGCGGTCAATTGGGGGATACATTTAACACGAGGGGATATGAGACACATACGCTAATACTTACAGGGAACATGGGCAATGGAGGGTTAAGTGGCTTGCCCAAGACCACAAGGAGTGCCTACAGGACTAGGAATCCCAGTCCCTCCGGCCTGAGATTGCTGTCCCCAGGTGGGACTTGAACCCCCGGCCCTCCGGCCTGAAGTACCATGTCCTAACCACTAGACCACTCCTCCCCCATCTTGTGCCCATCTGTCGACTGCTGATTTGCATGTGCAGTGCATCATGGGTATAGTGGGTTAACCCTATCCTGGTAACCACAGCAGACAGTTTGTGTGGTGACATGCAGTCCTTCTGCAGCCAGCCAGGGCTTTGTTGGCAGCTGTAGCCCACTGGTTACTTCACTGTCTGTAAAGCCAGCGCTCATGGGTTCAAACCCATGGTGGGGTTATTTGGTAGGGCTGTCTGAGGCATTGTCTATTTTTAATGTACATTAGGGCTGCCAGCAAAAACACCCTCAGAGTACTGTAACCTTAAGGTGCCTCATGAGGCACCCCATAAGGCACCTTATAGGGCGCCTTATAAGGTGTCCTATAGGGGACATTATAGGGTGCCTTGGCAGACAGTGCACTTTATAATGTGCCCTATGGCGTGCGTTATGGGGTGCCTTATGCGGCACCTTAGGTTACACCACCGTGAGGGTGTGTTTGCTGGCAGCACTAATTAAAATAAAAGTAAAATGCCTCAAAAAGCACTACTTAAACAGTGATGCCTCAGCCAGCCTTATGCATTAGGCACACTGGGGATCAAACTCATGACCCCTGTATCATCAGTCAGTGTATTAACCATTGTGCTACACCTCTGCTTCTATGTTTGTATGTCTGCGCGCCTACTTAAGTTTATCACACGTTAACACGCTTAGCAGTGTTTCGCCCGATATTGTGCACAGCGTGCGTTATCGCGCGATAATCCTGTTTTGCTACGTTAAGACCAAAACACCCACTCCTTTAATGGCATCCTGCACACTATTGCCGGGCGCACGTTAAGACGGTTTAGTAAACATACCCCAAAGAGTACACAACGTTCCAACATGACAGATGAACATCTCCAGGATTCCCTGAGACTGGCCCTCACGCAATATTCACCCAACTTCAAAAAGCTGGTGGATGAAATGCAGGCTCAGACGTCTCACTAATGAGCAAGAGCGAAATATTAAAGATTGTGCAAAATCAGCCTGGATCAATACTCAACATAAATTTAACACAAATTACTCAATAAAAGTTAAAGAAAGTTATTAAGACAGTTAAAGAAAGTTATTACTCAATAAAACTTTAAGAAAAAATATACTTTCCATTTCCCCTCGCAGTTCTTACTGGATCTTCGTCTCTGTTTCATTTTTGCTTAATTTGCTTAACAGCTGATCACATCCAAGTAAATGACAGAAGGTTCATTAAAAATGGGGGGGGGGAGGGGGGAATCCTCCAACTTTATTGGGTTAAAATTTAATTTGAGAGTGAGGAGAGGGGGGAGTGGCTTTCTCAAGATGGCGGCAGTGTGAGCTGGTGATGCCTAAGAGGAAAGGCAAATCGAAGGTTGCTCCCGTGGCGCCGTTGTCTAATGCTGAGAGACCTATGGACTGCTATGTCCAGCTGACGAAGGCTCAGGTGCAGGGGATTCGAGCAGGCTTGGAGCCACCAGAGATGGAAGACCCGGTGTCCTTCGCCCTTGATATCTCACTCTCCCCTAACGGGCGTACTCCTCCAGCCCCTCCGGTATCACAGCAGCTCAGCCGGTGAGTGACGCAGCAGTGACGTCCAAAGTGGTGGGAACTGCTGCGTTGGAGTGGGACTCTCTTGCTGAGGTTGCCGGTGTGTTTCCTCAGGGTCATCGAGCTGCTACGGCAGTGAATTTGACACCTACTGGTGGAGTTCCTGCTCAGGTTGTTTTTTTTCCTTCGGGGGATACTTCATTGACCTCCGGGCTGTTATTTCCTCTACCGGTTCGACCAGAATCTGTAACTCTAGACAGCATCTGGGACGCTATCATCCATTTATCTACCATAGTCGGTCAACAACTGTCCGCATTTTCTACTAGGGCAGCTCTCTTGGAGGAGTCTGTTTCAATGATTAAAGTCGATATTCAAGGAGTTAATTTGAAGCAGTTAGCATCGGAGACGAAGATTGAGACAGTGTCTGATTTGACGGTTTCCCTAGTTAAAGAAAATACTGCTCTGAGAAGTAAAATGGAGTCGCTGGAGAATGCAGTTAGATCTACGAATCTACGTTTGTTGAACTTTCCTATTATTACTGGGGTGGCTCCTTTGGAGTTATTTAAGAAATATTTGCTCGAAGTTCTTTCGGTACCCAGTGAGTTGATGCCACCCGTATCGAAGATTTATTACCTTCCTTCGGGCAAGAAAGTTGGGAAAGTAGTTATTGGATCATTGGAGTTGGACTCTCTTAGAGTCTCTGATCTATTACAGTCTCCTAAGGCAGAAGAGATTGCCGTTTCTACATTGCTAGTTATGCTGGCACTCTCATCGGACAGGGAATGGCTGCTGAAGCTGTTCTATAAAAAGAGAACAAGTTTGTTTTATGGAAAGAAGATTTTCTTATTTCCGGATGTGTCTAGAGAGACGCAGAAGCGTCGTAGAGCTTTTCTTTTGCTGCGGCCTGGGGTGGTACGAATGGGTGCTACTTTCATGTTAAGGTTTCCTTGTAAATGTTTAATTTTCTATAAATCGCAGAAGTATGTTTTTTATTCTCCTGAGGAGTTATCCACTTTTGTTAGTGATAAATTGCCTAATGTTTCTTCTCCTGAGTAGGATGTTTATACCCGTTGTGAATTATTAAGCCTTGACCACTGCCTACGTCTTGTTTTTCTTAGTAACTTTTGGGGTGTATTCCCCTAAACGTTTATTTCTGTTTAGCTTCTCCTCCCAATTGTGGGCTAATGAATAATCCCTGCAATAGACTTTTTCTTTAACTATGTTTCTTTATAGTTTCTCTGCAAGTATTATTATGTTTCATGTTCAAGTTCTTCTTGATCTTTGTATATTTATAAATATAAAATTTAAAAAAAAATTAATTTGAAACTAATTTGAAACTTAATTTTCATGGTGGTAGATCACTGGCACTTTTGGCCGGAAAAAGTAGATCACGACCTGTTTGAAGTTGGACATGCCTGCCATACAGGACTGAAATCTACTTTTCCATCTCCAGACAACAACCCTAGATTTGGAAACACTGCGTTTTAAACCCAAAAACCAAAAACATCCTAAAAGTACAGACAACCGTCCCTGAACCAATGTTTCCAAATCTTCCCTTGACCTTGTAAAAGGGATAAGGATCTGCACATAGTTGACATAGACAAAAAAATCACACCAGCAGCATGCATTGCTCACTACAAAGGCACAAACAAAATGTTAAACAATAGGGGGAAAAGCTTGATCCCCGTGGTACCACTTGTTCCATTCAGCAAGATGAAAATACCTCCTCCCCCAACTGAACCACCTGTAACCTAGCAGACAAATAGGATACAAATCAAACCAAAATCAGTCCACCTACACCTAACCTCATCAAACAATTCAAAAGCAAGTCATGACTAACACTATCAAATGCAGCAGAAACATCTAACTGTAGCAATAGTCTGCGGTGGCCTTTATTAAGAAGGCCGTGAACATCTTCTGTCAATGCAACAATAGTTTTGGTGCTATTATACCTCCAAAAACCTGTCTATTTCTCATCCAGAATATGATGGCCCACCAAAAAAGATAAAAGCTGACATGCTACAGCCTTCTTTATATTCTTACCCAAAAAGGGAATATTAGAAATTGACCTGTAATTCTCTGGCCTATTCATGTCAAGGGTAGAACCTTTAGGTACTGGCGTAACAAATGCTTGCTTCAAAACTGCTGGAAAATGCCCCTTTGGGCACATGCTAAATATGATTAAATAAGCAAACCTTGTTTTGTTTTTATAGTTTTATTTTCTTCAGGAATAAATTACTGTTTTATTCTTATTTTTTTCACAAGGAAGAAGCAGTGCATGCAGAAAAAAAAATCTGGATTTCAGTTGTCTCAGAAGAAAGCGGGACCTCTTATGCCTGATGGATAATGGAACAGAAGGTGTGTTGATTTCATATTCATCAGTTTGTTCTTATGCCCAATTCCAACATGCCAAAAGCCAAGAATATTCTAATCAACTGTATATTAAATTATGATAATGTAGAGGATTCAAATGTAGAAAAAAATATTGTAATTTTATTGGATCACACAGTAAAACTATGCATATGCAAGTCTGAACGTTCATGCCTTTTGAAAGAGGCACAAAGTGTTTTCACTTGAGCTATTTTTGCTTGGTTGGAAATGTTCAGCCTTTCGGAATTGCTGTCATCTCACACATCCTGCTGCAGGCTGCTGCTTTGTAAGCCCTGTGAATACCTAGGGTTTTCCCAGACAGCTTGCAATGAAGTTTGACGGTGCTTTTGAAAGGCATGACAGGGGAATATTAAATCTCACCATCTCACTAAACTGTGCAGGTTCACAGCACCTGGAAGGGATACAGGCTTCTGAAGCCAGTAGCTGCGTTTTCCTAATGTGGCAATTAGAGAGAGCAAGAGAAAGATCGAAATCCTATAATACCATGCAGCATGTTGTTTTGTATTGTAAAATGACCCTTACACATTGATGAATGCTTCTTAGTGCTTAGCCGAACCTTGCTGGCCTTTATTTATTGTAGAGCAGTGCAAGAAAATCCCTCTTGCTTAAAGCATACCCGAGACTAAAATACTGCATGACAACAGCCTACTCTTCACATTGGGAGAAGCACCAGTCCCTCACCTTGGCCTGACTGTTTTCTTCCCAGAAAATTTATGAGGATTGAGATTGGGTATGGTTCAGAGTTCACCTTCCTCTTAGCTGTAAAGGGATGGCTTGATCACTTGCAGCACCCGTGGCTTGATTAAATGGTTTGAAATGGACAACTTAGGAAATGGGTTTCGGTTAAGATACTCCCCAGGCAAAATGCTGGGGTTTCTTGTAAGAACAGTAAGTGCCAATGAAGTAAGAGACTGAGTATTTTATTTCATTTCTCTTGATACCTTGACACTTTAAATACTATTCCTCTATAGAACTGGCATAAAAAGAAACTATTATATAAGACATGCCCAGTGCTGTTTGCACTGTTGAATGCTCTCATTCCCGTATTAGTGACAAGGATATATTTTGACGTTTGGCAATAGAGAACCTGTTCTGATTTATTCTGCTCGACCACACTGGCACCTGGTGATGCTGCAGTCATTCCTACGGTATCGGTACTAGCCAAGCATTCATGTCCCCCCAGATTTGGAGATCAGCACAACAGATCCTCCTGTGCAACCTCTTCTGATCTTTTTCTGGTCCATACTTAGCATTGTACAGAATGTTTTCAGAGATGACCAATGCAAATGTAACTAAGGGGTATGTTTACTAAACCGTCTTAATGTTCCTGGCACTAGTTGCTGCGATAATGTGAAGGATGGCATATAAGGAGTGGGCGTTCCGGTCTTAAGGTAGCAATCACGGGTTATCGTGCGATAATGTACGCCGTGTCCATTATCGCGCAATAGAGGGAGCCGTGCACGTTACCGCGTGTTAACCTTAACTTCGCGTGCTGACCTGTACTCACTGTAATAGAGATATAGCACATTGGTTAATACAATGACTGCTGAAACAGGGGTCATGAGTTCAATCCCCCAGTGGCCTTAATTAATAGGGTTGACTGAGGCAATTCCTTTTCCTGCTTGAAACAGTCCAACAATCTGTGCTGCCAGCTAAAAATACCTGCACCCCAGTGCCATAAACTAATGCACCTTTTAGGGCGCACCTGAAAGCACATCCTAAACCACCATGTCAGCCAAGGCGGGTTATAATGTGCCCCAGAGGCCATGTCGAGAGGTTGTCAACTCCCAGGGCACCATAGCAGGCACCCCATAAGCTGGCTGATTCTAAGGTGTGGCTTAAGATGCCCCAAGGATGTATAGGTGACTCAAAAAATGTTGGCCATGGGCAGTAAGGTCCCCAAGTTGAAAAGCAAGAAAGGTATGGGCCAAACACAGATGTAACCCTAACACTGCACAGATCAACAAGGAAAGACAATGCACAAGTAATGGAAGGAAGTAGATCTGAGCTGATGGACCAGACAAATCTGTGTCCAGCCCATGTGGCAGCTGGAAAAATGGACAAACATATCAGGGGCAGCTGTAGCGATGCACATGGTGATGATAATGTACCATGCAACAATGACAGTGTGTGGCAGAGGATGGGAAGATGTGTCCAGCAGAGGAGGTAGAGGTGGCAGGATAGGTGTAATGACAGGAGGACAGAGGAGTAGCAGTGCCATGCAGAGCACACACAGGAGAGGCAACCAGAAAGAGCTGCAATGCAGAAATGTGTAGCAGTGTAGGACGTGGGGTAGCAGCACGCACATCAGGGTAGGATGGCACACAGCTAGCAGACATACATAGATGGACAGAAGGATGGTTGGCAACTGTGATAAGGGTACAATGTGCTAACAGCACAGATCTGCACAGATATGACTGTCACAGGAATGAAAAGTAGCTGTGCAGGACAGGCATACAAATGAAAGAGAACAGAGAGGAATCAAACCTATGACCATTAGCACAAATGTCAATGCACAAACCAGTAGGCCACACCACCAACATGAGGTCATAGCAAAGGTTGCATACAAGAATACTGCAGGGCATCACACAAGAAGCCTGCTGGCTGCCAGGATAGGCAAACCTCCAACAGTAACCATGATGAAATGCACATGCAGATCTGGTGTGTACAGATCAGATCACAGTCTGTAATTGGGACCAGAGCCACATATAACTACATGCACACACACAAATGTTATGCAGTGGATACAGCATGCAAAAGAGGAAAGAACCTAAACCCAAAGGGCGGCAGGGGATGCTCTGTGGAGCAGGGCAAAATATGGAAGAGAACAGGAGAGAACTGAACCTGCAAACAGGTGTACCACAGACTAGCTGAACCACAGCAATGCCAATTCCCCAAGCGGACTGCCATGTAAACACTACAAAGAAAGAGACATATGTAACAGCTAATATGTGATGGATAGGCAGCACAGAGGGCACACTTTGGTGTACAGTGAAGAGATGGAAGGGTGTGTGCATAGGTGATGAACCTGCAGGTACCTAATGGTCAGTTTAGCACAGCAGAAAAAAAAAGTAAACCCCATGTGGAGATCAAACCTACAACCTATGGTATTACAACACATGTCTGTAACCACTATCCCAAACAACCACAATGAGCACAGCATAAAAATAGTACCTCAAAGGGCAGGTGTGTATGGGAACCTGTAACACCCAGTGATGTGGCAAACGGCTGGCAGATAGACAGCTGGCACCATACAAGGATGTGAACACAGGTGGGCCATGTACATGACCAGGAAATCACTAAATACAAGTGTCAGTGTGATCAAGCAGCAGCAGAGACAAATGTATGCCAAACACATATTTTTATTTTGGTTAATCATCACAGATAGTGTAGATACCGCCATCATAATATCAAGGTGAGTGGATCCCAGGTGAAAGCTGGAAAACACATTTAGCAGGGCAGCAACCCACATCTTACAGAAAGGTCACTGGCTCGTCTACATATGATGGGCAGGAGAGATAATGTGCATCAGGTGCATGGTGTGTAGTATGCATTTGGCCCCCACCCCCCACATGCTGCTGCATGCCCCAAATTTGTTAGCTACATATGTGTGCATGTAGACAGTAGTTGGTGCATGATGAGGGCCCAACACACATCAATCATGATCTGTTCCTTAAAACATATCTGTCTGCCAACACAGGAGGCACACAAATGAAACAGCATATGTTGTTAAAAGTAAGAAAGTGTAAACAAACATATCAAAATTTATGTTACAGCTGTCACATAATGGCTAATATAGGAATCAAAGCTGCAACAATGTAACCCTAAAAAATCGTCAAATGCACAATGAGGATATGCTAACAGGTAGCAGAGGCACATGAACACAGAGAATTCAAATGAAACCATCTGCAGAAACATGCAGAGATAACACTATGCAGAAGGTCCCCCTGCACTGGTTGGTGTGGATACAGTGTCTGTACACATATATCACGGTACATGGAATGCACAAATAAAGGATGAAAATGGACACTCACACTGCCACACTCCAAATATAACGGGGCAATGTGAGTGTCGTTATCTCAGGGATTAAATAGGACTGCACAGACATGCAATGCTAGGTTTGTAAATCAATGCAGAGCATCACGTTTGTACAGTAAACAGACACAGTAACCTGTATATAGAGATGGAAAGAAAGGTCAAACATGTTACAGTAACCCATACAGAAGCCATATTGCAACATGCTGTGTTGCAACAACATAGTCAGTCCCATGCACATGCACCGTGTACGTTGAAATATGATACAGTGATGCCACACATGCACTGTAACACCCTTGGTGATTGCAAACATCAATCCAAGATGTTGGTGTGCAATAAAGTGGTGTCGTGGCAAATACTGTGTCATGTTCAAGTGGAGGCTAGGTGGACATGGACAAGAGGACCTCTCCATTGCTCCCCCTATGCCACACCCATGGCTATATGCTCGTGTTGAAACAAACAGATGAGCGTATCCTGCGTTCCATGTCACACACATGGGCAAAACACAACAACACAATGTCAGAAGGATGTACAACATACAGTGACAATGACAGTCCCTGCTGCAAATGTGGGGACCAGTACACAGTGTCCAAAGTGCAAAGGGTGTCTGCAATCCAACTAGTCATGTTACGACTGTCCTTGAAATCCTGGGCATGCATAGTCAAGTGTGACATCATGTGTGTGACATGTGTGTATGGCCAAAACTTCCTCTCTCTAGGGTCTGCAATGTAGATGTTGTTTTGGACTGCACTCTCCTCCTCTACACACACACACAGCTTGTAGGTGAGGCATGTGGTTTATGCCTAGTTGTCATCAGGTATATCTCCCCAGTCCTTCCTGAAAACACAACTAAACCCTAAATCCCTCCCCCCCTCCCCCCTAATCAGCTCCTGGCTTGCCTACTGTAACCTACACCTTGCTGATCTGGTCTTGAATCATCCCTGTTTGCCTGAAAAGATGCAACACTGCACTGCATGGCTATTCTACAGCCACACACATAATGGCACTAATACTCCCCCTGTCAGGACACCTCACAGGTTCCCTATCCGTTTCCGCATCCATGTCAAGGCTACGTGCTGACCTATACATACAGCGTTACCGTGCTTCAGTTAAGTACCCTTTTGGGTGTTTGCGAAATTCTGATCTGAAGTTGTGATATATTGTGCATTGCATTTTAAACACGCCTCTTTGAAGTTAACGGCAGCCTGGATAATATCTTAATGCTTCAAGTCATAGAACTTTTGGGGTTTGAGGATCTCGATAATCGTTGGTGTTGAGGGTTTCTTCTCTCTCAAGATCACATGGGGCTAGGGCCCTGCTAAAAAAAGAGAAAAAGGAACATTACACTTCAAGAGGAAGTTAATTCTTCATGGTGAAGGTTCCGACAAAAATAGTGTGTGTGTTTCTCTTGTAGTTTGGATATTGATGTGGGAGATATACGGGGGTTATATTGCGTTAATAGACCTATACATACAGGCACACTGTGGTGTTGCAGTAACTTCCCTTACTGATCTCAAATACCAGTAATCCAACTACTACTCAGCATGTATATAGTGCTACGTATCACATGTAGTGCTATACAGAAACAACTAACTCACAGTCCCTGCTCATCAGAGCATACCAACCAATCAATCAGTTCAAATTAAAAACTGTGAAACACACCCATCTAGGCAACTGGTCCCATCTATGGTCTGCTCTCCTACTGTTTACCCCATACTACATGCCTTTCACCTTGCTGCACCCAAAGCCTCAAACTAACTACCTGTGGGCTGTACAGCAGCCCCTATCCCAATCAGCCACAAATCAGGTATGACAGCTTAACACCTCCCACAAACCTACTACTCCCGATACACATAATCCACTACCACCTGCTGTTGTGCCCTGCTCACATCTTCTGCATTTCAGTCATGACTAGATTGTAAGCTGGGATGGCCAAGCAGTGTCTGTTACATGTCAGTGCAGTGTTGCATCTTACTGCCATTGGGATACAAATGTTCACTAGTAGTAGTAGTACACACATATCTAAACAAATGTATGTGGTAACATATGCAGTACTTACATGAGAAGAGCACCTCAATCATCTGCCGCCTGACTGCTGTGCCCTCGCGTGTGTCACCACAGGCATGTACAGGAGGGCATGTCGGATCATCCTCCAGATCTCATTAATTTGGATAGGGATATGGTGCCTGAGAGCAATGTTTTGCAGGATGCAACAGGCTATAATTATCTCTGCCACAGTCTGTGGTCTGTATTATAAGGCCCCGCCTGTCCTATCCAGACACCTGAAGCGACTCTTTAAAACGGCAAAGGTGTGCTCTATGATGGAGTGGCTGGAGGCATGGGCCTCATTGTAACTCCTCTCTGCACGTGTCCGTGGTTGACGCACAGGGGTCAGCAACCAGGGGCGATACCCATATCCTGCATCACCTGCAGATAGAAATGTGGAACGTTAAAGCAGGAGCTGATGTCCACCCAAATGGAGACAAGTATGTACGTGCAAACCAAATACACAAAACATCCTGACAGAAACATATGACAGCACATGATGGGACACCACAAATATGCATCAGCGTGTGAAGTTATGACATACAAAACAAGGGGTAGGTGTACGGATTGCAATCAACATAATCTGTAAACACGACACAAATGCTAGCATTCATGCTACCATCATCACACAGCACCATAGCAAGGTAGAGCTAGAGGGCACCCCCCCCCCCCAACGTTAGATCACACCCAGACAGATGAGACACACACACAACTAGGGATACACCTCAAAGACAGAGATGTGCACATACGGTTAGTCACAGGATCACCATGTGCATGTCAGAGATGAGAAATACACACCCAGCAGTATACAGTCCTCATACTGTCCTGCCTCAAATTGTCTGAATAGTGCTGAGTGATGCAGGTTATAGGAGTCATGAGTGGACCCTGCAAACCTAGGGACCACATTCAGAATATGGATATTTGCATCACATACAACCTGAACATTCAGAGAATGGTAGTTTTTGCGGTTGCGGAACACTACCTCCCTGTCTCTGGGCGGGACCAGGGCAACATGTGTACAATGAATAGCTCCCATCACATGTGATATCCCAGCAAACGCCTCAAAGCCTGGTTCAGGGTCCCTCCACTGTTGCCTAGTTTTGGGAATGGCAATGTAATTCCCCACCCAGCTGATCATGGCACACAGTACCTGGTGGAGACAGCGTAAGAAGGTTAGGTGGCTCATGCCACCCACTGTGGCCACAGATGACTGGAAACAGCCAGAGGCAAAGAAATGTAGGGCACCAAGGAGCTTGACCAAACCCAGTATTGCATGTGACTGACCAGTCAAGGGCTTGAGGTCAGGTCTTAGATCCTCATAGAGCTCCCTAATAACCCCCGTGCTCAGGCAGTAGAGGGAGATGATCTGGTCCTCACACATGCCCTGGAGCTGGGCCCTGGGCTTGTAGAAGCGAGGCTGGTGAGCCTGCAACTCTGTACACCTCCTGTGCCATGCCAGCACAGCCCCTGCCTGGCCTGCCCCCACAGCTGCAGGTCTGTGTTGCAGCGGGACTAAACCCATGCTCTGTGCCTCAGCCCCATGGACACCATCTCCCCCGTCAGGCAACCACAGCCCCTGATCACCTCCCACTGCACATGCAGCAACCACAAAGCCCTCCATAAACTCTACCCCCTCAACTCCTCAAACTCACTCAAACCCAGACACTCACCTCACCCACCAGTCACCAACCCAGCCACACAACTCCACCAGCACTCACCAACCCAGCCACTTTCCACACCAAACCTGCCTCTGACACTTCCTTTGCTTCACCAACAACCAACACCGCATGCCTCGTCTTCCTCGCCTACACAAACCCCTCAGCGTTTGCCACGTGTGCATGTGTATTTATGTGTTTTTTTACGTGTGCATCCTTGCACGTGTTGTGCATGCGCAGGTGTGTTTTTACATGTGCGTGTCCTTGCACATGTTGTGCATGCGCAGCAGCACGAGTGTGGTGGCTGCATGCATTGTGTATGTGCAGGGGTGATGTGGTAGGTGCATGCACAGGGACACCACATTGCATAGGCGCTCCATGTGTGAACGTGAGAGGTGGGCATGTGCTGCATGCCATTACGTGCATGTGGCCGGCACTTGTCACATGGGTCCCAAGCACACACCTTCCGCATCACCCCCTGTGCATGCACAACGTGCGCAGCCTCAATGTTCACACCACTGAGCATGCACAACACGTGCAAGGACGCGCACACGTAAGAAAACACATAAATACACATGCACAAGTGGTTCACGCTGAGGGGTTTGTGTAGGCAATGGAGAAAGGAGGTGAGTTGTAGAGCAGGCAAGTGTGAGATCAGGATTATAGCAGGTGAGGAAAGGTGTGTTGCGGAGCAGACGAGATAGAGTGAGAGGAGGGGAGGCAAGGAGCAAGAGAGAGAGACAGGAGGTGATCTGAGGAGCAAACGCAAAGGAGAGGAGGGGAGGTGAGGTGCAGGCGTGAGGTGGAGCAGAGGAGCCGAGGGGCAGGGGAGGGGGGAGTAGGTGAAGAACAGGAGGGGTGTAGATGTGTGACAGGGAGGGAGAGGGCAGTGAGATGGAGCGGCAGGACATGGCAGAGGGAGGAGGAGGGTGAGACACATGTTCAGTGGGACCCAGAGCCGCCAGGGAGAGGTGGGCCTGGGGTGGTGGCTGCAGGCCCATCGTGTGTGTCACAGCCCATCCAGGGGCCACCCAGCACAAAACGTAGGCGTATACCGGTGCCAGCCGAGGAACAGAGGAGGGCTGTTAGATTCAGCCAGCAGGAAAACAACATCCTACTGGCCAGTGTTTTAGAGCAGTATGAGGTGCTCTACGGCCAGCTGAGAACAAGCACCACTGTAGGCACACGGATACATGTGTGGGAAGAGATCCAGGAGGCCGTAGCCCAGGCAGGGAGGCCAACCAGGGACCTGGATAGCCTTAGGAAAAGGTTTAATGATATTAAGCGTGGTGTCTGTGCACACATGGTGGCGGAGCGGCGACATGCCATTGGCAATGGAGGGGGTGGTCCTTTTGCCCCAACCCTGACACCCCTGGAGCAGGAACTCGCAGACCGTCTTGGACCCATATACCTGCATGGACTGCCTGAAGGTCAGAGATATGTTACACATGTACAGCTCACGGCCCAGTACATGCCAGCCATGGACAGGAAGGTGGGAGCCTATGTCCTGAGAACACCTGTGCCCTAACACAGGCAACTGGGGTCCACATATCCAGCAAAACATTGCTGTGTAGGTACAGAGTGGGTGTGACAGGTACCTGGGGCTGCTTGCACAACAGCCACAGTCCTGGACATTGTAGAGCACTGAACAGGTGTACAGAACTGGGGGGGGGGGGCATCCTCCAGCCAGATGGAGTGCCACCCCCCCTTGACTACGCATGAGTGGGCCGGATGACTGTACATATAGGGTGGCACAACACACTCCACCTCATGAACCCAGCACATGCAGCAGCTATTTGTACTTGGCATATAGGTCACACAGAACAGCATACATCTGCAGCCAGGCAAACACCACTATATGACAGGGGGGCACAGACAGGAGGGACATACAACTAGGCCAGAAAACATTGACCTGGGGGGACCCACACACACCACCTATAACAGCTATGACGTGTATATGAGATTACCTGTCCAAAGACATATCCCAGACAAGTGACAGAGGAAGGGCTATCACACTGTGAGGGCAAGGTAGATGCAAACAAACCCCAACGACCACATCACACAGATGTCCAACACATCATACTCTGTCATTGTCCAACATACAGTGTGGATCCCATACCCACCCTCAAATGACATTGGGGTGCACATTGCCACAGTCGTACCAACTGCACCTAGCCAATACCCCACACCACCTGGGGCCATCATCTATACAGGTACTGCAGTGCCACAGACACATTCCCATGACCCCCACCCACGGTGCAACCACATGCCCAGCATCACTCCACCCATCCCCTGAATTAACCCACCACACACACCAAGTATGTGATAGCTGTCCACACACACCGCACAGTGGCTACCAAGGCGGCAGTCCCCACACAAGTCTGGCTGACCTGGATGAATGCTGCAACACCTACCGTCCATACTACTCATGCCAATGCATACACATCGCTCACGCACACTATGACAGGCCACAATCCCACTCAGGGCTCCCACACACACAGTGCATACCTAGTGCTACATATAGTGTGCCCGGCAGTTGCCACCCCATCCCCCCAAACATAACAACAAATGTGACACAGCTCCACCAGTGCAAGAGGCCGCCCCTCCCCCCTGTCAGGTACAGCACACTGTACGCACATGTGCTGTCCCCATTGTAGGTGCAGTAACAGCAGGTATAGGCGGACACCACATTGCTATTGGCGGGGATGTACTACACAGGTGTACAAATGTGACCTGTGCAAACCCACAGTGGCTACCAAAGTGGCAGTCCCCACACACGTCTGGCTTACCAGAAAAAATGCTGCAACACCTGCCATCCATATCACTCAGGCCAATGCATACACATCGCTCACAAGCACTATGACAGGCCACAATCCCACTCAGGGCCCACACACGCACCCTGGCCACATGTAACGCTGAGTCCGCATCCAAGGTCACATGCACAGTGCATACCTAGAGCTGCATATAGTGGTGCCGCCAGTCTCAGCCCCATTCCCCCCAACATCAAAGCAAATGTGACACAGCTCCACCAGTGCGAAAGGCCACCCCTCCCCCCTGTCAGGTACAGCAAACTGTACACACATGTGCTGTCCCCATTGTAGGTGCAGGAACAGCAGGTACAGGCGTACACCACATTGCTGTTGGCAGGGATGTACCACACAGGTGTAGATATCTGACCTGCGCTAACTCATCCTTGCTGTTTACCCTGTTCTAACACCCAGGTGACATCCAGGCCATGGAGGCATATGAGGAGGGGGATGTGCTGGCGCCAGAGGATGCCGAGGGGCCAGAGGCCAGTGAGTCCGGGGACGCAGACAGCACTGGCAGGGAGACCCCAGGAAACGTTGTGCTGCCTGAGGCAGAGGACAGGGCAGTGGATGCCGACGCACAAGTGGGGGCCAGTAGCAGCAGCACATGGGCTGTGGAGGACGCAGAGACAGAGGGGAGTCACCACACAATGCATGTGCTGGGGACATCACGCACCCAACACACCAGCATGGATATCATACTTGCAGAGCTGCGGGCTCATACTGCCTCAGCAAAGCACGATGTGGAAGGTGGGTAACAGAATACACAACAAGCCCCCTGGGGGTTGACGTAACATCCACAATGACATTCCATGTGCCCCCTAATATGATGACACCATAGCACATAGTTCTGTATTTGTAGTGGGGGTGTGTGCCATGTGCACTCCACCCCTTGTAGCATGTGCCATCTGGTGTCATCATGCTAATGAGCTCATACATCCACCTACTATTCACCACAAAATACCCCATGGAGATGTACAGTGCTACACACCTACCCCAAATCACCTATACAGTTTACCCGTCGGACCCCTCTCCCTGGGTAGTGGTACGTAGCAAAGATAGTCTGCTTTTTATTTCCTCGGGCCTCGCCTCTGGAACTCGCTCCCCCCTGCCCTCTGATTGGATTCCTCCTTCAAATCCTTCAAAACCCAATTAAAAACACACCTTTTCTGTATGGCATTCAATCCCCCCCTCCTCTCCCCCTGCTTCTTTCCCTCCTCAAAGAACAACATAAGTAATTCTTTTTTTTACTGGCTGTCCTGTCTTCCACTTCTTCGATCTCTGTCCTTTTTTCTCCTCTTTTTAAACTTTTAAATTGGCGTTCTCTTTCCTTTTCTGCAGCATTTTATGATTGTAAACTGCTCTGATACTTTGTGATGGGCGATATGTAAAGTTTTAAATAAACATAAACATAAACAGGGTACTCAGTACTGTGCGTCAGGTTTAGAGTGAACTGCGCCCCCCCCCAGATATCTATTTGTGTGCCATGAATCCCCACATTATCCAACCTATCCCATATGACCAGTGTGCAGATACAGCAGTGACACACTGAAGTGCAACACAGTACCATGTGTCATATCTGTGATCACCACGACCCCCAGCAGGATCATTTCCTGGCCTGTGGATGGATCATGGGACACACAGATATAAACATGGTACTGCGTTGCTAGCCGTCGCATACATGATTGGTCTGCGGACTGGTTTGTTGGTATACACCAGACATGTGCATGAGTCACGGTGGGGGGTGCAACACATGTCTCACACATCACCTTGTGTCACACCCACAGCCACTCATCAGGTTCTGATGGGCATTCATGAGGAGATGAGCCAGATGCGTGCCACAGCTGAGGCGATGGCAGCAGCACTACTGCAGATTGCAGATGCTCAAGAGGCCATGGCTGGGCATTCCCAGCAGCCAGCCCCAGCCCCAGAGGCAACACCAGCAGAACCAGAACAACAGTGTTGCTTGGGCCATGGTCGCCATGGACATGGGCAGCCACGCAGGTCCTGATTGTGGAGAACAGGTCACTGTGTGCCAATAAAGATGACAAAACCTGATTATATCTATGTGCCCATTTCCAGTGTTTGCCACTGTACTCCCCTGAGTACCCTGTCCCCCATATTGTCAACATGGTCACATGTGACTCCCCATTTTCCTTAAGAGTGTGGTGTATGCACTACCACCAATCAACGCACAGACCTTATACCATGCCCTGTGTGCCATGAACCATGCCATGTGTGCACCCTTCTACCTATGCATGGGGATATACCCTACCTCTCCAGTTAAGCAGTAATATGTTTATGTTGGTACATGTATGTTTTACGGATCGGTCACTCTCTCTCACCCCATATCCTCTCCATTGCTCCACCCACATGTGTCCCATTCCCTCTGACCCACACCAGGGCCTATGTGGCTGTTTAGCTGTAGATGTTTGTGTAAGACACAGGCAGACATAGGTAACTAGCTACAGTCAGTTGTTCACTCTCCCCCTGCGCCTGCAGTGAGCCTCTGCTCCCCCTCCAGACCAACATCCACCTGTCTTGGCCTCACCAGCTATCCCCCTGGGCAGCTCCTGGGTACAACAGTCCATCTTATCCTTACTGTCACATACCTGCTGCTGGCTGTCCCCCCTATTCCCCTACGAGCATGGTGCATCAGATATGCTGCCTACACATGACAGGCAGCAAGCATGTGTCCATAGCTGGTGGTACACACAGCAGTGCGGTACATCACAGGGGCACCAGGGGGCACTGACGGCTATGCACTTGGCCAGACACCACACATGAGTGTGGGGACGGTCCATGTATGTTACTGATGTCTAATACACATACACATAGGGATGAACACACATGTCCCATGCTCACTTCAACACTCTGTCTATAAGGAAAACACATGACCAGTGTGATATATAACAAACCTGTGTATTTACAGATATAGGTGATATGTACATGTAGACCCATGCTGTGGCCCGAGTGACACGGCACCACAGGGCATGTGTGTGGCCTCCACTCTGCCCCTCAAACACTGTGGGGCCGTCCATCAGGGGATGGCTGCCGAGATGCACCCCCATACCAGCTGCACGCTGCATGTGCATCTCGGCAGCCAACCACTGAATAGCGCCTGAAAGCCACCACATTGTGTGGTCCTGTGCCCGCTGCCATTGCAGCACACCAAGCACTGCCACAGGCAGGTCTCAGACACACCTGCCACCACATCTGCCTTAGGTGCCCGGAGTCTGTGTGGTGGCATGTGCGTGGGACCTGCCTGTGGCACATGGTGGTGTCACTGCACCCACAGGGCCACCCTCTCCCCCTCCACCCCCCCTGACACCTCCCCCCAACATCTCCCTCCCCCCTCCACACTCTCCTCTGCCTCCTCCACCTCCTCCTGCATATCATCCTCCCACCCACCCACTGATGCACCGGAGCGACCCTCACCTTCCCCTCCCTCCTGCCCCACACCACCCTCCGCCCACTCCACTTCTGCAGAGTCGTCCTCCGGCTCTGCCCCCTCCTCCTCCTCCTCCATCGGCTGGGCTGGAGCTGCAGGCCCTGTTGTGTAGGTCCCGGATGTCGATGCCCGTTCCCTGGCAGCAATGGCCTTTGTTGGGGAAGACAGTCATTAGGACACCATCATGTCATTCCCACACCACATACACATTGTGTAGCCACACACAGGCTGTTGGCCCACTGTGACATGCTGTACATCCCTGCAGTGGCCGCAACACTCACCGTCATGTTCCTGTTGTGCCTTCCTTTGTAGGCATTCCAGGACATCCAGGCAGTGCAGCCGCAACTCCCTTCCCTTCTTCCGAAGGTCCTCCACCCGGGTGGGGAATGCAATGGGTGGGAACATCAGGGGGGAGGATATCTCTGGTGGGTGGCCATCGCATATCACACATCACTGCAGGCAGCTGAGTGCTGCTGCTGCTCTGGCCAGTGGGTCCACTACTACCCGTTGGCAGCGCCGCATGCATGTGTGGCTGTGGGTCTGCCCATGTGTGGGGTGCCAGCTACATGTACTGTGTGCTACCCCCAGGCCCCCTTACCCTGTTCCCACACCCTCCTTGCATGACATGGGTGCACCATGCCATGTGTGTGGTGGTCACGTTGGTCTCCAAAAGTGGGATTTCCAAACTCTCTGTATGCTGCGGCAGACACCTGTGTATTTGCCTCACCCACACACATCAGCTGACACACCCACTGTGGCACCATGAACTCTCTACAGAACATGTGCGATGTGTTCTGTCCTCGCCCAGTGTTTGGGTGGGCCAGGCACATCAGCAGGGGCCACTACCATGACATCAGAACTACAACTCTACTTCTGTGGTCAGGACTTAGGACTCCTGTGAATATGGCAGTTGTGGCCTTATGCAACCGGAGCATGCACAGAGCCACCTAGCTGAGCTATAGACCTATGTTATCCAGTCTAGGCCCTCCCGGGGGTCGGGCAGAGCAGTGACACCCCAACAGCTGCAGCTACGCAGACACCAGCAGCTTTAACAGACCTCTGTGATCAGGTGTGGGTCTCCTGGTGTTTGGGCTCAGCAGTGCAACAACAACAGATGCAGGTACCCTGACACCAGGATATCAAACAGACACAGCAATCACGTCTGGCTCTCCTGGGGGTAGGGTGGATGTAAACACATGAACAGCAGCAAGTACCATACCAACAGGATGTATAACTGACCTCTGTAATCAGATCAAGGCCTCATGGGGGTAGGGTGGATAAAAACACATGAACAGCAGCAACTTCCATACCTTCAGGATTTAAGCCTGACCTCTGCAATCAGATCAAGTCCTCCTGGGGGTAGGGTGAATATAAACACATTAACAGCAGCAAGTACCATACCAACAGGATGTATAAGTGACCTCTGTAATCAGATCAAGGCCTCCTGGGGGTAGGGTGGATAAAAACACATGAACAGCAGCAACTTCCATACCTGCAGGATTTAAGCCTGACATCTGTGAGCAGATAATGGCCTCATGGGGATAAGGCATACTTGTACACAGCAGCATCCACACCTACTTTCAGCACTGCCTGTACTTACCTCACGTGGGTGGTCAGCAATCCGATTAAAGCGCCTAGTGATGCGGCGCCATGCCCTCCTGACACAGTGGCGGTCTTGCCTCCTGGATGAACCAGGGAATAACTTAGTCTGCTTTGTGCAGATCAGGTTTGCCAGCACTTTTAAATCACGCCTAGTGAAGGCTGGCTGACATGATCGCCTCTCCATATTCACGGAAGTGAATGGGTTGCTGGCGCACGCACGCACACTGCACATGCGCGATGCCGCTGATGGTGCGCACGGTGCACAGGCTGCGCATGCACGGTGGTGCGCTAATGCACGTTAATCCTAAATTCATGCCAGTCCAGTGTTAGAATGAATAAAGATGTAGCCCACTGGTTACTGCAATGACTGGAGAGGCAGAGATCATAGAAACATAGAAACATGATGACAGAAAAAGACCACAAGGCCCATCTAGTCTGTCCTTCCATAACAACTACATGGGTTTGGCGCGGCGTTTTTTGAAGAACAGCTGATGTCTGAAACTACTGAGCTTTAAATTGTGAGCTATAACGCGGGCGGCATCAGACTCTAATTGTTGAGCAGTATTCATTATATGCATTCCCTGAAGAAACCACAGCGGTGAAACGCCTTAACGGCGCCTTGTATGAGCGTCGGAAAGCTTATAAGAAGCAGTGTGGAAGATCTGAAGGAAAGTCTTGAGCTAAGTAATTGATAGATAAACCATCACGCCTGCTTTATGAACGAATTACTGTTCCATTTTACTTTGGTAAAGCACTATACTACTGATTTCCGATATTAAGGCCGTTGATGCTATATGAGCATTCTTTGGCTAGGCAAGCCGGCCGGTCTGCTACTAATGAGTCTGAGGCCTTGGAAATCAATAGTCTGTGATTGTATTTTGTGAATCTCACAGAATGAATGATTAAGGAGATTGCCAATGATATTGTTGTGATTGAACGCATCTTTCACAGTCAGTGAAGCAACCAGTGGGCTACATCTCTACAGCTACTAACAAGCCACTGGCTGGCTACAGAAAGACTGCAGGTCACCACACAAACTGTCTGCTGTGGTTACCAGGATAGGGTTAACCCACCCGTACCCATGATGCACTGCATATGCAGATCAGCAGTCTACAGATGATCACAAGATGGGGTATGCACCCCCACAGCACCTCGGCCTGGTAGGCGGAACTAACCGTGTGTGTTACTGGTACAGAGTAGCTACAGACCGTCACATTGTGCGGGTACTGTGCTCACCCTGAGGGTGAGGTGGGGTGCCCAGCACCAGGTCCGCAGCACCTGGCTTAGCTGAGATAGGTTATGTTGCAGGTTGCCATCAGTATCAGTGTGTGGTAGGTAGTCCTTGCAGACACACCTAGGATACACCTGTGTCCATCCACATTTCCCATCATGCCTAGCCCTTGCGGACTATGATGCACCCAGAATAGTGCATATTCTGTGTGGGTGCCATGGTCACATGATTTAAGCGAAAGGGGGGGGGTGTTTGGACCCATAAGTGGATTATGTAGCACCACCCAACCCACCCTCTGGGGCTAGGGTAGGGGATAGGATCTCCCACTAACAGATCTACATTCTACATCCCTGCAATGGTGGCAGTACAGGGGCCCATCAACCCCAGTCCTGCTGGGTAACAGGCACCCTACAAGGCAATCAGTGCAGATCTGTACACATCCATAAGGCAATAGCACACAGACAGTAGGCCTGGAAATGCTCACCTGTCCCCCACCACTATCTGACATTCTCCAGCAGCAAGCACAGTGAGTCTCCAGCTGCTGCACCCTGCAAGGTGTTCTAGCCATACACATACTAACTGCAGACAGTCTGCTAGCTAGTACATAGTGCATGTTCCTGGAAGAACTGTGTGCACCCAAAAATGGGATGTGAGTGCATACACCAAGCAGATAAGTCACTGATTGGACCCCAGAAAAAGGAACCCATAAATATCACTTGAGAGAAATACTATATAGCACTATGGGGGAACCAAACCATGCCGTGGTCACTGCTCACTCAGGGTGAGAGTGACCTCCCAGCAGGACATGCTATGGCCACCCTGTCCGTGCAGGTGGTGGCCGGCCACTACAATGTCCCAGCCATTGCCCTATGCCCTGTGCAGATGCATCTTGCCCAGGCCACCCTGTCCGGGCTATACCTACAGTACCTTGCTCATCATTATGCACATTGGCAGGCTAACACTGGAAACAGTGCAAGCAGTGTGGGCTGAGTAAGGTGTAGGCAGACACACACTCCCACACCTATGCCAGCATTGTGCAAATATAGAGGCTTTTGGCAGCCCTGGCCACAGTCCTGGGCACAGTCTTGGGCACAGTGCAGGCATGGCTATGGTACGCAATACTGTTGGGGTCACTCCCCGGGGTGGTAAACACTGTCAGAAACCAAAACTGAAACACACTCCATAGATATCAGAAAGGTTGCTATGATACAGCTCTTTCAGCAAATTGTGATTAACATAGGAATTGTTATCTGCCATTAATCATAGCAATCTTTTGATATATGTGGAACGTGTTCCCAAGTTTAGGGCAGCATTGCTAAGGTATGTAAGTGCTAGTATTGGGAGAGGCTGCTGCGCGCAGGGCCCAACAGCCTGACTCTCCATGAGGCTTTGGATAGTGGAGCCTGTGGGTGTGGGTGTTTATGCCCCTGTTGGCCGCTGCTCTAGGGCAGAGGTTCCCAATTCCGGTCCTGGTGGGCCAAACACTGTTCAGGTTTTCATGCAGTCCCTAATGAATATGCATGAGCTACATTTGCATACACTGGGGGAGGCGCATACAAATGCAGCACAGGCATATTTATTAGGGACAGCATGGCACCTGAATGGTGTTTGGCCCTCCAGAACTGCAGTTGGGAAACTCTGCTCTAGGGATTGCACATGTTTATGGTGTTTGTGCTCTGTAGGGTAAAATATAGGCATTTCAGGCATGTTTATTTTATCTGCAATAAAGGTTCTGTCTTTATTACCACGGTTTAGTACTGGGTAAAATATGGGTACAGGATTGGCAGCAGCCACAGCTGGAACTTGAACTGGTGATCTTCTGCTCCTGAACACACTGGCTGTGTGTACTGCACCACACTTTTGCCACAGGGACAGATCATTCCCTGGGGATGCCATGACTCTTTGTTGGACAGACCCTGTCTGTTGCAGTGCACGGCACCCACCTAAACGGGGCTTGGCCGTGGTCTGCTGTGGGCAGATGCCACTGCCGCCTCCGCAACCAGCACCCCTCCGCCACCATGCTGACATGCTCTTATGCCAATGGTGCTGGTGGTGCGCAGTCCCAGGCCATCCAATTTGCTGTTAGGCAGCTGCCTATGGTGTGGGTTCTCGGGTAGGGGTGCCTCCATGGACATGTGCGCTTCCCCCCCCCCCCCCCCACCGGCACCACCTGTCAATGTTATGTGCCTTTTGTTGGTACCTGCTGGGTAATATCCCCTGTGACACTGTGGGACACACACTCGTGCCCATGTTGGACCCTCGTCAGTTGCTGTCTTGCTACTTTACAGTTTCGGCATTCCTATGTGTCAGCTAGGCATCTGCCTAGCCCGCACTGTGCCCCAGCTGGACCACAGCATGTGCCGCCTGCAGCCCTCTGTATCCCATTTACAGCATCAGTATAGTTGCCCTTTCCTACGTGCCCACTCTGCTGTTACTGCACATGTGCACACCATAACAAACCTGCCCAATATAAACGAGAAAAACCCTGATCAGCACTATTTCAATGTGGGATCATTCACTTTATAGGGGGACAGAGCATAGACCCTTCCAAACATGATATCTTAATTTTTGTGCTTTGTCAGTGGTGTTGCTTTATGTTTATCATTATTATCACTATTGGCCAGCTTGATTATTGGGATTCCAAATGTGGTTCTGGTCATTTTCTATGTTTATTTGCCTTTTTGGTTCCTGCACATGTATCACTACTATCACTTTTCTGGGTTTCCCTGCCTTTGAAGTATTTTGCTGACTGAAATGGTTTCTCTCTCCTGCAAATGTGCCTCTAGCGTGAGGTTTTCACTGGCGCTAATTTTCAGACCCTGATTTCACGGCGTTAGTGTGCATGGAGCCTCTCCCCGCCCACTCTCCGCCCATTGACCCCTTCTCTCCGCCCTCTGGGAAGCCTTACTCCACCCTTCAGGCCCGGATTTCACAGCGTTAGTGTGCCTTAACACCGCCGCTGCGTTATCGCGCGATAAGTGACGTTAGCACACAATAACGCGATAACGTCACTTATCGCTCGATAATACCACCGCTGCGATGTTAAGACGGTTTAGTAAACATACCCCTAAGATTCTTCTACTGCCATGTATGTTGTGATGCAACGTATGCCATAGCAAACATATCGCTTTCTACCTGCTTTTATACTATCTTAGCGTGCACTGAGATTATCTTTTCAGAATACGGTGAACACTGGGATGTACAAAGGCATTTGCTGCATATAGCCGTGTCTCGTACTCTATAGTGCTTTGTTCGTGCCCCGCCGAAAAGATCTATGCCCCCGATTCTAAAACCACAGGTGCATCTATACCCGCGGTTGTGGAATCACAGTTAATTCAGGCCCATATTTTATTTGGACGTGCCTGCGGGCCGAACGTGCATGTTCTGGAATTGGGCTCCACAACCTCTTTTCTCAAGCCACTTCATTGGCTTCCTATTCATTTCCGCATACAGTTCAAACTTCTGCTACTGACCTATAAGTGCCTTCATTCTGTGGCTCCTCATTGCATCCTTCTCTTATCTCTCCCTGCACCCTTCCTTGAGACCTCCTCTCATCAGATAAATTGCTTTAATCTGAGCCCTTTTCCTCCACTTAATTCCTTCCACCTTTCTCTGCTGTACACCTGTAAGAGACGTCTTTAGTCGCTATGTCAGGCTCCATCTCCGTCTGCTGTTCAAATCCAGGTTAAAGAAACACCTTTTAAAGGCTGCTTTTGGATCCTAGTCTCTTTTTCTCCTACTTAGTACCTTTGTACCTTTGATCATTTCCTTATAATGAAACTTTCTAGTCCTGCTTTTTACGTAGGAATGGTCCATTTGAGGACATTGCAGGGGATACACAGAGCACACAGAGCTCACAGTGACTCTCCAAGGTAACCTAAGCTAAAGTGTACAGTGCAATAAAACCTTTATTGGGTAATATAAGTACAATTTTTCTAGGTGAATTTTTGAATGTTCAATGCCAATGCTGAAGATTTCCTTAGGGGCATATTTACTAAAGGTTAACATGTGTTAAGTAAAGTTAACATGTATTAAGTGCCGCAATGGCCCATAGAAATAAATGGGCAGAGGATGCACTTAACGCCTTTAGTAAACATACCCCTTAGTGTCCTCACTAGTGTCCTCACTCCAGTTATTAAGTCCAATTTGATGAAGTTATGATCACTATTGCTAAGTAACCCCAACAACATTAACTGTCACACCAATTCCTGTTCTCTGCTAAGGACTAGGTCTAAAATAGTTCTGAAGCAATCATTTAGTTCATCTAGGAACTTTACCTCCCTATTATTATTTACCATTTCTAAAACGCTACTACACATATGGAAGGTAATTTTAGACTGTTTAGTTAACATGTGTTCCAATGTATGCAAACTGCACCTATTTTATAAAGAAAAGCGGGCACCTACTTTTCTTTATAAAATAGGGGTATGTCATAAAATAAACATGGCATATGTAGGCACGAGCACTTACGGCAGCCCTAGACTTGGTGTAAATGCACATGACAAGATTTCTAAAGAATGCACGTAAGCTATAGTATTTTATTTATGCGCGTAAATTTAGGTTTTGCGTAAGGTCTGCCCCTGTGCTCACCCACTCTAAAGTACGTGTCATTGGCCTGACGAGTGTGCCTAACTAAAGTACATGTGTAAAGGCCTATCCACATGTGTAAGGCATAGAAAATACATGATTTACATGCACTGATGGTGCGTAACGTTATGCAGGCCATTATAAAATTACCTCCTAAAGGCTATTCTAGAAGTATGTACATCAGGCCGATGGCACAAACCTTTGGAGTGGGCGATTATAAGAATGGAACATACATTTACACATGTAAGTTTTAAAATACTATAACTTATGCATATTCTTCATATTTCTAGGTGTGTACCTTTACACTAAGGGGTACTTTTACTAAATGCCGGTAAGGGCACAAAGGGGCAATGTGCATGTGTTATTGGTGCCCAGTAATGGTTATTGCTGTGGGAAGTGCAGATAATGCAGGCTTACTAGGCAGTACGTTGCAAAAGGGTGGAGAAGGGACGTTCACTGGGCAGAGCGTAGGCATAGACAGCGTGTGTCCCTATAATGGCTGTTCTACTAACATGCATACAGGCGCAGCTGCTGGGAACCTTATTGCCAGCTGATAGCTGCTGTTAAGGACTGCTTTTTAAGACAGAGAGTCAGGAAAAACTTACCTCTTTACTGAACACTTTGAAATCCCATATTCCCCAAAACACCTCCATAACCATGGTAATACACACATGAACCCCCTTACTCAAAACTAAATAACTCCCCCCCCCGTCTGAAACCCCAAACACACCCCCGATTTACGTCAAAAAAAAGGAAATAAATTCCAAAACATACACAACCACTGTAAATATCCAATGTAAATAAGTTAATGGATGTTTGTATTATTAATACACCTTGAAGTTGAAGTTTTGTTTAATGTAAATAGTTAAACTCAACCATTCATTGTAAATAGTTAAATCTAATTGTTCAATGTAAATGTATACATCTGTGTACAGTTGTTAAAATGTTCCTTGTAAACCGCCCTTGATCGCTGGAAGGGGCGGTATAGAAATATATAAATAAATAAATAAATAAATAAATTTTCAACCATTAAACGCCACACAGAGAGACCATTCACTTGTAGGCCGTGTGCACCTCTCAGGCAGGAGCCCTGAAAATAGTGATCGTACTGGTGCATTGGCAGTCACAGCACAGTGCTGCTTCAGTAAAGGGCATTATGTTTTTGCTGGAAAAAGGGCAAAGGTGGTGCTATATGAGCTACTCTGTGGGGCTGGTTAGGCTGCCAGGCAGAATAGGCAGCCACCTAGGATGTACATCTGCGGTGTTCAGTGTGACTGCTGTGAAAGTAGCAGCACACCCCCATGCTCCAATGTGACAAAGGAGCTGTGCTACTGGCACTGCCATCCTACAGCCATGTTAGCAGCATGTGAGGGTGGGGTGGTGCCTGGTGCTGATGATACCTTGCTGCCTGCATTGGATGTCAGGTGAAATGCTGCAGGTCAAGAGGAGCCTATACTGTGTGTGGTGTTAGCATGGGTACATGTTCCACCACCCACTGAAGTGTGGGTAGGTGATCCTGTGCAAAGGCAGTTTTTGCATGGTGAAACTATGGGCCAACTGTGCAGATCCCATCATGCCAACACTGTGCTTCACCTTGCCAACTTGCAACCTGGCAGAGGGGGGCAGGAGTGGCATGTGGAAAATACCTGCATGTGCACTGCTGCTGTAAGGCCACCCGCAGCACCGAAGTGGCGGCTGTGGCACGCTGCCAGGGGGAAAGGGGGCTGGCATGCTTCCAACCAGGGTCTGTGTGCCTAGGTGCCCGCCTGGTTTGCCTTGTGCATGGGCCAACCTTGGGTACTGTGAGTCATCAGCAGCTGCATTAGGACTACCCATGCATTTCCTAATGAGAAACAACAGTGTGTGACCCTTAACCTGCAGTGTGAGAGAATGCATGGGCACGCACAATTGATGATGCTGATACACAGCACACTTGTGGCACCTATAACATCTAACAACTGGGAAGTAGTGTCTGCAAACTGCTATCACCGTCATGCCTTGAATGTACTGTGGCAAGGTTAGCCATCCAGAGCATGGGGGAGGTGAAAAGCATAAGGAATTCACCTTAATCAAGGGGCCTCTGTTAGGTGTGCAGGGTTAGAAGGCCAGAGCCACGTTTCAAAAGCAGAAAAACCCCAGCTGGAATAGGTTTCAGGAAATGCTTGATAGAGTAAGAGGGGGAGATTGCAAGAACGAGGACCAAAGCCCTTCCTCTAACAAGTGCACTGATTATTCTAAGTTCAGAAGGCAGGGAGATTACAAACACCTGGGAGAGAAAGAGGTGGGGTTGGATCCCAGTGAGTATAAACCCTGGTTAGATTATGGAGAGGGGAAGAGCAGCAGAGGAAGGCAGAGGAGCAGCGGAGGAAGCAAGAGAAGCAGCAGATGCCACAGATGGGGAGAGGAACAGAGTCCAGAACAGCAAGGACGATGGAATGCTGGAGAAGCCAGAGCAGGTGCTAACTCCTGTAGAAGGGCTCAGCTACCCAGAGCTCAGAGAGCTGTTTTCCCTGAATCAGGTTGGCAACAGAGGTGGAAGCCAGGAACTGGAGAAGCTTTCAGACCACCAGAGAGATTGTCAGCTAAGCAGTCTGATCAAGTGAGTGAGTCAGAACCCATGCAATTGGGAGAACCAGAGCCAGAGGTGGGGGAAGAAGATGTGTGTATGGATTGTTCTTTATGTCAAGCTTTAGACTTGAAGTGTTGAAGAAGAGCCAGCCTTGAAAGAATTGTTCCTCTTGCAAAGGTAACCTTAAAGCATTAGCAGTAAGGAGGTAAATTCCTGTGTGTTTTGGAAAGGGAATTTACTGCCACATAAGCTTGTAAAGGAAGCTGTGTTTCATGCCTGATTATCAGCTGTGGTAGAACTCTGCAACAGCAAGAAAGCTAATTGGCTGCTTTAAGAGTTTGTGCTTTGCTCCTGTTTTATATGAAAAGCCTGCTAAGAGTTCTGAGGACATTTTGAATGCTTATTTCATATTCACTTGGAAGTGTAGCCCAGAGAATTGAGGCTGTTGCTCCTGTTTTATATGAAAAGCCTGCTAAGAGTTCTGAGGACATTTTGAATGCTTATTTCATATTCACCTGGAAGTGCAGCCCAGAGAATTGAGGCTGAGTGAAGATAAACTGCCATAGGAGAATTAACCTTGTTTTCTTTGTGCTGTGATCAACAAAGGACTATAAGAAAAGTGGCGCACTGTTTTTGTGAAAAGGCTAAGCTTCTACATTTAAGAGGACTTTGAAAAGCCATTGTTGAGTTCTGTTTGTTTTTGCCACCAGTTTGCTGAACCTTAAGCCAAGCCTATAATTTATCCTGTTAATGGAACCTTGAACCTGATCTGTTCTCTTGTGTTTAAAATAAACTTTTTCTGTCATAAGCCTTACCCTCGGATTGCCTCAACTACAATCCTTTTACTTGAAGCATAAATATAGCTGATAGAGGAAAGATACATCAACCACCATGCCCTCAACAACTAGAGACTAGTGGTTTTGGCGTTGTGCTTGTGACAGTGGCGTAAGTTGGCAGGATTTTGCCATTCAGGATTTACAAAAAAAAAGGTTATTGCAAAAAGGTATACAGCACGGATGGCTGCTGGAAGTTGTGCACAGCACGGACGGCTGCTGGAAGTTGTGCACAGCACGGACAGCTGCAGGAAGTGGTGCACAGCACAGACGGCTGCAGAAAGTGGTGCACAGCACGGACAGCTGCTGAAAGTGGTGCACAGCACGGATGGCTGCTGAAAGTGGTACACAGCATGGACGGCTGCTGAAAGTGGTACACAGCATGGACGGCTGTTGGAAACTTCACGTGGAGTTTACGAGTGGAATCAGCCAGAAGGCAGAGCAGTCCAGTTTGGATCTCCATAAAGACACCCTTTGGAAGCAGGAGTCAACACCTGAGTCAGGTAAAGCGTAGCCAGGTGGGGGTTGGCTCGGATAAAAAGTAAAAAGGAAATGTGAATGTTTTGGAGACATAGGGGGACAAGGAGGCTATTGAGTGGTGCCGCCCTTGGTGTCTTGTTTTTTCTTTTCAGGTATCCTCAAAGATGGAGTCCAAAGAGTTATTCCAATGGATGGCAACGCAGTTCCAGTGCCAGCAAGAATTGGCACAACAAGCTCAGGAGAGTGCAACTGCAGCTATCAAAGAGCAGCAGAAACCTGTCTTGGACTTAGTGGCTTCCCTGATTGCATCGCAGAAGCAAAGAAATGGAGGAGAGCCGGTACCAGCAGGACCATCATCGCTTCCAATGGACAGGCTGGTAGGCCCACTCTCAAGTGGGGCCTTTAATTTTGGCAAACATTCATCTGAGAATGATATAGATGAATTTCTAGAATCATTTGAAAGAGTAGCGCAAGCTATGGAATGGCCAGTTAGCCACTGGGCAGTGCGTTTGGCGACCTCTTTAACAGGGGAAGCACTGGCTGCGTATAGGGCTATTCCTGCTGCCCAAGCCCTGGATTATGATATTGTAAAAATGGCTATTAGAGATTGTTTGGGGTTGATTAAAAGTGTATATCACCGGATGTTCCGAGCCACAGTCCTTAAGGCTGGAGAGACTCCAAAGGCATTAAGCCAAAGGATTTGGGGCCTGGCACTAAAGTGGCTAACCCCAGAGGAGAAAAATATGGATGTGATTCTAGATATGATAGTATTAGAACAATTTATGGCAGCAGTGCCAATGAAAATCCAATCATTTCTGATTCAACAAAACTGTCAAACCACAGAGGAAGCAACTTTGTAGACCGAGCGTTACAGAGAAGTTGAGTTAGCGCGTCAGCCAAGAGGGGGTGCTATAAAAGTGAAGGCTGAAGCCAGTTTTGGTATATCAGAAATGAGACAAGAAAATAAAACAGGCTTTCTGAAAATTGGTGTGTCTGCTCAGAAAGAAAAATGGGCTCAAAAGAAATGTTTTCACTGTGGAGAGTTAGGACACTTACAGAGAGGATGTAAGGCTCGTACTGGGTTGGTTGGTACAAGTGTGAAACCTCTGGGGAGGGATTTCTCCTGAGTGTGCATATACAGGGTATCCCTACCAATGCTTTACTTGACTCTGGGGCTGACCAAAGTATGTTATCTCAGAAGCTTTGGCAGGCCATTGAGGCTCAAGCAAAGAGTGTCCAGAGGAGACCTGAAGGTCATGTCCAGATCCGTTGCATCAACGGGGCTACTTCTTGTTATCCCGTGTATACACTGGAGGTAAAAGTATTAGGGGTACAGAAAAGCATTCCTGTGGCTGTGGTACCAAAGCTTCCACACGACCTAGTACTAGGAAGGGATTGGCCCCAGTTTAAGGAAGGGTTAGGGAAAGGCCTTCGAGAGAAGGTTGCCTTTGTCTCTACCCGGTCCCAGACTTTATTTTATTTTTATTTAGACAGTTTTGTATACCGCCTTATCCTTCAATCAAAGCGGTCACAACACAATTGGGGGATACATTTAACATGCAGGGATATGAGACACATACACTAATACTTACAGGGAACATGGGCAATGGAGGGTTAAGTGGCTTGCCCAAGACCACAAGGAGCATCTGTGGGACTAGAAACCCCAGTCCTTCCGGCCCAAGGTTGCTGTCCTCTAGTGGGATTTGAACCCCCGACCTTCCGGCCTGAAATACCTTGCCCCAACCACTAGGCTACTCCTCCCTCTTTAACCTATGAACAAAGGGACGGATCCCCAGGGGGTTCCCTAGAGGTCTTGCCCACACATGAAACCCCCGCCACTACCAGCAACTCTCCCCTTCCCTGGGGATCGAGCTACGAGCAGCGGGAGGGGCCTCCGGAGCAGCGCTACCCAATCGGGGTAGGTCTTCAGCCCATTTAAAGCTTTGCGCCATCGGGCGCAGGCCCCTTAAACCCCCGCCACTACCAGCAACTCTCCCCTTCCCTGGGGATCGAGCTACGAGCAGCGGGAGGGGCCTCCGGAGCAGCGCTACCCAATCGGGGTAGGTCTTCAGCCCATTTAAAGCTTCGCGCCATCGGGCGCAGGCCCCTTAAACCCCCGCCACTACCAGCAACTCTCCCCTTCCCTGGGGATCGAGCTACGAGCAGTGGGAGGGGCCTCTGGAGCAGCGCTACCCAATCGGGGTAGGTCTT
This sequence comes from Ichthyophis bannanicus, assembly GCA_033557465.1. NCBI lineage: Eukaryota > Metazoa > Chordata > Amphibia > Gymnophiona > Ichthyophiidae > Ichthyophis > Ichthyophis bannanicus. Next base: position 104,650,349 of record CM066033.1, read on the forward strand.
CAGCCCATTTAAAGCTTCGCGCCATCGGGCGCAGGCCCCTTAAACCCCCGCCACTACCAGCAACTCTCCCCTTCCCTGGGGATCGAGCTACGAGCAGCGGGAGGGGCCTCCGGAGCAGCGCTACCCAATCGGGGTAGGTCTTCAGCCCATTTAAAGCTTCGCGCCATCGGGCGCAGGCCCCTTAAACCCCCGCCACTACCAGCAACTCTCCCCTTCCCTGGGGATCGAGCTACGAGCAGCGGGAGGGGCCTCCGGAGCAGCGCTACCCAATCGGGGTAGGTCTTCAGCCCATTTAAAGCTTCGCGCCATCGGGCGCAGGCCCCTTAAACCCCCGCCACTACCAGCAACTCTCCCCTTCCCTGGGGATCGAGCTACGAGCAGCGGGAGGGGCCTCCGGAGCAGCGCTACACAATCGGGGTAGGTCTTCAGCCCATTTAAAGCTTCGCGCCATCGGGCGCAGGCCCCTTAAACCCCCGCCACTACCAGCAACTCTCCCCTTCCCTGGGGATCGAGCTACGAGCAGCGGGAGGGGCCTCCGGAGCAGCGCTACCCAATCGGGGTAGGTCTTCAGCCCATTTAAAGCTTCGCGCCATCGGGCGCAGGCCCCTTAAACCCCCGCCACTACCAGCAACTCTCCCCTTCCCTGGGGATCGAGCTACGAGCAGCGGGAGGGGCCTCCGGAGCAGCGCTACCCAATCGGGGTAGGTCTTCAGCCCATTTAAAGCTTCGCGCCATCGGGCGCAGGCCCCTTAAACGCCCGCCACTACCAGCAACTCTCCCCTTCCCTGGGGATCGAGCTACGAGCAGCGGGAGGGGCTTCCGGAGCAGCGCTACCCAATCGGGGTAGGTCTTCAGCCCATTTAAAGCTTCGCGCCATCGGGCGCAGGCCCCTTAAACCCCCGCCACTACCAGCAACTCTCCGCTTCCCTGGGGATCGAGCTACGAGCAGCGGGAGGGGCCTCCGGAGCAGTGCTACCCAATCGGGGTAGGTCTTCAGCCCATTTAAAGCTTCGCGCCATCGTGCGCCCCCGCGCCGGCGGGCCCGCGCCTGAGGGCCTCGCCAGAGGGCCTCGCCAGAGGGCCCTTTGGCGTGGCCCTTAGGAGTGGCACGACAGGAGATCAAGGCAACAACTCTGATCGCCTGTGCACCGAAAGAAGGTGACGTCAAGGACAATCGTGTAGAGTAAGCTCCCCTGGCTCTGAGCTCTTTCTTTCTTCTTCGGGTATTACTCCTCTGCTGAACACCACGCGGCAGCAACAAACTAGCCCGCCGAGCCTACAAGACTACTCCTTCCTGCAACACCAGGCAACACCCGGTGGAAACCAGGTTTGATAAGTATTATCAACCTTACTGTTCTTACCCAAAGATATGACTATCTCACACCACCTAGAATTAATTTCCTGAAAAAGATTGTCACATAAGTTTGTTTGCCTACTACACTAGCTAACTAATGAGTGCTTGTGGGTAGGGACGTCTAATAGCATTTGTTACATTGTTTCCAGCATTGTTTCCAGCATTTGTTACATTGTTTCCATTGCTCAATCTTACACATTATTACATTGTGTCTACTGCATGTACATTGCTACAACTTAAAAATTTGTTACATGGCTTCTACTACATGTCCAATGTTCCAAATTGAAAACTGAATCATTGTATCTACTTATTTACTAGCTGCCTACAGTCTTATACCACTCCAAAAAGGTAGTTATAAGAGGCTTTTCTCTCCCACACTTTAACAACCTGAAACCACACCAATTGTCTTACATTTTCCTCTGCCACCTTTGTACCGACACAGATAGACCCAACATGAAGCACATAATCCTCACTCTAATGAGTCTTTACCTTCTAATCTCTATTTTGCCATCCAGCTCACTGGCACTAATGACAGCACAAAACCACATCCCAACGCTCTCTACTAGTGGAAGAAAATGTCCCGATGACGTCAACAACCTTTATCATGGAGCGGGCTATCCACGCCGCCCCCGTCTAGTTTATATCCCTCTGCAAAATAACTCTAAACCAAAGCAAAATAAACGCCCACATACTAACAGCCTGAAGTGCGCACTCATTAACGCTCGATCACTTCGTAAAAAATGGCCAGCAATCACTGAAACAATAATTCATCTTAATCTGGATATCATCATGATAACTGAGACCTGGCTCTCACCGGAAGATAACACCATCCTCAATCAACTTCTCCCACCCAATTTCGTCACTTTCACTAGCCACAGGCAAAACAAAAGGGGTGGAGGAGTTGCCATCATCACCAGATCCGACCTTCAATTCGAAATGGCAGAAGCCAGTAACACCAATTCCCTTGAAACATTATCTATTTCTAACCACTTTTGCTCCATAAACCTTATTTATAGAGCGCCCTCTACTGATCCAGACAACCTCTCCAATATCATAAACATAGCAACAAATACCCATGCTCCACATAGACCAAACTGGATACTAGGTGATTTTAACCTGCCATCCCTACAGGACAATCAGGCAGCCGCCTTCACAGAAGCCCTAGATATCTTGGGATACACCCAATTGGTTCATGAACCTACACACACAAAGGGCAACATTCTCGACCTGATATTCGCCCCACAAATGGTGCTTCAACAAGCACAAAACATCACGTTATCACTAACAGCAGTTCCATGGTCGGATCATAAGCTTATTTCATTCCAAATTCCGACCCCCATCAGGTCACAAAGGCCCACTACGAACGCACAAACAATCACAACCTCAAATGCCAGAAGTTTTTATCCGTTTAACAAAGAACGCATCCTGGATGAAACAAACTCTCTCCTTGACAATACCTCACAAGACCTAGATGTCCTAATTTCCACGTGGAACAGCAAACTCAGCGCGATCGCAATCCGCCCTCCCACGACTAAAGCCCCAAAGAAAAGACCATCCGCACCATGGTTCACACCTGACCTAAGGGCATCATTAACCCTCCTACGAAGATCGGAAAAACGGTGGAGGAAATCACGTACCAGCAGTGACCAAACAGCATACATCCAACTCCTACACACTCATCGCAGGGCTGTCACAGACAAGATGAAACAACATCACACCAACACTCTGAAACGTTCATTAAACAAGCCGCACGACCTCTTCAACCTGGTCAAGTCTCTTGCCAGAGAACCGACCCCGGAGCGCACAGGATCTATACACCCACAGGATTATGCCATCTTTATGCAATCAAAACTATGCAAAACCAACAAGATGGTGATACCGGACCCCCCTGATGCTCAAGCATGCGCAACGTATCTAACCACCTTTACCACTCCGTCTAAGAGAACTATTGAAGACACCATTGCTACCCTAAATACCTCCACTTCATACTCAGATCCATGTCCGGCATTCTGGATAAAAGATCTGCGATCTGACCTTGCCCCAATCTTAGCTAAAATGATAGGACTATCATTTAGCACCGGGTCGTTCCCATCCATGCTCAAACAGACCTCTGTTAGACCGCTGCTTAAGGACACCAAATTAGACCCTCTAAAAGTCGAATCTTACAGACCCATATCCAGTATCCCGATGCTCTCTAAAATTGTGGAAAAAATAGTCTACAGGCAGCTACAAGATCATGTGGACACCAATGCACCTCTAGATCCATCACAACACGGGTTCAGAGAGTCACATGGAGTGGAAACACTACTCACTACTCTTTTCAACACCATAATCTCAGGCATTGACAACTCACGTACAGGTTTCGCACTTATCTTTTTAGATATTGCGGCAGCCTTCGACTCAGTCTGCCACGAGATCCTCCTGATGCGGCTACGAGAGAAAGGAATCACCGAAACAGCGCTGGATTGGTGCAGATCTTACTTGTCTGGAAGATGGCAACACGTACGAGCAAATGGAACCACATCCGAGCCATTCCTACAAAGTCAAGGAGTCCCTCAAGGATCCTCCCTATCGTCACTTATGTTTAACATTTATATCCAACCCATTTGTAATATCATTAGATCCTTTAATGTGAGTTGCATGATTTACGCTGACGATGTCCTACTGTACCTGCCAATATCCCTGGATTGCCCGGACCTCACCCCACTAACTAAGTGTTTCAACGCAATATCCGAATGGCTTCTCTCCCAAAATCTGCGCATCCAACATAAGAAAACAGAGGTCCTATTCATCTCTAGAGATCTTAAGTTTATTCCACCTAACCACTTGGAAGTAGACAACGCCAAGTTGCAAGTTAAATCAGCCATACGGTATCTCGGAGTCACATTGGATCAGAACCTCAACATGAAGCAGCACATAGCAAAAACAGTAAGAGCGATCTACTTCAAGATCAGATCCCTCAGACACATACGCCCTCTACTCGAGCTGAATGACTTCCGTACCATCTACCAAGCCCTCATCATCCCTCATTTTGATTATGCAAATGCCATCCTACAAGGTCTCCCTCAGGCAACCTTACATCCCTTACAACTCGCTATGAACAGCGCTGCGCGAATCCTCTTAGGAGCACCAAGGAGAGAACACATCACACCCTCCTGATGCAGCTGCACTGGCTCCCCATTCAAGCCAGGATTAGCTTCAAGATCTTAGTGATGACTTTCAAGGCCATCAATGGGTTATCCGCTTCTTCAATATGTGACCTCATACAACTACCCATGCCCAACAGGATAAGAAGAACTGCTACAGCCAACATGCTAGCAATACCAAAATCTATGACAAGATGCGCCATATCAACTTCTAATAGAGCCTACAGCCTGAGCGCCCCAAGCCTCTGGAACTCCCTACCACCACACATCAGAACTATCCCCAACTTGAGCCAGTTCAGGAAGGCCTTAAAACACCTCCTCTTTATTAAACACCTCACAGCCTCCCCCGAACCCCAGCCACCAGGTATGAACAACACACAATAACTCCATCTCACATATATACAGTTACCTATTTCAATGTTTCAAATATGTATATAGTTTCCCCCGTTATCCAAGTTGATTGCTCCTGTTCATTGTAATGACCTGACTCTTGTTTATTGTCGGATACTGTTTGTTTTATGTAAACCGCGCTGATCGCAAATAGTGCGGTATATAAGAAATGTAAAATAAAATAAATAATAAATAAATAAATAAAATAAATAATAAATAATGATGACCTGGTGGCTTCCCTGTCCTCTAAGGTTAAGAAGAGGAAAGCTGAAAAACGCCGCGAGAAGCGATGGCGAGCCCAGGGGAAGGCTGGGATACTAACAGGCCAAGGATTACCTTGGGTGCCTGCGGAGTTGGTTGAGAGGTTTCCAACCTTTCCAAAGGAACAACGGGCAGGCCCAGCACTCACACGAGCATTTGAATATGCACAAGTGGTGCGAGATACCCTTCTGAGATTTCTGTTAGACAGAGAGATATTATACAGAGAAAGTCACGATCCCCAGACAGGGACAGTTCGGAAACAGCTAGTGGTGCCTGCAGCTTTCAAGGGGTTAGTTTTAAGGCTCGCCCACGACCATCCAGCGGGTGGCCACAAAGGGGTACAAGGGACTCTGGATCAGATCCTTGCCCGCTTCTACTGGCCAGGAGTCTTTAAGGAAACCACGTGGTTTTGTGATGCTTGTCCCTCATGTCAGCGGGTCACAGCTGGCTGGCCAGCAGTGGCACCCATGATCCCGGTCCCTACAATATCTGACCCCATTGGACGGATTGCCATGGATATAGTTGGGCCCTTGGTTAAAACACCTAGGGGGTTTCAATATATTTTAATCATGGTTGATCAGGCCACTAGATTCCCATGGGCAGTTCCTTTACGCAATGTCACTGCAAAAACAGTAGCCTTAGAAGTAGTGAAGCTTTTTTGCGAGGTGGGTTTTCCTAGGGAAGTATTAACAGATAGGGGGACTAACTTTATGTCCAAGTATTTGGCCCAGGTTTGGGACGCTTTTGGGATACAGCATGTGAAAACGGCTGCCTATCACCCCCAGTCTAATGGTCTAGTAGAGAGGTTTAATCAAAGACTAAAACAGATGCTAAGGCGGGGATTAGATGGGAATGTGACAGAATGGGATGTATTGCTACCTTTTGTGCTGTACGCCTGTAGGGAGCGGACACAAGCTTCTTTAGGTGTGTCTCCCTACGAATTAATGTATGGCCGAGCACCACGGGGAATCCTTGACATATTAAAGGAGCAGTGGATAGAATCAGAGAGGGAGGTTATGGGTGTCCCTCACTTTCTACGGGATTTAAGGGGGCGATTAAATAGGACTTCCCGGGCTGCTGAAGAGAATTTACAAGCCAGTCAAAATCGCCAAAAAGAGCGGTATGACCAGAGGGCAAAACCTCGCCAGTTAGTCCAGGGGGAGAAGGTCCTAGTCATGGTAGCGGGTGCTACACCAAAATTTGAGGCCCAGTGGAAGGGACTGTGGAAAGTGATTAGACAGGTAGGCCAGTAACCTATGAGGTGGAGAGTAGTAGGCGACGCAGACAAGTCTATCATATAAATGTACTTAGGCCCTGCTCTGGATGGCTAACCTTGCCACATATCCCCCTGCTTAAGATATTACTGGCTGTTGGAGGTGATTGAGGTTCCTCCAAACAGTCTGTAATTCGGGATAAGGCATCCGCATTTTGATATGGCCCGCCTGTCCGATGCTCTACTTTAGATAGACTGGCGACTGCTGATCTTTCCTGCCAGGGCCTAAGTACATTTATATGATAGACTTAGTCTTTCACCCCTACACCCAGGTCGGACAACCAATTTGTACGTCAGGAACATTGCAGACCTCCACCAGAATTTCTTCTTGCTTTGCCCTGCCCAGGCATAGTTTACCATCTTTCTGACCTTTGGATGTGTAAATAGATGAATCAGTGCTGCATCTGTGAGTGTAGTTTCAAGTCACTCTGCCTGGAGAGGAGGTCTGTGACTGAAGGGTGGATTTGCAGCTACATACGGGCTGATGCAGAAAGCTAGCATGGGCTTTACAAGCCCCTTACTTTACATTAAAGCATATCCTATGATCCTTTAAATGCAGAAAACAGACATAAATGCCGACAGAAAAACTAGCACCCAACAAACGCCACGCGTTTTTAAATCAATTTTAATCAACTGGTCTGGCATGCAAATCATGGCTACACCAATGTAGAGACAGGCGTAGAGGATTTTTCAACTAGGCATTGCGCCAAAATATTTACTGCAGGATCTGAGTAGACATTAACCTCTAACGCGTACCCATGACAGAATTTTGATGGCACCGGGTGCTTTCCCCGATGCCTAGATCATCTTCTCCTCAGATGATTAGGCATTGGGAAATGCCCCTGATGCCATCAAAATACTGTTGGGGGCCGTGCCCAACAAAAACAAATCTTGGGTGGTCCAGTGGCCCTCCCAACATTATTTTGTTAGCATCAGAGACGATCGCAGCATCGTAAAATGCTTCTGATGGTATCAAAACACTTTTGGGGGCCAGTGCCCCGACAGAAAGTAAGTACCTGGTGGTCTAGCAGCCCTTGAACCCCCCACCTTCCAACCCAAAGTAAAATGAAATAAAAGTTAAAACCTGGTGGTCTAGTGGCCCTTGAACCCCCCACTCCCCAACCCAAAGTAAATATAAAATTACCTGTTGGTGTAGCGGCCCCTAAATCCAACCCTCCCGGTACCTTAAATAGGCTGGAGTGCTGCCTACACACTCCTGCTGTCGTCCGCCATCTTGTAAAATGGTGTACCTGGCTCCCTGTGTGCATCTTGGGATGTGCTGAGTGAGGTCAGGCTCCCTTGTAGACTATGCCTTATATGGCAGTCTAACCCCGCCTGCTGCATCCCAGGATGCACGGCACAGTGCCAGGTACACCATTTTACAAGATGGCGGAGCACAGCTGGAGCATGTAGGTAGCACTCCTGCCTATTTTAAGGTACAAGGGGGGGGGGGGAGGTTGGAATTAGGGCTGCTAGACTGCCAGGTAATTTTACATTTACTTTGTGTTGGGGGTTGGGGGTTCAAGGACCGCTAGACCACCAGGTTTTAACTTTCATTTCATTTTATTTTGGGTTGAGTGTGGGGGAGTTCAAGGGCTGCTAGACCACCAGGTACTTAATTTCTGTTGGGGCACTGGCCCCAAACAGTGCTTTGATATCATCGGGGGCATTTTATGATGCTGCGATCATCTCCGATGTTAACAAAATGCTGCTGGGAGGGCCACTGGGCCACCAAAGATTTGTTTTTGTCGGGCACGGCCCCCAACAGTATTTTGATGGCATCAGGGGCTTTTCCCAATGCCTAATCATCTGAGGAGGAGGGGAAAGCACCCGGTGCCATCAAAATAGTGTCAGGGGCATGTGTTAGAGGTTAATGTCTACTCAGATCCTGCAGTAAAAATTTTGGCATGATGCAAATGCAATGTGTGCTTTTGAGTCAGTCCTGACTCCTGGTGACCCAGAAGCTCCTGGGTTTTCTTGGCAGTGTCACTGGAAGTAGATTGCCAGGCCTTTCTTCTGAGGCAATGGAGGGTTAAGTGACTTGTCCAAGGCCACAAGGAGTGCTAGTGGGAATTGAGCCCTGGTTGCTTGGTTACCAAGCCAGTGTTCTAACCACTAGGCTACTCCTCCACTCCATGAAAAATTGCTAGACCACCAGGTTTTAATTTTTATTTTATTGTACTTGGGGATGGGAATGGGGGTACAGGGGCCACTAGACCACCTGGTTTTAATTTTCTTTCAGGGCACCAGCCCCCAACAATGTTTTGATGACATCAGGGATTTTTTCCGATGCCATGGTCATCCCTGATGCCATCAAAATCCTGTTTTGGGGCTGCTCGGCCACTGCCATCAGGGACCTTTCCCAATGCCGCCATTGTCCCCAATGCCATCAAAATACTGTTAGGGCTGATATGCAAATTAGCCATGCAGTCCCCTGAAAGCAAGCCAAACTAGCGCAGACTTCTTGTGCGCATACGTTTGGCTTGCTCTCCCAGTTTAATGGTATAGTAGCTCATTTGCATGTGTATGGTTAATGCGGGGGTCATTTGCATACCCTATCATTCCTGCATTGCACAATAAAGTGGGTGCATTGTCAGCAATGTTAAAAAATTGATCCAGTGTGGGTCTAGCACCAGCTTTCTGCATCAGCCTGATACTGAGGCTTAAAAGGGCATTTGGTTTGCAGAGTTGATGAAGTTTTATCAGCTTACCAGTCACACTAGTTGCAGATGGCAGCCCCATCCCCTTGTATTCAATTGCCACAGTAACCATGTCCTGGAGGCAGGTGCTGAGTTTTCAGTTAGTGAGTTCCTACTATGAGAATATGACTCATTCCAGCCTCTCTGATCAAAGATTCCTGATGCATTCTGGGAATACAGCAGTCTCCATGCATTCAGTGTGAAACATTCCACAGTCCATCTGAAAGAGATTGTCTGAAAGGCAGGACTGGCTGAAATGTTATTCTCGGAGCTCAGTGGGTTGACAACCCTTGTCACATTTTCTGTGCTGTAGCCCAAGTGTGTGACTTACTAATAGCAGGCCAGTGAAATATGTTTTTTCAATTAGCTGTTAGTACACATTGTGATACTGATCTTTAGGTCCCAGAATGCATCTGGCATCCTTGGTCATAGAGGCTAGATTAAATCACATTCTCTCAGCTGGAATTCACTAGCCTGCAAACTCTGCACCTGCCTCCCAGACCTGGTTACTATGTCAGTTTAGTGCAAGGAGATGGGTCAGCAGCTACTGTCACTGGTAACCTGCTAGTATCTGGGTTAACTCTGCAGCTCTAATGCTGTCTAAAGCCAAACTCTATTGATTCAAATGCATGCTTCCATCACAGACATATTGAGCAGGCAGGGTGACTTGCAACAACATGCACATAGCTTTTACTCACAGATGACTCTACTGGCTGCAGCAGAGAATGCAATTTTTACAAAATCCAGGGTCAGAAGTTCAATTCCAGTCCCAGCTGTGAGGTAGCAACCTGAACTGCCTTTGTTTCCTGTACCATGCTCTTTTATCATAAATACTGTACTGCTCTCCAGTGAATTTATTGCCTGATGTGACCCCCTGCCAATCAGGGATGTATATTCCCGATTGCAGCAGAACGAAAATGTGTGGAAGGCAGGACTGTTTGGAATGCTCACACAAGGAACTAGGGTTGCCAACTGGCTCCAGATCTGCCCCAAAAGCCTGATCCAGACCTATGTTTACCCCATTGAATGCCGGGAGATGTAGTACTTAAATCTCTATTGCAATCCACCCAAAAAGCAAGCTGATGACTCCATGCATGCAATGGGATAAAACCCTGGACTAGATCAAGCCTATTGTGTGCATCTAGAGCCTGGTGGAAACCAGACTTGGAACTTTGGCCATTCACAACCTCTGTTATCTTTCCTTGGGCACGTCCCAGGGGTGTGTGGCTCTTGAATAATAGCCCACTGAAGTGTACTGCTGAGAGTCCCTCATTGTACACTTTGTGAGACTCACTGCAGGTTCTATAATATATCTGTAAAGCCTTTGACACTGTTCCTCACAGGTGACTTATAAACAAACTGAACACCTTAGGGATGGACCCTAAATTACTGCTTGGGTTAGAAATTGGTTGAGTGGGAGGCAACAAAGGGTACAGGTAAATGGAGCTCACTCTGAGGAGGAGTTTACTAGTGGTGTGCTCCAGGGATCTGTCCTTGGTCTGATTCTTTTTAACATCTTTGTTAGTGATATAGCGGATGGGCTGTCGGGTAAGGTTTGCCTCTTTGCGGATGATACCAAAGTCTGCAATAGAGTAGAAACCCAGGAAGGTGTAGATAACATGAGGAGGGATCTAACTAAGCTTGAAGAATGGTCTAGAATTTGGCAGCTGGGATTTAATGTTAAAAAATGCAGGGTCATGCATTTGGGCTGCAGAAATCCATGGGAGCAATATAGTATAGGGGGGTGAAGTACTTTTGTCCACTAAAGAAGAGCGGGACCTAGGCGTGATTGTGTCTGATGATCTTAAAGTAGCTAAACAGGTAGAAAAGGTGACAGCAAAAGCTAGAAGGATGCTTGGGTGCATAGGAAGAGGAATGGCCAGCAGAAGGAAGTAGGTGATAGTGCCTCTGTATAAGTCTTTGGTGTGACCTCATTTGGAGCATTGTGTGCAATTCTGGAGACCACACCTTCAAAAGGATAAAAACAGGCTGGAGTCGGTACAGAGGGTGGCTACTAAAATGGTTAATGGTCTTCATTATAAAGCATATGAGGACAGACTTAAGGATCTTTTTTTTTTTAAATTCTTTATTTTCGTTTTATAACAACAAAGGAAAAGGAAGACATACAGCTAAAAGACAAATACAAAATGTAATACATACACCAAAGTAAACCCCTACCACCCCCCTCCCCCCTGCTTCTTCTCTAGAAAACTAATCATTCCCGAAGCGGACGTGTACTTACATTATTGTGTTACAAATCTAACGGTGACCGGAAACATGATGAGTGCACATTATACAGGCATGTTGGAGCAATGAGCAGATTGTACATAATCATTAAGCATCTGCCATTTAGACAAGCGAGAGTGAGGTTGGGCAAGGGGAATAGCTCTCCGAGGTATCTGCTCATATTTACTATATAAGCAGACAAGGTTCCACCATTCATTGACAGTAAGTCGAGAGCTATCCTTCCAATTCCTCGTGATTAAGCATATGGCTATACCCAGCATGAAATCAAGGAGAAAGTGACCCTTCTTAGGAAGAGAGGGGATCTCCGCCACAGAGCGGAGTCCCACGATCTTCCAAGAGAGAGGTTCGTGAAGGTGTAAGATAAACTGAATATGACCCCAGACCCGCCCCCAATAAACCTGTAGTTGAGGACAGTCATAAATAACATGAGCGAGGGTTCCCACAGCAGTATGACAAGACCAACACTGGTCCCTAGCATTTGTGTTCCATTTGGCTATTTTTTCTGGGGTATAAAAGCATCTGTGTGCAAAGAAGAAGAGAGTTTGGGTAACAGAGGCAGACCGGGAGACCCGCACTACTTTGCTCCAGAAAACGCTCCATTGCACAGGGGTTAAAGTGGTTTGCAGTTCGCGCTCCCAGGCTTGTTGGGCTCTAAAAATGGCCGTGTCTGCACCCTGACATAATATTTTATAAAAGTTAGAGGCTACCCCATGCGTACTACCAATAGAGTGAACTATCTCTAATAGCCCGTCCTCAGTAGGGACAGAGGGCGGCATGATTCGAGCACTTTTGAGGCAGTGTTGAAGCTGCATCAATTGAAAGTAGTGTTTCGCTGGTAACGCAAATTCCTTTTGTAAATCAGAAAAGGTTTTCCAACAAGCTGCAGAGAAAAGCTGTTGGGGTGTCCAGATCCCCCTTGAGTACCAGGGTTTCCATGCTATCGTTCTATTTAGGACTTGAATTCTGGGGTTATTCCATAGCGGGAGTCCGTCCGGAGGACATACGTTCGGGCCCAGTGATAGAATAAGAGTGTTAAAGGCCGCAAGAGTATCGACCATCATTGGTGGATGGCGGGTGTCTACTTGATAGGACATACCGGGGAGATGGGTCAACGGAATTGGGCTACTAAGCTCCTCTTCTATGTCAAGCCAAACTGGTCTGCTGTCTGTTGAGGTATCTAGCCATCGGGCACCTTGCTTAAGTAGGAAGGCTTGATGATATCTAAGAAAATCAGGAAATCTGGTACCCCCTCTTTCCTTTGCAGACTGTAATTTTTGTTTAGCTATCCTTGGTGGCTTGCCCTGCCAGAGATAACGGACGAGAAGGCCCTCAATATCTTTATAAGTATGTAGCGGGAGTAAGCATGGCAGCATTTCTAAAATGTAATTCACTTTGGGGACTATCATCATTTTCACAGTTTCTAAGCGACCCCACCATGTAAGAGATAAGGGAGACCAACGATTCATGAGCTCACGGACCTTGGAGACTACCTCTTTGGCATTAAAACTAATAGTGTCTTCTAAAGGAGAACAAGCGAACACAAGGAGCAGGAGACGTGGGAAGAATAAGGGTCTTTATTATGCACAAGGGACCCCAACGCGTTTCGGCAACGCCTTCCTCAGGGGGAACGACACTAATAATAATAAAAATACAAATAAATGAATAATTAAAAAACATAGTACTGTAAAAGTTAAAAACAAATAGAACACACTTAAAAAATTAAAAAAGTGAAAAACACCGGCAAAACGTACAGCATCAAACAATCAAGATACATTGAGATTGAGAAGTGCAAGGCAGGGCTGAGGGAAGAAAAAAGTTCAATCCATACAAAAAAATTATGAAAAGGGAAACTGACCAAACACTTGAAGAGAAATATATTATGCTTATGTAACTAATACAGAGCCAAAGAAAATAAAAAACTTGTAAAATACTTATCAAACCTGAATAGTGTAGAGCCAAATAGAACCAAGTAAAAATGCACAAAAGCTGAGTAATAATATATAAAGATAACATAAATACATCAATAATTTAACCAAATAAATAGTCAAATAAAAAACCAACTAAAAAACTATGATAAAAAAAGGGGGATAAGATGAATAGTTAAAAACGATAAATATTATAATAATATAAAAGTATAACATGTACACAGAAATGGCAACAATCAAAATTGTGACAATGCACAAAAAATATATATATAAAAAGTATATAAATATGTAAAATAAATATTGAAATAAAAATTCATAAAATTGCCCAATTGTAAGAGAGGGAGACCATGTAAAATGAACACAATTAAAAATAATAAAGATACATACAGTCTATGTTAATATTAAACAATAACATTGAACTAACTGTATTTGGATGGTAAATCAGAAAAGAACATGATATATTATATCAGACCAATAACAAAAACTAAAAATAACGAGAAGAACCAGATGGGCCGTACAATGAAGGTGTGAAATATGGTCAAGTTAATGTGTATGTAAGACAATGTGATAAAAAACTAATAAAAATGATATTTAGAATAACATAAATTAAAAACAAAAACTGAACGGCATGAATACATGCTCTATAGCTAAATGTAATGTAGAAATAAGCATGCCAAACGGAATAAGACCCAGGAGACAAATGTTGTATGAAGAATTGCTATTATAAGGCAAACTGGCAATAGTAGCATGCTTACCAACAAATAAAAAGGAGAAAGAAGGAGACATGTAAGCAATGAAACAAGGACAATTGTACAATGCAAAACTGCTCCAACGAGATGTGATTAAGACAACGAATAAAAGCTATGTGGTATGAATGCGTGCTTAATAGCAAAATACCGTGTGAAAATAAGCATGCCGGTAGGCGAGAGAGAAAAGGGAAATCATGTATATAAGAGAACTGCTTGTCAGGCCGATTATTAATAATGAATAATAAAAATATACATTGAACCCTGTAAGCTATGAAACAATTGGGCAATTTTATGAATTTTTATTTCAATATTTATTTTACATATTTATATACTTTTTATATATATATTTTTTGTGCATTGTCACAATTTTGATTGTTGCCATTTCTGTGTACATGTTATACTTTTATATTATTATAATATTTATCGTTTTTAACTATTCATCTTATCCCCCTTTTTTTATCATAGTTTTTTAGTTGGTTTTTTATTTGACTATTTATTTGGTTAAATTATTGATGTATTTATGTTATCTTTATATTATTACTCAGCTTTTGTGCATTTTTACTTGGTTCTATTTGGCTCTACACTATTCAGGTTTGATAAGTATTTTACAAGTTTTTTATTTTCTTTGGCTCTGTATTAGTTACATAAGCATAATATATTTCTCTTCAAGTGTTTGGTCAGTTTCCCTTTTCATAATTTTTTTGTATGGATTGAACTTTTTTCTTCCCTCAGCCCTGCCTTGCACTTCTCAATCTCAATGTATCTTGATTGTTTGATGCTGTACGTTTTGCCGGTGTTTTCACTTTTTTAATTTTTTAAGTGTGTTCTATTTGTTTTTAACTTTTACAGTACTATGTTTTTTAATTATTCATTTATTTGTATTTTTATTATTATTAGTGTCGTTCCCCCTGAGGAAGGCGTTGCCGAAACGCGTTGGGGTCCCTTGTGCATAATAAAGACCCTTATTCTTCCCACGTCTCCTGCTCCTTGTGTTCGCTTGTCCTACCTGCAGGAGGCTGCTCCTCCTTGTACTCTTCTTCTAAAGGAGAACAGTAATGGACCCCGAGATACTTCACCATGCGGGATTGCCAAAGGAAGGGAAAGGCCTGCATGTCAGCCTCATGTACCCAGCGGTTCAGTGGGAATGCTACAGATTTGGTCCAGTTAATTTTATAGCCCGATAATTGTGAGTATCCGTCAATCAGATCCAAGACAGCTGGAACCGAATCGAGGGATATGAAAAGCATAAGGTCATCTGCATATGCAGAGAGTTTAATCTCCCTACGACTGAAGGGGACACCTCGAATACGTGCGGATTGTCTAATAAGGAGGGCTAGGGGTTCAAGAGCTAGATCAAAGAGCATTGGTGATAGGGGGCAGCCTTGACGCGTGCCTCTTTGGAGATTAAATGGCTGAGACTTGATGGCATTAACACAAATACTGGCGACGGGTTGAGTATACATGACTTGGAGATATCGGAGGAAGCCCTCCCCAAAGCCATACCATCGGAGAACTGCAAATAAGAAAGGCCATTCTAGACGATCAAAGGCTTTTTCGGCATCCAGGGAAAGACCCACCCATGGAAGATCTAGATTGGCAGCACTGGATAGCACATGGCACAAGGTCCGAGCATTGTCAGCAGTTGATCTGCCGGGTATAAAACCGCATTGGTCGGGGTGAATTAGGGTGGCCATCCTGTCAGATAGCCGGGTGGCCAAGATCGTTGCGAAGATCTTATAATCGGCATTAAGTAGGGAGATTGGACGGTAGTTGGCGGTTAGTAGCGGGTCTCTGCCTTCTTTCTCAAAGACTACCACATTAGCTGCAGAAAAGGATCCCAAAGAGGATGTATCTACCGCAAGGGCAGTAAAATAGAGTTTTAAATAGGGAACTAGATCTGCACTGAACGTTCTGTAGAATTCGGTCGGGAGACCATCGGGCCCTGCGGCACGGCCCGAGGCTGTTCGTGTTAGGGCAGATTGGATCTCTGAAGTAGAGAAGGGTTCATCCATCGCATCCCTATCATCTTCAGAGAGGGTCGGCTGCTGAATGCCAGAAAGCAATCGCTCGAATGTCTCTGACGAGAACTCACATTCAGATTGATATAGGCGGGTATAGAAATCCCGAAAGAGCTCTACAATGTCGGAGTCTGTGGTTACTATGCCCCCTCCCTGTGGAGCTCGAAGGGCCGCTACGCGTTTGGCTTCTTTTTGACCTTTCAAGGCGTTGGCTAAGAGTCGACCGGCTCGGTTATTTTCACGATAATAGGTCCCTCGCTGAAGCTCAATACTCTTAGAAGCTGCAGTTGAGAGGATTGAGTTATATTGAAAACGGAGACGCTGTAATCGAATTAATACACATGGATCAGTACGTGAAGTTAGAACTCGTTCGCCTGCTTTTATTTGTTGGTCTAGTGTGAATAGCTGCTGTTTGCGTTGTTTCCGCAGGCGGATTTGATAGCTAGTGATCGTTGCTCGAATGGCCACTTTGAAGCCCTCCCACCAAGCCCAATTCGCAGTATCCTGGGGTAGATTAAAATGGAAGTAATCCTGTATGGCTGCTCGAATTTCTACCTGGAACTCTGGCTGAGTTAACAGGGCTCTATCAAAGAACCAGGCCCCCGTATTCCCTTGGGGTGCAGTAGTGTGTAATTGAAAGGAAATGGCGGCATGATCTGAAATATGTTGGCAGTGAATCTTTGCAGTGTCCACCTGAGGAACTAACAGTTTTGATATTAGAAAGAAGTCTATGCGAGACTGGGATTTATGAGGGGAAGAGAAGAAGGTGAAGTCAAGCTCATTGGGGTGTAGTAACCTCCATAGATCAACTAAAGCAAGATCTTTGATCAGGGAGGTAAGCGTGGTGTGACTCTTGGGGGGACCACTTGTCCTAGGCAGCTGTTTGTCAATCAGGGGATCAAGGACTAGATTGAAATCCCCCCCAATTATCAATGAAGTATTAGCAGAGGCCTGTGCAACCTGAGCAATGGTAGCAAAAAAGGCAGGGTCATCCACATTAGGAGCGTAAAGGCATATACATGTAACTTCAAGGCTACCTATCTTGAGGTGAACTCTGGACCATCTACCTTCTGTATCTGAGCTAGTCGCAATAATAGTAGCATGCAAAGATTTCCTAACCAGTATGGCGACCCCACATTTCTTAGAAACGGCTGGGGAATAGGCGGCCACCATGTAAGGTTTAATATTGAGTTTAAGAGTTTCCTTCGAATTTAAATGCGTTTCTTGGAGAAAAATCAGATCCGCGGCTTCCTGACTTAGGTAGCTTAGGATTTTCTTCCGTTTTATCGGATTATTGATTCCTTTTACGTTCAATGAGAAAATCTTACATGGTGCCATCAATCGGTAATAGACATTTGAGGTAAGAGCGCTTGAAAACATACAACATAATCAGAATCTGTGCAACAATGACATAATCACCAAGTATTCTGGCTAATACACCCCATATTGAAAAGTATGTACCAAAGTATCTTAGAGAAGAAGCAAAACCCCCAAAGAATATGGCGACCATATGTCTGCGGGAGGAGGCCCTAGAGAGGGAATAGAAAGACATGAAACAAAGAAAAGAAACACCAGAGTCCATAATTAACACTGTCTCTGATACTCATCGAGGCTACTGTGGGTAGATGGAGTCGGGTCACAGATATCATCAAAAGTAAGGCAACAAACTGCCCTCGCCAGACTCTTTGCTGGGTTGCGGCAGATCCAATATGGCGGGTGTAGCGGATATGAGAATACTTGCAGGAATATTCTGGAAGTCAGCGCATCAAGTCGGCTTCTTTGGAATCCAAAAACTCCGCTAGTAGATCAGGGTCCTCAAATGTTCTTGTCTGATTGTGAAGCGTGACTCGGAACTTGGCCGGGTACATCAGGCCATAGTGTGCTTGTAGTTGTTGAAGCCTCGGCCGGAATTCTAGAAAGCGCTTTCGGCGGTCGACCGTGGGTTTAGCCAAGTCGGGATAGAAGGAGATCTTGTGGCTCTCAAACTCCATATGGCCCTTTGCCCGAGAGGCACTTAGAATTTGCTCAACGTGTTGATATCTCAGAAGTCGAAAAATGATAGGCCGCGGGGTCTTCCTGTTGAGCGCTATGCTTGTGGGCACACGATGAGCGCGATCGATCTCCAAATCTTTGGTAAAAGTGGTTTGGAGCAGGGAAGGGAGGATTTTGCATAAAAACTCTTTCATGTCTCCCGATTCCGCTCCCTCCGGTATGCCCACGAGTCGAATGTTGTTGCGGCGCGCTCTATTATTGCCATCTTCCACTTCTTTCTGCAAGGCCCGCACCTGGCGTTCAACTTTGTCGAGTTTGGACAACCGGGCCGCATGGGAGTCCAATATGCTCTCCATTTTGTCCTGACGCGAAGAGAGCCCTTCTAGCTTGCTTTGCAGCACACCAAGATCTTCCCGCAGCGCTCGGAGTGCCTCACCGTTTGACTGCACGAGGTCTTTGACCCCTCTAATCTCTGCGAGGATTTCCTGCTGCATTTCGGGGCCCTCGCACAAGGCCAGCCCCTTCTGCGGGGACGGAGGTTCAGTTTTGGATCGTTTGCCGTGAGAAGCCGCTGGAGATCCAAATTCCAGGCGCGTGGGTTTGGTCCCCGCCATCTCACCAATGTGCCCCGGCAGGATCAGAGTAGAAGTTCCAAGTGTTTACGGTGTTAATTCAGGATTCTGAGTAAGCCTCTCGGGAGCCTCAGCGTTATGCGACCATCCCGCTGGACATCAGGCTCCGCCCCTCCAGACTTAAGGATCTTAATATGTAGCCCTTAGAGCAGGGGTTCTCAACCCAGTCCTCGGGACCCACCTAGCCAGTCGGGTTTTCAGGATAACCACAATGAATATGCATGGGAGAGATTTGCATATAATGGAGGCAGTGTATGCAAATCTCTCTCATACATATTGTCACACTCCCCCTGCTGGCTCGGCCAATAGGCAGAAGGGTGGCCTCATTTGCCTTTAAGTAAAGAGTCACTAGATTTTTCTCTCACCAGGGGATTCTGGGAGTTGTAGTTTCTCACAGTTACTTGTAGACAAAGTAGTTGCAACCATTCGGTTTTGTTTAAGGCAAAACAGAAAATTTATTTTTTGATCTGGGTTCCCCTTTCGCATCAAAATTCAAAACACAAGGCAGTAAAGGATTGCTCTCCAAAAGAAAACTCAACAGGAACATAAAACGTCTGGAACATCAGAACTTGGTAAAACCCTTTTCACACACAGTAGCTGTTCATAGCCATTCTTCAGCAGTAAGAGAATCACAGCTACTTTCCTCAATTTTAAATCAGGTACAGTTCTTTTCTCTTTATCCAAAACTGTTCAGTTAACACTCAGGATTTCAGGAATGCTCTTTACTTCAAATGGAAGCTTCTGTTTCTCTTCTAGCTAAGAGACAAAGGCTATGCAAAGACTTCCCTTCACAGTCTTTCTTCTAGCACATGTGAAAGCTTCCCTTCTTACAATAAGAACAATCCATTGGCATTACATCACACTCAGTTTCAGGCATACACAAATCTACTTGCATATCTTCCTGTATTGCAAGTTGTCTGTCCCTCTCTGGACTTTCACTAGCAGATTCAAGCTTACTATTTGGAAGAAGCTTCTGGAATTCCCTTACAAACTGCTCTCCTGGAGAAAGGTTAGCTGTGCTTTGGGAATAAGCTCCTCTATCCTGCAACAGTTGCCTTAGCTTCTCAATTAGGTTCAGGTCTGTCTCACTGCCCTTGGCTGGGTTCTGGTTATCAGCATTTGTAATAGCTTTCACCCACCTTCTGGCAGCTCTGGTTCCTGGAGCACTCTGCTCTGCACTCTTTCTCAGTTCAAAAACACGTCCTCAGCAAAACGTCTGCTGGACTCTGAAGCAGACACACCTTTTTCAAAAGGATTGCTTCCCTTGTTGCTGGAGCCAAATTTCCCCGTGGAATAAAACCTTCCACGTCTCCCTTCTCTGGTCTTCCTTAAACCAGGTTTCTCCTTTGAACCCTCTGGCTTCAGTACTCCCTCTGAACAGGATCCTGGCCATGAGTTTCCTGCTCTCCCTGAGCCTTCTGTCCACTCTGACCTCTCAGCTCTCTCTGAACCTTCTGCTTCCTTTGCTCCTCCAGATTCTCCAGATCCTCCAGCTCTTCCAGCTTCCTCTGCCCTCTCTGACTTCAGTGACACAGGTTTAAAAAAGGTGCTTTCCAGCCACCACGCCCTGCTCTCTGCACACGTGTTTGTTATCAGAGCTCAAACCTGACCCTACATTAAGGCTTGGGCGGGGCTCTGCCTCAGCCAACACTTGCTTCTCTAGTTTGTTTGTAGTTTGAGCTCTCTGGGAACCTTGTCTTTCTTCTATCTTAAAGGTGTAGTCCCTATTTTCCTCTATTTCCATTTGCTCACTACAGCTCACATTGTCACAATATTCATTGTGGTTATCCTGAAAACCCGACTGGCTAGGTGGGTCCCGAGGACTGGGTTGAGAACCCCTGCCTTAGAGGAAAGGTGGGATAGAGATGATATGATTGAGCCTCTTTCAATTGAAAGCAAGCTCTGCTATGAGGGAACATGGGATGAGGGTGAAAGGGGATAGATTCAGGAGTGATATGTGGAAATATTTCTATGTGGAAAGAGTGGTGGATCCATGGAATAGTCTCACAGTGGAGGTGGTAGAGATGAGGACAGTATCTGAATTCAAAGAAGCATGGGACAAACACAGAGGATCTCTATAGGAAAAAAGGGGACTGTTGTAGTGGTTGATAAGGAAAGACAGACTAGATAGACCACGTGGTCTTTTTCTGTCATCATGTTTCTATTTTTTTAAGGACGTCAGTGGCAACCCTCATGTCTATTTGTTTTCACAACCCTTGACAGTGATGACAGTCTCCAACATTTCATGTTACTATTTACTGTATATATTTCACACGGCTATCTGCTAGTTGTGTCTCAGACTTTACCACTGTGATGTCTTGCAGCTCATTAAGGTTTTCATGATTGCTTTTAACAATGGCAGAGTTCAGCTCTGTCCAAGCCTTCTTCATTGGATTTAGATCAGAACTTATTGATGGGAAGTTCTAAACAGTACATTTTCTCCTTCTGCTTTCCAAAATATATGTACCTTTGGATATATGTTTTAGGTCATTGTCCTCCTGGAAGACACCTGATCACTGACCCAGACCTAGCCGTCTAATGCCAGATAGCTAATCCTACTCCAATGTACCTTGGTTGTCCCCTGAATGCATGATTCCTTCAAGAAGTTCCAGGCTTGCAGTGTTGGAAACAGCAAAGCAGGTCGAGAACCACCACTATAATGAACTGTAGGAAATGTGTTTTCGAATCCGCAGGCTCATCTATTCTTTGGCTGCCAATTTATCAGTGGTGTGCATTGCTAAGAATCTCATGTATGTTACCATCTGTCCATAGAACATGTCTCTACTGTGCTCTCTGTTTTTCATGATGGGTTTGAACAAAGATTACAGTTGACTTTTCATCTTTGTGAGCAGTGAGCTCCTTTTTCCCCTATCACCCATTAAGGCCTTTCATGGTTACTGTGCAGCACATGGTGTGTTTGTTAAGCAACAATCCACATGGCTCCAGGTCAGCCTTCAGCTCATTAGATGTTGTACATGGTGTTTGGCAAGCATGATGGCCAAAATAGGAGGATGGCTTGTAGTAAATCACCTCTTCCCAGCATGTCCTGGGAGGTTGCGGGTAATTCCATTGACAGAAAACCTATTCACAATGTTGACAAATGTTGACCCAGGAATTCCAGGTTCTATGCAGATGCCCTTGGACCCACTTCAGCTTGGATATTTGATGAAAATGGCTGTTCTGATGGTCCCTTGGGTGGTCTCTTGTCCTCACCAGTGTGAAAGGGGAACAGGAAGTTAATGTAGTCATCTTTAACATGAAAGCCATCAATCATTGTTTGATCCAAATCATGTGCTTACCGACAGTAGATCACTGTGGCATCTTATGTTACAGCAATGGGAATGTGGTTCTTCTGTACAAATGTATGCGGTTTGTCTCTCAGGGTGGAAACAAGCATGTCATGGCAAGGTGCTAGTATGTATACTAGATCTGAGGATATCCTATGTAAATAGGTTGGGTTATATGAGAATCTGCTATGTGTCACATCTATATGCATGTACTGTAAAAAGATATTTCAAAGACCACTTTTTTAATCCAGAGATTGGACATTAATGTGTTGACGTGCAAGGGTGCCCATAATATTGACTACAACTGTAGGTCGCCATAGCACACAAGGCCTCAGTGCCCTAGTTTTCTGGGTCTGCCATCTAATCTCCTCACCTAAATAGGGTTTTCCTCGCCTATTTTGAATGTGCTGATCATGAACCGGGCAGCAGCCAATATCACTGCTGCCCATTTAGCTCCATTCCCTGCCTCTGCTCCACCCCGGAACACCCTCAGCATGCCCCTATGCTAACCAGATAACATCAGGGCACGTAGGGACATAGAAGGGGATATTCAACAGCACTAACCATGTATGTGTCATTGAATATCCTCATCTAAGGCATTTACATGGTTTACTAGGTTGAAAATGTCCTTTGAATATCGTGCCCGTAGTTTCTATTTGGCAATGCCACTTGTTCTCTTTCCCCAGTAGGAGATGTTTTGGTATTCTCTGAGGTATATTGATTTAATATTTGGAGTGTTGCCTTTTGATAGGTAGGTTTTGGTGCTTTGTGAGTCCTGGTAGTGCTGTTATGATATGGCGGCTTTGCTATGGGTTCTAAATGGGCAGGGTTTGTAGTATTTCCTAATGTGGCTGTCCATTGGCACTGGAATACAGTCATGCAGAAATCTGATAGTCTTTCCTTATCCTCACTGCCCGTGCAAAAGGTATTCAGACACTCATTAAGAGGCATGTTTACTAAAAGTTAATGCATATTCACAAATGTTAATATGCGTTAAGTGTAGGAACACCCATTTATTTCTATTGGTGCAGAGGCACTTAACACACATTAATATTTAGTAAACATGCCCCTAAGTCATTGCTAGGAGAAAAAATAGTATTGTAAAGGGCTCATTTGAAAGCCATCTAGCATTTTAAATGGGCAACATATACATTTTAAAATAAAATACATTAAATTTATGCAAATTAGGCCCCACAAAGTGTCTCTGCACATGGCCCCACATCATCCTTGGGCCACCTTTGCTAGAGAGTCTAGTGAAGGGCCATAAGAGTACCAGAGAGGAAGGGAAGACATGACACAGAGTTAAGGTCCGGGTGGGTAGGTGTTAGGGAATGGAGGGCTTCTGTAAAATGGAGGGCAGCAGCTGGCTATTAAGGTTTTTCTGGTATAAGACAATGCCAGTGATAGGTCAGCTGTAGACATCATCTGGGAGTAGGTAATCATGGGGGAGCAGTGTGTGTGCCAGCAGAAAGGGTGGCACAGGTGGGTGAAACTGTGGGGTACCTTTCTCAGTTGGAAGGCGCTAATTAGTAGGCAAACCTGGGAATGTTGGTGTGGGGGAAGCAGTCCTGAAATGGGAGTAAATCCTCATGTGCAATGGTCTAGGCCGCATCACCTCCGCTAAAGTTGCAGGTGACACTCAGAGAAAGACAAGTACATGTTGTGGATGACCATGTATATGTCAATTGGCAAGGACATCTACATGGTTCTTTGTGGTATCTCCAAACTTTTCTGAAACCCCAATATGAGCAGGAAAGGAACCCTGGTGGATGGTAACATGAGTGCTCACATCAGCCACATTACAGTGCTTCCCTACTGTCAAATGTCAGTTTATGAATTTGTTCACCATAGACTGGGCAGTACGTGTTCTTAGTTCTAGAGGATATGGCTACTATCCCTCACAGCTGTCCAAGTGACCATACAGACATATGTTTATTTTTATTTTATTTAAATGGATTTATATACTGCTTTATCATGAAATCAAAGTGGATTACACAGAAAACAAATCAAGTGGCAGGGTGTGTGGGCATGTAGCGATAAATCGAGGCATGTGTGCGTGAATGGTGTGAGGTTGATTGGGTGGTGAACTATATACAGTATGAGCTATGTACAGGAACAATATACATTTTTACATTTTGGTGGCAGAGAGGGAGTTTGTTTGGACAGTTCATGTGATGTCCTTGTAGTGTTCTGTGAAGAGCGTAGTTTTTAGCATCTTCTGGAAGTCTTTGAGGTCTTTTCTTGATCCCAGGTTGTCGGGGAGTGATTTCCAGAGCGTGGGAGTGGCCCGGGATAGTGCTCTTCTTGAAGTGATTAGTTAGAGTAATTGGTGGTCATCATTGAATTGCTCAATGAATAGGGTGGTTTTTAGTAGTTTCCGGAATTCTTTTATATCTGTTGTTGATTTTAGTTTGTCTGGGAGGACATTCCAGATATGTGCACATTCTGTCTCTTGTACTGTGCTGAGGCCCACCATTTCACTGCTCCCACAGATGGGGAACCCACAGAAGCAGAAAACCAACTCACACATTGCATTGATATAAGTAAGATATGACCAAACATACAATTTGGGACTATAATCAGTATTTTAACATACCTGCTGCTTCCTGGCACTGTCTAGGAATTTGGGCAGGCCCAGCATGTACTAGGCATTCTTCCATGGGCGTCAGAAGGAGTTGCTGTGCCCCCCCCCCCCCCCGCTTCTACACTGACTTTTGACCACAGGGTCTGTTTGATATCACTGAATCTTTTTGTAATGCTCTGAGCATTGCGCACAGGGTCCCCCAGATGTGGTGAACATCTGCAGCCAATTTGTTGCAAGTATTTTTTTTTGCCATTTTGCTGTGCATCATGTTATGCGGTTCCCATTCTCCCAGAACTATTGACCTGATGCTGTTTTGGTTTGATATGTGGGATACAGACAGTGATCAGATGGTCTTGCTACTTGTGCAAGCATATGTTAGGGCAACACTGAGCTGCAAGACATCTGTGCACACATGTGTGCTATATGTGATATTGATTGAGGGCACCAGGGGACATGGAGAAGTCTTTGTGTTAGAAGCCTATCTTACATTCATCTCCATGCAGATCCATACGTTTGACACTGGAATCAACAACTTAGCCCTAAGCTGGCTTCGATCTTACCTGTCAGGTCGTCAACAGATTGTGCAGCTCAATTCCATGAGCTCAGCCCCATACTCACAGAAGCAAGGAGTTCCCCAGGGCTCCTTACTATCCGCCCTTTTGTTCAATCTTTACAACCAGCCAATCTGTGGAATCCTCCAATTACATGATATCTTCTATCATCTTTATGCAGATGACATCATGTTTTACGCTCCCTTTTCTGCCATGACTCCAGACTTCAAACCAACAGAGAAGTG
Source organism: Ichthyophis bannanicus (assembly GCA_033557465.1). Classification (NCBI taxonomy): domain Eukaryota; kingdom Metazoa; phylum Chordata; class Amphibia; order Gymnophiona; family Ichthyophiidae; genus Ichthyophis; species Ichthyophis bannanicus. Next base: position 104,675,702 of record CM066033.1, read on the forward strand.
CTTCAACGCCATTACTCTGGCTCACTGAACACTGCCTCACCATTAATTACAGAAAAACTGATGTGCTCTTCATAACCAAATATCAGACTTTCCCCCCACCAGAATCACTAAGGATCAATAACACAGACCTGGTAGTCAAATCTGAAGTCCACTATCTCGGAGTAATCATCGATCAGCACCTCACTCTGCAGTCACACATAAAAAGCGTCACAAAAACTACAACAAAATAAGGACAATTCAGATGTCGATACCACTTCTAGACACTACGGATTTCAGGACAGTTTACCTTAACCTTCGAAGCCTCCTTGAATTAATTGCCTCTACCCACCATGTCTTGGGAGATTCTGGACAGTTCCATGAACAGAGAACCGCTTAATAACACTGAGAACTGTAAACACATGAATGTAAAGGTCTTTGGAGATGACCTTATACCCTTTTGAGGTTAGATGTTGAGTGATGATGACTTTTTGGACAGTCTCAGGAAGATTGCTATTCTTGACCATTGTGAAAATGGAACAGGGAGTTAATATGTCCATTAGAGCCATCCTTCATTGGTATGATAATTGATAGAAACATAGAAACAGAGAAAAATGATGTCAGAAAAGGACCACATGGCCTATCTAGTCTGTCCTTCCATATCAACAACTACAACAGTCCCCTTTTTCCTTTAGAGATGCTCTGTGTTTGTCCCATGCTTTTTTGAATTAAGACAGGTGTGTCTCAGTTTATGGCAATGTGAAGGTGGTTCTTCTGTTCACATTGATATGCATTGTTTATTAGGGTATACTTGTCTCATTGCATCAACATTTCTGTTGTGCACCTGCCATTGTTGGGTAATGTGCATAATCCAGGTATTAGTGCAATAGCTAAAGTAACATGCAGGCTGGCACAATACAGATGTTGAGAGTTTTACAAGGCAAATTTGTGATTGGAAATGCTGATGAGCATGTAGCCATTTTTGACTACACCACATGTTCACCATACCAGCTTAGTGTCATACAGTTATTATTTTATAGGTCTGTGTAAATGAATTGAGACTGTGCTGAGCATTTAGTGCCATGGGACAAACTGCAGTGCAACAGTACAGGATGTGAACATAAGAACATAAGATATGCCATTCTGGGTCAGACCAAAGTCCATCAAGCCCAGTATCCTGTTTCCAACAGTGGCCAATCTAGGTCATAAGTACATAGCAGTCTCCCCAAAAGACACAGGTTCCTCAATGCTTGTATTGGGTCAAGTAGTGATATCCTGGGTCCCTTTTAATAATGATTTCTGGACCTTTCCTCCAGGAACTTGTCCAAACCTTTTTTAAACCCAGCTATAATAACAGCCTTTACTACATCCTCCGGTAACAAATTCCAGAGTTTGATTACACGTTGAGTGAAAAAATATTTTCTCGCATTTGTCTTAAATAGTTTACCCTGTAGCTTCATTGCATGTCCCCTAGTCTTTCTATATTCTGATAATGTAAACAATCGATCTATGTTTACCCTTTCCACTCTGTTCATTAATTTAGATATCTCCCCTCAGCCGTCTCTTTTTCAGGTTAAAGAGCCCTTACCTTTTTAGCCTTTCTTCATATCCTTCATATCCTTCCATCCCCTTTACCATTTTGGTGGCTCTTCTCTGTACCTTTTCTAATAACGCTATATCCTTTTTAAGATACGGCGACCAGAATGTGCTTCTTTATGTTTGTCAAGAAATAATGGCTGAGCATTATTTCTTTCTTGCACAGGTGCTGGTCCCTCCACACAACCTGCAGAAATGGCCTGTCTAGCCACAGCAGTGGAGTGGAGTGGAGGAGTAGCCTAGTGGTTAGAACACTGGCTTGGTAAACAAGCAACCAGGGTTCAATTCCCACTAGCACTCCTTGTGGCCTTGGGCAAGTCACTTAACCCTCCATTGCCTCAGAAGAAAGGCCTGGCAATCTACTTCCGGTGATACTGCCAAGAAAACCCAGGAGCTTCTGGGTCACCAGGAGTCAGGACTGACTCAAAGGTACACATTGCATTTTGCAGCCACAGCAGTGGCAGAGGACACCAGGGCCACAGACCTGGGCAACATCCCCCAGGAAAATCGGGACATGTCCTTGGAGGCAGCAGAGGGGGTAGCAGGGGAACCTGTGGCAATGGGGCCCCATAAAGCTGCAGGAGAGCTGCCAGTTGCCCCTCCCCCACCTCCCCTTCATCCCCTAGCTACCCCTATTTATTTATTTTATTTATTTATTTAGCAAACACTTATATACCGCTGCTTCCTACGATCAGCTGCGGTTTTCTTTACAGAATCATCATGTATCGTACAATACAATGAATTTTTAAGAATACAATTTTGATTAGAGCAATGATTACATAGCACACGGATTAGAGATTAGATACTTTTCACAACTTTAAATATACATTAGATTAAAAGGTGCGTGGGAGGGGGATATAATATACATATATACAGGATTACATATCAGTCGTCAATATGCTACCCCTGCAGGAGATCTGCCCTTGCCCCCTCCTCCACTTTTCCTGGATCCCCTAGCTGGAGAGGACCCTGGAGAGGGACCGCAGCTCATCGATACTCCACCTCCATGTGGGGAGCTGCCACAGCTGTCAGCACCTGCTGCACCAGCCATTTCACACTCAGAGGCTGGTTGCCAGACACCATGTTGCTGGCACATGGGGACTACCAGCTATGAGTGTGAACTGGCTGGTTCAGTCTATCTATTGATACAATCATGAACCACATGCAGGAGAGTATCAATGAGCTGACAATCAGTAATGAAAGGGTGTCCAGGGATGTCGAATTGATGGAAGATGAGATAAAGGGGCTTGTTTACAAAGCGCTCGGAAACCACTACCGCAGCTTTGTAAACAAGCCCCAAAGAGTCTCTGACATTACCTTCGATGTCACTGGCCACCCTTGATCTCAAGTGATGAGGAGTTCCCCTGTGGCTCCTCTCCAGCTAGAGGTTCTGCACCATTTCCTAACTCCTTTGGTTCACCCATCCCCTCCTTGACCACATTTGCACAGGCATACCTTCATAGTCCTTCGACCTCCTACCTAATATTATACAGTTTTGGTCATCAATATTGGCCCTCTTGCATTTTAGGTATGTTGTGTACCAGAGACTGAAAATACTTTGCAAGATTCCAACTGTATGTCATCATAATATTTTAATTTATGTTCAAAGGTATACAAAGAACAGAAAATATCTGTGCAACTTACAAATAATCCTTTCAGAGAAAACAACAAATTGTGACCTGGATAGGTGTAATGGCACTCTTCTGTAATCTTTGATTGCACAACCCTTGGCAGTGATGACAGCCTCCAAACATTTCTTATAGCCATCAATACATTTTGTACATCTGTTTGCTGGTTGTTTCTCCCACTCTTCAACTGCAATTTGTTGGAGCTCATGCATGTTGCAAAATTCATTTTAACAATGGCAGATTTCAGGTCTTTCCAAATGTTTCTGATTGGATGGAGACCATAATTCATTGCTGCCCAGATTAAAATAGTCCATTTTCCCCTTTTTAACCATTCTTTTGTATTTTGGGATGCATGTTTTGGGTCATCGCCCAGCTGGAGGACCCAAGACCTTCAACAAAGACTTAGGGATATGTTTACTAAACTGTGTTAGTGCGATTCGTGTTAGGAGCCGCGGTAGAGACAGAAATCCCAAATAAGGACATGGGCGGTACATCGTTACCGAGAATGCGCCGAGAACGCGCGTTACAAGGCGCCATAAATGAACGAGCGCTACAGGGCACGTTACCGCGCGTTAATCTTAAGAAGGCGCGCAGGCATACAAAAACAGCAACAGAGCTGTAGCACAATGGTTACAACACTGACTGATGGTACAGGGGTCATGGGATTGATTCCCCAGTGGGCCTAATGTATAAGGCTGGCTGAGGCAGCACCCTTTACATTTAAGTAGTGATTGTTGAGGCATTTGACGTGTATTTTAATTAGTGCTGCCAGCAAACACACCCTCATGGTGGCATAACCTAAGGTGCCGCATAAGGCACTCCATAGGGCACATTATAAAGTGTACTGTCCGCCAAGGCACCCTATAATGTCCCCTATCGAACACCTTATAAGGCTGTGAACAAAGCCCTGGCTGGCTGCAGAAGAACTGCACAGCACCACACAACCTGTCTGCTGTGGTTACCAGGATAGGGTTAACCCACCCGCACCCATGATGCACTGCACATGCAAATCAGCAGTCGAGAGAAGGGCACAAGATTGGGTATGCACCCCCACAGCACCTCGGCCTGGTAGGGGCAACAGACCGTGTGTGGCACTGCCACAGAGAAGCCACAGACAGTCACATTGTGCGGGTACTGTGCCCACCTTGAGGTTGAGGTGGGGCGCCAAGCACCAGGTCCACAGCACTTTTCATGGCTGAAATACGCCATACTGCAGGTCCCATTCAGTGTGTGATAGGTAGTTCCGTTAGACACACCCCTAGAATACATCTGTGTCCTGCTGTATGTCTCAGTCGTGTCTAGTCCTTATGGGCGATGATGCACCCAGAGTAGTGCATATCCTGTGTTGGTGCCATGGTTACCTGCTGTAGGTGAAGGGGGGGGGTTGTAAGGACCCATAGGCAGATTATGTACCACCACACAACCCACCCTCTGGGGCTCAGCGTGAGAAACAGGATCACCCACCAATAGATCCACAGTCTTCCTCCCTGCAATGGTAGCAGTAGAGGGGACCATCAACCCCAGTCCTGCTGGGGAACGGACAGAGCAGTACACATCCATAACGCAATAGCAGACAGACGGCATGCCTGGAAATGCTCAGCTGCCCCCCACCATTATCTGACATTCTCCAGCAGCAGGCCTCCAGCCGCTGCACCCTGCAAGGTGTTCCAGCAAAACACATACTAGCTGCAGACAGTCCGCCAGCTAGTCCATAGTGCATGGTCCTGGAGAAGATGCATGTACCCAGAACGGGGATGTCAGCATACACCCCAAGCAGATAAGTCAGTGATTGGGCCCCAAAAGAAAACACATAAATATCACATGAGAAAAATACTATGTAGCACTATGGGGGAACCTAGCCATGCCATGGTCACTGCTCAGTCAGGGTGAGAGTGACCTCCCAGCAGGACATGCTATGGCCACCCTGTCCGTGCAGGTGGTACCAGGCACTACAATGTCCGAGCCATTGCCCTATGCCCTGTGCAGATGCGGCCAGGCCAGGCCACCCTATCCAGGCTATTCCCACAGTACCTTGCTCCTCATTATGCACATTGGCAGGCCAATACTGGCAACAGTGCTAGCAGTGTGGGCTGTGGAGGGTGTTGGCAGCCACCACACACTGGATAGACAGACACACACTCCCCACACCTATGCCAGCATTGTGCAACTATAGAGGTGTTGGGCAGCCCAGGCTACCACACCAGTCCTGGGCACAGTGCAGGCATGGCTATGGTACGCAATACTGTAGAAGTCACTCCCCAGGTTGGTAAACACTGTCAGACACAAGACCTGTAGCACACTCCACAGACATCAGAAAGGTTGCTATGATGCAGCTCACTCAGAAAATTGTACTTAACCTAGGAATTGCTATCTGCCAGTAATCATAGCAACCTTTTGATAGATGTGTACCATATTCCCAAGTTTAGGGTGCCATTACTAAGGTATGCAAGTGCTAGTATTGGGAGATGCACGCAGAGCCCAAAGTCCTGCCTCTCCAGGAGGCTTTGGATAATGGGGCCTGTGGGTGCGGGTGTGTCTGCCCCTGTTGGCTGCTGCTTTATGACAGAGGTTCCTAACTCCAGTCCTGCGGTGCCAAACACTGTTCGGGTTTTCATGCTGTCCCTCATGAATATGCATGAGATACATCTGCATACCATGGGGGTGGCACATAGAAATGCAGCAGAGGCATCTTTATCAGAGACAGCATGGAACCGGAATGGTGTTTGGCCCTCCAGGACTGCATTTGGGAGACTCTGCTCTAGGTAATGTGCATGTTTATGGTGTCCGTGCTCTGTAGGGTAAAATGTAGGTGTCTTGGGCATGTTTACGTCATCTGCAATAAAGGTGCTGTCTGTATTAACATGTAGTAGTGGGTGGAGTGGAGGAGTAGCCTAGTGGTTAGAACACTGGCTTGGTAACCAAGCAGCCAGGGTTCAATTCCCACTAGCACTCCTTGTGGCCTTGGGCAAGTCACTTAACCCTCCACTGCCTCGGAAGAAAGGCCTGGCAATCTACTTCCGGTGACACTGCCAAGAAAACCCAGGAGCTTCTGGGTTGCCAGGAGTCAGGACTGACTCAAAGGCACACTTTATTATTTTATAGTAGTGGGTAAAAGATAGGGACTGGGTTGGCAGGAACCACAGCTGGGACTTGAACCTGTGACCCTCTGCTTCTGAATACACTGGTTTTGTGCACTGCACCACCTTGTTGTCACAGAGTCAGTACATTCCTTGGTGATACCATGACTGTTCGTCAGACAGGGCCCATCTGTTGCAGTACACGGCACCAACCTACACAGGGCTAGGCCACAGTCTGCTCTGGGCAGCTGCCACTGCCCCCTCCACCACCAGTATCCCTCAGCCACCATGCTGACATGCCCTTCTGCTGGTGGTGCTGGTGGTGCGCAGTCTCAGGCCATCCAGTGTGCAGGTAGGCGGCTGCCTATGGTGCGGGTTCTGGGGTAGGGGTGCCTGCATAGACGTCCACGCTCCCCCCCAACCCCGCCTGCCAATGTTCTGTGTCCTTGGGGGTAGCTGTTGGGTACTATTCCCAGTGACACTGTGGGAAACACAGTCGTGCCCATGTTGGGCCTTCAGCAGTTGCTGTCTGGCTGCTCTGCTGTTTCAGCATTCGTATGGGCCAGCTAGGCATCACCCCAGTCCGCACTGTGGCCCAGTTGCACCACAGCATGTGCCGCCTGCGGCCCTCTGTATCCCCTTTTCCGGCATCTGTCCAGTTGCCATTCCGACATGCCCGCCCTGATGTTGCGGGACATGTCACGCCATAGGAACTCTGTCCGATGGAGTGGAAAACCCTGAGCAGCGCTATTTCACTGTGGGCTCATTCACCTTGTATGGGGATGGAGTGTAGACCCTTCCACGATTTATATCTTTCATATGGAGCTTTCTTGGGGGGGGGGGGGGGTTGATGTTTCTCATTAATACCACTATTGGACAGCTTGGTTATGTTTTTTTTCCAGTTTGTTGAGGTCCTTTTCAGTGTTTATGTGCCCTTTTGTTCTGTGCACATGTATCACACATCACTTTTTTTAGGTTTCCCTGCCTAGGCTGTACATTGCTGACACTGAAATGTTTTCTCTCCCCTGTAATGTGCATTTAACGGCAGGTTTTCATTCGCATTGGGATTTAGCTCTTCAGATCAGCGTGTTAGTGTGAAGGGAGCCTCTCCCCGCCCACTCTCCGCCCACTGACCCCTTCTCTCCGCCCTCTCTCCACCTTCTGTGGTGTTTTACCGCACCGCGGAGCTTTACGATCGTTAACGCATCATAACGCACGTTATGTAACGTTAACGATCATAACTAACATTCACGCTAGTTATGATGCGCTAACGATCGTTAACGTTACATTATGCGAGTTATTTACCGTTCCCGCTGTTTAGTAAACATACCCCTTAGCTTTCTCACACAAAGTTGTATATTTTGCTCCAAGATACCTTAATAGTCCTCTGACTTCAGGATTCTTTTAATACGTTCCATGCCTCCATTTCCTAAGTCAGCAAAACAGCACCACTACATTATGGAACCTCTACCATATTTAACTGTGGGAAAGGTGTTTTCATCCTTATACGCTTCATTGCTTTGACTGTGAATGTATCAGTGGTCTGCATTGCCAAAGAGGTAACGTTTGGTTCATCTGTCCATAAAACAATTTCCCTGAAAGACTGTGGTATCTCAAGGTGGTTTTGAGCAAAGATCAGGTGTTCCTTTTTATGTCTGTCTTTGAGCAGTGGGATCCTCCTTGGCCTTCGCCCATGATTTTCTTTTTGGTTTAGTGTGCACCATATGGTGTGGTTTGACACCATTACTCATGATTGCTCCAGGTCATCCTTAGGCTGTTTGGATGTTGTATGCAGTGTTTTTCCAACAGTTCACCCTAACCTTCGAAGACTTCTTGAATTAATTTGCCTCTACCCACCATGTCTTGGGAAATTCTGGACAGTTCCATGAACAGAGAACTGCTTAATAACATTGAGAACTGTAAACATGAATGTAAAGTTCTTTGGAGATGACCTTATACCCTTTTGAGGTTAGATGTTGAGTGATGATGACTTTTTGGACAGTCTCAGGAAGATTGCTATTCTTGACCACTGTGAAAATGGAACAGGGAGTTAATATGTCTATTACAGCCATCATTCATTGGTAGATTCAAGTCATGTGAGCACTGATAGGAGATATAGGAGCACTACTAGGAAGAGAGTTCCATCTGAAAAAGATGAATCTAGAGATATGGAAGCGGCACCTGTTAAAAAACATAGCAGAAGTCATCCCAAAAAACCCATAGACTCCTCCACCTACCTCTTCAGCTCCAGCCATCAATATAAGAACCAGGATTTTTCCATGTACCGGCACTGGAAGCGAGGAGGAAGGGACCAATCCAAGCCACAATCCAAGAAACTGGAGCAACACAAAATGGATCCGCAGAATAAATCCAATTCAGGGGCAGAGGCCGGAGACGGCAGGTGGCAACAAGGAACTTGGAGAATCTCGTATTGGGAATGAGTGGGTGTGCTTTGAATTTATCTAATGTTAGAGCAACATCGGCCCACTTGGAGATTTTAAACAAAGGATTGTCCTTTGTTCCCTCTATTCGGTACGATCCCTTCAATACCCGAGTTGACCTTTTCAAATTTAACAGGAAGCTCAAAATTAAGAACTTTTTCAGTAATCACAACAGTACAGTGGCTGATCAGTCTTTAGTACGTGCTAAATCTGCTTGGATTCCACCTAACATCACTAATCAGGCAATCAATGTTTTTGAGAAGGCAGTCCTTGGACGCATCACGGATCTTGAGGGTAGGCACTGACTTACCTACCACAATACCTCCCATGAACAGAAAGTAGCTTTAAACTCCTTACGCACAGACTATAGAATTGTTATAAAACCAGCTGACAAAGGGGGTGCTATAGTGGTTATGAACCATGGGGATTATATATAAGAAATCAAACAACTTGCTGACAATAGCTTTAATATATGCCTGGATAGGGATCCCATGTCTATTCTTAAGAGCAAAGTTCACTCTTTAATATCATTTGGCCATGAGGCAGGTTTTCTCATCAAGAAGGATTGTTTAACTGTGCCCCATCCAGTGGAACCCACAATATATGTTTTACCCAAGATTTATAAATCTTTGGAGAATCCTCGAGAGTGCCCTATTATCTCGGCAATAGGCCCATTATTTGAGCCTATATCACAATTTTTAGATGTTTTATTGTGACCATTTGTCACTTCAGCTCCCTCTTACACGAGGGATTCTGCACGTGATTCAGATTTTACAAGCTTTTGAGGGTTACCATGACTTTAAACATCTCATCTCTTTACACCAACGTTCTACAGAAAGAGGCGATTTATATTACTGAACAAGTTCTATTAAACCATACAGAGCACAAACGGATTCCTACCCTTTTTTTTGATGCAACTGGCTACATTGGCACTGAGAATTTATTTTTGGTTTGACATGTTTTATAAACAAATAAAAAGGAGTAGCCATGGGGTCGAAAAAGGCACCAGTTATTGCTAACCTATATGTAGCTGAATTTGAGTCCAGCTTTTTGACCAACCATGCATTTAAGGATCACATTAAACTATGACAACATTACATTGATGATGTTATTCTCATATGGGAAGGGGACCAGTCCAGCTTGGATCTATTTTTACAATGGATTAATACTCTGGGTGTGAGTCTCTAATTCTAAGCATAATTTGATAAGAAGGAGGTTGCGTATTGCGATATCAAGCTGACAATGGTTTTAAGACTGATCTACGGATTGCAACCACTTTTTACACTACCAAAGCTTTCATAATAGTTCTCTGAAGAGTAATCATCCCATAAATCCATACTTATGAGCCAGACACGTTTGTTTGGACCCGTGTGATTTTGACAGGAGTGCCCGCAAACTCCGCAATAGATTCACGGATAAAGGTTATCCAAAAAGATTTATTAAGCAGGCCCACAATAGGGTCTTAAATACTGAGCAGGCTTCATTACTTAAGAAGAAGGAAAAGACACCAAATGATAAAAAGATCTGCTCAATGCTGTTCTCCACACAAGACAAATTTTGGAGCTTGTTAGATAAGAATGGCATATCATTCAAACCATTCCTGCATTTGCGTTCCAGAGCCAGACCATTGCATATCAGAGAAATCCAAATTTGGCTAACCTTCTGGTTCCCTCTACCTTACCAGTTCTTTCTCATAAACCCAAAATGTTGGGACTTTTCAAATGTGGTACCTGTTCGATTTACACACATGCCATCACTATGAAGAAGGTATTTATACATCTGAAGACCCAGTCACGGTTTCCACTCACCAGTTTTATGAATTGCAGCTCTGAAAATGTTATCCATGTCATCAAGTGTCCCTGTGATCTTCTCTACGTTGGAAAGAAGCATTGTAGTATCATGACACAAATTAAACATCGCAGTTGCATCAAACGCTGTCTCTCACAAAAACTCTTGGGGGTATGTTTACTAAACCGTCTTAATGTGCGCTCTGTGACGTTATCGCGTGATAATGGCGCTTTTTCAGGCGCACAGGTACCTTATCGCGTGATAACGCGCGCAGCGGCGCAAACGAGCGCTGAAGGTGGGAAAAGGCTCCCGGAGGGCGGAGGAAGGCTCCCCAGGGGCGGAGAGAAGGGGTCAATGGGCGGAGAGTGGGAGGGGAGAGGCTCTCTGCACACTAACGCTGTGAAATCTGAGGCTGAAAACTAACGCCAGTGAAACCCTGGCATTAGAGCTGATTTAAAGGGAAGAGAAACCATTTCTGTCAGCAATGTACAGCAAAATCAGGGAAACCTACAAAAAAGTGATAAGTGTGATACATGTGCAAGGAACAAAAGTGCAAATAAACATTAAAAATGACCCCAACAAAATATAAAAAAAACATAACCAAGCTGGGCAATAGTGATATTAATGGGAAACGTCAAAAAACACTCCCAAGAAAGCTCCAAAAAAAGGATATGAATTTTGGAAGGGTCTACGCTCCGTCCCCATACAAGGTGAATGATCCCACAGTGAAATAGCGCTGATCAGGGTTTCCCTCTCCATTGGACAGGTTTCCCATGGCATGCACATGTTCCACAACAGCAGGGTGGGCATGTTGGAATGGGCAACTGGACCGATGCTGGGAAAGGGGACACAGAGGGCTGCAGGCGGCACATGCTGTGCTGCTGCTGGGCCACAGTGCGGACTAGGGTGATGCCTAGGTGGCCCATAGGAATGCTGAAACAGTAGAGCAGCCAGACAGCAACTGATGAGGGCCCAGCATGGGCACGAGTGTGCTTCCCACAGTGTCACAGGCGATAGTACCCAGCAGGTACCCCCAAGGGCACAGAACATTGGCAGGCGGTGCTGGGGGGAAGCGTGGACATCTATGCAGGCACCCCTACCCCAGAACCTGCACCATAGGTAGCCGCCTACCCGCACAATGGATGACCTGAGACTGCACTCCACCAGCACCACCAGCAGATGGGCATGTCAGCAGGGTGGCAGAGGGGTACTGGTGGTGGAGGGGGCAGTAGTAGCTGCCCAGAGCAGACCGTGGCCTAGCCCTGTGTAGGTGAGTGCCATGCAGTGCAACAGACAGGCCCTGTCTGACGAACAGTCATTGTATCCCCAGGGCATGCACTGTCTCTGTGGCAGCACAGTGGTGCAGTGCACACAGCCAGTGCATTCAGGAGCAAAAGGTCACAGGTTCAAGTCCCAGCTGTGGCTCCTGCCAACCCAACCCCCATATTTTACCCACTACTACAACGTGCTAATACAGACAGAACCTGTAGTGCAGATGATGTAGACATGCCCAAAACACCTACATTTTATCCTACAGAGCACAGACACCATAAACATGCGCATTACCTAGAGCAGAGTCTCCCAAATGCAATCCTGGAGGGCCAAACACCATTCAGGTTCCATGCTGCCTCTAATAAATGTGGCTGTGCTGCATTGCTATGCACCGCCCCCATGGTATGCAGATTATCTCATGCATATTCATTAGGGACAGCATGAAAATCCGAACAGTGTTTAGCCCTCCAGGACTGGAGTTGGGAAACTCTGCCCTAGAGCAGCGGCCAACAGGGGCAGACAGACCCGCACCCACAGGCTCCATTATCTCAAGCCTCCTGGAGAGGCAGGATGTTGGGCCCTGCGTGCATCTCCCCATACCAGCACTTGCATACCTTAGCAATGCCACCCTAAACATGGGAAAACTGTACACAGCTATCAAAAAGATTGCTATGATAACTGGCAGATTACTACGTTAAGCACAATTGGCTGATTGAGCTGCATCATAGCAACCTTTCTGATGTCTGTGGAGTGTGCCTCAGGTCTGGTGTCTGACAGAGTGACCCCAACAGTATTGCGTACCATAGCCATGCCTGCACTGTGCCCAGGACTGGTGTGGTGGCCAGGGCTGCCAAACACCTCTATAGTTGCACAATGCTGGCATAGGTGTTTGGAGTGTGTGTCTGTCTATCCAGTGTGTGGTGGCTGCCAACACCCTCCACAGCCCACACTGCTAGCACTGTTGCCAGTATTTTCCTGCCAATGTGCATAATGAGGAGCAAGGTACTGTGGGAATAGCCTGGATAGGGTGGCCTGGCCTGGCCGCATCTGCACAGGGCATAGGGCAATGGCTCGGACATTGTAATGCCCAGCCACCACCTGCATGGACAGCGTGGCCACAGCATGTCCTGCTGGGAGGTCACTCTCATCCTGACTGAGCAGTGACCACGGCATGGCTAGTTTCCCCCATAGTGCTATATAGCATTTCTTTTATGTGATATTTATGGGCCCCTTTTGAGACCCAATCACTGACTTATCTGCTTGGTGTGTATGCTGACATCCCAGTTCTGGGTACATGCATCTTCTCCAGGACTATGGACTAGCTAGCAGAATGTCTGCAGCTAGTATGTGTCTTGTTGGAACACCTTGCAGGGTACAGCGGCTGGAGAATGTCAGATAGTGGTGGGGGTAGCTGAACATTTTCAGGCCTACTGTCTGTCTGCTATTGCATTATGGGTGTGTACAGCTCTGCATTGCCTGCCCTGTAGGGTGTCTGTTCCCCAGCAGGACTGGGGTTGATGGTCCCCTCTACTGCTACCATTGCAGGGAGGTAGAATGTGGATCTATTGGTGGGTGATCCTTTTCCCACCCTGAGCCCCAGAGAGTGGGTTGTGTGGTGGTGTATAATCTGCCTATGGGTCCAAACACCCTCCCCCCTTCACCTACATCATGTAACCAACACAGGATATGCACTATTCTGGGTGCATCACAGCCCATAAGGGCTAGACATGACTGAGAACTACAAAAGGACACAGATGTAACCTAGGTGTGTCTGCAGGAACTACATATCACACACAATCGCACTGATGGGGACCTGGTGCTGGGCGCCCCACCTCATCCTCAGGGTGAGCACAGTACCCGCACAATGTGACGGTCTGTGGCTACTCTGTGCCAGTACCACACACGGTTAGTTCCCCCTACCAGGCCGAGGTGCTGTAGGGGTGCATACCCCATCTTGTGCCCATCTGTCGACTGCTGATTTGCATGTGCAGTGCATCATGGGTATGGGTGAGTTAACCCTATCCTGGTAACCACAGCAGACAGTTTGTGTGGTGACCTGCAGTCCTTCTGTAGCCAGCCAGGGGTTTGTTAGCAGCTGTAGCCCACTGGTTACTTCACTGCCTGTGACGCCAGATGTCATGGGTTCAAACCCATTGTGGGGTTATTTGATAGGGCTGTTTGAGGCATTGTCTATTTTTAATGTACATTAGTGCTGCCAGCAAAAACACTCTCAGAGTACTGTAACCTTAAGGTGCCTCATAAGGCACCTTCTGGGCGCCTTATAAGGCGCCCTATCAAGTGCCCTATAAGGGACATTATAGGGTGCCTTGGCGGACAGTGCACTTTATAATGTGCCCTATGAAGTGCCTTATGTAGTGCCTTATGCGGCACCTTAGGTTACGCCACCGTGAGGGTGTGTTTGCTGGCAGCACTAATTAAAATAAAAGTAAAATGCCTCAAAAATCACTACCTAAACGTAAAAGGTGATGCCTCATGCATTAGGCACACTGGGGGATCAAACTCATGACCCCTATATTATCAGTCACTGTATTAACCATTGTGCTACACCTCTGTTTCTAGGTTTGCATCTCTGCGCCCCTACTTAAGATTACCGCGTGGTAACGTGCTTAGCGGTGCTTAGCGGCACTTCGCCCAATAAGGTGCGCAGCAGCACGCGTTATCACGCGATAATCCCGTTTTGCTACTTTAAGACTGAAACGCCCACTCCTTTTATGGCATCCTGCACACTATCGCCGGGTGCAAGTTAAGACGGTTTAGTAAACATACCCCTTGGTGAGACATTGGCTTGAGGCTTCACATGGCCCCTCAGATCTTAGGTTCCTGGTTCTTAAGCAAGTGCACCGTGAAATAACTTCCCTGCACAAGTCGCCAGCCCTGGGCATATAGGGCTGACATCAGAATTGGTCCTGTACATCCAGGGCTGGTGAACGCCCACCACCTGCCCAGACTCTGCCACCGAGCCGCCCCTTCCCCACCCCCGTCTAACTTCCCCATACAACTGGCGGGGAAGGCATCTAACTTCCTTGCCGGTTGTACGGGGACGTCCATCCCCGCTATTCGTGCGACAGAATAACCGCCATAGATTTTATTTATTTTTGCTTTTTAAACCCCGATTAGTAGTTTTGAAGCTTGGGTTTTCATTTTAGACGCATTTTTTAGACCACACTTTTGAGCTGACATGATGGGTTTTATGTCTATGGTTTTACTTTTTTACTTTTATTTTTGATATTATGCCCCTCTGAACTCAATGGAACTTGAGGGTTATTTGGTGCCTACTCCGTAGTGCTTCTTAAGTCCATATTTTCTCGATTTACTGCATTCATTTTACTCCGATATATGTTTTCCTTGCTTGTACAGCTGTAACAAATGTTTTTATCATTAGTTTTGATATTGGGAATTTGCGGGTTATTACTATTATTATGCTCAACATACAGGCACTGCTCCGGATACAGCGGTGTGTGTTCTAGAGATATTACATTTGGTCTTATTTGTTTTTACTCTTTTTTAAAACCATAAATGGTTGGCCAGTGCTGGCGCTTTGGGTTAGGTGCCGTTTTTTTGTTTTTGACGCTTTTTATATACTCCATTTCACCATTACCCTTTGTCGGCTGGTTTTATTTCTGTTGTAATTTTACTTTTATATAATTCTATCATTTGATCCTTGTGTTTACATTTAGCTTGTTTTCATATTGACCGTTTTCTGACTTCACTTGGAATTCTTTCAGTATGTGCATAATGTGCTCGAGATTCCTATGACATCACTCATGGCGTCCTCTCATCTTGCTTTAAATCCAGCTCGCAATGGCGCCTATTTTCTTTCTTAATCAGCAGTGGCGAATGAATGTCGAGGTACATTCCTGCCCTCTTTTCCGAAGTAGCCAGTCTTCTATCTATAAATGAAATCAAAAATTAAAAACAAAATAGACTCTTAAAACTATACCAATAAGAACTAAATTAAAATACATATAGAAGAGGTAGCCAGTCTTCTATCTGTAAATTTGACTCTCTTCTCGGCATTTGTAATTATTTAAATTTTTGCTTCTGTCTCCCCTTGTCTGCTGGCCAGTTCTTATCTGAATGATATTGTGCACAATTTCAGTTATATCTTTGGGCTATTTAACATGTCTTTCTTTTTTTTTACTTTTACGCCCTATGTAATTGTTACTAGCATGCCCTATAGCCCTTTTCTAAGCCCTTGAGGTCCAGCGTTTATCGGCACAGCATTCCAAACACTATAATACAGCAGACGTGTATGTACATTCTGTAACTGTTTTCCCCTTAATTATTCACAATCTTGGGTTGCTTTGGAATCACTTCCCTCTCTCATTGTCAGCTGGGTAATGTGCTCTTTCTCTGAGGGTTCCTAATTGTTCTTCTGTGCCGTATAACACTCAGTGAAGTTTCCCTTCTCTTATTATTCCCAAAGGAAATATCCAATTGAGTTCCTTTTTTCTATTTTGTTAACTCAGGTGATTATTTTAATGTATCATCCACAGTTTCTTGTATAGGATGGTGAGTAATTTGGGATAGTTGGTCTATGTTATTTATAGAATCAATTTTAATCATGGCTCTATTGTAAGTATTTATGCTTTATTTTTACTTTTTTAATGGTTTGTATACATCTTATTATCATCATACCTATACACATGGGTTATCTAATTGGTTATTTTAGTATCAACACATAAATACCATTTTGAATATGGTGTTATCATATACTTTTGGTGAAGCCTTCTTTATGTTTTTTAAGTGAGTTTTTATTGGTATATTTTTAAGTGTCTATTTTGTTTTTAATTGTCCATTTTGTTTGGTTTTTTAGGTCAGTGTCCTCTGAAGAAGGCCATTGGCTGAAATACGTATCAGGCTGACCTTCTGTTTGCTAATAAAGAGTCCTCTTTCCACGGGGTGGTGTTGTCCTCCTCTCTTTGTGCCTATTCTGTCATGTGACATGACATGTACATTACCCACATGTGCATTAATTTTACACAGATTTGCAGGTGGCACAAGAACATGTCTCTCAATAGATGGCTCCATATTGGTAGCTCCTGCTGACTCTGTGATCCACATACAAACATTGAGAGATACAAGACTGAGTAACCCCTATCAGACATGACATTCACATGTTGTGCCTATGTAAACTTCAGTCCAGAACATATACACAACATGTGGAGCACCATTACCTCAATAATGGCCATACCATCTTTTCCCTGCCAGTGATGGTGGTGTATTGAATGCCTTCTCAGCACAATCCTACATGATACCTCCATTGCATTTATACACATGTGCAGTCCATCACCTTTCCACAAAAGCAAACTATCATTTGGGCAAGTAACTTATATTCACTCCATTGACCTGGCCATCCCCGGCAGAGTGCTGCCGTACTCACGCCGCACCACCTTGCCACAAGCATCATCTCAGAACACCTGACTCCTGGGCAACATTCTACATATGACAAATAGAAGAATATCTTTCCTCACCTCCTCCATAACACTCCCTTAGGTACTCTCCTATTGAGTCTCATGTCTGCATTCAGATGGCATGTAATCCTGAGCCAACGCCCATAACATATGTTGCCCAGTGCTGTGTGAAGAGGTTTGGCCTTAGGCCCTTTGATTGCAGATTCCATCACACCCTACAGCCACACAGACAGAAGGGGCCTGATTCTGTCCCGGACGTAGATCTCCTTTCTACGTCTGGGTTGAGCTGGATGTACAAAGGAGATTGCGATTCTGATCCCATGGGGCACATCAAGCCCCGCGAGATCAGAATCACGAACAACACGAATTGCTTAACAAATATTTTTGTTCTGTGTTCACAGATGAAGAACCAGGAGCAGGACCTCAGAAAACACCCACAAATAAGAACAGAAGCGAGGGACATCTTGAACAATTTTCAGAAGACTGTGTTCGTGAGAAACTAGCTCAACTTAAAGTAGACAAAGCGATGGGACCGGATGGGATACACCCTAGAATACTGAGGGAACTTGGGGACGTTCTAGCAACTCCACTGACTGCCCTTTTCAATGCCTCGTTGGAGTCGGGAGTGGTGCCAAAGGACTGGAGAGAGGCTCATGTGGTGCCTTTACACAAAAGCGGAAGTAAGGATGTGGTTGAAAACTACAGGCCGGTTAGTTTAACTTCGGTGGTGAGTAAATTATTGGAAACGCTGCTGAAAGAGAAAATAGTGAGGTTTCTGGAGTCCGGCGGATTACAGGATCCGAGGCAGCATGGATTCACCAGAGGCAGGTCTTGTCAGACAAATCTGATCGATTTCTTTGACTGGGTGACCAGGGAGTTGGACCGAGGGAGAGCTCTAGATGTGGTGTATTTAGATTTCAGTAAAGCCTTTGACACTGTTCCTCACAGGCGACTTATAAACAAACTGAGCACCCTAGGGATGGACCCTAAAGTTACTGCTTGGGTTAGAAATTGGTTGGGTGGGAGGCGACAAAGAGTACAAGTAAATGGAGCTCACTCTGAGGAGAAGGATGTTACCAGTGGTGTGCCCCAGGGATCTGTCCTTGGTCCGATTCTTTTTAACATCTTTGTTAGTGATATAGCGGAAGGGCTGTCGGGTAAGGTTTGCCTCTTTGCGGATGATACCAAAATCTGTAATAGAGTAGACACCCAGGAAGGTGTAGATAACATGAGGAGGGATCTAGCTAAGCTTGAAGAATGGTCTAGAATTTGGCAGCTGGGATTTAATGTTAAAAAATGTAAGGTCATGCATTTGGGCTGCAGCAATCCAAGGGAGCAATACAGTATAGGAGGTGAAGTACTTTTGTCCACTAAAGAAGAGCGGGACCTAGGCGTGGTTGTGTCTGATGATCTCAAAGTAGCTAAACAGGTAGAAAAGGCGACGGCAAAAGCTAGAAGGATGCTTGGGTGCATACGGAGAGGAATGGCTAGCAGAAAAAAGAAGGTGATAATGCCTCTGTATAAGTCTTTGGTGCGACCTCATTTGGAGTATGGTGTGCAATTCTGGAGACCGCACCTTCAAAAGGATGTGAACAGGATGGAGTCGGTGCAGAGGGTTGCTACTAAAATGATTAATGGGCTTCATTATAAAGCATATGAGGACAGACTTAAGGATCTTAATATGTACACCTTAGAGGAAAGGCGGGATAGAGGTGATATGATTGAGATGTTTAAATACCTCCGTGGCATAAATGTTCAGGGGGAGAGCCTCTTTCAATTGAAAGCAAGTTCTGCAACGAGGGGACATGGGATGAGGGTGAAGGGAGATAGATTCAGGAGTGATATGCGGAAATATTTCTTTACGGAAAGAGTAGTGGATCCGTGGAATAGTCTCCCAGTGGAGGTGGTAGAGATGAGGACAGTAACTGAATTCAAAAAAGCATGGGACCAACACAGAGGATCTCTAAAGGTAGAAAGTGGACTGTTGTAGTTGTTGCTATGGAAGGACAGACTAGATGGGCCTTGTGGTCTTTTTCTGTCATCATGTTTCTATGTTTCTAACACTGTACATGAAGGCCAGGACGGCAATTCAATCCCAGCCTGCATGTACAGCAAAGCCCAACTAAGTCAGTGCATTTAAATAGAGCCGCAGCGCCATGGTGTCAAGTTGCCATGGTGCTGCGGCTCCATTTAAATGCCGCGATGTCAGCCGCTGCACAAAATTTAATTCCCCGCAGCCCACCCCCGATCCAGCCTCCTAAGGCCAGGGTCGGGCTGCAGGGAATTAACTTTTGCCCCCCCCCCCATCCCCTTCCATGCCCCGGAGCTACTGAAAAGATACATCCAGGAAAGTTATTCTACCCAAGGGGTGGAATAACTTCCCCGGACATTTCGTTGGCCCTGTATGTACAGGGCCAATATCAGAATTGGTCCTGTACATCCATGGCCTGCGACCACCCACTGCCCACCCACTCTCTACCCCAGGGCCGCATCTTCCCCGCCCCTGACTAGTTTCCCCACATTCCTCAGAATAACCCCCAGTGAATGTAGGAAGTTGTTAGTGGGCTCACCCATTAATGTCTCTGTGGTATTGTAGGCCTTTGTTCTCCCCTTTGCTTGTGCCATCATGCTTGTTTAGTAGCTGCAAAGTGTTATGATTGCACAAGGTCTGTGAGGATATGATATTTGCTACACACCTGAGCGAGGGTATCATGAGCATGGACACCATCAGTGTGCAGTGCATTTTCAACACAGAGGTGCTGCTGTTATGGGGCTTAATCTATGGGGGTGAATAGAGGGTGCACATAACAGCCATCAGTGCCGTGCATGGTTGGCCAACAGCTGTCTTCTGTATTGCAAGGAAAGATGCCAAAGTATGACTTCCTATGTAGGGCCACTGTGCAAATATGTGACACAGTTATGCACTTGAAAGGCCATTTAATAAGAACATAAGAACATAAGATATGCCATACTGGGTCAGACCAAGGTCCATCAAGCCCAGTATTCTGTTTCCAACAGTGGCCAATCTAGGTCACATGTACCTAGCAGTTTCCCCAAGAGACACAAGTTCCACAATGCTTGTACTGGGTCAAGCATTGATATCTTCGGTCACTTCTTAATAATGGTTTATGGACCTTCCCTCCAGGAACTTGTCCAAACCTTTTTTAAACCCAGCTACACTAACAGCCTTTACTACATCCTCCGGTAACAAATTCCAGAGTTTGATTACACATTGAGTGAAAAAATATTTTCTTTTATTAGTCCTAAATACTTTACCCTGTAGCTTCATTGCATGTCCCCTAGTCTTTCTATATTCTGATAAGGTAAACAATCGATCTACGTTTACCCGTTCCACTCCGTTCATTAATTTATAGACTTCTATCATATCTCCCTTCAGCCGTCTCTTTTCCAGGTTAAAGAGCCCTAACTTTTTTAGCCTTTCTTCATAGGAGTATCCTTCCATCCCCTTTACCATTTTGGTGGCTCTTCTCTGTACCTTTTCTAAAATCGCTATATCCTTTTTAAGATACGGCGACCAGAATTGCACACAATATTCAAGGTGCGGTCTCACCATGGAACGATATAGAGGCATTATAATTTCTTTTGTTTTATTTTCCATTCCTTTCCTTATCATACCTAGCATTCTATTTGCCCTCTTGGCCGCCGCTGCACACTGGGCCGAGGGTTTTAACATGGTATCCACAATGACGCCTAAATCTTTTTCCTGGGTGGTGGTTCCTAATGTGGAACCTTGCATCGTGTAACCATAGTTTGGGTTGTTCTTCCCTAGGTGCATAACCTTGCACTTGTCCACATTAAATTTCATCTGCCATTTTGATGCCCAGTCTTCCAATTTATCAAGATCCTCTTGCAATTTTTCACAATCCTCTTGGGTTTTAACAACTTTAAATAGTTTTGTGTCATCTGCAAATTTGATAACCTCACTCGTTATTCCACTTTCCAGGTCATTTATGAATATGTCAAAAAGCAGCGGACCCAGCACAGATCCCTGGGGTACACCACTATTCACCTTTCTCCATTGGGAAAATTGGCCATTTAGCCCTACCCTCTGCTTTCTATCTTTTAACCAGTTCCTGATCCACAATAGTACATTGCCTCCTATCCCATGACTCTTTAGTTTTGCCAAAAGTCTCTGATGAGGGACCTTGTCAAAGGCTTTCTGAAAGTCCAGGTACACAATATCAACCGACTCACCTTTGTCCACCTGTTTATTCACTCCTTCAAAAAAACATAACAGATTAGTAAGACAAGATCTTCCTTGTCTAAAGCCATGTTGGCTGTCTCCCATTAGGTTGTGACTATCTACATGCTGAGTAATTTTATTCTTTATGATGGTTTCTACCATTTTTCCTGGTACTGACGTCAGGCTCACCGGTCTGTAGTTTCCCGGATCACCCCTGGAATCCTTTTTAAAAATTGGTGTTACATTGGCGATCCTCCAATCTTCAGGTATTAGAGATGATTTTAATGATAGTTCACAGATTACTGATAGCAGTTCTGCAATCTCATATTTCAGTTCTTTCAACACCCTTGGATGTATACCATCCGGCCCAGGTGATTTGCTACTCTTCAGTTTATCTAATAGTTGTAAGACATCTTCCCGATGTATCGATATTTCCTTCAATTCTTCCGCACCTTTAAATACCACTTCAGTCATGGGTAACATCCCTGCATCTTCCTCAGTAAAGACCGAAGCAAAGAATTCATTCAGTCTCTCCGCTATCGCCTTGTCGCCTCTTAGTGCTCCTTTAACCCCTTTATCATCTAATGGACCAACTGACTCTCTCACAGGTTTTTTGCTACGAATGTACTTGAAAAGATCTTTATTTCGCGTTTTTGCTTCCGCAGCAAGCTTCTTCTCAAATTCTCTCAAATTCTCTCTTTGCCTGCCTTATCAATGCCTTGCATTTGACTTGCCAGTGCTTGTGCTGTTTCCAGGTTTCGTCGTTTGGCTCTTTTTTCCATTTCCTGAAAGATGCTTTTTTGGCAACAACAGCCTCTCTGACCTCACCTTTAAACCATGCTGGCAGTTTTTTGGACTTCCTTCCACTTTTCTTAAAGCGTGGAATACAGCTGGTCTGGGCTTCCAAGATGGTATTTTTCAACAACACCCAAGCTTGATGTACGTCTTTAACCTTTGCAACTGCTCCTTTTAGTTTTTTTTAACTGTTTTCCTCATTTTATCATAGTCTCCCTTTCGAAAGTTAAAAGGTAGTACTGTGGATTTCCTTACTATCCCTCCTCCACTAATTAAATCAAAGGCGATCATGCTATGATCACTATTGCCAAGTGGCCCCAACACCCTTATCTCTTGCACTAGATCTGGTGTTCCACTAAGGACTAGGTCTAATATGGCTTCCCCTCTGGTCAGTTCATGAACCAGCTGCTCCAAGAAGCAGTCATTTATTTCATCTAGGAACTTTATCTCCTTAGCATGTCCTGACGTGACACTGACCCAGTCGATACCGGGGTAATTGAAATCACCCATTATTATTACTGCGCTGTAACTTTTGTTAGCTTCCTTGATTTCTTTGAGCATTTCATCATCCATTTGGTCATTCTGGCCAGGTGCTCGATAGTACACCCCCACTGCCATCGCCTTCCCCCTTTTATATGGAATTTCAATCCATATAGATTCTACAGCAGATTTTGTTTCCTGCAAAACTTTGATCCTTTCTGAGTCAATGCCCTCTCTAACATAGAGCGCAACCCCTCCACCAATTTGATCAGCTCTATCATTATGATATAGTTTGTATCCAGGTATCACAGTGTCCCACTGGTTGTCCTCCTTCCACCATGTCTCTGATATTCCAATCATATCTAACCTTTCATTTAGTGCTATATATTCTAACTCTCCCATCTTATTCTTTAGACTTCTAGCATTTGCGTACAAGCATTTTAGAGAATGTATTTTATTCATGTTAATTTGGCTATTGTTAGACATGGGTAAATTGGGATATTTAAGCTCTGTCTGCTCCATACTTGAGGGCATTTGGGCTACTTTACTCTTTTGTGGAACCTCTCTGCTTTTGGTAGTATCCTTAAAGGATACATTCTTCCGAACCATCCGCTCTTGGGCGACTGTCGGCTTTCCCCTAATATCTAGTTTAAAAGCTGCTCTATCTCCTTTTTAAAGGTTAATGCCAGCAGCCTGGTTCCATCCCGGTTAAGGTGAAGCCCATCCCTTCTGAAGAGCCCCTCCTTTCCCCAGAATGTTCCCCATTTCCTAACAAATCCAAAACCCTCATCTCTGCACCATTGTCTCATCCACGCATTGAGACTCCGGAGCTCTGCCTGCCTTTTGGGTCCTGCGCGTGGAACAGGAAGCATTTCGGAGAATGCTACCATGGAAGTTCTGGATTTCAACTTCCTACCTAAAAGCCTAAATTTTGCCTCCAGAACCTCCCTACCACATTTTCCTATGTCATTGGTACCGACATGTACCAAGACAGCAGACTCCTCCCCAGCACTATCTAAGACCTTATCTAGGTGGCGCGTGAGGTCCGCTACCTTCGCACCAGGCAGGCATGTTACCAGGCGATCCTCACGTCCACCAGCCACCCAGCTATCTACATGCCTACTATAAAGGCTGTCCTAACCCTTCCCTCATGGGCACATGGCCCTGGAGAAACTTCCTCGGTGCGAGAGGGTTTTACATCACCTGGAGGACAGGTCCTAGTTACAGGATCACTTCCTGCCACACCAGGGTGATGCTCTCCTGTCACGTGACCTCTCTCCTCCATGGCAACAGGGGTGCTGCCAGACTGGAGGTGGGACTTCAGGACTATATCCCTGTAGGTCTCGTCTATGTACCTCTCTGTCTGTCTTATGTTTTCCAAGTCTGCTACTTTAGCCTCTAGAGAACGGACTTGTTCCCTGAGAGAAAAGAGCTCCTTGCACCTAGTGCACACGTAAGACCTCTCACCAACTGGGAGAAAATCATACATGTGACACTCAATGCAAAAGACTGGAAAGCCCCCATCCCTCTGCTGAACTGCTGTCTGCATCTTAGTTTTAAGTTTGTGTCTAGATCTTTAAGTTCTTACTTACTAGGGTTTGCTATGGGTATTTATACCAATAAAACTCTACCTAATACGTTTAATATACCTTGTTCACCTGAAGCTTAATTAATCTCAGGTCCTTAGTGTATGACTGATTTGAGTAATGAGCTTCACCTGAAAGCACCTCCTGTCTTTTAAGATGTGTAAGTACCTATAATGCTACGATTATCCCAGGGGAGGGAGGGAAATAACACTTATTAAAAGAGGGCTGCTACACAGTACCCTGTCTTGTGCTGCTGAGGTAAGCTAAATTCTGATTTGATTTAAATTATAGCTCTTAGCTGCTGCTAGACTCTAACTTCTTATGAAATTTAAACTACAAGCTCTCTGCTGGGTACTAAATTTAACCAGAAAGCTCTCTTCTGTGTGTTAAATTCAAACTAAAAGTACTTTGCTGTTACTTGGCCCTGAGTGACTATTAAATTTAAACTACAAGCTCTCTGCTGGGTATGAAATGTAACCAGAAAGCTCTCCTCTGTGTTTTAAATTCAAACTTTAATTGCTGCTACTAGGCCCCAACAAAAAACAGTGGGTTCACAGATTAAGTAGCTTTAATACAAAGAATTCTTTTTAGAAAATTACCAGAAGTATATACTCACAGTTGCAGATTTCTCTCCAGAAGTAACAGTCCCCCCTTTCTAGTCCTTCAATAAATTTCCTGTATGTTTCACATCGTGGTCTTCAGGAGGTAACACATTTATGTGAATAAGTATTTCAGATTTCCAAGGAAATTCTCTGCACTCTGCATTTCCAAGTCATATGCACTGCAAGGTTTGCAACATAGGATGAGAACATAGGTAGGCTTCAGGGAGAGGACTTCAATGACAATGTTCCTAATATAAAAAGTAAATGCTGAACCCGAAGGCAGCTATCCACAGTTAAGCAAGGTTCTCAGCCAGTGTTGTGAACTGTGGACTGAATCAAAGCACATATATATTGCAAATGTGAAGTTCAGAGACTGACACTTACACATGGCCTGATACATCTTAGCCATTGTTGACAACACTGTTCTGAGCTATATACTTGCACTTACTATTCTTCTGTCAATACTGCATAACACACTGATTATTCCTAAGGAAACAACGAAATGCACCCACACGACATCTAAATAGAGCCTTTATGCTCTACGCACCTAGATGCTGGAATGACCTCCCTACGGCCATCCGAATGATCACTGACCTGACCCAATTCAGGAAGGCGCTGAAACACCACATATTCATACAGCACTACCCAGACAACAGCCCCATAGGTCAGCCGGCAAACATATCCACCAAGCACCAAGACCCCCACACCAGCCCACCCAGCACACCGGGGAGCAGCCAGCCCCAAGGCTGCAACCTCAATTAACCAGCACTGTGCACAGCACAGCTATTAATGTACATAAATGCTTATAATTTAAATACGTTTGTGACAGTTATCCCAGTTTATATCCAAGTTATATTGCCTGTTTTATTGTAAATACAATGCAGTCACGACAGCATTGTATAAGTCACAGTTAAATGTACACCGCACTGATATTGAATAGCGCGGTATAGAAGAGAAATTAAATAAATAAATAAATAATAAAGTGCAGAACTATGTTGTGCTATGCCTTGATATGGTGTCCCAGTCAAAAAAATAGTCAATTTCAGAGTGAAACGAACTAAGTTCAAAAAACAAAAGTTTCACTCTACTATAAATACAATAGGCTAGATATCAACGTCCAATATCAATATCAATAAACAGTCCTATCACAGGTATTAATAAAAGGAGAAAAAAGGCTTCAGAATACACGGGTCAGGCAGGTATGACTAAGCATACCTATGCCATCTCCATCACATCAATAGCCAAAAAACTCCTTTTCAATAATATTCAATAATTTCCACATTTCTATCAATAAATAGTGCTCTCCTCTAAAGCATGTCATCCAAAAACACTTAACTGAGGTAGTCTCCGTGGCATATTCAAATCTCAACAGCTTCAGACTTGTATGCCCCGACGCCAACAATCCTGTCGACTAAGCGTTTCGCATAGCACTTTCTCAAATGCAATGTGTGCCTTCGAGTCAGTCCTGACTCCTGGCGACCCAGAGGCTCCTGGGTTTTCTTGGCAGTATCACCAGAAGTAGATTGCCAGGCCTTTCTTCTGAGGCAATGGAGGGTTAAGTGACTTGCCCAAGGCCACAAGGAGTGCTAGTGGGAATCGAACCCTGGTTGCTTGGTTACCAAGCCAGTGTTCTCAAGGGGTCCCAATAACAACGAAAATGCTGTAGGGGAGAGCAAAAAGAACAGAAAACCTGTGTAAAAAAAGTTTCTAGACAAACAGCCACAAACCTATTAGACATTCCACCTTCCAAAGGAGGAAAAAAATAAAAAGACCTGCTAAGAAACCAAAAAGAATTGCACTCACCGCAACTGACTGTCAGTGCTGCTCGACATGCTCAATACTCAAACCAGCTGAAAACTCCGGGCATGAGCAGTATTTAATGAAAAAACAGCATGAATCCGATTGGATCAAAACTCACCAAACAAATGCCACTTCTACAGAAAAGCAAACAGAGATCGCGTCACACATCCGACCTCTATTACTATCATCCTAAAGACTCTATTCATTCAAAATCCATACAGTGATAACAACAAAACAGGGGCTGTTTTTCAACCCGTTGCCCTATTTGAAGGAATGGGAGAGTGGAACATACCTGACTACCTCTTTGTAAGTGCATCTTCCCTCACTTGGTTTGCAGCTTGTCGTGCTGTGAGGGCTTGTGTGCATCAGTGATGCTGAGAGCTAAACTATCGGTAGTTTAACTACTGGCAGGGTCTCCCAAGATGGACAGGTCTGAGCTGAGGTGCCAGACCAAGACAAACCACCCATCTGGGCAGCAGCAGAATGGGATAGTATTGACGGCGGAGGATCACATTTCTGTGACAATGGCAAAAACACCAAACTTAAACTGCGCGGAGGAAAGGCCCGGCAATCTACTTCTGTATCTTGCCATGAAAACCCAATGGATAGTTACAACAAAACAAATTGCGCTATAGTGCTGGAAGATGAGACCTCCAGGTCGGAAGACACTCAACTAGCTACTGGGGACAAGCTGAAGACTCTTCAGAGTAAAGGCAGCATTTATGATGTTGTTGGATCAAAGCCCTTGGGACGTCTGACTGCCCTTGGGACGTCTGAAGCCCTTGGGACGTCTGATGTAGCTGCACATGAAATGAGAGTCAGAAGCTGTAAAGGTGTCTTACACATTGGAACATGGAACGTATGAAGCATGAACCAAAGGAAGTTGGAGATGGTCAAGAATGAAATAAAACGTGTACAACTTGATCAGCTGGGTGTCAGCAAACTGAAATGGACTGGCATCGGGCACTTTGCATCAGATTATCACATGATCTACTATGCTGGAAATGAAAGACAAAGAAGAAATGGTGTTGCGTTTATAATAAAGAAGAAATTTGCAAGAACTGTGATGAAATACAATGCAGTCAGCGAATGCTTAATCTCTATTCGTCTACGAGGAATGCCTTTCAACACAACTATAATTCAAGTATATGCCCCAACAACAGCTGCAGAAGAGAATGAAATTGAAGAGTTCTATGAACAAGTGCAAGCTGAAATTGACAGAACATGCAAACAGGATATCCTGATAGTCATGGGTGACTGGAATGCAAAGGTTGGCAACAAAGAAGAAGGCAAAGTAGTTGGAAAATATGGACTTGGCAACAGAAATGAAGCTGGAGAAAGACTGATAGAATTCTGCAAGACCAACGATCTATTCATCTCAAACACCTTCTTCCAGCAACACAAGCAGCGACTGTACACATGGACTTCACCCAATGGATTGTATAAAAATCAAATTGACTACATCTGTGGAAGTCAATGATGGAAAATCTCTGTAACATCAACAAAGACAAAACCTGGAGCTGACTGTGGTACAGATCATCAACTACTAGTATGCAAACTCAAGCTAAAGTTGAAAAAGAGCAAACCACTCATGAATGCAGCAAAATATGACCTTGAGAATACACCACTAGAATTTAAAGACTGCCTGCAAAATAGATTTGCTGCTTTAGATACAAATGACAGATCTCCAGAAGAGTTATGGAATGACATCAAGAAGGTTGTGTTGGAAGAAAGCGAGAAGTCTCTGCAAAAAGGTGAAAAAGCAAAAATGGCCAAAGTGGATGACGGAAGAAACTCTGAAAATTGCCCAGAAATGCAGAGAAGCTAAAGCCAGAGGAGAAAGAAAGACAATCGCAGAACTCATCAGAGATTTCCAACGTGCAGCAAGACAGGACAAGGAAAAGTACTACAATGACACATGCAAGGAAATAGAAGCAGAAACTAATAGAGGAAGAACAAGATCGGCTTTCCTAAAGCTACGAGAGTTAAAGAAAAAGTTCCAGCCTCAAATTGGAATGTTACAAGATGCTCAAGGTTTTATGTTGAATGATGCTGAAAAGATCAAGAAAAGGTGGAAGGAATATACAGAGTTTGTATATGATAAAGATCAAGAGGACCAACGGCCGTTTCAACCTGTACCTTATGATCTCGAACCATTGGTGATGAAAGAAGAAGTTGAAGCAGCATTGAAAGCCTTATCAAAGAACAAAGCACCAGGCATTGATGGCATTCCCATAGAATTATTACAGCAATCTGATGCAGCTGTTACCATACTTACAAGACTCTGCCAAGAAATATGGAAGACAACATCATGGCCAACTGACTGGAAAAGATCTGTGTTTATACCAATACTAAAGAAAGGTGATCCAACTGACTGTGGAAATTATTGCACAATCGCTCTGATCCCACATGCCAGCAAGATTCTACTGAAGATTATTCAAAAGAGACTACAACCATACCTGGAACAAGAACTACCTGAAGTGCAAGCAGGGTTCAGGAAAGGACGAGGAACGAGAGACATCATTGCAGATGTGAGATGGATCCTTGAAAAGACTAAAGAATACCAAAAGGATATTGATTTGTGCTTTATTGACTATAGCAAGGCTTTTGGCTGTGTAAACTATTAGAAACTCTGGGCCACATTAAGAAGCATGGGTATACCAGAACACTTGATCGTTCTCTTGCACAATCTGTACATTGATCAAGAAGCAACAGTTCGAACGGAACAAGGAGAAACAGAATGGTTTAAAATAAGCAAAGGTGTAAGACAAGGCTGCATACTTTCCCCCTACCTATTTAATTTATATGCAGAAAAAATCATCAGAGGCAGGATCGTATGAAGACAACAGAGGTGTGAAGATTGGTGGAAGACTCCTCAACAACCTTCGCTATGCTGATGATACCACATTACTGACTGAAAGTGAAGATGATCTGAAACATTTGCTTCTCACAATCAAAGAGCATAGTCTCAAAATGGGCCTGCACCTTAATGTAAAGAAGGCAAAGATCATGACAACTGGCATAATCAACAGGTTCATCATTGAAGGAGAAGAAATTGAAATCATGAACATCTTTAACCTACTTGGATCAACAATCAATAAAGAAGCAAGAAGCAGTCAAGAAATCAGATGACGCATTACTCTTGGCAGAATGGCTATGAAAAACCTAGATAAGATTCTCAAGAGCAGAGATGTCTCTCTCCATACAAAGATTTGACTTGTTCAAGCCATGGTATTTTCAATAACATCATATGGATGTGAAAGCTGGACAGTGAAAAAGATAGACAGGAAGAAAATTGATGCCTTTGAATTATGGTGCTGGCGGCGAATACTGTGTATATCATGGACTTCCCGAAGAACAAAGCAGTCGGTACTAGAGGAGATCAAACCTAAACTGTCTTTAGAAGCTCAGATGACAAAACTTTGACTTTCATACTTTGGACACATCATGCGAAGACAGAGATCATTAGAGAAAGACATCATGCTTGGCAAGATAGAAGGTCAACGCAAAAGAGGAAGGCCAGCAATGAGATGGATCGATAGAATAACTGCAGCTACGGGTACCAGTCTGTCAACAATGAGCCGCCTGACTGAAGACCGAACACAATTTAGAATAGCTATCCAAAGGGTCGTCATGAGTCGACTCAGACTCGATGGCACTTAACAACAACAACTTCCCAAATTACACCTCAAAAATGCAGACGTAAGCTAATGTCCTGTCACTTGCATACAGTTGGCTTGAGTGAGTATTTATGATTGGCATATGACCCAACAGAGATCTTGACAAAGACATGTACTACAAAGCTGAGATGAGATGACACTTCTCTTGACCTTCTAAGGCAGATTAAACATATGCCAGCCAGCAAATTTCAGATGTGAAATTATTTTCTAGGCGTGAGTGCTACTGCTGACACAGATATCCTGCTACTCACTGTGGATCACGTAAGGGACATGTGGATATGACATGTCCATCAGCTATTGCCTTTGCTTATGTCTAGCACATAATATGTCACTTGGAAAAAGGCTCCCTTATCCCACATTGAGGTAGCCATCCTTATTGGCCATTAATGCAAAGATTGGCTCAGTTTACGCCTGAAGTCCTCTTATTGGCCTCTAACTGGCCGCTAGTGCCCTTACAGCCAGAACGCCTACTCCCCGCCCCATCCTCTAATGCATGTTGGAGCCCTTAATGATGCTATTTAGCACTCACAAATGCTGCACCCTTACTGGCCTTTAGTAAAAGTACCCCTAAATCTAGGACTGGCATAAGTGCTCACACCTAGGTGTTATGCATGGATCTTTTGACTTATGTCCCTGTTTTATAAAAATAGTAGTACCCACTTTTCTATGTTAAATAGGCATGATTTGGAGGTGTTAGAACATGTGTTAATCTAAGTGACCTTTTTAAAATGATCTTCATGCAGTGCTTTAGAGAAATACATAAACGACAGTCCCTGCTCATGACAAACAAGAGTCTAAGGAAAATGCATTCATAATAGAAACCCAGAAATTTAGGGAAATAGAAAATGACAGCAGATAAAGACCATGGGCCAGATATTCAACTAGGCTGGCTATGTGCCACTATGGTGATGGCATTGAATAGCTGGTTTTGGCACCCAGAGAAAACTGCCACAGAGCCTAATCGAGTAGTGGCGATATTGCAGCGCTACCTGGTTAGCATCTGCGGCTAAAACTAGGCGAGCCAAAAACTCACGGATTGCCAATTGGGTAGCGGTGCGATATCACCATTACCCAGTTAGAGGTACTCCCTGCTTCTGCTCTGCTCTACAATGCCCCCAACATGCCCCAGTGCTAATCAGATAGCATCGGGGCGCATAGGGGACATAGACGGGGATATTGAACTGCACTAGCCCTGTACTGTAGGGGCCATTGAATTTCCCCGTTTAAGGCATTTAAATGGTTTACCATATAAAACACCTATCCCTGTGGTCTAACAGCTACTAAAGGGAGGGGGTTGTCACAGCCATCCATCCTCAGAGGGCACCCACTATGTCCTGTCTTTGTGGAAGGGGCTCTGGGAGTATACCACATGGAGATGGTAAATCTCACACAGTCCACAGAATGAGCACCCCGGCAGTCATGGCTCACCAGACTAGGGAGGGTTAAAAGAGCCCCCCCCCCCACCAAGTCTATGGATGGCTGCAATCTCAATGCAAGGTGGCCAGGTAGGGGATACTAATCAGCAAGCTCCAACACTGGAGGGCCACATTCAGTGACAGAAGTACTATGCTGCTACTCAGAGCTGGTAGACCTCAGCCATGTCCTATCTCAGCACATTACTCCCCAGGCGCATGTATTCACTGCCACATGCACCCCCATGCACAGGGTCAAGGGTCAGATGGCTCCTGGCTGCCACACCGCCATTTAGCCATGAAGTACATCACCTAATTTACATGCTCCTCCCCCCACTGGCTCCAACTTTGCCTTTAAGGCAAGTTAAAGTGACCATCTTTTCTAAGTTCAAATACGAGACACTCAATCAAGCCAGGGGGTTCAAAGTTAAGGAAAATAGAAAATTTGTTTATAATTACAATTTTAATTTAAACCCAACATTTTAATCAGTAGGCTAGGTTTATGATTTTACTTACAAATGTGTCACTCAGGTCTACTTGTACTTCTCTACAGAGTGAATTTTCTTCAAAATAGCAACATTTCCACTAAGATAGTTAAAAACTTCTGGGCAACTCAACTCAAAATTGTACTTTACAATCCTTAGACATTTGAGAGTCTGCACACAGATGGGTTTTTCTGTAGGTCACACTTTGTTCATGATTGAAAAGCAACTTTCAGTTGGTGCATTGGAACCTGGCAAACATAAAAAATTCTATATCCTGGCTACTGCTCCCACCTCCCCTGCTCCCTATTGGTTGGCTGTGTCTGCTGCAGCCTATTGGCTGGCTTTGTCTAACTCAGCGGTTCTCAACCTGTGGGTTGGGACTCCCATGGGGGTTGCCTCAGGATTTACCAGGGGTCGCCTGACAAATCCCGGGAATTATTATTTCTTTTCTAATTTATTGTTCTAGTTTGATCGCAAAGCCTAAAATGCCAAATATTTTGACTTTAATCAATTTATGTATTACTTAGGCTATCCTTACTTACTTTTACCTGTTCGCCAGAAACGATGTACTTCGAGACGTTATTTAGATCACTTCCGGTTTTGTAATGGTGGACATGGGTCCTACTAAAATTAAATTTTCTATGTAATATTATATAACACCAGCAACTCCATTGAAAATGAATGACAGAGAGAAGAATACCAAGAAAAGGAAATATTGAGATGACTTTTTAAGGTATGGTTTCACCTCCATATTTTCAGCAGGGATTGAGAAACCACAATGCGTTATTTGTAACAAAGTTCTATCAGTGGAATCCATGAAGCCAAACAAACTGAAATGGCATTTTGACAGTAAGAATCTCACCTTTGTAGGCAAGGATATTTGGTATTTTAAGAACAAAGCTGATGGAATCAAGAAAAGCAGACTTGATATTGGCGGAAAGTTCCACCATCAAAACATAGCCGCTGTTGAAGCTTCATATATGGTGGCTCTCAGAATCGCCAAAGCCAAGAAAGCTCACACCATTGCCCTTCATCAGTCTTTTTGAATAAAGAATACTAAAACCGTTGACTACAAAATCATAATAACTTTGAAATCAAATATTGTTACTTGTTATTGTGATTAATTATTGTGGTTTAAATAAGTAAATTTTATAAATAAAAACATATTGCAAAGGCCTATAATATATTAATAATTCAACAAATGATTACAGTGACAGTGCGTTAATGGTAAAGGAAGAGAGATGCATTTGATTTTATCATTGGGGGTCGTCACAAGTTAACCAATGGTAAAAGGGGTCACGGTACAAAAAAGGTTCAGAACCGCTGGTCTAACTGATGGTTGCCTGGGCCCTGGGGAGGAAGCAGAACCAGATTTATCAGGTGTGCTGAGAACTTAGGAGTTTAGGATTGCCAACCATCTAAATTATTTTAAGATTCTACAACTTTGAAAAGTAGCTGTCTTACAGGTCGATGCAGAAAACCGGCACCAGATGTATGCTGAAAATGACTTTAATGTGGCCCGACAATGCATATTTTTTAACGCCGGACACAGCAAAGATAGGGCATGCAAATGATCCCTACGTTAACTGTGTCCATGCAAATGAGGCATCACAGAATTAAACTCGATGAGCAATCCAAACACATGCGCAGAAGAAGTCTTCACTAGTTTGGCTTGCTTTCTGGGCATCGTGTGGCTAATTTGCATAGCAGCCCCGACAGTATTTTGATGGTATTGGGGATGATCGCGGCATTGGGAAAAGTTCCCGATGCCATCAAAATACTGTCGGGGACCCTGCCCGACAATAAAATTATCCCTAGTGCTCCAGCGACTCTGATCCCACCCCAACGGTATTTTGATGGCATCGGGAAAGGCCCCCGATGCCATCAAAATACTGTCGGGGGCCGTGCTGACAATAAAATGATCCCTGGTGTTCTAGTGGCCCCTTTCCCACACCCCCTATTAAATAAAAAAAAAGAACCTGATGGCCTAGTGTTCCCTTTCCCCTCACCCCCCATTAAATAAAAAAAAAGAACCTGGTGGTCTAGCAGTCCCTTCCCCCCACCCCCATAAAATAAAAATAGAACTTTAGTCTAGTGGCTCCTTTCCCCCCACCCCCCATTAAATTAAAAAAAACCCTGGTGGTCTAGCAGCCCCTACCTAGTGATCTGGTGGCCTCCAAATTCACCTTAAGTGGGAGCGATGCCTACACGCTCCCGATCTGCATCGGCCATCTTGCACAATGACAGTGTCTGGCCCCCCGTGTTGCATCCTGGGATATACTGGGTAAGGTCAGACTATCATATAAGGTAGATTATGCCTTACAGCAGTCTGATCTCATCCGGTGCATCCCAGGATGCACCTCGTGGGGCCAGACACTGTCATTTTGCAAGTTGGCTGACATGAAGTGAGAGCGCGTAGGCAGCGCTCTCGCTTAAGGTGAATTTGGGAGCCACCAGATCACCATTTTTTAATTTATTTAATGGGGGGTGGGGGGAAAGGGGCTGCTTGACCACCAGGGATTATTTTATTGTCCGGCATGGCCCCTGACAGTATTTTGATGGCATTCGGGGCCTTTCCCAATGCCATGAAAATACTATCGGGGGCGGGATCGGGGCCGCTGGATCACCAGGGATAATTTTATTGTTAGGCACAGCCCGCGACAGTATTTTCATAGCTTTGGGGGCTTTTTCTGATGCCTGATCATCTGAGCAGGAGATGATGTAGGCATCGGGGAAAGCACTCAGTACCATCAAAATACTGTCGGGGGCATGTGTTAGAGGTTTATTTCTACTCAGACCCTGAAGTAAAATTTTGGTGCTGTGGCTGGTTGCAAAATCCTCTTCGCCTGTCTCTGCATTGGGCGTAGCTATGATTTGCATACCAGCTCGGATGATTATAATAGATCTAAATAATTCAAGTTCATTTAAATATGAGTGGTGTTATTTGGGGTGCTCGTTTTTTCTGTCAATGTTTATGTCTGTTTCCTGCATTTGCAGGATCATTAAAAGTGCTTAAATGTGGCATTAGGGGCTTGTAAAACCCATGCTAAGCTTACTGCATCAGCCTGTTAGTCAGAATGATGTCTAAATTGTCTGGGTATATTTTAGAGATTAGCTCTACAGTTCGCCAGTGCTCCCCCATCACTGTGCAGAGTAAGTGGTAGGTTTCAGCCAATGGAAAGACTGCACTAGTCACAGGAAGGATGGGCTGATTTTCTACACAGGGTCTGGATGAAAGTTAATGGAATAAGTGTGTTTCTTAGTAGGGATGAGTGAGGTTGTTGAGAAAGGGAAGAAATGTAAGAGGAATGAGGTAAAGTGTGAGGAGGCTATTGCAGGCTGAGAAAAAGAACTGGTAACAAGAGCAAGAACTGGGGGCATTGAAGTAGAGGAGTGCAGAAGCAGCACAGCATCAGTAGGCAGTCAGAGACAGAATCTGTCTGTCTAAAAAGTGCTAGTGTGCATGTGTGTACCTGATTAAGGGGGTGGGGGAGGGTGGATGAATGCATGCGCATGTGTGTGTGAATGAGTACAACAGAGTGCATGCATGTGTATATGTTTCTGTGTCTCTAATGGACATAATCTCATATAAATAGAGTTTCCCTTTGAAAATTTCAGCTGGAGTGGAGAAGTCCACTGGTACAAATGTGGAGGAGTGTAGGAGTGGGACACGTGTTTTAAAATAGGGGACATTTAGGCATCCTATACGATTCCAGGGACAAATCCATAAAATACGTGACTGTCCCATATAATATGGGATGATTCGTCACTTTAGGCAAGTTCTGACTGCAGCACATAGCACAGGCCCTATCTCCTGACACCTTCACAGCACACAATACCAGCAGCCCTCTGAACCCTACCTAATGCATATACAGATAGGAACAGCAATTTGACAGGACAGCTTTTGCTGTGCCCATGGATGTTTGCCCACTGTCCCAGCAGTGTGACCGCAGATCTGCAGGCCCTAGTGTTGAGGTTGTCAGGCTGGTGTGTTCCACCACCATGTCAGCTGCACCATTCAGCACCCCCAAGATGATTGCCTAGGAGTGGGCCTTGCTATTCAGCTCCCATCTCCTATTGGCAGCGTATTATTCCATTCCGTTAGACCTGCTCCCGCACTTCCTATTTCTTAACAGTCGGGTATGAGCCGCGCATCCAAACCTCACAGTCGGGGCACGAGAGCATGGTGAGTGCAGCTAGCACCTGCTTAGAGGCTGGCATTAGCTGCGGTCATGCTAGCAGCGTGATTCTGTAGCGAGCACATGACTACTGCACCTGCTGCAGCCGCATACCCTGACTCCACCCTCTCTCCATTCAGTGTCTACCTTGGTCCCGCTTACTAATGCATTGGCCATGTTTAGCTTAAGATGGCAATGGGATAGCATCCTGGGGAGTTACTTGGAGTGAAGGATGTGGGCAAGGTGGAAGGTGTGCATTTCTTCTTAAACAGTATCATTTTTCATTCCATTTTGTTTTTCCTTTTCTTTTTGCTGTTTTAGTTTGCTTTATTTTTTTTTTACCTATCCTTATATGATACTTTTATAACCCTGCTTTGTGATTTTAAATGAGAAGCAAAATATTAAACTGAATAAATAAATACATGTATTTTATTGTGTGTATTTTGTTAAAAAAAATTATACAACAAATGACAAGGCAAAACAAAGTGAAAAATGTTCAGTGCACTAACATAATAAGACCTCTAAGAAATATGGGGATGTGTCAACTATGCTGAGTTAGCTGACTTGCTCCTTCTTCATCTAGCTCAGCTTCTTTATGCCTGCCTACAGGGAGATGACACAATTACTGTGACAGGTAATGCAGTCTTAAGGGTTATAAAACTTTCAGAAAATATCTTCCAAGGAAAGCCCAAGGTGAAATATGACTGGTTAGAAAAACTGTGAAACTGAATTGCCTGGTTTATTTATTCATTTATTTGCTTATTTATTTATTGACTGATTTCATAGACTGCTTTCCCATTAGGCTATGAGGCATTTTACAACACAATCCATATTCATACATAAATTTCACAATTTAAAACAACTACAATTATTTCCATTTTCCTACATAATCTGGGGTTGTTTCCTATTAGAGAAGGATTAAGTGCCTGCAGGTCCTCCATTCTAACTAGAAAATCTTGCAATTTGAAATCCCAGGCCAATGCATATTCAGTCCTTTGTTTACTGAGATCAGTTCCATCTAGCCAATTTGGTATGGAATGCTCTAACTTAGAGAAAGCAAATGCATACTGGGGCTTATTCATAGAAGTAAGATATAAGTTTGAACTTTTCAGCAACCATTGTTCTATTATAAGCCTGTTTCACAGAGTGTGGTTAATAGTATTCAACTCTGCATCTTGACCAAGTTGATTGATCCAGTTTTGCTCAACACAGCACAGAGGACTACACAAAGCTAAGCTTTCAGATTTTGCAAGTGTCTGTTTTTCTCTTAATATAAATTTCAGCTTGGGCTATAAGTTTAGGATTATTCAGACTGCCTACATTCCTTGCATAGCCTTTAAATCAGATATCTGAGTGTGCCCTCAGTTCATATAAGATCAACTGGCCAGGGACACTTAGGTTCCCGCCCACCCTACCCCTCACCCCACCCACCCCAGGGTTGCATTGCCTATATAGTCATCACATACATTGACATCTGTCCTTCAGTTAGGTGTTACACCCACCTTTATTTCCTTTTCTCTTTCTCCTAGGGCCACTTTATAACAGACTTATTCAGCATGTCATGTATTCATTGCAATAAATGTGGTAATTTCATTCTCAGAAGAATCATTTGGAACCTAAGAGTTTGCCCTATATGCCTCAGGTTAGCTGCTATGCATAAAGAATTGACTCTAATAAGGGAAGAATTAGCTGCACTTAAACACACTTTCTCTAGGGCACAAACTTTACAAAATCCACCACCACTTCCACAGAGAATCAAACAGCCCAGGAACAAATGGATCATAGTGAGCTCTGATAGACTGTGACCTGTAATATGGAGACACCCTCTACATCAAGAGATATTTTTGCATAATGCCTTCTCTGCCTTGGATAATGAGGATGCCTAATCTGTGGAAACGGAAGTGCCCTTAAATGAAAGACTTAATACCAAATCTACTGATAATGTACCAAATATGAAGAAAAAAAATCACAAAATAGGAAACTACTACTACTTGGAGATTCCATCATCAGAGGCACCAACTTGGGAACACAGTTCAAAGGAGAGAAGATGGTCAAATGCCTCCCAGGCTCTTCAGTCAACAGGAATACAAATCAAATTGTTGGTGTAGTTAGTGCAGAAAGTGAGCACTCCAAAATTGACATCATTATCCACTTGGGTACAAATGATATGGCTAGAAACAGTGCCTCAGAGGGACTTCCAAACTCTGGGAGAGAAATTCAAGCCCATTGTTAACACTGTAGCATTCTCAGAAGTTCTACCTGTTCATGGTAAGGGGGCAGAAAGGCTGCATCACATAAACAACTTTAATACATGGCTCCAAACCTGGTGCAAACACGAAGGATTTGGGTATATAGGCAACTGGGGAAACAGATGGACCAACAAGAGACTATACTGTGCTGATGGACTACACCTCTCCATCACAGGGAAAAGGATCCAAAGTGAAAAACTCAGGCAGTATGTGGACAGGCATTTAAACTAGCAAAAGGGGTTGACGGATGGAGAACAATAAGTTCAGGATGTCACTCCCAGCTAAAACATAATTGTAAACAGCCAAACGTTTAAACCACACATCAGTTGCAAGAGGGAAGAGGCATGCAAAATACAGGCAAGCCAGTCACAAATGCTGGAAAGCAATGAGCAAAAATGCTCGAAGCCTAACCAACAAAGTTCCTGACCTGGAAGCCCTAATGGTGGCAATGGACTTGGACATTGTGACCATTACAGAAACATGGTTTAATGAGTCACATGAATGGGATATAGCCATAGCTGGCTACAATCTATTTAGAAGAGATAGAGAAGGCAGAAAAGGAGGAGGAGTAGCCCAATATGTCGAAAGCAATATTAAAGCTGCTGAAATGCAGGGGACATGGGGAAAAGAAGAAGCAATGTGGATTGTGTTGGAAAGAGGAGATGGCACTGTCATCCATACTGGTGTAGTCTACAGGCCTCCAACTCAAACCGAAGAAATAGATAGAGAATTGTAAAGATAGATAGATAGAGAATTGTAAAGATAGCCATGAAGGGGGAAGAGATCATATTGGGCGACTTTAATTTACCTGATGTGGACTGGAGGATTCCTTCTGCAAATCTGGAAAGAAGTAAAATAATTCTGGATGCCTTCCAAGATGCATTACTTAGACAAATGGTGATAGAACTGACTAGGGAAGGATCGATGCTGGATTTAGTACTCACCAACGGACATAGCGTGTCGAATATCCGGGTGGGTGCCCATGTGAGCAGCAGCGACCATCACATGGTGTGGTTTGAGATTAAAGTCAAGGCGGAGTCCAATCAAAGCAAGCTCAAGTCCTAGACTTCAGAAACACTGACTTCAGTAAAATGGCTAAGTACCTGAAGGAGGAGTTGGCAGGGTGGAAGACGATAAGGGAAGTGGAATTGCAATGGGCTAAACTAAAGGAGGCAATAAAAGGGGCAACAGATACATATGTAAGGAAAGTAAATAAAAACAAGAGGAAAAGGAAACCTATTTGGTTCTCCAAAAAAGTGACTGCACAAATAGAGACAAAAAACACAGCTTTCATAAAATTCACAAGTTCGCAAACAGAGGAACAGAGAAAAGAATACAAGATAAAACTAAAAGAGACAAAAAGAGAAATAAGGATAGCAAAATCAAAGTCAGAAGAAAAGATGGCAAAAAATGTGAAGTATGGCAATAAAACTTTTTTCAGGTATATTCAGGAGAAGAGGAAAATCAGAAGTGATGAGAATGGATTTGTGGAAAGTGATATCGAAAAAGCGAACATGCTAAACAAATACTTCTGCTTTGTTTTTACTAAAGAAAATCCTAGAGAAGAACCACCTGTGATTGACAAATATATGAGGGCCGTTTTTTTTTCAACCTCCAATAGGCTATAAATAAAAGACAAGTTCATATAAAGCAATAATTTTATTACCAAAAGATTGGTACACTTAGGGTTACTTTTCGACATAATCACCGAAGAGATTGATACATTTGTCATATCTGTGGACAAGCTTTTCAATACCCTCTGCAAAGAAAGTTGCCTCCAATGAATTCAAGTAGTCCTTGACGTTGGTTTGAAGGTCCTCATTGGTTTGAAAGCGCTTTTGTGGCCGTCCGTCAACATTTTTGGGACCCAACGTGCACAAAGTTTTTTGTAGCCTAACCGTTCAGTAACAATAGAGTACAAAACAGACCTTGAAACCTCTGGAAATTCCGTAGACAAAGCAGTAATGGTGAATCTGCGTTTTTCTTTAACCATTCTGTCAACTCGTTGCACCAGGTCATCTGAAATGACAGATTTGCGTCCTTGGCCCAACACCATCACTCATGAAGTTTTCCCCATACACACGACTCATTCTCCGATGGATTTCTGCAGCACTATGGCCTTCAGCCTGTAGAAAACGAATCACACTTCGCAATTCACACTTGGAGGGAGCATCAATCATGGTGGACATGTTTACGTGGCTGTAGCACAACGCCGACTGACGCCTGAATGTCAACAATGGTGGAGTGTGTAGTGCAAGAGCTGCGCAGTCGCCTACAGCGCATGCCCGCTTTCTGCTGCCCGCATAGCGTCTGCACGGAGCGATCAGAGGTTGAAAAAAAAATGGCCCTCGTACAAATGGTAATGGAGTAGATACCACACCATTCATAGAAGATGTTGTGTTAGAACAATGTGCAAAACTGAAGGTGGACATGGCCATGGGACCGGATGGGATACATCCCGGGATACTGAAAGACCTCAGAGAGGTTCTTGCAGGGCCTTTAAGGGATGTTTTTAATAGATCCTAGGAGATCGGAGAAGTTCCACAAGACTGGAGAATGACTGATGTGGTACCTCTTCACAAAAGTGGTAATAGGGAAGAGGTGACAAACTACAGACCAGTAAGCCTTATCTCGGTGGTGGGAAAAGTAAAGGAGGCGCTCCTGAAAGAGCGAATAATGGATTTTCTCGAAACCAACAGATTGCATGACTCAAGACAACATGGTTTTACCAAAGGACGATCTTGCCAAACAAATCTGATTGAGTTCTTTGACTGGGTGACCAGAGAACTAGATCAAGGGCATGCGATGAATGTGATCTACCTAGATTTCAGTAAAGCCTTTGATACTGTTTCTCATAGGAGACTTATCAATAAACTCAATAGCTTGAGGATGGGTCCCAAGGTGGTTAACTGGATCAGAAATTGGTTGATTGACAGACGACAGAAGGTGATGGTAAACGAAACTCACTCGGATGAAAGAAAAGTGATTAGCAGTGTGCCCCAGGGTTTGGTCATGGGGCGGGTACTGTTCAATGTATTTGTGAGCAATATTGGGGAGGGACTGAATGGAAACGTCTGTCTTTTTGCAGATGATACAAAAATTTGCAACAAAGTGGACTCTCCTGAGGGAGTGGAGAACATGAGGAAAGATCTACAAAAGCTGAAAGAATGGTCTAATGTTTGGTAGTTAAGGTTTAATGTGAAGAAATGCAGTGTCATGCACTTGGGAAGCAGAAATCCAAGAGAATTGTATGTGATAGGGGGCGAGAGGTTGGTGTGCAAAGACCAGAAGAAGGACCTTGGAGTGATTGTTTCTGAGGATCTCAAGGTGGCGAAACAGTGTGACAAGGCAGTAGCAAAAGCCAGAAGGATGCTGGGCTGCATAAAAAGAGGAATTACCAGTAGAAAGAGGTACTAATGCCACTGTACAAGTCGCTGGTGAGGCCTCACTTGGAATATCTGCCGTCATATAGTATGTTACTATATATTACTCTCCTGAGGTCTCAGTGGCATAGACCTCTGATTTTTCTACTGGGAAGTAGTGTGGATCTTATTGTAAAAGGGTGCTGATATTATGCTGGCCAGTGCCATTTTGAAAAACAGCAGTGGTAGGACAGGAATGACTTGGAATTATCCCTGACCAGTGAAGACTAGCGCATGAGGCAAGAGCAGTTCATTTTCTCTAGAAAAAAGGTGCTGATACTCACACGCAGAGCTCTTTCATCATTACACGAAGACCATGGGTCGGTTTTTGTAGGCAATGAAAAAGGTGCCGGTACTACGTACCACTGCGGTCTTAAAACAATTCCTCGGTA
This sequence comes from Ichthyophis bannanicus, assembly GCA_033557465.1. Lineage (NCBI taxonomy): Eukaryota > Metazoa > Chordata > Amphibia > Gymnophiona > Ichthyophiidae > Ichthyophis > Ichthyophis bannanicus. Next base: position 104,718,200 of record CM066033.1, read on the forward strand.
AGAGGTCATGTAAGTTAGCATGGGATGCTGGGGAAGAGCCGGCATGGAGCTTGTGGGTGGGAGCTTTGCTTTAAACTTTAACAGTAGCGGTATGGGGTATGGCTCGAAACCAAGGGCCCGATATTCATTAAATGTGCTAAACTGGCTTACTGCTGGTGCTAACTCGGATACGCAATGCCAGGAACCATTTCTGGGCTCCGGCCTTGAATATCTGAGCTGCTCGGATTCCCGCAAAGCTAACAGGGCAGCGGCAATATTCAGCGGCTGCCCGGTTAGCTTCTGAGATGAAAGTTAGGCCAGTGTTTCCTGCGGCTGACTTTTACCACGTATCTCTCACCAGGAAGTGGCTCAATATCACTGCTGCCCGGTCAGCGATGGGTACTGCCCCAGAGTGTCCCCGGCACACCCCGAAGCTAACTGGATAGCATCGGGGCATGTAGCCATGGTACCCGCAGATATTCAGTGGCACTAATCGTGTAAATGCCTTTGAATATTGGGCCCCAAAGCTTTTCTTTTACATCTGATTTTCCTTTCTTTTTTTGTTTGTTGTGGTAGTTTTCACTTTCGCGAAATGGAAGAAAACAGCAAATAAAATGAATGAAAGCAAAAAGGAAAGCAGAAATCAAACATTGTTCATTGTTCATCCTTTGTGAAAGCAAAGAGCAGACAAGGCTTGAAAAGAGGGAGGAAAAGAAAAAATAGAAAGGAGGAAGAAGGGAAAAATTTGGTCAAACAGCTTGCAAAATATACAAACTTTCAGGGGTATGTTTACTAAACCGCCTTAACATCGCAGCGGAGGTATTAGAAACATAGAAACACAGAAACATAGAAACATGATGACAGAAAAAGACCACATGGCCTATCTAGTCTGTCCTTCCATAACAACAACTACAACAGTCCACTTTTTACCTTTAGAGATCCTCTGTGTTGGTCCCATGCTTTTTTGAATTCAGTTACTGTCCTCATCTCTACCACCTCCACTAGGAGACTATTCCATGGATCCACTACTCTTTCTGTAAAGAAATATTTCCGCATATCACTCCTGAATCTATCTCCCTTCACCCTCATCCCATGTCCCCTCGTAGCAGAACTTGCTTTCAATTGAAAGAGGCTCTCTCCCTGAACATTTATGCCACGGAGGTATTTCAACATCTCAATCATATCACCTCTATCCCGCCTTTCCTCTAAGGTGTACATATTAAAATCCTTAAGTCTGTCCTCATATGCTTTATAATGAAGACCACTAATCATTTTAGTAGCCACCCTCTGCACCGACTCCATCCTGTTCACATCCTTTTGAAGGTGCGGTCTCCAGAATTGCACACCATACACCAAATGAGGTCGCACCAAAGACTTATACAGAGGCATTATCACCTCCTTTTTTCTGCTAGCCATTCCTCTCCGTATGCACCCAAGCATCCTTCTAGCTTTTGCCGTCGCCTTTTCTACCTGTTTAGCTACTTTAAGATCATCAGGCACAACCACGCCTAGGTCCCGCTCTTCTTTAGTGGACAAAAGTACTTCACCTCCTATACTGTATTGCTCCCTTGGATTGCTGCAGCCCAAATGCATGACCTTACATTTTTTAACATTAAATCCCAGCTGCCAAATTCTAGACCATTCTTCAAGCTTAGCTAGATCCCTCCTCATGTTATCTACAACTTCCTGGGTGTCTACTCTATTGCAGATTTTGGTATCATCTGCAAAGAGGCAAACCTTACCCGACAGCCCTTCCGCTATATCACTAACAAAGATGTTAAAAAGAATCGGACCAAGGACAGATCCCTGGGGCACACCACTGGTAACATCCTTCTCCTCAGAGTGAGTTCCATTTACTTGTACTCTTTGTCGCCTCCCACACAACCAATTTCTAACCCAAGCAGTAACTTTAGGGTCCATCCCTAGGGTGCTCAGTTTGTTTATAAGTCGCCTGTGAGGAACAGTGTCAAAGGCTTTACTGAAATCTAAATACACCACATCTAGAGCTCTTCCTTGGTCCAACTCCCTGGTCACCCAGTCAAAGAAATCAATCAGATTTGTCTGACAAGACCTGCCTCTGGTGAATCCATGCTGCCTCGGATCCTGTAATCCGCTGGACTTCAGAAACCTCACTATTTTCTCTTTCAGCAGCGTTTCCAATAATTTACTCACCACCGAAGTTAAACTAAATGGCTTGTAGTTTTCAACCACATCCTTACTTCCGCTTTTGTGTAAAGGCACCACATGAGCCTCTCTCCAGTCCTTTGGCACCACTCCCGACTCCAACGAGGCATTGGAAAGGTCAGTCAGTGGAGTTGCTAGAACGTACCCAAGTTCCCTCAGTATTCTAGGGTGTATCCCATCCGGTCCCATCGCTTTTTCTACTTTATGTTGAGCTAGTTTCTCATGAACACAGTCTTCTAAAAATTGTTCAAGATGTCCCTCGCTTCTGTTCTTATTTGTGGGTGTTTTCTGAGGTCCTGCTCCTGGTTCTTCATCTGTGAACACAGAACAAAAATATTTGTTAAGCAATTCCGCTTTATCCTTATCAGCTTCTACATATTCCCCCCCTGCACCCTTGAGTCTGACAATACCACTTTTGCCCTTCCTCTTCTCACTAATATATCTGAATAGAAGGAAATGGAACCACTAGGGAAATAGAAGGAAGCAGAAACTCGAGGAAGTCTGAAGGAAGGAAGACCTTCAGGGCAGCTGAAGAGAAGAGTATTTCCAAGGACAACACTAGAGAGAGTTCCAGAGGGAAGGAAGCTGTGAGGCCAAGTCGCAGGAAAAGTTTAACCACAGAGAACGCTGAGGAATGCAGTGGAGCTCTCAGTGGTAGAAGCCCTAACCCAGAGAGAAGCCAGTGCTGCAGAGAAACTGCTTTGGGCCCTGGAGGGAGGAGATTTATAGCTGAGAGAAGTCCTGACGAGGAGCAAGGTACTTTGGCAGTAATCCAGGAAGCTATTGGAAATTTGCCAGCTCAAAAAGGGAACGTGAGTAAATCTGTGACTAAAAGTAGTTTAAGTCAGTTAGAGGCACTGTGCCACTTGATGAGAGAGAAGAGGCTTCACGTGCCTGCTGAAAAGCCTGTGTGCAAAGAGAAGTCTTATTGGAGGAAAGTACTAGAGCTGCTGGAAGGGGTTAAACCTGAGTTTGTACAGGGAGAATTAAAGCAGGATACAGAAAGCACTGATGCTGAAGAAATGCAAACTGAATGTTATGAATCTGACCAGGAGTCCGAGTCTTCTATAATGGACTGTTCTTTATGTCATAAGACTTTGTAATGGTCTTAACTGAAAGGAGAAAGGCCTAGAATCTTACTGTCTGGTAAAGCAGAAAAGAAAACAGGCTGGACGTTGTTTAAGTCAGTATTGCTCAAGAATCCTGTTTGCCTTTTAAAAGAAAGAAACAGCTACACGTGCTTAATGCTGAGTGCAGAAGCTAAAACCTTATGCTATAGGCTGGAACTTTAAAAGAAAACAGCTACATGTCTTTAATGCTGAAGGAAGCAATTAAAGATATGTTCTGAATGCTGGAAGTTGTAAGAAAAGTAACTACAAATTGTTTTAACCTGACAGAAACAGTTACTACGTGGTGCTGTATGTAAAAGTCTTTTCTTTTGTGGAAAACATGGTTTTGGGAGAAAGAATCCTATATTAATTTGTTTACCATGCGTTGAGCTTTTAAAGGCTCTTTTTGGAAGGTGGAAAACAAAAATAAATATTCCTGTGTTTGCCTTAAACTCTCAGGCCTCAATATTATTTGAACCCACAACTACAATCCCCAGAAGCCCCAGCTCTGGACTATATTAAGGCATGTCCCCTCCTCTAGGCAGCCGCCTGGACAGAAGGGGGCGTGACAGTACCTAGCAGTTTCCCCAAAAGACACAGGTTCCACAATTTATTTACCACTTCTTATATACTGCCTTTCATGACATCAAGGTGGTTTACACTGAACAAGCTGAAATTACATTGAACAGGGCATTATAACTTGGAGATAACTATTTTACAGGGAACATGGGCTATGGAGGGTAAAGTGGCTTGTCCATGACCACAAGGAGCACCTGTGGGACTAGAAAGCCCAGTCCTTCCAACCCAAGGTTGCTGTCCTCTAGTGGGATTTGAACCCCAACCTTCTGGCCTGATGTACTTTGCCCCAACCACTAGGCCACTCCTCCACTCCACAATACTTGCATTCGGTCAAGCAGTGATATCCTGGGTCCCTTTTTATAATGGTTTATGAACCTTTCCTCCAGGAACTTGTCCAAACCTTTTTTAAACCCATCTACATGAACAGCTTTTACTACATCCTCCGGTAACAAATTCCAGAGTTTGATTACACATTGAGTGAAAAAATATTTTCTCTTATTAGTCTTAAATAGTTTATCCTGTAGCTTCCTTCAATGTCCCCTAGTCTTTCTATAATCTGATGATGTAAACAATCGATCTACGTTTACCTGTTCCACTCATTCATTAATTTATAGACTTCTATCATATCTCCCCTCAGCCGTCTCTTTTCCAGTTGAAGAGCCCTAACCTTTTTAGCCTCTCTTCATAGGGTTATCCTTCTATCCCCTTTACCATTTTGGTGGCTCTTCTCTGTACCTTTTCTAATAACGCTATATCCTTTTTAAGATATGGCGACCAGAATTGCACACACTATTCAAGGTGCGGTCTCACCATGGAACGGTATAGAGGCATTGTAATATCCTTTGTTTTATTTTCCATTCCTTTCCTTATGATACCTAGCATTCTATTTGCTCTCTTGGCTGCCGCTGCACACTGTGCCGAGGGTTTTAACATGTTATCCATGATGACGCCTAAATCTTTTTCCTGGATGGTGGTTCCTAATGTGGAACCTTGCATCGTGTAACCGTAGTTAGGGTTGTTTTTTCCTAGGTGCATAACTTTGCACTTGTCCACATTAAATTTCATCTGCCATTTGGATGCCCAGTCTTCCAATTTATCAAGATCCTCTTGCAATTTTCCACAATCCTCTTGGGTTTTAACAACTTTAAATAGTTTCTTGTCATCTGGAAATTTGATAACCTCACTCGTTATTCCCTTTTCCAGGTCATTTATGAATATGTCAAAAAGTAGTGGACCCAGCACAGATCCCTGGGGTACACCACTATTCACCTTTATCCATTGGGAAAATTAGCCGTTTAGCCCTACCCTCTGCTTTCTATCTTTTAACCAGTTCCTGATCCACAACAGTACACTGCCTCCTACCCCATGACTTTTTAGTTTTTCCAAAAGCTTTTTGAAAGTCCAGATACACTATATCACCCGACTCACCTTTGTCTATCTATTTATTCACACCTTCAAAAAAACATAACAGATTAGTAAGACAAGATCTTCCTTGTCTAAAGCTGACCATGCCTCCGCTCCACCTCTTGGGGACATGTGCCGACATCCCCATTCAAGTGAGGTAAATGTGCATGTGCGCTGTGTACCAGAATACTTGGTAGACATTTTCGGCACATAAATGTCCCGGGGTACATCCAAATGTTTGTTCAGCTTCTGGAATGACCTTATATATGTTTTCTCTTGATTAGATTGCAAGCTCTGATGAGCAGGAACTGTGTCTTACATCTATATGTATAGCGCTGCATACACCTTATACAAATGATTATTATTATTATTATTCTTAGTAGTAATAGTACAGTGGCAGTCAGACAAAGATGCCTCACCCCCTAATGGCAGATACCTGTACTCCTTCATAGTGCAGTAGCTTGCTGCCAAAAACAGAATTCTGCTTTTTGGTGCTATTTATATATGAGTTGAATTTTCCCTCAAGAGCAGTCTCCTCCCAGCATTAAGTCACTGGTTAGAAATACTTCCCCTGTTCTGGAAAAGTACTAGGTCAAATGCAGGTTGCATTGCAGTAATTTAGTAAGACCACTGGAGGTCTCTGTTGTTGTTAAAGAAGAAAGTAGGGGGGGGGGTTCTCACTTATGAACAAAAGCTAAACAGATTAGAGTTCCTCAGCTTGGAAGAGAGACCACTGAGAAAAGGTATGATAGAAAATTATATAATCATGAGTGAGGTGGAATGGTTAGGTTAGGGACAGTTGTTTAACCTTTCATACCACACTAAAACAAGAGGACAGTCCATGAATCTAACAACCAACAGCTCAAAAACAAATCATGAAAAGTATTTTTTCATGCAACACAATTAAAGTGTAGAATCTGATTCAGAGGGTGTGATCAAAGTGACATAGCAGGGCTCCAAAGACAAGTTCCTGGAGAAAAAGTCCATTAGTTTATTAACCAACTAGAAAGACAAGCTATTGCTTATTCCTAGAAATGAGCTATGAGCTGGGTACTTGTGACACATACTCTTCACTGTCACAGACTTGATGCCCCTTGGTTTGATTCAGTGTGGCTTCTCTTATGTTTAATTCTGAGTCCATTACTGACCTGCTTCTCACCCCCTACCCACACATTTCTTCCCTTATAATTCCCTGCACAATCATCTCTTTAGATTCACAGAATTCATTCTTCTTTTTCCTGACACTTACTTTACTTTCAACAGTGCCTCTTTCTTTTTCACACTGCGCTACCGTAACTGGCTGGCTTGCTAAATGTCTCCTCCTGCTCGAACTCTTGCAGAATTCAGAAACCCATCTGCTTCATTAACGCCCACACCACTCTCATGTCACTCTTGAATTTCATGCGCTCTACTGGCTTCCCATTAAGTACAAAATAATACTTAAGCTGCTAACATTTACTTTCAAGTGCAGCTTTTCTGTTATTTCTACTGTATCTGCTCACCTTCTTCCCTGTTGCCCTTTTTGATCTCTCTATAATCTGGCATATTATATTTTTCTAATGCCCAAAAATTGTGGATGCCTTTCAAGATGGAACTGACCAGGGAAACCTCGATGCTGGATTTAGTACTCACCAACGGAAATAGCATGTCGAATGTCCGGGGGGTGCCCATGTGAGCAGCAGGGATCATCACACTATGTGGTTTGAGATAAAAATCAAGGCAGAGTCTTGACTTCAGTAGAATGGCCAAGTGACTGAAGGAGGAGTTGGCAGGGTGGGAGGAGGAAAGGGAAGTGGAATTGCATTGGGCTAAACTAAAGGAAGCAATAAAAGGGGCAACAGATACATAGGTAAGGAAAGTAAATAAAAACAAGAGGAAAAGGAAACCTATTTGGTTCTCCAAAGACATAACTACAAATTAAGACAAAAAACACAGCTTTCACAAAATTCAGAAGTTCACAAACAGAGGAAAAAGAACAGAATACAGAATAAAGCTAAAAGAGACAAAAAGAGAAATAAGGATAGCAAAATCAAAGGCAAAAGAAAACATGGCTAAAGAACTGAAGTGTGGAGACAAAACTTTTTTCAGGTATATTCAGGAGAAGAAGAAGATCAGAGGTGGAACTGCAGGACTCAAAAGTGCCAAGAACAGATTTGTGAAAAGTGACATTGAAAAAGCAAAAATGCTAAACAAATACTTCTGTTCTGTTTTTACTAAAGAAAATCCTGGAGAAGGACCAACCTGTGATTGACAAATATACAAATGGGAATGGAGTAGATACCACACCATTCACAGAAGATGATGTGTGTGAACAGCCTGCAAAACTAAAAGTGGACAAGGCCATGGGACCAGATGGGATACATCCCAGGGTACTGAAAGAGCTCAGAGAGGTTCTTGCAGGGCCTTTAAAGGATGTTTTTAATAGATCCTTGGAGTTGGGAGAAGTTCCACAGGACTGGAGAAGGGCTGAGTGGTACCTCTTCACAAAAATGGCAATAGGGAAGAAGTGACAAACTACAGGCCAGTAAGCCTTACCTCGATGGTGGGAAAAGTAATGGAGGCACTCCTGAAAGAGAGAATAGTGGACCTTCTCGAAACCAATAGGTTGCATGATCCGAGGTCACTGTACAAGTCGCTGGTGAGGCCTCACTTGGAATACTGTGTTCAGTTTTGGAGACCGTATCTCGCAAAGGATATAAAAAGGCTGGAAGCGGTTCAGAGGAAGGCGACCAAAATGATTTGGAGCCTGCGTCAGAAGACTTATGAGAAGAGACTTGAAGACCTAAATATGTACACTCTGGAGGAGAGGAGGGAAAGGTGAGATATGATTCAGTCCTTTAAATACTTAATGAGTATTAATGAACAAATAAACCTCTTCCAAAGACGGGTAAGCTGCAAATCTAGAGGGCATAACATGAAGCTGCAAGGGGGTAAACTCAAAGGCAATGTTAGGAAATACTTTTTCACTGAAATGGTGGTGGATGCTTTGAATGCCCTCCCGATGGAAGTGATGGGGGGCAAACATAGTGATAGAATTCAAAATGGCATGGGACGGACACTGTGGATCCCTTTATAGCAACAGGATAAAATCAAAATAAGCATAACTATCTCTTATATCTGAACAAATAGGGGTGACCTACGTGGAGCAGTGGGTATACACCTAAATAAAGGCATGAAGAGAGGTGACCTGCTCGGAGCGGCAAGTGCACCTCCTCTTGCCGCCTTGCTGGGCAGACTAGATGGACAATACTGGTCTTTATCTGCCGTCATATACTATGTTACTGTGTTACTATGTTTTACCAAAGGACGATCATTCCAACCAAATCTGATTGAGTTATTTGGGTGCCCAGAGAACTAGATCAAGGGCATGTGATGGATGTGATCTACCTAGATTTCAGCAAAACCTTTGATACTGTTCCTCACAGGAGGCTTATCAATAAACTGAACAGCCTGGTGATGGGTCTAAAGGTGGTGAACTGGATCAGAAATTGGTTGACAGACAGACAACAGAAGGTGATGGTAAACGGATCTCACTCGGATGAAAGGAAGGTGATTAGCGATGTGCCCCAGGAATTGGGCCTTGCACCGGTACTGTTTAATGTGTTTGTGAGTGATATTGCTGAAGGACTGGTAAAGTCTGTCTTCTTGCAGATAACACAAAAATGTGTAATAGAGTGGACCCCCCTGAGGGAGTGGATAACATGAGGAAAGATCTACAAAAGCTGGAAGAATGAACAAATGCTTGGCAATTAAGATTTAATGTGAAGAAGTGCAGTGTCATGCACTTAGGATTCAGAAATCCAAGGGAACTGTATGCAATAGGGGGCGAGATGTTGGTAGGTACGCACCAGAAGAAGGACCTTGGAGTGATTGTTTCTGAGGATTTGAAGATGGCAAAACAGTGTGACAAGGCAGTGGCCAAAGCCAGAAGGATGTTGGGTTGTATACAGAAAGGAATTATCAGCAGAAAGGAGGAGGTACTGATGCCACTGTACAAGTCGCTGATGAGGCCTCACTTGGAATATTGTGTTCAGTTTTGGAGACAATATCTCACAAAGGATATAAAAAGACTGGAAATGGTTCAGAGGAAGGAGGCCAAAATGATTTGCAGCATGCACCAGAAGATTTATGAGAAGGAACTTGAAGATCTAAATGTGTATATGCTAGAGCAGAGGAGGGACGGGAGATGTGTTGGAGGGGACTTGGATTGTCGTATGTAGTTAACACCCTGGAAATGTGGTTCCAGTAGGTGATTGTGAGAAAGGTGCAGTTGCAGTCATTTGATATGTAGTGTAGAAATATGGAATGACTGATGGGTTTAGTTGCCGAAGCTCCAGGAGATTGAAAGGGGGATATTCTTGCCACATTCATTTAGATTGCTGCGGGCAGTAAGTGCCCCGGAAGTGAAGTTCTAGTAGGGGATTTAAATGAGTGCATGGGCAGCATTTTGTGACCGGTGGACACTGATCGGAGCATGCTGAACAATGAATGTGTATGTGCTGTGGAGGAACGTAATGATAGAAGGTCCAGATGCTGTGGTTTGCGAGAGTAATTGGGAATATATTGTGCCACGGTTATTTCACATAAGATGATGTGTTTTATAGCTATATTTTCTGCTTTTCCTGACAGCATTTGAAATGACATTGTGCTCCCGCTGAAGAAGTGAGCGGCAAAAAGCTCAGCTGGCATTGGGTGTGGCGTTGGGGAGCCCGATGAGATAGAGGCGTTGACATTCAACAGCAGAAGAATCTCTGAAGCTGAGTAGAAATCTTCTAAGGATGTGTTTTCTAAGGTTCTGTATGCTCTGAGGAATGGCAGGATATGTAAAAATAGATGGTTCTGAAGAAAAATTATGCATTGGATATGAATTTTGATTAAATAAGTAAGAGAAGGAATTATTTTAGGGAGGTGTATAAGCCAACTACTCTTTTGGTCTCATGTGCATCGGTTACAGATAAGGAATGGATTTTCAAGGCGTTTTATATGAAGAGATTGGATACCTTTTGTGGCTTTACGATCTCCATGTTTGCTGATATTGCAAAGGGGACTCTAAAAAGGCAGAAGCAATTTTTACTTTTGAAAGCTGGGGTATTACAGGTGGGGGCTACTTTCCATCTAAGATTCCCATGCAAATGTTTGTTGTTATATAAATCTGTAAAATATGTGTTTTTCCAACCAAATGATTTAGTAGCCTTTATACATGTTAGGTTATTGGTGACATTGCAACCTTTTGTGTTGCTTGGTCTGACTTAAACCACACTGTAGCAGCAAAGCGCAGACAAACCAATAATACCAGGAGTCTGTTCAGAAGGTCCAAATCATGTATTTGTGCACAAGTCTCAAGCAGAATCAAATTCAAAATGGCTGAGCAAAGTTTTCTAGCATTACAACAACTTTTATAGACTTCTGTTCCATTCTAGGTATAGAAAAACATTTCATTGGTCCCGGTACTCTCCCGTACCTCCCGTACCCCTTCCATTGGTCCCGGTACTGATAAGATTATCCAATTATGTTCCTTCAGTGGGCATGGCACCTGCATACCCCCCTTCTAGTCCCAATTACAATGGTTAGTTCATCAACTTGTTACTTTCATACTCTCAAGGCCATAGAGCCAATTTGTGCATGCAGGGGAGCAGGGCTCTGCAACTCATCTGTCAGCACTCCCAATTATATTCCTTGCAGATGTACTTTTTCTTATCAGTAACTTTTAAACATATTTTTCTGTATTTTTCCATCTCTCAGTTTTGCTTACCTAAGTTAGTTTAGTTCTCTTACAGAGTTCTATCCTACAATAGCAGCATATTGGGGGATGTGCAATTCCTATGTGCCTCTCCACAGGCTTCATTTACAGGTCAAGCTAGTTAGGCCTGCCTGCTTATGTCAGACACCGTGGATCACAGGCCTGCACCTGCCACAACACCATGTACTGTTAGTGCCTTGGACCATTCTGTGGCCACCTTATCTATTTGTCATGCTTCCTATGTAACTTTTGGGATTTTCCTCCTGCCTTAAAAGTTTGGATTCTACCCTCCCCCCTCCCTTGTTTTGTAGACTATAAGAGAACTCTTTGTTTCCTTTACTTTTCAATGGTGTGGTGCATTGTGTCTTGGAGAATCTCTTTTCTGTACAGGATTTTGTCTCGTTTGTTCTATTAAATTCTAATAAAGATACAAGTTTTTAAAAAAGCTGTTTATATTCATCTGTAAATGGTAATTTTAGAAAGACCTGAATTTACACGTGGATTTCCTTGCTAAGCAGAAATCGCAAGAGGGTGTGCCAGGGGAGTGGTTGTGGGGTGGCCTAGGAGGGTCAAAAATCTACATATGCATTCTCCATTTCATATAGGGGACGCACGCGTATGACTGCGATTGTTCACATTGGGATGTACAGGTGCTCCCTAGCACGTATAGGTTTTTCAAAAGTGCTCGTTTCAGCCAGCCCTTTACATTGTTTATTTCCCCTTCCAAATTGAAATTAGATAAAGATAGTGACATTTGAAGTTAATTGGTGGAATTTATACGTGTAGGTTTGAAACATGGCTGACATTTACCCCATTGATGCTTCTCACATGTAGACCTGCAAAATGTGTCCCGTGACTCCATGTATCTACAAACACGCATGCACTCCTGCGCTATTTTAGAACGGGTTCCATGTCTAGCAGAGTCTTTTCTAAAATACTGCTGCGATGGTATATGTTGTGATCTTGATTTCTCAATTCCGATCTCCACGTAGTATCTGAAATGTGTCTTTGCGTCAGTTTTGCGCGCACAATCTAACCAAATGCACAAATGTACATTTCTAGTGTCTACCAAACTGCACAGCAGGATGGGGCAGTTTTTGCCCATTGTTCTTGGCAGACTAGCTCAAGCACATTAAGGATGGCTACGGATCATCTTGTCACAGGTTTTCTATCGAATTCAGGCCTGCGCTTTGGCCATTCAAAGACATTTACTTTCTTCTTGATGAGTCGCTTTCGTTTTATGCTTTGGATTATTGTCCTGTTGAAAGTTGAATCTTTTCTGTACTTCCAGGTCTATGGCAAAGTTTTTCTCCAGGATCTGCCTGTACTTTGTACCATCCATCCTACTCTCAATCTTCATTAGTCTCCCTGATCCCACTGCTGCAAAGCATGTCTACAAGACATTGCTGCCACCACCATGCTTTACTGTAGGTATATTGTTAGCAGGGTGATGTGCTATGTGCAGACTCTCTGTGCAGACTCTCTTTTAAAATTCTACTGCTAACCTTCAAGGCCATCAACAGCCTCACCGCCGCCTCCATCACTGACCTCGTCCTCCCCACTGCCCCAAACAGAGTCAGAAGGTCAGCCGCTGTCAACACACTGAGAATCCCCAGCAAAATCACAAAGTGCTCTCAAGCAACAAGAAACAGAGCCTTCATGTACTATGCACCCTCATGCTGGAATGTTCTCCTGCCCACCATCCGGTCCATCACCATTACCCAATTCAACAAGGCCCTGAAACACTACCTCTTCCTCCAGCACTACTCTCACAAAGGGAACACGCCAATGTAAAGGGTCTGCTTCTTGTTGGTCACTCCAGGCCAGGGAAGTCCCGAACCCTCATCTGCGGTGTGCTGCTCCGGCTGGCTGGAATCCAGGGGAATAAAACTCACAGACCACACAGAAGGAAAAGTATGCAAGTTTATTCCAAAGGGTGGAGGGATTGTCCGTATTTTATACATTATCAGAAACATATTCATACGTCATCCACCCATCTTCTGGGGCCCACTATAGCTTATCAGTAACTGTGCAAATACAAGTCATCTCTGAGTAGAACAATCAGTTTAACTTAGCACAGCACATTCCTTTTCCATACCCACACCAGAATGTACAAAGGGCACATATATAAGATTCTGATTTCTCTTGTGCAGGCCTCCTGTATATGCACTTAAACTAAGCATTATTATTATTTCCTAACAGCCACAACCAGCCACACTCAACCACCAAGACAACCCCCCCCCCCCAACACACCCACAATACACAGACCCAGCCCGGCACAACAGCACTAACAGACACCTGGGTATGCACATGTAAATAGTCACCTAATTGTGTAAATAGTGGCCAAGCAGCCCCGGTCGTCACCGCTCCTCAGTGGCCCGACTGCGTAACCTGTATATAGTTAACTAAAGGAGCAGCCACACCGCCTAGCTGTGTAGCCTGTACATAGTTACCCCAGTTAACCCAAGTTGCAAATCCTGTTCACTGTGAGTACCGGCTCAACCGGGACTGTACAAATTTGTTGTAATTGTAAACCAAGTTGATTTTAAAAAGCGCGGTATAGAAAAAACTTTAAATAAATAAATAAATGTTTGATTTATGGCACACATATTGCTTCATATTGAGACCAAATTGTTCCACTTTGATTTCATCAGCCACAAAAGCTCCTCCCACACTTGTCCAGTGATCTCTAAGTAGTTCTTTGCAAGCACATTATGCTGAATTACGATCAGCAGCGTCTTCCTTCTTGCCACCCTCCAGTATAGGCCGTGTATGTGGAGTATTCTTGAAACGGATGGTCTACATTTCCACATTGTCAGCCAGACCTCTGTAGTTCTTTTAAAGTAATCTTATGCCTCACGGTAACCTTTCTCAGCCATTTCCTTAATCCATGGCTTCTGACTGGAGGACGGTCTAGTTGAGGCAATATCTTGCTGGTGCCAGTGTTTCCACTTTGGAATGACGTCCCAAGGGCTATTCAGACATATTGTTTTTTTTCTTATAGCCTTCCCACAATCTGTCCCTTTGAATAGCTTAATCCCGCTCTTCTTTCTGCAACTCTGTTTTTAGCCTGTTTAATCTTCTACTTCAAACGCGCTTCATACAACAGCAACACTTGATTCTTCTTCCAAGAATATTTGAATCAGCTCAGTTACTGTCGCTGGAGAGAGAAGGGCTCTATTTAACCTATAATGAGTATTGCAAAGGAAATTTATGGAAAGAGCAGAAAGTTGAGTTTGCTATGACAAAGCATGTCAACATTTATGCAACTAAAATCTTTCAGTTTGTTTTTTTAAATGTTATATTTATTCAAGCTTCCATAAATACAAATGGAAACATTCATTTACCTCGCTATGGGACAAAGACCAGTGAAGAGGAAGGGGAAGGTTCATGTGTATGACCCAATGTCCATTGCTGACCTCGTAAGCATTGGGAGCTACTTTCAATGACAACTTAAGGAGCAGAGCTCAGGACATGGTGCGGAGCCAGGCAGAGCCACAGAGGATACATCTTTCAATCCAGAGGAATACATGCATCTGACACCAACTGGGGTGATCAGCCTCCAAGCCAGGGACCGCCAGTGCTGAGTTGGGGTTAGGCAAGCATCAGCACTTCCGGTCCCAGAGGAGAAAGATGCTTTGGCGCTTGCAGAGGATTCATTTATTTATTTATTTTATTTTATTTATTAACAATTCTTATATACCGCACTATTAGACATCAGCGCGGTTTACATTGAACAGAAAACATCCGACAGTTTACATATGTCTGGTCAGTTACATTTAACAGGAAATATAACTTGGCGAAATAGGGGAAACTAAATACAATGGAGGGTTATCTGATAAGGGATATCATGGTTAACTATATACAAAGGTGGTACAGTAGTACTTGGAACTGCTTGTTATTTCATTGAGAAGTTGGCCTGTTATGAGGGTCTGTTTGTTTGACCACTCAAGCTATTCGCCTGGGGGTTATGTTCGGAGCTGTCATTGAGATATTTAAGGAAGAGGAAATGTTTTAGTGCCTTTCTGAACTGACTCAAGTTGGGTACTGCTCTGATTTGTGCTGGTAAGTTGTTCCATAAAGTCGGGGCGCAGAGTCGGAAGGCTCTGTTGGCTGTTGATCTAGTGCATCTTGTGGTGTCATTTGGGATAACTAGTGTGTTTAATTCTGCTGTTCTTCGTGGCCTGTTTGGTGCAAGTGGTTGTATGAGGTTGGAGAGAGAGGAAGAGGTGAGCCCCTTAGCCGCTTTGAATGTTAGCAGTAAGGTCTTGAAACTGATCCTTGCTTGAATGGGGAGCCAGTGTAGCTGTTTTAGAAGGGGTGTTAGGTGATCTCTCCTGGATGCCCCGAGGAGTACCCTCGCTGCACTATTCATGGCTAATTGCAGGGGGTTCAGGGTGGACCGGGGGAGTCCTTGTAGTATGGAGTTTGAGAAGTCGAAATGGGGGAGTATAAGGGCTTGATAAATGGTACGGAAATCATCCGGTTCAAGTAGCATGCGTAGGTGTCTGAGGGATCTGATTTTAAAGTAGATTGCCTTGACTGTGTTGGCTATGTGGTTCTTCATGTCAAGGTTTTGGTCCAGCGTTACTCCCAGGTAGCGTATCGCCGGTTTAACTTGGAGTTGGGCATCCTTTACGTTAATACAACTAGGAGGGGTGAAGTTGGTGTTCCTCGAGACGAACAGGACTTCTGTCTTTTTGTGTTGTATTCTCAGGTTTTGTGATAGGAGCCACTCTGATATGGTGTCAAAGCAGTTAGTCAGCGGGGTAAGGTCTAGGCAATCCAATGATATTGGCATATATAGTAGCACGTCGTCTGCATATATCATGTAACTGACATTAAAGGATTTGATGATGTCGCAGATGGGTTGAATGTATATATTAAACATCAATGCAGATAAAGAGGATCCTTGAGGTACACCTTGACTTTGTTGGAAAGGTTCAGATGTATCCCCGTCGACTCTGACATGCTGCCATCTATCGGACAGGTAAGATTTGCACCA
Source organism: Ichthyophis bannanicus (assembly GCA_033557465.1). Taxonomy (NCBI): domain Eukaryota; kingdom Metazoa; phylum Chordata; class Amphibia; order Gymnophiona; family Ichthyophiidae; genus Ichthyophis; species Ichthyophis bannanicus. Next base: position 104,734,200 of record CM066033.1, read on the forward strand.
TTCGAGTGCTGTTCCACAGATGCCTTTTTCCCTTAGCCGGCAGATGAGAATTTCGTGGCATACCGAGTCAAAAGCCGCTGCTATGTCTAGAAAGACAAGAGCGAAACCCTGGCGTATGTTATCCACACCTGAGATTATGTTGTTGAGGAGAGTTGTGAGTAGCGTTTCTACTCCATGTGACTCTCTGAAACCATATTGAGCCGGATCCAGTGGAGCTGAGGTGTCTATATGATCCTGTAATTGCCTGTGCACTATTTTCTCGATGATTTTTGCTAGCATAGGTATGCTAGATATGGGCCTATAGGATTCAACCTTTTGAGGATCCAGTTTGGTGTTCTTTAACAGCGGTCTTACAGAGGTCTGCTTGAGCGTGGTTGGGAAAGAGCCAGTGGTGAAGGAATGGTTTAAGATTTTTGTTATAATTGGAGATATGTCACATCGCAGGTCCTTTATCCAGTGTGCAGGGCAAGGGTCTGTGTGTGCAGTGGTTGTGTTTAGAGCTAGAATGGTATCTTCGATAGTTCTCTTCGAGGGAGTGAAGAAGGATGTCAGTGATACTGGGTAGTCTTGTTCATCAAGAGGGTCTGGTATTAATATTTTATTAGTCTTGCACATTTTAGATTGCATGTAAATTGCATAGTCCTGTGGGTGGATCATGCTGTGGTGCTCCGGGGTTGGTTCTTTGGCAAGCGTTTTAACTAAGTTAAACAGGTCATGAGGTTTATTCAATGACCGTTTCAGGGTGTCTGTGTGGTGTTGTCTGATTTTATCTGTGATGGCTTTACGATGCCCCGCCAGGTGTTGGAAGTAAGCTGATTGGTCACTGCTGGTGCGTGACTTTCTCCATCGTTTTTCTAGCCTTCTTAAAATGGTTAGTGAGTCTTTTAATTCGGCTGTGAACCATGGGGCTGTAGATCTCTTCTTTGGGTTCTTGTTCGTTGGAGGGCGGACAGCGATTGAGCTGAGTTTTCTGTTCCAGGAAGAGATCAACTCTTCTAGGCTTAGTGAGGTGTCATCAAAGAGTGTGTCCATTTCAGTGAGGATGTGTTCTCTGTTAAATGGGTGGAAACTTCTGGTCGCTGACTTCAGAGCCAGCCCAAAAGAGGGAAAAGCAGCCCAACAAGAATGAAGTAATGGATATAGCAGAGGCGGTACAAGGAGATGTGTTGCTACAGTTTAATAAGCCTGATACAGTGTAGTGGTGTCCATGGAGAGGTCACTTTCCTCCTGATTATTGGAGGTAAACCTGGAAATTAAATCCCAGCTGCAGGACCATGGTCAGAGGATTGTGCTGCAAGAGTCCCAGGGTGAGGAGATTCCTAAACAAATGGAACTATGCAAAACATTCAGAGTTTCGTAAGAATATAAGAACATAAAAAATGCCATTCTGGATCAGACCACGGCCATCAAGCCCAGTATCCTGTTTCGAACAGTGGCCAATGTAGGTCACAAGTACCTGGCACTTTCCCAAAAAAGGCACACAGGTTTCAAAATGCTCATCCAGGGGCAAGCAGTGGATTTCCCAGGTCCTCTTTAATAATTCTTTATGGACCTTTCCTCCAGGAACTTGTCCAAACCTTTTTTAAACTCAGCTACACTCACAGCTTTTACCACATCCTCCAGTAATGAGTTCCAGAGTTTGATTATGTGTTGAGTAAAAAAATACTTTCTCTTATTAGTCTTAAATGTAGCTTCATTGCATGTCCTCTAGTCTTTCTACTTGTGATGGCATAAACAATGATCTACATTTACCGGTTTCACTCCATTTTTAATTTATAGACCTCTATCATATCTCTCCTCAACGACTTCTTTAGAGAAGGTGCATGATGTAGAGACTCTGGTAGTTTGTTCCAGGTGTAAGGTGCAGCAAGGTGAAAGGAGAGAAGTCTGGAATTAGCAATGGAGAGAAGAGCACAGATAGAAGCAATTTGCCAGAATAGCGGAGTTCCCAAGAGGGGGTGTAGGGAGAGATAAGAGAGGAAAGGTAGTGAGGAGCTGCAGAGTGAATGCACTTATAAGTCATCAGGAGAAATTTGAACCGAATGCAGAAACGGATAAGGAGCCAATGAAGTGACTTGAGAAGGGTAATATGAGCATCATGAGGCTGGCGGTATACAACTTTCCAGTTTATCGATATTTCTATCAGTTCTTCCATCTTATCACCTTTATATACCATTTCAGGCATGGGTAACTTTCCTACATCTTCTTCAGTAAAGACCAAAGCAAATAACTCATTCAGTTTCTCTGCTATGACCTTGTCCTCACTTATCACCCCTTTTACCCCTCTAGTCCAATTGATTCTCTCACAGGTTTTTTGTTACGAATGCTTTTTTACTTCCAGGGCAAGCTTCTTTTCAAATTCTCTCTTTGCCTGCCTATCAATGAACATAAGAACATAAGATATGCCATACAGGGTCAGACCAAGGTCCATCAAGCCCAGTATCCTGTTTTCAACAGTGGACAATCTAGGTCATAAGTACCTAGACATTTCCCCAAAAGACACAGGTTCCACAATGCTTGTATTGGGTCAAGCAGTGATATCCTGGGTCCCTTTTAATAATGGTTTATGGACCTTTCCTCCAGGAACTTGTCCAAACCTTTCTTAAACCCAGCTACACTAACCCAGCTACACTAACAGCTTTTACTACATCCTCTGATAACAAATTCCAGAGTTTGATTACACATTGAGTGAAAAAATATTTTCTCTTATTAGTCTTAAATAGTTTTAAAAATTGGCGTTACATTGGCCATCCTCCAATCTTCAGGTATTACAGATGATTTTAATGATAGCTCACGGATTACTAATAGCAGGTCTACAATCTCATATTTCAGTTCTTTCATCACCCTTGGATGTATACTATCTGGTCCAGGTGATTTGCTACTCTTCAGTTTATCAAATATTTGTAAAACATTTTCCCGGTGTATCAATATTTCTTTCAGTTCTTCCACAGTGTCACCTTTAAATACCACTTCAGTCATGGGTAATATCCCTACATCTTCCTCAGTAAAAATCAAAGCAAAGAATTCATTCAGTCTCTCCGCTATGGCCTTGTCCCCTCTTAGTACCCCTTTTATTCCTCTATCGTCTAATGGTCCAACTGACTCTCTCACAGGTTTTTTGCTATTAATGTACTTGAAAAAGTCTTTTTTACACATTTTTGCTTCCATGGCAAGCTTCTTCTTAAATTCTCACTGCCTGCCTTATCAATGCCTTGCATTTAACTTGCCAGTATTTGTGCTGTTTCCAGTTTTCATCATTTGGCTCTTTTTTCCATTTCCTGAAAGATGCTTTTTTGGCAACAGCCGCATCTCTGACCTCACCTTTAAACCATGCTGGCAGTTTTTTGGACTTCTTACCATTTTTCTTAAAGTGTGGAATACAGCTGGTCTGGGCTTTCAAGACAGTATTTTTAAACAACACCCAAGCTTGATGTATGTTTTTAATTGTTGCAACTGCTCTTTTTAGTTTTTTCTTAACTATTTTCCTCATTTTAGGGGTTACTCTCGATCAACAGCTCAACATGAAGGCTCACATCAGCAACATAACGAAATCTATCTATCATAAAATCCGGACCCTCCGTCATTTGCGTCAGTTGCTTGAACCTGATGACTTTCGTTCAGTCTTTCAAGCCTTAATAATGCCCCACTTGGACTACGCCAATGCTATCCTCCATGGCCTACCAAAGAGCACGATTAACCCCTTACAATTGGCCATGAACTCGGCTGCAAGAATCCTTTATGGAGCCTCCAAGAGAACCCACATCACTCCAATACTGAAACAGCTACATTGGCTTCCGATGCAATCCAGGATCTCTTTCAAGATACTAACCTTGACTCACAAAGCGATTAATAACAACTCCGCATCTTCTATCACCGACCTGATATCAATTACACCCCCTAATCGTGCAAGGAGATCAACTGCCTCTAACTCCCTTGTATTACCTAAGGCAATCACAAAGTGCTCTCAAGCCACTAGATCCAGAGCCTTCTCTTACTTCGCACCATTATGTTGGAACGCCCTACCAACAGACATCAGAACCATCAGTGACCTTTCTCAGTTCAGGAAGGCACTGAAGCACCACCTGTTCTTGCTTCACTACAATGTTTCCGACACCGTCTCACACCAACCCACCTCTACATCCCAGGTCAACACGTTAAACCCATGCGCTCTATAGTCTTAACACGAAGAGCGGCAATCTCACCTTGCTTCCGCTCTCATCAGGAATCATATAGCTGCACTTAGCGGCTTTGTATATAGTTGCCTTTTGTACATAGTTTATTATGTTCGCTGTTTAAGAAACCTGTTTAATGTAAACCTGTTTAATGTATTGCCCTGTTCATTGTAAGCACTGATCAATGTTGTGAAGTGTAATTTCTGTTCACTGTAAACCGCGCTGATGTCGAATAGCGCGGTATAAAAGAAACTTTAAATAAATAAATAAATAAATAAATTTTATCATAGTCTCCCTTTGGAAAATTAAAAGGTAGTACTGTGGATTTCCTTACCGTCCTTCCTCCATTAATTAAATCAAACACGATCATGCTGTTGCCAAGTGGCCCCAATACCCTTATCTCTTGCACACACCCTTATCTCTTGCACCTAACTTGCCAATGCTTACATTTGTTTCCCGTGTTCATCATTTGGCTCCTTTTTCAATTTCTTGAAAGATGCTTTTTTGGCATCAAAAGCTTCTCTGATCTTGCCTTTTGTCAGACTCAAGGATGAACGGGAGGAATATGTAGAAGCTGATGAGGATGAAGCGGAATTGCTTAACAAATATTTCTGTTCTGTGTTCACAGATGAAGAACCAGGAACAGTACCTCTGAAAACACCCACAAACAGGAACAGAAGCGAGGGGCATCTTGAACCATTTTCAGAAGACTGTGTTCATGAGAAACTAGCTCAACTTAAAGTAGACAAAGCGATGGGACCGGATGGGATACACCCTAGAATACTGAGGGAACTTGGGGACGTTCTAGCAGCTCCACTGACTGATCTTTTCAATGCCTTGTTGGAGTCAGGAGTGATGACAAAGGACTGGAGAGAGACTTCTTGTGGTGCCTTTACACAAAAGCGGAAGTAAGGATGTGGTTGAAAACTACAGGTCAGTTAGTTTAACTTCGGTGGTGAGTAAATTATTGGAAACACTGCTGAAAGAGAAAATAGTGAGGTTTCTGGAGTGCAGTGGATTACAGGATCCAAGGCAGCATGGATTCACCAGAGGCATGTCTTGTCAGACAAATCTGATTGATTTGTTTGACTGGGTGACCAGGGAGTTGGACCGAGGGAGAGCCCTAGATGTGGTGTATTAGATTTCAGCAAAGCCTTTGACACCGTTCCTCACAGGCGACTTATAAACAAACTGAGCACCCTAGGGATGGACCCTAAAGTTACTGCTTGGGTTAGAAATTAGTTGTGTGGGAGTCGACAAAGAGTACAGGTAAATGGAACTCACTCTGAGAAGAAGGAAGTTACCAGTGGTGTGCCCCAGGGATCTGTCCTTGGTCCGATTCTTTTTAACATCTTTGTTAGTGATATAGCGAAAGGGCTGTCGGGTAAGGTTTGCCTCTTTGTGGATGATACCAAAATCTGCAATAGAGTAGACACCCAGGAAGGTGTAGATAACATGAGGAGGGATCTAGCTAAGCTTGAAGAATGGTCTAGAATTTGGCAGCTGGGATTTAATGTTAAAAAATGTAAGGTCATGCATTTGGGCTGCAGCAATCCAAGGGAGCAATATAGTATGGGGGTGAAGTACTTTTGTCCACTAAAGAAGAGCGGGAACTAGGCGTGGTTGTTTCTGATTCTCTTAAAGTAGCTAAAGAGGTAGAAAAGGTGACTGCAAAAGCTAGAAGGATGCTTGGGTGCTTATGGAGAGGAATGGCTAGCAGAAAAAAGGAGGTGATAGTGCCTCTGTATAAATCTTTGATGTGACCTCATTTGGAGTATAGTGTGCAATGCTGGAGACCGCACCTTCAAAAGGATATAAACAGGATGGAGTCATTACAGAGGGTGGCTACTAAAATGGTTAGTGGTCTTCATTATAATGCATATGAAGACAGACTTAAGGATCTTAATATGTACACCTTAGAGGAAAGGCAGGATAGAGGTGATATGTTTGAGATGTTTAAACACCTCCGTGGCATAAATGCACAGGGGGAGAGCCTCTTTCAATTGAAAACAAGTTCTGCTATGAGGGGACATGGGTTGAGGGTGAAGGGGGATAGATTATGGAGTGATATGCGGAAATATTTCTTTACGGAAAGAGTAGTGGATCCGTGGAATAGTCTCCCGGTGGAGGTGGTAGAGATGAGGACAGTATCCGAATTCAAAAAAGCATGGGACAAACAGAAGATCTCTAAAGGAAAAAAAGGGGACTGTTGTAGTTGTTGATATGGAAGGACAGACTAGATTGGCCATGTGGTCTTTTTCTGTCATCATTTTTCTATGTTTCTATGTTTAGACCATGCTGGCAGTTTTTGGTACATTTAAATAATGCCAATGCTTGATGTAAATATTTAACCTTTGCAGCTGTTCCTATTAGTTTTTTCTTAACTATCTTCCTCATTTTATCATAGTCTTCCTTTTGAAAGTTAAAAGGTAGTACTACGGATTTCAGTGCTTTCTTTCTTCCATTTATTAAATGAAATGTGATTATGCTATGATCACCATTGCCAAGTAGAAAAATATAAACATGATAGCAGAAACAGACCATATGGCCTATCTAGTCTGCCCTTCCATATCAACCTCAACAGTCCCCTTTCTACCTTTAGAGATCCTCTTTTTGTTTGTCCCATGCTTTTTTGAATTCAGATTTTGTCCTTATGTCCTCCACCTCCACTGGGAGACTATTCCACACATCTACCACTCTTTCCATAAAGAAATATTTCTGCATATTACTCTTGCGTCTATGCCCTTTCACTTTCATCCTATGTCCCCTCATAGCAGAGATTGCTTTCAGTTGAAAGAGACCCTTATGTGCATTTATGCCATGGAAGTATTTGAATGTCTCTATTGTATTGCTCCTATCCCGCCTTTCCTCTAAAGTATACATCTTAAGATCTGTCCTCATATGCTACATAACGAAGACCACTAACTATTTTAATAACAACTCTCTGTACCGACTCCAACCTGCTTATATCACATGTGGGTTCTGTTACCAGTTACTTGTATAGTTCTCCCTGTAGAGGAACCAAGATCTCCTTACTTTTAGATGACACCGCAGCAGGGATGTGCCAATCCACATCCGGCATATTGAAATGATCTATCAGTAGCACTTCCCCTTTCATGGCAATAGTGTGTATGTCTTCTATTAAATCTTCATCCACTTCTATGCCCCGTGAACGGTATCTGTATGTAACTCCAATGCAAATGGATTTCCCTTTCCTTCGTTCTAGTTTAACCCACAGTGCCTCCTCGTTTCCCTTTAAGCCCTGCAATTCTATAGCTTTAATATTATTTTTCACATATACTGCCACTCCACCTCCCCTTCTTCCTACCTGTCCTTTCTGAATAAAGTATAGCCTGGTATAATTACATCCCAGTCACGGTTTTCTGTGAACCATGTCTCTGTGCAAAAAAACTGCCACTAAATCCAAGTCAGCCTCTCCCATTAAACCTTTAACATCTGAAATCTTATTTCCCATGCTATGAGCATTTATACACACCGCTTTCCAGACGTTGCCCCTGTTAACCCATATCTACAGAGGTATTTTATGTTTCACCTACCTGGGAGCTCTCTTCAGGCCCCAAAACCCTTACCCCTTGCACCAGATCTTGTGTTCCACTAAGGACTAGGTCCAATATAGCTTCCCTTCTTGTCAGTTCATGAGCCAGCTGCTCCAAGAAGCAGTCATTTATTTCATTTAGAAACTTTATCTCCCTAACATGCCCTGCCGTGACACTGACCCAGTCAATATCAGGGTAATTGAAATCACCCATTATTATTACTGTGTTGTAACTTTTGTTAGCTCCCCTGATTTCTCAGCATATCATCATCCACCTGTTCATTCTGGCCAGACGGTCAGTAGTACACCCCCACTGCCATTGCCTTCCCCTTTTTATACGGAATTTCTCTCCATACAGTTTCTACAGTGTATTTTGTTTCCTGCGAAACTTTAATCCTTTGCGACGCAATGCCCTCTCTAACATGAGCGTAGTCCCTTGATTGTGATCTTTGCTTTAGAATGTGACGAGAATTGGTCAGTGAAACTATTTTTTTGCTGTAAGGATGCTTCTGTCTCGGTGATGAGATTTGGGCATTTATGAATTTGTGTCAGGCAACGCCGAAGAGGTGTGAATTGCTTTTGAATATAAGGCAGATGCCCTTGATCTTGGTGCAACCGTCCCATTGAGATTTCTGTGCTGGTGTGTTGTGAGATTTCATGCTGATGCTTTAATTTTCTATGAAGTCGAGCGGTTAAAAGGATTTCTAGAAGGCAGATTGTTAGGAACTGCAGTTGAACAGAGTCCAACTATTAAAGAGTAGATTTGGTAATCAGAATATCCATAAAATTATTTATCATCCTTACTTATCACTGGCTATTTCTTTAATTATTTTTTCCTGGTTATTAAACATGGGGGCCCCCAATTTTCTATTTAGTGCCGGTCTGAAATGAGCATTGTTGTACAACGATTTCTATTTACTTTTTGTCCTTTTTTCATTTTTCCTATCACTGGCTTAATTTTGGGGTATGTTTATTAAGCAGTGGAAGCAGCTTCCGTGTGATATCGGAGCCGTGGCCCCAATGGGGCTCCGGAGCGCTGCTTAGTAAACATACCCCGTAGTTTGCTTCTCTTAATTGGAATGCATGCACATTTAAAATCTGATAAATAAAAAGTAAACAAAAAAAGACCCCCACATACATATATTAGGCAAGGGAAAACCTTTTGGGATCTTATCCTTAATTCCTTTTTGAATATTTCAACATTGAATGAACAGAGTATGTTGTGTAGTTCAGTAAAACAAACTCCTACTTTAATGCATTTTGAATCGTATCTTTTTGATGGCAGAATGTACAAAAGCATAGAAGGGTGTGATGTCTCTTGCAAGGTACTGTAAGCACTCCTTTTATATCCAGCTTTATCATTTCAATCAATGTGGCTTACACTCAGTGATGTACTTTAAACAGGGACATTGATAACTTGGATTTTTCTGAGGCAATGGAGGGTAAAGTGACCTGCCCAAGGCCACAAGGAGTGCTGGTGGGAACTGGACTCTGGTCTCTGGGTTTCCAAGCCAGGGCTCTAACCATTAGGCTACTCCTCCACTCTTTTTGAAATGCTTCTACAAGTGGCTGAAAGTATGTTCGTTGTGACATGTTTAGCTTGGTGAGAAGTACAATGCTCAGGCTTTTGATTACTGTGGGTTTAAAGCTCTTTACTCAGGTCAATCATTTTGAAAGTTGTCTTCAAAGTAAGCTGAAAGCCTAGATGTGACCAATAGTTCTATAATTGTTAGCAGGGGAGCAGATCTGCACTAAGCAAATCTTGAGCTGTTGCAATAATTCTACATGTAAAACTACACACCTTTCCTCACACCTTTCAAGATGCTTTCAAGGTGCTTTCAAGTTCATTGTAACTAATTTTGTTTAATTTAAACTAAAATAAAACAAAAGATATTATAATGCCTCTATATCGTTCCATGGTGAGACCGCACCTTGAATATTGTGTGCAATTCTGGTCGCCGTATCTTAAAAAAGATATAATGTTATTAGAAAAGGTTCAGAGAAGAGCCACCAAAATGGTAAAGGGGATGGAAGGACACTCCTATGAAGAAAGGCTAAAAAGGTTAGAGCTCTTTAACCTGGAGAAGAGACGGCTGAGGGGAGATATGATAGAAGTCTATAAATTAATGAACGGAGTCGAACGGGTAAACGTAGATCGATTGTTTACCTTATCAGAATATAGAAAGACTAGGGGACATGCAATGAAGCTACAGGGTAAACTATTTAAGACTAATAAAAGAAAATATTTTTTCACTCAACGTGTAATCAAACTCTGGAATTTGTTACCGGAGGATGTGGTAAAGGCTGTTAGTGTTGCTGGGTTTAAAAAAGGTTTGGACAAGTTCCTGGAGGAAAGGTCCATAAACCATTATTAAGAAGGGACCCAGGATATCACTGCTTGACCCAATACAAGCATTGTGGAACCTGTGTCCCTTGGGGAAACTGCTAGGTACGTATGACCTAGATTGGCCACTGTTGGAAACAGGATACTGGGCTTGATGGACCTTGGTCTGACCCAGTGTGGCATATCTTATGTTCTTATATATATATATATGCTTAGTTCTCTGTACATAGTTACTACTTAAATCAGCTGTTGCTGATTTAAGTTAATTCATCCCTCTTCCCCTTTCACTCCCTGTTAAGATGTTACATATATTTTTTGTTTAATGTAATGTTCAATCCTTGAGTTCTCTGTAAACCGCTTTGATTCACGAAAAGCGGTAAATAAGCACTAATAAATAAATAATATAAAAAATCTCACAGGCACAAGTCTCTAGTTCTACTGTGTCACCTTCATATTTTAATTTCTTTTAAGTTGCTATATTGTCAGTGTCCTTGATAGTAATGTGATTCACATTCTTTCAAACCTTTTCGTACTCGAGGAAATACAAGTTTTATGTGCACAGCATTCAATAAAATCCCCAGATCCAGCCCTTCATGAAAACTGACCCTTTGTTTAAGGGATATGTTTACTCACATGCGCTGTTAGGGCTGGGTCTAGCGTGCGGGTAACTGCAGGGCACTGGGCAAGAATGTGGCGCGGACAGTGTACAGGTGTTTTGCGAATGTGCTAACCGCACAGGTAGCTGCTGCTGCAGGTGCATTTAATGCACGTTAGATGGTGGCAGGTTATGCTCCTGCATGCATGCTGCTTAATGCGGTGTGACATGTTAACACTGCGCTAATGACAAAGAGATGGACATACCGCCTCCAAACGTTAGCAGGAGTGTCCGTGCTTTCGGCCCCCAACTCGTGCTACTAGTGTGTTTTTCAGTAAACATGCTCCTATATTTGGTCATTTCTCCTGCCCATAGAGAGGTGAATCCTAAAGATATTCTAAAAACCAATGTAGGTCATTTTGGAAGCCCTATTCGGGCTTTGGACGTCCAAAAATGGGAATAAAGTTGTCCAAAGCATAGCGATGTTTGTTTGCAGAGCCATTTTAGAAGTTGGCTCTGGGGCCGTCCACGTCTGAATGGGGGGCATGGAGGAGGCGTGGCCAGGGCGTTCCCAGGAACCGGGGTGTCCCTGCTTGATCTCAGAAACATCATGGACGTCCAGCATCGCGTCTAAGTTTAAGTTTAGACCTGCTCCAGGCACGAACAGGCATCTGAAAAGTGCAGAGAGTATAGAGAAGATAGTTGTGATCCTCAGTACTCAACACAATGTAACAGTAACAGTAGTGGGATTTGAATCCTAGCTATCCTGGTCCTAGTCCTTCCTCCCCACCCCACCCCCCACCCACATTTAACCATTGGGCTATTCTAGATGTCTAGGACCTGTAGTACAGTTCTGGGGATGTCTATGTAGATGCTCCCCACAAATGTCCATACTGGGTATGTCCACATTTGTGAAATTCTCTCTGCACCCGGATGTGCCTGCTTTTTGTTCAGGTGTTCTGACTTAGACGTCCCAGATTGTGCTTGGACGGCCCTTCTAAAATTCCCCTTATTGTATCCCACAGCTTAATTCTGGGTTCTGTCATACATCTATTTCTGTTATAAAGAATTGCACTTAGTATGTAGATAAGATCTGAGAGAAAGCATACATAATCCATATTTGATAAGCTAAAAAGGTATGGTTAAAATACTATGAATTTATGGTATTTTTTGCAAAACTGACACGTGTATTCTTTAGAAGAGAAACCAGTATCATATTTTTATGACAGTAAAGAGCTGAATTATTTGAATTCTTTTAGGTATTTCACAGTGCATCAGTTGAATTGTCGCTTTCAGTGCCTGCATTAACGGAAGAGGTGCAATTAATCTTATCAGTTCTGAACTATGGATCAGATAACACCCTTAGGTGAGAGCTGAGTTACAGTATTTGCATGAACTACTAATTTTGATTTCAATTTAATTTAAATTGCCATCTACATTCTGCTGTTGGTAGTTACTCAATTCAAAGCAGATCACAACAAATAAAATGTTTCTTTGATATTCACTAACATGGTTTATGGTTTAGGCACTTGATATAAAGCCCTTTATTGTGTGTATCAGAGCGGTTGACAGATATATTCTAAGAGTCACTTTTTATTTTTTCTTCCCTGAATGGTTCACAATCTAAGTGTGCCAGAGGCAATGGAGGGTTAAGTGGCTAGTCCAAGGCCACAAGGAGTAGCCATGGGACTAGAGACCCCAGTCCCTCTGCCCTGAGGTTACTTGTCCCTATGTGGGAATTGAACCCCCTGTCCTCTGGGGGTTCCGAACACAGCTTACGTGCAAAGCCTCCACATTAACTGTTGGCAATGTTCCCTCTAAGATGCGCTGGGTCCGCTGCCAACATTCCTGCCAGCTGGGGGAGGGGTGAAGCATCATAGTAACATAGTAAATGACAGCAGATAACATCGATCGCACTGCACCTCCCCCGTGCCGGCAGGAATGTTGGCGGCAGACCAGCGCAGCTTAGAGGGAACATTGGCTGCCGAGGGTATGGCCAGCATGTTCCTGGCAGTTAATGTGTGGCTGACTGCCTTTATCTGTGGCATAATTAACCCAGGTGCACCAAACGAGACCCACAAACGTGTTGTTAGGTGCATCTGCATTAATTGCCCTCTGAAATGCATCTGTGCACTAATGGGCTCTCCACACCCACACTCCACCTCTAACCTACCCACTCTGCACATTGGCGTATGAGTGCCAGTGAACGGGTGTATTGGTGGTTGGTTGCTGCATCTGTGCATTGGCATTCACCACTGCCAGTAATCATATGCTATAACACACATTAACTGGTTCATGGTGCTTAATAACAGGGCCCTTTAATATGTAAAATCATTATTTTTCAAAACCTTTTTATGACAGCACAAATCATTGCTTGAGTTAGATCTAGCTGCAAAGATTCTACTGTAGTTCTTTTGTGTTAAGAAATTTTATTTGAGAAATGGAGCTAAGATTCTCAGACTCATCACAAATGGAAAAAGTGCTGTTTTCCACTGTATAGATTGAGCCCAATATTGGAAAGACAATGGTTGATGGACCCGTAAACGGTGTAAATGCTGTTGTATGGGATATTCAACAGCGCTAACTCTATTGGTGGCATTGAATATTCCCAACGAACACGGCTATATGCCATGAGGCTAACTGCTTAGCATCGGGCCATGCCGTGGGCATTCTGTGCCATGCTGTGGGCGGCGACAGTCACTAACTGGGTAATGGCGATATTGCTCTACTACCCGGTATTGTGCTGTCTCCTGAAAATCACACCAAAGTGACTTTCTTTCTATTCAGGAATTCCTACATATCTGTCCCATCATTTGATTGCTTATACACCCAATTGAGTTTTATGATCTCTCAATGCACACCTACTGCTAGTTTCAAAGAGTGGCATTACCAGTAGTGCCCAACTAGAATTCACTAGAAACTCTGCTTTCTATGTCTTCACCCCCACAACTGTGGAATTCCTCTCGTCACTTGAGAGAAGAATCCTCTCTTAGAATATTGAAAAGAAACCTGAAGGCCTATTTGTTTGAGTTGGTGAGACTGCTCACCTTGAAAAATTACCAACACTCTAATGAGAACTGAACATGGCAGTTTCCCCCTCTATCTCCCTCTCCTTTTCCTACTTCCTTGCCCATCTCCCCTCATCATACCAGCACTTTCAGTACTTTATATTGTATTTTTGTGAATGCTATTAATGTAAACTGCTTTGATAATGTGTAATAGGTGGTATATCAAATAACTAATGAACCATAAACCATAACCATGACAACATGCACATACAATGTCCTCTCGTCAGTCCCACACTCATGCTTCTTGTCCCTGACATAAGCATATACTCAAACAGCTTCTTCTTTCCATGGTTGCATATACATTTATTTATTTATTTTTATTTAACAGTATTTCTAAACCGCCTTATCATAATAATCAAGGTGGTATCACAGCAAACAATCTGGTAGTGTGAGTGTGTTATACATGCAGTGAGGGTGAAAATTTAGTTGGGTGCGTGTTGTATTGTGTGCTAGATTGGTTTGAGCTATGTACAAAGTGGGCTGTATACAGTGGTGCTAAAAACATTTTATATACATACAGTGTTAGGCGGTAACGTGTGCTGCTATACAGTCACTTAGGTTATGTGATGTGTCCATAGTGTTCTATGAACAGCATGGTTTTCAGCTGTTTTCTAAAGTCCTTGAGGTCAGTAGTTGCCCTCAAATCGTCCGGTAGTTTGTTCCATATTGTTGGAGCAGCCATGGATAGTGCTCTGTCTGTTGTGTCCTTGCGTGTGTGTTTGTATTCACTTGGGGTGCTGACTCGGTTGTGTGTTTGTTTTCTTCTAGGACGTGTGCTGGTGTCTGGCTGTATGAGGGTGTGCAGGCTGTTGGCTGATGTGTGCTGTTTTATCTTAAATAGATTTATGATAGTTTTGTATCTTATGCGTGCACCGATCGGAAGCCAGTGTAAGTCTTTTAAGGTAGGTGTGATGTGCTCCTGTCTTGCAGTTCCGGATATGATTCGTGCTGCGGTGTTTTGTGCCAGTTGGAGTGGTTTGATGGCTTGTTTCGGTAGTCCAAGGTATATCGGATTGCAGAAGTCCAGTAGTGGGGTTATCAGTGCTTGACAGACGGTACGGAAGTGTTCTGGGGCGAGGAGTGGTTTCAGTCTCCTGATGATTCGCATCTTGTAGTATGCTTTTTGTATTGTTTTGTCTATGTGTGGCTTGAGATTGAGTTTATTGTCCAGCGTAACCCCGAGGTATCTCACTTCTGACCTTATTGGTATAGTAGTGTTTTGTATCTTTAAATTTGGTGGGTGTATGAAGCTTTGGTTCCGAGTGATGATTAGAGCTTCAGTCTTGTAGTTTATTGCGAGGTTGTTGTCTTGACACCAACTGGTCATTTGTGTAAGGCAGTCTGTTATCTTAGAGAAGTCTGGGTTGTCGATTGATATCGGGGTGTATATCATGATGTCGTCCGCATAGATTGTGTATTGAATGTTGTTCTCTTTCATGATGTTGCATATTGGTTGGATGTAGATGTTAAATAGGAGTGCTGAGAGCGCAGATCCTTGAGGTACTCCTTGACGGACTTTTATGGGTCGGGAGGTGATGTGTCCCACCTTGACCTGTAGCTGTCTTTCGGTTAGGTACGAGTGGAACCATTTCAGTGTGATACCGTGTATACCAGTGCTCTTTAGTCTTTCCAGGAGCGTGTTGTGGTCCACTGTGTCGAAGGCTGAGGAGATGTCGATGAAGATCATTATGATTCCATTCCTGGTGTTGTCAATTATTCTTAGGATGCTGTCGAAGAGGTAGATCAGTAGCGTTTCGACACCGTGGTTGGGTCAAAATCCGTGTTGGTTGTCGTCGAGTGTCTCGTGTTTGTCGATGTGATCCTGAAGTTGTAGTTGAACCGTTTTTTCGATGACTTTTGCGAGGAAGGGTATGCTGGAGATTGGTCGGTATGCTGCTGGATCTTTTTTGTCGAGAGTTGTTTTCTTTGTGATTGGTCTTACTGAGGCAAGTTTTAGTTGCTTTGGCATGAGTCCTTGAGTGAGTGAGTTGTGTACCATTTTATGTATGGTGGGGATGAGGCTTGATTTGGTGGCTTTGACCCATGACACTGGGCATGGGTCTGTAGGAGCGGTGCTTGTGTTGATTGTAGAGATGATGTGGGATATCTGTTCTGTTGAGGGTGAGGAGAATGTGCCCCAGGTTTTGGAGTGTACGTCCGTCCTTGTTGTCCTACTAGGCGTTGTTTGTTCTGTGGAGTGAAATTTGTCTTTGATGTGGTCGGCGAAGTTCTGTGGATCAACTTGTGCTTCCCCTTCTGTTGTTTGCTCTTTTGTGAGGATTTTTACTATTTCAAAAAGCTCTCTGGGTTTGTTGATGGAAGTATTTATCATGTTTGTGTGGAATTCCCTCTTTGATTGATTGATGTGTTCATTGTATTGCTTTTGCTTCGTTAGATAAAGATGCTGGTCGGCAGTTGTTTTGTTTTTTCTCCATCTCCGTTCAATCTTCCTGAGTTCCCTCTTTTCCTGTCGTATTTTTGCTGAGTACCATGGTTTGTTTTGTCTCTTGTTGTGGTGTTGTTTCTCGGTCCCGCCATCGGATGGTTTGGCGGCGTTGGCTAAAATGCTGTTCCAGCTGGAAACTTGTTCCTCCAGGTCGTCTGTAGTAATGTTCAGGTGTTGTATTGTGTCCTGTATGAATTCGTCCTTGTCGAAACACTTGAATCGTCTTTGTGTGTGTGAGATGTTTGCTCTTTCGTTTGTCTGGTCCTCTTGTGACCGCAGCCTTGTCTCGATTAAGTAGTGGTCAGACCATGGCACTGGGGTGATGGTGGGTGGAGAAATCAGGTCTCTTGATGTTAGGTAATTGGATGTGAATATGAGGTCTGGGGATGATCCATGTCTGTGTGTTGGTGCATTGATTATTTGTGTGAATTGGAGTGAGGACATTGCTTGAAGGAAGGCCTCTGCGTCTTTGACATTGGTGGACTTTAGGTTGAAGTCTCCAATCAGCAGCGCTGGTTTGTTGTTTGTTGTTATGGCACAGGCTTCTTCGAGTGTGAAGGCCAGTTCGTCGGGTGGAGCTCTGGGTGCTCTGTATGTTAGGCAGATTGCAATGCTCTTGTTCTTGATGGTAATTGTGTTACATTGCTGTGTATCGGTGAGGCTCTGTGTCTTGAACTTTAGTTTTGTTTTTGCTATTATCAGGACTCCTCCTCCACGCTTGTGGGTGCGTGGGCAGTTGTACGCTGAGTAGTTGTTTGGTACTAGTTGGTTGAGTAGAACATTGTCAGTCGGGTTGAGCCATGTCTCTGTGATGCATATTATGTCAGGCTGTTGCTCTTCAATGTGGTCTACAAGCATGTGTATCTTGTTGCAGACGGATCTGGCATTTATGAGCTCGATCGTTGTTGTCTTTGTTGAGGAGGTTGCTGTTACAAGTGCTTCCTTTGTGCAGGTGTGGGAGTTTGCTTTGTGTCTGTTTGGTCGCTTTGCCTGGGAGGTTCTGAGTGTCTCTTTGTATGTGTGCTGTGGTTCTAAATATGGTAATACAGTTGGTGGGTGCCATGTTATGTTTGCTTGTGGGTGGTGGAGGTGTGTGGTTGGTGGGAGGAGTTGTGTGACGAGTAGGCAGAGTGGGAGGAAGTATGTGGCGTGCATGTTGGTTTTTTGTGATGTTCTGTTAAGGTGATGCCTGTTTTCTTAAGTCTTCGTCTGTTGGCTGTTTGGGGAGAGCTGTATCTGGTGCGATAGCCTGTCTCGTGGAGGGCGCGCCGGATCTGTGTAGGGCGTCTTGGTGCGGGAGCCTGTCCCGTGGAGGGAGCCTGTCCCGTGGAGGGCGAGCCGGATCTGTGTAGGGTGTCTTGGTGTGGGAGCCTGTCCCGTGTAGGGCGAGCCGGATCTGCGTAGGGCGTCTGGATGCGGGAGCCTGTCCTGTGGAGGGAGCCTGTCCCGTGGAGGGCCTATACATATGCTTGACTAGATAGACCCTGTCCAATAGACCTTTCAATCTCTTACGTGTATGTGTACAACGCTGAGCATGCCTTGTAGCGCACTAGAAATGATAAGTACTAGTATCAGTAGTACTAGCTGCTGTCTAGTCCGTACAGACAGATATTTGACCTTTCTATCCCTCTGAAATTTAGTCAAGTCTTTAAGATGGTAATTTGAAACAGGGCACCTAGGTTAACTGAGTAGGAAGGCACCTATTTTGGTGTTATTTTATAAAGACATTTAGGGCCCGATGCAGAGACGCAAATAGCGGGGTTGGACTCCTGGTAGAACGTCCAATCCCCGTTCTGGCCCTCACTCAATCCTGAGTCCAGCCCTCACCACATGTTCTGAGGGGGTAGTGTGGGGAGCGCTGGACGGAGGTGGGAAGGGGAGGGCAGGAGGCAGGGAGTAAGCAGAGTGGGGGCAGGCCATAGCATACGGATGTATAGGACCTATTCAAGTCACGGCCCTGTATGTCCGGTGGGGGAGAGATAGACTGCAGGGTTCGGGCCAGGCAGTCCCATCAAACCAGCCAGGCAGATGCAGGGATGTACCCGTCGCCCGATCCCAGCCCTAGCTACCCATGCTGAGGGTTGGGCAGCAGGGAAATGAGGGTTCCCTCCGTTGTGGCATTTCTGTGTTCCTGCTGGGCATCTCAGTGCCATGGCAACAGGACACCATGGCACCAGCACACCAGCAGGAGTATAGGATGTGCTGGACAGGCTGTAGGGAGGATGTCCTACACCGCTGAATTGGGGCTACGCTGGGCCATCTAAGTGCCCGATCTTGCAACTGTGGGACTCTTGATGAATAGGGCTTCTAAAATGACCGCTATAAGTGCCTATTTGACTTTATAAAATGCTAGCGCAAATCCAGCAACAACAGTATCTATATTCAAGGCAACAGCATTGCACCTGTTCCACCCATGTCCTTCCCAAACTCCACACCTATGAACACCTACTGTAGAAGCATGTGTTTGGTTTGCACTGCTCCTACTTTTAGGAGGGCCCCAAGAGCTCATTTACACATGTAAAACGCTATCTTACATGCAAAGATGGTTTATAAAATTATCCAAAGGAGTAGGGAGAAATCAATGTGGCAAAATCCTCAAACTCTTGAACTTCAAACTACTACGTCTTCTTTTCTTTTTTTTTTTTTTTTTTAAATATTTTATTTTGCATTTTCTTGAGATACAGATTTACAAAAGAAGAATAAATTTAACCACAAAAACTACTACGTCTTCAATAAAAACATCGGGGACATATTCAAAAGGATGAACGTGGTTAGCAGACTTGCTAATTGTATTCATCCCACTGAGCAGGATGCACACCCAGTTTGTATTACTGACTATCCTCTCTTAGCTCAGTTAAACACCCCATCGCTAACCACTTTGCATTGGGACATTCCGAGTGCACAGTGAGGGTGGAACCAAGGGTTAAGCAGTCAGCAGCGATAATCAGCTACTAACCCAAACCGGCTAAAGTTAGGCCAAAAAAACAAGCAGTTCTATCTTTAGTTGGTTTAGCTATACAACCAGCAGCTGAATATCTTCACTGACCAGATAGCTAAATTACTATCTGGGCATACCAGATATTCAGTACCGCTGGCCGGCTATGGCCCCGCTCTGAATATCCGGGCTTAATTTTAAGTGGCAATGGCTAGCTACCTTAGTCATGCTGACCGTCGCTGCTGAAGATGTCCCATGGCAATTTTTATGGAAGAAACTACCTGAGTCACTACGTCAGGCTCAGTCTCTGGTCCGATTCAATTCCATGCTAAAAACCCACCTCTTCGAGGCTGTTTTTGGATCCTGACCCCCCCCCCCCTTATTTTCCTTTTTACCACCCATCTATGTTATAACCATTTCCTGTTCATTTTACCACAGTCCCCTGTTCATTGTATTTGTCTGTTTTACATAGATTGTAAGCTCTATTGAGCAGGGTCTGTCTCTCACATGTATGTGTATAGTGCCTCTTATGCCTTATAGCACTATATGAATGATAAGTAGCCAATTTTAATTGGCATCTCACATGCAGACATATACATAGAATTTCATGCGTATAAATACATAAATAACAATACATGAGTGGTAAATACAGATGCAGTATAAAACCATTTGTCAATTAAAAACCCAAATAAGTAACCAATCATTCACATGAATAAAACATGCAATATAAATCATTTATCAATGTTATGCATATGTCTATGGGGCACTTTTACCAACCTAACCTAAGCAGTTCATATATGTTTTTGTGCATGGTTAACTGCTTGCTCGGGTCCACAGTAGCTGTTCCCATGGGGGCATAACTGTTATCGCAGGCTGGTTCAGCACTAACTGCCACTTGCACAGTGGGATGCTGAAGGTGTGGGATATGGGTAGAGAACGGGCATGATGAGCTCATTACAACTAGCGTGGGGGGACATACCATGCTCTGTCATTGTTGCCATTAGCACAGGTCCAATAGTTGATTAGGTGAAGCCACACTACTTGTGCCATGTGTTAGGGTAGGGGTGGCCAACTCCAGTCCTGGTGCACCACAATCCAGCCTGGTTTTCGGGATATCCCTAATGAATATTCATGAGATATATTTGTATACAATGGGAGGCAGTGAATGCAATAAACCTCATGAATGTTAATTAGGGACATCCTGAAAACCAGGCTGGATTGTGATGCATCAGGACTGGTGTTGGCCATTCCTGTGTTAGGGTATGCCTTCATGTATTAACTGTTGGGAACATGCTGGTGTTACCCCTGACAATTATTGTGGAGGCTTCTCATTTAATGCACCTTTGTTTTCTCACTAAACCTGCGTTAGGAGCAAAAACCTAATGCCCTTTAGTAAAAGGGCCCCTATATGTGATTTCTCCCTACTCTTTCATCTAGCTTTTCAATATGCAAGGTCCTGTTTTGTTTTGTTATAAAATTAATTTCTAAAATCGTTCAAGTTAACCAGAGTCTTTCAAATCTTTACAGTATTTTATTTCATTTCCTAATTTATTAACTTGCCCATGTTTATCTTTCTTCCTTTATTTCCCAGCATTTTCTCTTGGTTTCTGCTCTTTGATTTTCCGCATCCCCTCCTTGCGCTTTTATTTTCCACATTGATTTTCTCTCTCCTCTCTTCTGCCTCTTTATACCATTTCAGTTATTATTCTCTTCTTTTCTGTATTTATCTCTCCAATTTGTTTTATTCTCTGCATATCATAAACACACAATTATTTTCTCTTTTTCTATCTCCAGTTTGCTTAGTAGAACTCGATATAGTATATTTTTTTCATGGAAAGAAGCAGACCACAGTTCAGTCTGATGAATCAACTTCTGACAGTTCTAAAATGAAGACTGGAGTGAGACTAGAATAATATCTTCTGGCTTCCATACATTTTGTGATTATTTTTCTATGTTGCACTATGCTTTATGGGGCACACTTTCCCTTTAAAATTGCCAGAAGTACAAATAAATTACCAAAGTTGTACTTGTTCAGTCAAATAAAATGTCTATGGGAAATAAGGCATGTAGATCTGAAAATACAATCTACACATCTCGCTTTCCAATCCCAACCAAAACATATCTCATGGGAGGCAGTGTATATAGTTTTAGCTGCCTAGGGAGAGGACAGATTTGAAAACAGACATTCAACCTAAGTAAATAGGTTTTTACCCATATAAATGCCTCTAAATATTGCCGTCTCTTTATCTTGCAAATTGCATATAATTCCATAATAAGTTCTTTGTAAGTGTGTGAGTTATATTGTAAACTGCTTTGATTCAACGATAAGGCAGTATATAAAAATTGTTAAATAAATAAATATATTTGCATGTAAGATCATGTTAGCTTCCATTTTTACTGCTTATGACATAATCCTAACACTAGGTGGCAGAACAGAGTCACTAATATGGGGGTCTTTACCAAAGCAAACTTGTAACTATCAGACATTGGGGCATGTTTACTAAACCGTCTTAATGTGCACTCTGACACGTTATCGCACGATAAGGCGCCTTATCGCGTGATAATGGCGCATTACCATGCGATAAGGTGCCTTATCGCGTGCTAACGTGCGCAGCGGCGCAAACGAGCGCTGAAGGTGGAGTAGAGGCTCCCTGAGGGTGGAGGAAGGCTCCCCAGGGGCGAAGGGGTCAATGGGTGGAGAGTGGGAGGGGAGAGGCTCCCCGCACACTAACGATGTGAAATTCGAGGCTCAAAACTAACGCCAGTGAAACCCTGGCGTTAGAGCTGATTTAAAGGGAAGAGAAACCATTTATGTCAGCAATGTACAGCAAAATCAGGGAAACCTACAAAAAAAGTGATAAGTGTGATACATGTGCACGGAACAAAAGTGCAAATAAACATTGAAAATGACCCCAACAAAATATAAAAAAAACCATAACCAAGCTGGGAAATAGTGATATTAATGGGAAACATCAAAAAGCACTCCCGAGAAGTTTCCAAAAAAAAGATATGAATTGTGGAAGGGTCTGCACTCCGTCCCCATACAAGGTGAATGATCCCACAGTGCAATTGCGCTCATCAGGGTTTCCCTCTCCATTGGACAGGTTTCCTATGGGGTGCACATGTTCCACAACAGCAGGGCAGGCATGTCAGAATGGGCAACTGGACAGATGCTGGGAAAGGGGACACAGAGGGCTGCAGACGGCACATGCTGTACTGCAGCTGGGCCACAGTTCGGACTAGGGTGATGCCTAGGTGGCATATAGGAATGCTGAAACAGTAGAGCAGCCAGACAGCAACTGCTGAGGGCCCAGCATGGGCACGAGTGTGCTTCCCACAGTGTCATGGGATAGTACCCAATAAGGACCCCCAAGGGCACAGAACAGTGGCAGGCGGTGCTGGGGGGAAGCGTGGACACCTATGCAGGCACCCCTACCCCTGAACCCGCACCATAGGCAGCCACCTACCAAACACTGGATGGCCTGAGACTGCGCTCCACCAGCACCACCAGCAGAAGGGCATGGTGGAGGGGGCAGTGGCAGCTGCCCAGAGCAGACCGTGGCCTAGCCCTGTGTAGGTGGGTGCCATGGGATGAGGGTGAAGGGAGATAGATTCAGGAGTGATATGCGGAAATATTTCTTTACAGAAAGAGTAGTGGATCCATGGAATAGTCTCCCAGTGGAGGTGGTAGAGATGAGGACAGTAACTGAATTCAAAAAAGCATGGGACCAACACAGAGGATCTCTAAAGGTAAAAAGTGGACTGTTGTAGTTGTTGTTATGGAAGGACAGACTAGATAGGCCATGTGGTCTTTTTCTGTCATCATGTTTCTATGTTTCTATGTTTCTATGCACTGCAACAGACAGGCCCCGTCTGATGAACAGTCATGGTATCCCCAGGGAATGTACTGTCTCTGTGGCAACAGGGTGGTGCAGTGCACACAGCCAGTGTGTTCAGGAGCAGAAAATCACAGGTTTAAGTCCCAGCTGTGGTTCCTGCCAACCCAGCCCCCATTTTTTACCCATTATTAAAACATGCTAATACAGACAGAACCTTTATTGCAGATGACGTAAACATGCCCAAAACACCTACATTTTACCCTACAGAGCACAGGCACCATAAACAGGCACATTACCTAGAGCAGAGTCTCCCAAATGCAGTCCTGGAGGGCCAAACACCATTCAGGTTCCACGCTGCCTCTAATAAAGATGCCTGTGCTGCATATCTATGCACCACCCCCATGGTATGCAGATGTATCTCATGCATATTCATGAGGGACAGCATGAAAACCCGAACAGTGTTTGGCACACCAGGACTGGAGTTGGGAACCTCTGCCGTAAAGCAGCAGCCAACAGGGGCAGACACACCCACACCCACAGGCTCCATTAGCCAATGCCTCCTGGAGAGGCAGGACATTGGACCCTGCGTGCATCTCCCAATACTAGCACTTGCATACCTTAGCAATGCCACCCTAAACTTGGGAATACGGTACACAGCTATCAAAAGGTTTCTATGATTACTGGCAGATAGCAATTCCTACGTTAAGCACAGTTTGCTGATTGAGCTCCATCATAGCAACCTTTCTGATGTCTGTGGGATGTGCTTCAGGTCTGGTCTCTGACAGTGTTTACCACCCTGGGGAGTGACCCCCAACAGTATTGCGTACCATATCCATGCCTGCACTGTGCCCAGGACTGGTGTGGTGGCCAGGGCTGCTAAACACCTCTGTAGTAGCACAATGCTGGCATAGGTGTGGGAGTGTGTGTCTGTCTATCCAGTGTGTGGTGGCTGCAAACACCCTCCACAGCCCACACTGCCAGCACTGTTGCCAGTATTGGCCTGCTAATGTGCATAATGAGGAGCAAGGTACCATGGGTATAGCCCGGACAGGGTGGCCTGGCCAGGATGCATCTGCACAGGGCATAGGGCACTGGCTGGGACATTGTAGTGCCCGGCCACCACCTGCACAGACAGGGTGGCCACAGCATGTTCTGCTGGGAGATCACTCTCACCCTGACTGAGCAGTGACCACGGCATGGCTAGGTTCCCCCATAGTGCTATATAATATTTTTCTCATGTGATATTTATCGCTTCTCTTTTGAGGCCCAGTCACTGACTTATTTGCTTGGTGTGTATGCTGACATCCTAGTTCTGGGTGCATGCATTTCCACCAGGAACATGCAGTATGGACTAGCTAGCAGACTGTCTGCAGCTGGTATGTGTCTTGCTGGAACACCTTGCAGGGTGCAGCGGCTGAAGGCTTGCTGCAGGAGAATATCAGATAGTGGTGGGGTGCAGCTTAGCATATCCAGGCCTAATGTCTGTCTGCTATTGCTTTATGGATGTGTACAGAGCTGCATTGACTGCGCTGTAGGGTGTCTGTTCCCCAGCAGGACTGGGGTTGATGGTCCCCTCTACTGCCACCATTGCAGGGAGGTAGAATGTGGATCTATTGGTGGGAGACCCTGTTTACCACTCTCAGCCCCGGGGGAGGAGAGTGGTGGTACATAATCCTCCTATGGGTCCATAAGGGCTAAACCTGACTGAGAAATAAAGATATATCCAAGGTGTGTCTGCAGAAACTACCTATCTCACACATTAACACTGCTGGGGACCTGCAGCATGGCCTATCTCTGCTGTGGACCTGGTGCTGGGCACCCCACCTCACCCTCAGGGTGAGTGCAGTACCTGCACAATGTGACGGTGTGTAGCTACTCTGTGCCAGTACCACACACGGTCAGTTCCCCCTGCCAGGCCGAGGTGCTGTGGGGGTGCATACCCCATCTTGTGATCATCTGTAGACTGCTGATTTGCATGTGCAGTGCATCATGGGTATGGGTGAGTTAACACTATCCTGGTGACCACTGCAGACTGTTTGTGTGGTGTCATGCAGTCCTTCTGCAGCCAGCCAGGGGTTTGCTAGCAGCTATGAAGCTGTAGCCCACGGGTTACTTCACTGCTTGTGGAGTCAGAGGTCATGGGTTCAAACCCACAGTGAGGTTATTTGATAGGGCTGTCCAAAGCATTGTCTTTTTTTTAATGTACATTAGTGCTGCCAGCAAAACACCCTCAGGGTACTGTAACCATAATGTGCCTCAGAAGGCGCCCTATAAGGCGCCTTATAGGGCACCCTATAAAGCGCCTTCTGAGGCACGTTATGGTTACAGTCCGTATAAGGTGCCTTATAAGGTGTCCTATGGAGCGCCTTATAGGGTGCCCTATAGGGGACATTATAGGGTGCCGTGGCGGACAGTGCACTTTATAATGTGCCCTATGGAGTGCCTTATAGGGTGCTTTCTGTGGCACCTTAGGTTACGGCACGTGAGGGTGTGTTTGCTGGCAGCAATAATTAAAATACACATAAAATGCCTCAGGAAACAATACTTACATGTCAAAACTGATGCCTCAGCCAGCCTTATGCATTAGGTACACTGGGGGATCGAACTCATGACCCCTGTATCATCAGTCAGTCTATTAATCATTGTGCTACACTTTTATTTCTATGTTGGATGTCTGTGCGCCTACATAAGATTACCGTGCGGTAACGCACTTAGTGGAGCTTTGCACGATAATGTGCACAGCAGCGCACGTTATCGCACGCTAATCCCGTTTTGCTACTTTACACTGAAACGCCCACTCCTTATATGGCAGCCTGCACACTATTGCCGGGCGCACATTAAGACGGTTTAGTAAACATACCCCATTGATTAAACCACAGCCTTTCTGCTGGCTTGGCTATCTTTACATGGATGAAAAATGTGCATATTCCAAAGGATATTTTGTACAGGCAAATGGTGACTGGATGGAAAAGACAGGAGTGCCTAAAATTGCATTTTTAAAAACATGAGCAAGCAAGATGTGAAGGCTTTTGCAATTGATCTAAATACATGAGAGTCCTTAGCAGGGGACAGGATGAATTGATGCTCCCTTCTTTCTCATGGAGTTCAGCGTTACAAAGAGAAATGATTATTTGGATCAGAGCAAAAATACGACTAAAGGAAACAGTCTGTTAGCACAGTAACCTCTAATGCAATGTGTACCTGTGATCGATGTGGCGAAACCTACAAGAATAATATTGGTTTTTATAGCCACAAGAGACTGCGTACTATTAATTAGCAGAAGGCCTGAAATATAACAGCCATCATTTGTTGCTGAGAATTTTGCTGTGGTAAAACTGGGCTTGCTGTACATCTTGCACTAAAGCTTTGCTGAATATGGAAACATTTTATTGGGTGAAAATGACTTTTCATTACAGTATCCTTGTTCTAGCATGTTTTTTGCCACGAGACCCTAGTGTAGATTAGATTTTAACAAAGCTACAAAGAAATTTAGCATAGCTTCCCTTATATAATTTGTGTTTATTTTTTCTTTTGATTTCTTTATTAAACTTTATAATTATTCCGACCTTAACAAATGCGACTCTATACCTTGAACATAAAAATGTCCTAATCAATGCAAGATTCTGAGTTACATGATTGACAGTGACTGAATTTTACCTTGTTATTTAACACTTAGCTTGTTTGCTTTTCTTTATATTAACATGGATGGCTTACCTTGTAGTAAATGTTACATTTTCTTAAGAGATAAGATTACTGCCAGGAGTTTCCTGTTAGATTCATTGACTTAATAGCGTATGTTCGTGACATTTGAGGCTAGACACAAATATGTCATCTATAGATTTGGTTAGCAAATGCAACAAAGAGAACGCAAAGAATCTTATGTTTGTCCCCTTGATATCTGTTGTACATAATGTATGTAGGCATCATGAACATCAGCCCGATCTATTAATGTTCTGCCTCCCCCTCCCAGCCCTTATTTTTTGCATAATTTTACCACTGGTTAAGCTTCAAGAAGAAATTGAATTTATATATGGTTATACGATTGCTGCAACATATGAGCACAGCAAATTGAAATTATACAACAAATAAGCCTATTGCCCATTTAGCTTATAACAGATTAACTAAGCATCAAATGTTTAATATAGGGGGGGGGGAGGGGTAGGGGGTAGGGTGCACTCTCCTGCAGCAACACCACCTCATGTATGGATTTTTTTTTACTCTTACATGTATAACAACTAGTAACACAAATATCAGTCATTTAAGCCTTAATGCACTTAACTTCACACCTTATTGGTATCGCCATTAAAACAACACCCCCTCCATCAGACGTCAGTTCATGGAAAGATTCTGTTACCACCCAGTTTTATCAAAACCAGGTCATGTCTCTCAATGGCACATTTGTGGCACTGATTAATGCAATTCTGGGCTCGGAGCCTGGTATCAGCCCATGCCTTAGCATATCTTTTCTTTCAAAGAACAAAAAGGATAGGAAATCTGCTTATTTAGGGGGATGTTTACTAAAGTGCGGTAAGCGTGAATAACGCACGTAAAGTACGTTTAATGATCGTTCGCACGTCCGAACGCGCGTCCTGACGTGCGAACGATCGTTAAACGTACTTTACGCGCGTTAACCGCAGTTAACGATCGTAAACCTCCGCGGCGCGTTAAAACAGCGCAGAAGGCGGAGAGTGGGCGGAGAGAAGGGGTCAATGGGCGGAGAGTGGGCGGGGAGAGGCTCCCCACACACTAACGCACTGAATTCCTGAGCTCAATTCCAACGCGAATGAAAACCTGTCGTTAAAGGCATATTAAAGGGAAGAGAAACCATTTCCGTCAGCAATGTACAGCAAAACCGGGGAAACCCACAAAACGTGAGCAGTGTGATACATGTGCACAGAACAAACTTTCACATAAAACGTTAAAAATGACCACAAGAAACATTGTAAAAAGCATAATTCAGCTGGGCAACAGTGATAGCAATGGGCAACAAGGCACAACACTCCCTGGAAAGCACCAAAAAAACTGAAATGATGTTTGGAAGGGTCTACGCTCCGCAGACCCTTTCAAAGATCAGATCATTGTAATGGAGCTGTCCTGGGAGTGTTGTTCCCTGTTGCCCAATGATATCATTGTTGCCCATCTTGGTTATGGGTGTGTGCCCCTTTTTCGAGGTCTATTCTGAGGTTTATGTGCACTTTTGTCCCCATACAAGGTAAATGAGCCCACAGTAAACCTGTGCAGAGCAGGGTTTCGGACTCGTCTGACTCGTTTAACTAACTCCAGGGACTGCACTGTCTCTGTGGCCACAGTGTGGTGCAACAGGCACAGCCAGTGCCTGTAAGACCAAAGGGTCACAGGTTGAAAACCCAGCTGGGGCTCCTGCCAACCCAGTCTCCATAGGTTTACCCACCACTCAACAGTGATAGTAACAACACCCCTTTATTGCAGAGAACATACACATGGTTCATACACCTATATTTTACCACACCAAACACAGACACCAGAAACAGGCGCATTACCCAGAGCAGAGTCTCGCAAATGCAGTCCTGGAGGGCCCCACACCATCCAGGTCCCATGCTGCCTCTAATAAAGATGCCTGTGCTGCATATCTATGCACCACCCCAATGGTATGCAGGCGTAGCTCATGCATATTTATGAGGGACAGCATGAAAACCCGATCAGTGTTAGGAACACCAGGACCGGAGTTGGGGAACTCTGCCGTAAAGCAGCAGCCAACAGGGC
Source organism: Ichthyophis bannanicus (assembly GCA_033557465.1). Lineage (NCBI taxonomy): Eukaryota > Metazoa > Chordata > Amphibia > Gymnophiona > Ichthyophiidae > Ichthyophis > Ichthyophis bannanicus. The sequence continues at coordinate 104,762,897 of CM066033.1, forward strand.
CAGACACACCCACACACACACCCACAGGCCCCATTGGCCAATGCCTCCTGGAGAAGCAGGACATTGGGCCCTGCCTGTATCTCCCAATACTAGCAGTTGCATACCTCTGCAATGCCACCCTACACCTGGGTATATGGTACACAGCTATCAAACGTTTCCTGTGATAACTGGCAGATATCAGTTCCTACGTTAAGCACAGTTTTCCCAGTGAGCTCCACCAAAACAAGCATTCTGATGTCTGTGGTGTGTGCTGCAGGTCTGGTCTCTGACAGTGCTTACCACCCTGGGGAGTGACCCCCAACAGTCTTGCGTACCATATCCATGCCTGAACTGTGCCAAGGACTGGTGTGGTGGGTATGGCTGCTGAACACCTCTATAGTTGCACAATGCTGGCGTAGGTGTGGGGGTGGCTGTCTGTCAATCCAGTGTGTGGTGGCTGCAAACACCTTCCACAGCCCACGCTGCCAGCAATGTTGCCAGTATTGAGCTGCCAATGTGCATAATGAGGAGCAAGGTACCATGGGTATTGGCCGGACAGGGTGGCCTGGCCAGGGTACATCTGCACAGGGCATAGGGCAGTGACAGGCACATTTTAGTGCCAGGCCACCACCTACACAGACAGGGTGACCTCAGTATGTCCTGCTGAGAGATCACTCTCACCCTGACTGTGCAGTGACCACAGCATGGCTAGGCACCCCATAGTGCTATATAATATTTCTCTCATGTGATAGATATGGGTTTTCTTTTGGGGGCCCAGTCACTGATTTATCTGCTTGCTGTGTATGCTGACATCCCACTTCTGGGTGCATGCATCTCCACTGGGCACATGCACAATTGACTAACTAGCAGACTGTTTGCAGCTGGTATATGTCTTGATGGAGTGGCTTGCAGCAGGAGAATATAAGATAGTGGTGTGGTGCAGCTTAGCAGATCTAGGCCTAATGTCTGTCTGCTATTGTGCTATGGATGTGTACAGAGCTGCATTGCCTGCCCTGTGGGGTGTCTGTTCCTCACCAGAACTGGGGTTGATATTCCTCTCTACTGCCACCTTTGCAGGGAGGTAGAATGTGCATCTATTGTTGGGGGACCCTGTTTGCCGGGGGTCCATGGGGCTATGCCTGACTGCAAGGTGTTTGTGCAGAAACTACCTATCTCACACATTAACACTGCTTTGGACTTGCGCCATGGCCTCTTTCAGCCATGGACGGTGCTGTGGACCTGGTGCTGGGCGCCTCACTGCACCTTCAGGGTGAGCACAGTACCCGCACAATGTGACGGTGTGTAGCTACTCTGTGCCAGTACAACACATGGTCAGTACCCCCTACCAGGCCGAGGTGCTGTGGGGGTGCACATGGTCACTTCCCCCTACCAGGCCGAGGTGCTGTGGGGGTGCATTCCCCATGGTGTGTATCTGTGGACAGCTGATTTGCATGTGCAGTGCATCATGGGTGTGACTGGCACGATCCAACCCTGGGAAGATCCAGTGCCTGCTCACAGGCTCTGATAAACCATAGGCCATCACACATACATCTGTTAGCATAATGCATAGGTGCCAGACACCCTAAAGTGTCTGTACTATAAGGTGCCCACGCTGGTAAAAACACACGTACCCACGCACGATTGTACGCATGCACCAACGCACGGGGCTACGCCCGTAACAACGCACGCAGCCACGCATGCACCAACGTACATGGCTACGCGCACTGCGAGGGGGTGTTTCAGTAACCACTATTGAACGTAAAGAAAAACATGCCTCCTCATTCCCTATGTGATGTACAGGGTGATGCCTGGGACAGCCTTCTGCGTTAGGCACACTGGGGACTCGAACCCATGCTGCCTGTAAGAGCGGTGAGTACACTAACCATTGTGCTACAGCTCTGTTTCTGTGATTTGTGTCTGTACGCCTTCATACGATTAACGCGCAGTAACGCACCACGGCGCCCTGTAACGCTCGTTAGTTTTTGGAACGCTCGTTAGTGGTTACGATGTCCCACCCATGTCCTTTTTTGGTTTTCCTTTCACTAACGCGGCTCCTAACGCGATTTGCACTAACGCAGTTTAGTAAACATACCCCTTAGTATCTGTACCTAGGACAGAATTAAAGCATGGGGAAACTAGACACACACCTAGGATCCAAATGTTTAGGAGGTGCTCTCTCAAATGAGAGGAGTAGCTGTGGAGCTCGGGGGACGAACCCCTCTACTTTTGGTCCAGGCTTCTCCCAGCTAGACCACATGATTGTGGCAGGCAGGCCAGTTGGAGCTCATCAGTGTCAAGCTGGCCAACAAAAATAAGATTTAAGCTCAGCCCCTTTCATTGTTGGCTCCCTTGCAGTTCAGCCGCTTAATGTCAAATATCTCCTAAAAAAACAGTGACTAGTGAAATGGCTTTGGACTATGTATGCACACATATTTGACACATAAAAGAATCAACGAAAACAAGACCAATTTAAAAAGGAAATAGTAGAAAATAGTAGAAAAATTAGGACATAATTATTGACTCACATCAATCCTGATAACTTCTATAGCTCCCTCTCCAATATCAACAAAAATTATGTGTCTATTTAATGTTTTGTCAGACTTTTCTCTGAGAGCCTCTATAAATCAGCTGCCATCAATGCTATAGCTCTTTTTATTAAAAAGTATTAAAAACTTGAAAGCTTTTCAGCATTTGTATCTTGCCTAAAACTGCAGTAACTTTGTAGTAAAAATGAATATCTTATCTTGTCAAAATGTAAATCTTACCATATCTTGCCAACAACAATCTTTGCATGGACCACACTATTGTGTTTCGAAGTAATTCATTGTAACTTTTGCTTCAGAGCTCCATTTCAGTTAAAGAGCAAGTGACCTTCAGTATTGACAATGTATCAAAATACTACTTTCAAGAACTCCAGCCCAAGTAGCAATCTTATCCCACAGAAAATTCACTTATCTCTCAAAATGGGAAACCTCTGCTCATTTCTCAGCCAGCGAACTCTTCACGGATACTTGGCTCACAATTTTTTCAACTTCTTTTGCAGTTCCTTCTTACTGAACACTGTGAGGACATGATTATTGGCACCCTTATAAACAATTCAAAGCGCTTTGAACAGAAGAACCACATTCCCATGGCAGTAAAATTAGACGCACCTGTGATCAATTGTCAGTACTCACATGTCTTGAATCAACCAATGAATGATGGTTCTAATGTTTAAAATGGCCACATTCACTCCCTGTTCCATTTTCACAATAGTGAAGACAAAAGAGCTGCCTGAGACCATCAGAAAAGCCATTATCATATAACATTAAACTTCCAAAGATCTTGGAATTCCTGTGTCTACAATTCTGCTCAAGGAACTGTCAAGAACCTCCCAGGCTGTATGGGAAAAGGAAAATTAATCCAAGTCTTAAATTAATCCAAATCATAGAAATCTTCAATGTTTAGTGAGAACACACAAGAACGCAATAAAATCTATACTGGATCAAGGTCCATCAAGCCCAGTATCCTGTTTCCAACAGTGGTCAATCCAAGTCGCAAGTATCTGGCAGGTAACCATCGAAAAACACCACGTACAACATCCAAAGATCTTAAGGCTGACGTGGAGTAATCTGGAGTGCTGGTTTCAACCTGCACCATACATCAAGCACTAAACAAAGAAGGACTTCATGGGTGAAGGCCGAGGAGGACCCCACTGCTCAAAGAAAGACCTAAAAAGGCACACCTGATCTTTGCCCAAACCCACCTTGAGACTGGCATCTTAAAGTAGCTAAACAGGTAGAGAAGGCGACGGCAAAAGCTAAAAGGATGCTTGGGTGCATACGGAGAGGAATGGCTATAATAAAAAAGGAGGTGATAGTGCCTCTGTATAAGTCTTTGGTGCGACCTCATTTGGAATATAGTGTGCAATTCTGGATACCGCACCTTCAAAAGGATGTGAACAGGATGGAGTCAGTGCAGAGGGTGGCTACTAAAATGGTTAGTGGTCTTCATTATAAAGCATATGAGGACAGACTTAAGGATCTTAATATGTACACCTTAGAGGAAAGGCAGGATAGAGGTGATATGATTGAGATGTTTAAATACCTCCATGGCATAAATGTTCAGGGGGAGAGCCTCTTTCAATTGAAAGCAAGTTCTGCTACGAGGGGACATGGGATGAGGGTGAAGGGTGATAGATTCAGGAGTGATTTGCAGAAATATTTCTTTATGGAAAGAGTGGTGGATCCGTGGAATAGTCTCCCAATGGAGGTGGTAGAGATGAGGACAGTAACTGAATTCAAAAAAGCATGGGACAAACACAGAGGATCTCTAAAGGAAAAAAGGGGACTATTGCAGTTGTTGATATGGAAGGACAGGCTAGATAGGCTATGTAGTCTTTTTCTGTTGTCATATTTCTATGTTTCTATTCTATCCTGGACGTTTGAACCGGACGTACAGAGGGGGATCGTGATTCTGATCCCATGGGGCACATCTAGCTCCATGGGACCAGAATCGTGAACAGCCTTGTAAGTGCAGGCTGGAACTACAATTCAACCCGGCCTGCACATACAGGGAAAGCCCGACTAACTCAGTCAGGTCTTTACAATGGAGCCGCTGTGCCATGGCATCTGTTTACCATGGCACCACAGCTCCATTGTAAAGCTGCGATCCCAGCCGCTGGCCGAACAAAGGCTTTCCCCACAGCCCCACCCTTGATCAGGCCTCCTAAAGTCAGGGCCAGGCTGCAGGGAATGTCCTCGGGGCCCCCTCCCCCATCCGTGCCCCAGATCTGCAGAAAACAGACGTACAGGGAAGTTATTCCACCTCGAAGGTGGAATAACTTCCCCGCACATGTCGCCAGCACTGTATGTACAGGGCCGACATTAGAATCGGCCCTGTACGCCCAGCACTGGCTACCGCCCACCACCCACCCTACCTTTTCCCCCGATCCGTCCCTTCCCCGCCTCTTTCTAACCTCCCTGTACAATCGATGGGGAGGTTAGACACCAACGGGGAGGTTAGATGCGGGCAGGGAGGGCACGAATAGCGGGGATGGATGCCCCATTGAGACGTCCATTCCCACGACTTGTGGGACAGAATCAGGCCCTATGTCAATCTATGATAACACCTGTGTTAATTTCCTGCAATCTAATTTATCAAGGTCTTCCTAGGAAAGCAATGTACTCACTCCAACTCATAGAAAACACAGCGGCATGGCTTATTACTGGGACCTCTAAGCACAGCCATATAACACCAATCTTACATCTACTTCACTGGCTCCGAATCTATATTCGTTCGAAATTTAAATCACTTCTAATCATTTTAAAAATAATTCAATCCATGTCACCACCACTCCTAAAGCCATTGATCACTATGGTAAATAATAATAGGCAAAATGTACTGTATGTAGGAATTTACTAACTATCCCAAGGAACTGTATAAGATCAAAGCAAATAACATGCAACTGTGCCATTTCCTTATTTGCTCCATTGCTCTGGAACTCTTTGCCGGAATTTATAAGATCCACCTCTGACGTTAAAGTTTTCAGAAGTGCTCTAAAGATGCATCTCTTCAGAGATTACTTTGGTATAGTGTCACCCACCTACTCACTCTTATAGGCAGACGCCTAGGGAGCTTCAGTGGGGCCTCTTCTTAATGTAGCCGGGACTTTACAATGCCCCCTGGGATCTGTAGTCCCACTAGCTAATCAAAAAGGTAGTTGTGAACGAGTAGCCAGGCTTTTCAAAAAGAGGTATTTTATTATCCCTTCCGGGTGAACTTTTGCACATAAGAATCAAAAGAAACAAACCATATTTTCTGGTACAAAAGAAAATGAACTACTGTGAACAAAAAGGTGCTTATCTTCAGCCAATCAAAAAAAAGGTAAGACAGTCCTTGTATTTTACACAAGCAAGTTTTACAGAATCCGTTTCCCTAAACGGATTTCTGTCTTTAAACAGATTAGCATATAGAGGAAATGTTATCAGAGAACATTAGTGCACATTCCATTTGAAACTCCTCAGGACTTTCCCCACAAAAGTCACATTCCATCTTCATAGCTTTCCCCGTAGCTATCTTCAGAATGGCTGTATCTCATATCATTGTTGCAAAAACCCTCCTCTTCTTTCCAAAGGCTTTTTTCCCCCTCTCTATCAAGGGGAATTGGGAGGTTACCGTAAATAGCAGAGTTTTCCTCTAGAGGGCCACACACCCCTGGCTGTGTGTATGGGAAACTCTCTTTTTCAAAGTTCCCTCTATTATAGGGAATTAGCCTGTCCTTTGGCTCGGTTCCCCCAGAGCTTTCTGAGCAAGGAAACTTAGCGTGGCTTTTCCTACAAACAAGCCTTCTACTCCCCGTTACTGCACCCTTCTCCTTGGGCAAGTAAGTATCCCTTTGATAACAGTTCTTGCCCTCCCGGTACCTGTTCTCAGGGAGACTTCCTCTTACAGGTTCCTTCCGTCTGCCAGCCTGAATACCTTCGTGGCCCCAACGACCTGGTTCTTGTTCAGTGCTACCCAGCACCCTGTAACCAGACTCTGGTATTCTCTTAGCTCTCTCCTCTGGAACTCTGTTTAAACCTCTTTGTGAAGTTTTTCCTTTAGTTTCCAAAACAGCTCTGCCGTACTCCTGCTTAGCTCCACTAAGCTCCTGGTTAGCTGCCTTAAGCTCCTGGTTAGCACTCCTAGGATCCTGGTTAGCTCTACTACTGACAAACTCTGAGTGATTTTTATCTGCGTCACTCCTAGAGTTCCGGTGAGCTTGGCCTGCCCTCAGCTGCCTCTCATCACCTAATAGGCTATGATGTAATCCCCTACTAGGGCGTGCTCCTACACCTGGTGCTTTTGTTTTTGCTGGTTGCTCATAGCAACCCTGATCCATGTGCTCTGAGCTGTCACTTTTAGACCTGCTCGGCTCTGTGTTTCCTATTTCCATAGGCAGATTCTGACCTACCCCATGACAATAGATAATTCAACATAGCCTCTCTCTTACTTAGTTATAGTACTTTATACCCTATTTTGTCCAAGTTAATATTTCTTGTTCAATGTTTATTGTCTGTTTTTGAGTTTTATGTAAACCGCTTTGAATTTTTTATAACGTGGGATAAGAACCATGTTAAATATATAAATAAATAAATAATGACTGCCACACGGCCCCTAGGAATAATATGGGCCATACACTGCATGTTAGTTAAAGGGGCCAATAATGTATTCAGTGCAAAAGTTATCCAGATAGTGATCCACTATCTGGATAAATTAGGCCAGTCTTTTTTCTGTTCCAAAATTATGCAGATAGATAAAATATCACCACCAGTCCAACAGGGAAATGGACCACAGTATCTTTGCAACTACAAATTTTGTTAAAAGAACCTGACTTGGCCAAGTTTTGGCATCAAAAACTGCATCAGGGGTCAGTCAAAATCTTAGTCAGCTTCAACTTGATGAGAATACAAACTATGTAGTCAAGCAAACAATGACCTTAGCCTCAGGCAAAGTGCGGGCCATTATTTGTGGTTGCGAAGATACCATTGGTGTGGCTGTGGTCATTCTTTGCTCCCCTGTTGGACTATTGTTGTTTGCAGAGGATCTCCTCCTCTCTGCTTCTTTTTTGAATATCACCATCATCCAGATAATTTCTGGGACTTCCCATTCTCTGTCCTTAACCCCTTATTACACATGAGCACAGAGTGCATCGACCCAAACAATTTAGATAGCATTATCGATCAATGGAATGATCACATCTCATCCTATGCAACCAAACCTAACAGTACTCCCCAGAAGAGAAGACCCCACCAGGCAAGACTCCACCTTGCACCATGGTTCACTCCAGAACTCAAACTAAGAACAAGCTAAGACATCTTGAACACAAAAGAACCAAGACACCTAAGAGGCATACTCCGGAGCCCTGAAACAATACTCTTCCCTCACTCTGCTAAAGAAGAAAGAACATTACAGAAACTTACTTAACTCTTCCCTTAACAGACCCAGAGAGCTTTTTGCCATTGTGCAATAGGTCATCAAAGTTCCACCACCATGAAAACCAACACATCTATCTCACCAAATGCGATGGCCCAGCACCTTCAAGCCAAAGAGGCAAGCACCTCTACAAGCACCTCCCCTCCCAGCTACCCAGATGTCCCAAGCTCAGAGACCAGGTCAACCTTTGGTTCCATCACCTCCAAGCAACTTGAGAATATCTTATCAAACCTGAATAGTGCCAACTCCCCATTGGACCCATGTCCATTCCCACGGTTTAAAGTCACCAGACATCAGCTGTTACCATTAGCTCAACATATTTACATTCATCACTTGATCTTGGATACCTGCCAACCACCCTAAAGCAAGTGTCTATCAGACCACTACTGAAATCCCCCACACTAGATCCAGCTTCTCCCTCCTCATACAGATCCATATCAAGTATCCCATCTCTTGCCAAGATAATTGAAAAGGTGGTCCAGCTATAGAAGCAAGATTCTGTAGAATCCCACTCCCCCCTTGATGAACACCAGCATGGCTTTAAACCCTTCCACAGCACCAAAACGTTACTGATATCCCTCCTTAACAACTTAATCACAGGCACCAAAAAAACTACCCAAGATTTCATCCTGGTGTTCTTGGATATATCTGCAGCTTTTGACTCAGTTTTTCACTCCCAGCTCACTGTACGACTCTACGAAATCAGCCTAAGGATTACGACACTACTATGGTTCCAGTCCTATCTCTCTGACCACACACAACATATCTGTGTAGGAACACAAACCTCAAAACCATTCAAGCTCCTCCAAGGCCTGTCCCAGGGCTCTGCATTATCCTCGTTACTTTTTAACATCTTTATACAACCTCTCTGCAAGATTATCCAAACCCACAAAGTCCTTTACAATCTTTGCACAGATGATATCCTCATCTACACCCCTTTCAGCACCAGCAATCCTGACTTCACCGCAATTAGCAGATATCTAGAAGCAATCACACAATAGCTCAGCCTCTACAACCTACTTATCAACCCCAACAAGACAGAATTCCTACACATCACTAGGCATCCTACTTTCTCTCCCCCAGATACAATAACTCTTGCAAACCTTATACTGCAAATAAAACAACATGTAAAATATCTGGGCATAATTCTTGATCAAAGCCTAAATTTCAGTGACCACATCAAGCAAGTCACTAGAACAGTATACCACCGCATCAAGACCCTGAAGAACCTCAAACCACTGCTGGATCACAAGGATTTCAGAGATGTCTGTCAAGCACTTATCACTCCCATCTTCGACTATGCCGATATTATCTACCAAGGTCTCCCAAAATCCTTGTTATCACCACTACAGCTGGCACAGAATGTAGCAACCAGACTAATCAAGGGTACTTCCCAACATTGGCTTCTAATCCACAGCAAAGTGAAATATAAAGTGGCACTAACAACTTTCAGGGAAATTCTACAAATATCATCCCATAACCTTCATTCTATGCTTGACAAACCCCATGGCCTGAGAACTCGCAGAAGTGCTAACAACACACTCCTCACAGTGCCGCCTACAATCACCCGAACCAACAACTCTACATCCAACAGAGCTTTCTACTACTACGCACCCATCACCTGGAACACACTTCCCGCAGACCTCTGCTCTCTCTCCGACATTGGAGACTTCCGCCGGAAATTAAAAACACTTGCTCCTGGAATACTTTGGTTCAGACACGTAACCACCTAACAGTCCTTGGACATATAAACACTGCACAAAACTGTTACCCTGATACAAAGAGTTCACCATGTTCATAGTGTTCAAGAGTTACTGTATTGTTCAGTCTGTTAGCTCCAACAAATTGTTCCATGTAAAGTTTAAATTCATGTTCCAGTTGTTCCATGTAAACCGCCGTGACTGTTAGATATGGCGGTATAAAAGAGATATTACATAAATAAATAAAACCACCCCGCCACTATGAGGGTAGTCATATTATAAACATTTTGCATGAGCGAAACAGCACTTTTTAATTGTGAATGGACTCTTAGGTCATGCGGAAAAGTATGCAGGGTGCAAACTGGTCTTTACTTGTACAGTTGGAATGCACAGGGGTTATGTTTGGGTGGAGCATGGGTAGAGGCATTATTTACACATATATTTTATAACATAGACATGTACGTGCATGAAGTATGTGCTAAAATATATGCCTACTCTCTAGCATGTGTGCTGTCCACACCCTCAGTCTAGGTGTGAATTCTGCAGGATTTGTGCTAGTATTTTATAAAGACACATATGTCATAATTTAGGCCTAAAATAGGCACCCTCTTGCCCTCTAAACCTAGGTGCCCTATTATAATTTATTTATTTTATAGTTTTTTTATACCGCCTTATCATTAATTCAAAGTGGTTTACAAAGAACAACATAGCAACAAACGTTTACATAGAACAGGGTATTATTACAACTTGGACGATTACATGGGGCAATTAATACAATTAACTATATAAGGTACAGCAGCAGTGTGAGGTATAGCAGAGTTACATAACAGATATATGTTATAAAGTTGTATTATTAGTATCCAGGACTAGCTCTTCTAAGGTGGGACCATAGTATTCACAGAAAAGATGGGGTTTTATGGCTTTCCTGTTGTTGTTAAGTGCCGTCGAGTCGGAGTCGACTCATGGCGACCCTCTGGATAGCTATCCTAAATTGTGTTCGGTCTTCAGTCAGGCGGCTCATTGACGACAGACTGGTACCCGTAGCTGCTGTTATTGTAGCGATCCATCTCATTGCTGGCCTTCCTCTTTTGCGTTGACCTTCTATCTTGCCAAGCATGATGTCTTTCTCTAATGATCTCTCTCTTCGCATGATGTGTCCGAAGTATGAAAGCCGAAGTCTTGTCATCTGAGCTTCTAAAGAAAGCTTAGGTTTGATCTCCTCTAGTACCGACTGGTTTGTTCTTCGGGCAGTCCATGGTATACACAGTATTCGCCGCCAGCACCATAATTCAAAGGCATCAATTTTCTTCCTGTCTGTCTTTTTCACTGTCCAGCTTTCACATCCATATGATGTTATTGAAAATACCATGGCTTGAACAAGTCGAATCTTTGTATGGAGAGACACATCTCTGCTCTTGAGAATCTTATCTAGGTCTTTCATAGCCATTCTGCCAAGAGCAATGCGTCGTCTGATTTCTTGACTGCTTGTTGCTTCTTTATTGATAGTTGATCCAAGTAGGTTAAAGTTGTTCACAATTTCAATTTCTTCTCCTTCAACGATGAACCTGTTGATTATGCCAGTTGTCATGATCTTTGTCTTCTTTACATTAAGGTGCAGGCCCATTTTGAGACTATGTTCTTTGATTGTGAGAAGCAAATGTTTCAGATCATCTTCGCTTTCAGCCAGTAATGTGGTATCATCAGCATAGCGAAGGTTGTTGATGAGTCTTCCACCAATCTTCACACCTCTGTTGTCTTCATACAGTCCTGCTTCTCTGATGATTTGTTCTGCATATAAATTAAACAGGTAGGGGGAAAGTATGCAGCCTTGTCTTACACCTTTGCTTATTTTAAACCATTCTGTTTCTCCTTGTTCCGTTCGAACTGTTGCTTCTTGATCAATGTACAGATTACGCAAGAGAACGATCAGGTGTTCTGGTATACCCATGCTTCTTAATGTGGCCCAGAGTTTCTCATGGTTTACACAGTCAAAAGCCTTGCTATAGTCGATAAAGCACAAATAGATATCCTTTTGGTATTCTTTAGTCTTTTCAAGGATCCATCTCACATCCGCAATGATGTCTCTCGTTCCTCGCCCTTTCCTGAACCCTGCTTGCACTTCAGGTAGTTCTTGTTCTAGGTATGGCTGTAGTCTCTTTTGAATAATCTTCAGTAGAATCTTGCTGGCATGTGGGATCAGAGCGATTGTGCGATAATTTCCACAGTCAGTTGGATCACCTTTCTTTAGTATTGGTATAAACACAGATCTTTTCCAGTCAGTTGGCCATGATGTTGTCTTCCATATTTCTTGGCAGAGCCTTGTAAGTACGGTAACAGCTGCATCAGATTGCTGCAATACTTCTATGGGAATGCTATCAATGCCTGGTGCTTTGTTCTTTGATAAGGCTTTCAATGCTGCTTCAACTTCTTCTTTCATCACCAATGGTTCCTGATCATAAGGTATAGGTTGAAACGGCTGTTGGTCCACTTGATCTTTATCATATAAAAACTCTGTATATTCCTTCCACCTTTTCTTGATCTTCTCAGAATCATTCAACATAGAACCTTGAGCATCTTGTAACATTCCAATTCGGGGCTGGAACTTTTTCTTTAACTCTCGCAGCTTTAGGAAAGCCGATCTTGTTCTTCCTCTAATAGTTTCTGCTTCTATTTCCTTGCAAGTGTCATTGTAGTACTTTTCCTTGTCCTGTCTTGCTGCACGTTGGAAATCTCTGTTGAGTTCTGCGATTGTCTTTCTTTCTCGTTTGGCTTTAGCTTCTCTGCGTTTCTGGGCAATTTTCAGAGTTTCTTCCGTCATCCATTTTGGCCGTTTTTGCTTTTTCACCTTTTGTAGAGACTTCTCGCTTTCTTCCAGCACAACCTTCTTGATGTCATTCCATAACTCTTCCGGAGCTCTGTCATTTGTATCTAAAGCAGCAAATCGATTTTGCAGGCAGTCTTTAAATTCCAGTGGTATATTCTCAAGGTCATATTTTGGTGCATTCATGAGTGGTTTGCTCTTTTTCAACTTTAGCTTGAGTTTGCATACTAGTAGTTGATGATCTGTACCACAGTCAGCTCCAGGTTTTGTCTTTGTTGATGTTACAGAGCTTTTCCATCGTTGACTTCCACAGATGTAGTCAATTTGATTTTTATACAATCCATTGGGTGAAGTCCATGTGTACAGTCGTCGCTTGTGTTGCTGGAAGAAGGTGTTTGAGATGAATAGATCATTGGTCTTGCAGAATTCTATCAATCTTTCTCCAGCTTCATTTCTGTTGCCAAGTCCATATTTTCCAACTACTTTGCCTTCTTCTTTGTTGCCAACTTTTGCGTTCCAGTCACCCATGACTATCAGGATATCCTGTTTGCATGTTCTGTCAATTTCAGCTTGTACTTGTTCATAGAACTCTTCAATTTCATTCTCTTCTGCAGCTGTTGTTGGGGCATATACTTGAATTATAGTTGTGTTGATAGGCAATCCTCGTAGACGAATAGAGATTAAGCGTTCGCTGACTGCATTGTATTTCATTACAGTTCTTGCAAGTTTCTTCTTTATTATAAATGCAACACCATTTCTTCTTTGTCTTTCATTTTCATTTCCTAAAGTCCATTAAGTCTGTAATTGCATATACATATTGTGGCGGGGAGATCATTCCATAGCTGGGGGGGGGGGGGGGGCGTACATGGAGAAGGCTCTACTACAGATGGAAGAATAAAAGCCTGTTTGGGATTATCCATACCTCTTATGAGTTTATCGAAGAGGGCTATGAGAAGTGTCTCGACTCGATGAAAAGGACGGAAGCCGTATTGTTGCTCATCTTGCATTGGGGTCAGTAGTAGATTTCCTGGGTCCTCTTTAATAATGGTTTATGGACCTTTCCTTCAGGAACCTGTCCGAACCTTTTTTAAACCCATCTACAGCCTTTACTACATCCTCCAGTAACACGTTTCAGACTTCTACCCATGCTATGCCTCATCACTATATGGGTGGATGAGCCAGATTTGCACCCAATTCTGATTCCACGGAGACTAGACATCCCCACAGGATCAGCAATGGGTGCACCGAGCCTGGATGGGCAGAACATGCCCTGATTTTGGCCCTCAGCATGTCCAGATAGTTCTCTGGCTAGCCCAGCCAGGCTCCTGTATGGTGCTGCGGGTCCATGGCACTGTGGCTCTATGAAGGAGCCTCGATCACCCGCACCAGCAGTAAAGTCCTTTTTCCCTGCTGCCTGACCTCCGATCAGGCCTGCTGTGGCCAGGGTCGGGCTGCAAGGAATGCCCTGCACCTCCTCACGTCTTTGTCCAGCCCCAGAGTCCTCTTTTGCTGCCATCTAGGGGGACTTATTCTACCTTCATCGTTGACCCCAGACGTAAAGGGCCGACACCGGAATCGGCCCTGTATATCTGGTCAGGGTCCCACCCGCGCCCCACCCTCACCCTGCCTCCAGCCCACCCCCATCCAGAGCTCTCCGCACATCTCTGCAGTACATGTGAGGTGCTCTGATTTGGGAATAGGCAGCCTAGTGTTTAGCAGGGATAGACTTCCAACCCGGACATATATCCCTGCTAAACACGGGTCAGAATTTACCCTATAGTGCCAGAGCAATCAGTAGTGCTTTTCAGCGGCACTATCCAAATAGAACCACAGGAAATTGCTCGATAGAACTGACCAGTGGCATTTATCCTGATAGTAAGTATTGCCATCCTGATTAGTGCTTTAGAATATCAGGCCAATTGAATTTAAAATATGTAAACTGTCACCCATGATGCATACAGCTGTTACGGATCTATGTGAAAATATTATTTTTCAACAAGGGTATAAGTAGTATGACTGAAATCGATATGCCTACTATTGCCTCCTCCCTCCATGTTAACCTTGGGCCCTATCAAAAATTCAGTTCTGGCTATGCCGCTGTTGCAGATGAGCTGGTTCAATGGTTCCCAAGGCAGATTCTTGTCCTGGTAAGTCAGTTGATGGCAGCAAGAAGAATGGAGGAGTTGGGAGGAGAGGAACCGGAGCCACTGTTGCCCTCAGAGGTCTGCTTCTTCTCCCCACCCTCTGTGCATTGTCCTCCAGTCATCAGGAGAAGTTGGTAAGCATTGCGTCTTAGTTCTTACTTTCTCCTCTGCTGGCTTCCTTCATACTCAGAAACACGTGAGCGTTTCAAAATGAATTTATATTACAATCATGGGCCCAACACACTTGTTTTTCCTAGGGCCCAACCGAGGGTTTATGCCCTCTCTACACTATTTAATCAACAGATATTCCATGCTGTCTGTCTTCACAGGTGATCACTATGAGAAAAGATCTAAGTGTTATACATCATAAACTATTGGTGCTCGAAAAGCACATCAAAAGATTGAATTTGGGAAGTTCTGCAAGACCTGGCTGAGTCCACACTACCAATTACAAAGCCTAATTATCTTCCAAGGGGTGCGACTGGTGGGAAAAGAGAGATAACTGAAGGAGAAAAGAAGACCTTTGAATGACAGTGTTGATGTTTCTGGACTGGCTGAAAACTGGCAGTTGGAAGCGTGAGCTAGGGTAACTTTGTTGAGTACCTTTGATCTTGAAACTGACAAAAGTTTGGCAGTTGGAGGTATATTTTAGAAAAAGACATGAAGATCAAAACTGAGACAATGTTTACAATTTTGGTGGTATTTTAGAAAAGGCTGTTTAAATAAAGGACGTTTTCTAAAATACTGAATATGGAGGTGCAGGATTGCACGTGTATGTGCCAATACACGAAACATGAGGAGCCATTTTGTATTTGTGAAAAAGCAACGGGGAAATAGCCAAAATACAAGTGTAAGTACTGTATTCCACACTTTCCTTGTGTGAGTGCTGGCTTTATTTTACACTTAAGAATAGTAGGTTTTGGGGGAAAACCACATATGTAGTTCCTGATATTTCCAGATCTTCCTCAGAAAGGCGCAAGGCCCTCTTGGTGAAGAGCTATTTATTTTATCTATTCTGTGTCTTTTATACCGCCCTATTGTGAAATCACGGTGGTTTACATTTTAAACAACAGTGTTACATTATAACATATTAAACAATTAAAGGTAACAAATGTGGATATATTTAAATCACGGAAATATACGTGATTAGTTTATAACTCTTTTGATAACTTATTTACAATTCTCAGATGAGCTAGCGACCTAAGATGTACATTTTTAAATCCTTTCATGGTTACACTATAAGTTTTTGTTACGGTGTGTATGGTGTGGGAGGGTGGGGAAGAAGGATAAGATTTTTAAATGTTGAATGGGTTTCTGGCTTTTTTATTGGGTCCATGTTTATATTTTCTTCGTTACCGCCAAAGTGCTCAACGAAGAGAAATGTTTAACAGCTAAAGTTGTTTTGCTTTGTGAGTAACTTTTGTGTTGCCATTTCTATGTTTGTATGTGATAAAATTGAAAGGCATATGCATTGGGTTTTATATGAATGGAAAAATTAACGAAAATCATGACTTTTGGTTCATCCTGGCATCAACTAACTCAGCAAGCATGCTCAGGAAAGTTGCACAAATTGCCATTGGTGAACTTCGTTTTTGTCATATACACGTATGCATCCAGACGCATTAGAGTCAATCTGGGAGGGGGAGGAGCTAAAGGAGGGGTCATCTGCAGCCTGCATGAGCCAATCATGCTGCAAATCCTTGACAGGCAGCCAGAGAAACCTATCCCTGCCTGATGTCTGCAAGTTCCATGACTGATGAGGCCACAACAAGGCCGGAACACACTCCAGCCCAAGCCCCAAAGAACCATTTTGATTCTGACTTTCAGAGAGTGAGGAAACTGGCTTGGGTTTAGGCTAAGAAAATAGAAAAAGTACCTCGTATAGAAAAGCTTGGCTGGTGTTTAGAATTGGAAAAGAGAAAAAAATAGCAACTTGGCTATAACTGTCTTGGGTTAAGAATTGAAATGGAGAAAACACAGAAAACGTCAAGCATGACTTTGAGGCAAAGAGGAGGGACTAGTGGCTACTGTCTGGAGCATCCTTGCTACTTAAAAGCACAACAAAATAGAATGATTCAGAAAGAAAAGAATGCTTGAGAGTGTTCATGCCTCCCTTAGTGCTATGCAGTCTACTTTCATGACTAGGATTTCCCAATTCAGTTGTTTTTACTTCTATGCACTGTTGGAAGAAGGTGTGCTACGCTGTGAACTTTATTGATACAACACAAACAGTATCAGTGGTAAAAGGAGAGGTTACTGTAACTAAATCTATGCATTCCATTTTATAACCAGAAGATACAGTGCAATAATTTTCTGACAACAATCTTGTTCACCTATTGTCTGTCACAGCAGCTGTGAAAGTGGGAGGGCACCTTACTATATCTATTCCATTCCATGTTCATAGAATACAGTTACATAAAGTTAAAAGATAAATAAGAAATGTAATAAAAGCTAAAAGACAGGCAATCCCTGATCCCAAAAGCTGGGAATCCAGTCACATAGGAGTATTAGCTGGGTAAACACATCCTGCCCCAGTCCTTTGAAACCTGTCAATAGGTAATCAGTGTAACAGGACAGTGCAGGACCTACCCCAGGCAAAGAGTGTGACCCCAAGCACAGTATCCAAGGAAGCACCCTTGGGGTGACAGTCCTTCAGGGTAGCACAGGCTTGCAGGGGACTAAAAAACAAGCAGCCTCTGGTCATAAGAGCTGGCAATCCAATCCCATAGGAATATTAACTAGGCAAACACATCCCTCATCAACCTGCCCTTTGAAAAGTATCAGCAGGCAAGAAGCATAACTGGGCATTGCAGGGCCTCACCTAGACATATAACAATGCTGGAAAAGGGTATGTCTGGGAAAAAAATGGCCGCAGAAAGAAAGAAGTGAGGGAAAATGAGACCAGTACTTACATAAGTATTCAGAAAGAGATGGGGCATTTCCAGGGTAGGTTATGGGCTCCCCTAGTCTGCCGCCTAAGCCAAAGAGAAATGTCTTTACAAGGCGAGTACAAGAGTTGCAGTTTCTCGTGTAATTGTGAAAAAGTAGGTGTCCAGTGTTATCTCCTTAGAGGGGCAAAAGGAGGTTGACAGAGTGCAGGATTGTGATACATGAGAGAAACAGAAATTCAGCCTTGCAACAGATGCACTGTATTCCTTGTTGAAAAGTATATGGAGATGGCCTTAACAGATAAACAGATGTTGAAAGAGAACTGATGGAAGAGGCTGTTAAAAAGGTTGTTAGCATGCCAACTGGTGAGAAGGTAGAAAGTGATCTGGACAGTGTCAAGACCAACAGCCAAGCACATCTTGACAAACTACCCATACATGTTACATCTTACGAACTCCAGCAGGAGCCTCTCTTTGGCATGATGCAAGTATTACACCAAGCATTAGCAGTACATTTGAGAGACTGAGATCAGATACTTTGGCTTAGACGTGAGGTTCATGACTGCCATAGTATACTGGGGGAAGTCTCAAACCTCACACGTGTGAAAGAAGTTTCATGTGCTTGAGGACCCACAGTATGCAAAATACAATTATTGTAAGCGGCACATTAGCAGAAGAAAGCTGATGGATCATCTTGCAAACAGTGGCGTGCAGCATCATTTAGAAAAACAGCATGCTTTCCAGCATGGTACAAAGAAGGGCACTAATCCTAGGCTGGAGACTAGGATTAGTGCTCAACCTAGGATTAGTGCCCAGCCTAGGATTTGTTTCCCCACTGCAGTTTGCACTAGTAAATGAAACTCCATTCACTAGTGTAGATTGAAGTGGGGAAACACAATTCCTTTCCCAAGCAGACCCTCTATCCTCTTCTACCAGTCAGACATGCACCAAAGCTACCACAGTTGACTATCCCTTGAACATAATTGAGAAAGTGAGGTTAAGAGGCTGCTGCATCTCTTAGCTCCCATTTACAGAGTACCCTGTGGGACAACATTTAGGAGACAGCTGATCCCCAGCCTGAATATTGAGTTGCCAGCTACAGACAGAGCTGGCAAAAGCAAAAACCAGTACCAGCACGCATTTCACCACTAATATTTGGGTTAGTCAGAACACTACACACATCTGCCTATCCCTGATAGCATACTGGTGGTATCTGGCCAAGGCAGAGACAATCTATCGCTCTAACGGGGGAGCAACAGAAGGAGGGTACTGATGGGCTATGTTGCACACCCGGGTAATGGATAATAGCCATGCATGGATTCATATCTTAGCGAAAATAAGTGCAATGCTGCAGGGCACAAACAAAGCACCGTGTATCCAGGATTCTTTGCAACCGAACATGGTACAGGAGGGGAACGTTTGCACACTTGCTGCACCTGGTTGTCAGAGACTCCCTAGGCCTGGGGAGCAAGGCAAGAAGCAGTCATCTCCTGAGGAAACTGATCAAAAAAGATCTGGATATTTTCACCGGAGTGTGAAGAGTGGGCATGAGATGTGTATAAAGCAGAATGCAATAGGATCATCTACGTACTACCTCAAGCAAGATGTTGCCACCAGGTGGAATTCCATTTATGACATGCTGGAGAAGTCAGTAGACCATTGACAGCGCTGCGCCAGATGTCCTCAGAGACCAAAATGAGCATCAACGGGCCCCTGGATTGGGCAAACACCACGCAGGTGATGGAAGTCCTAAAATTTTTTTAAGGATGCCTTGGAGGAATTGAGTTCCATAAGAACTACCATGAGATTTCTCATCTTCGTAATGAATATTTTACAGGCAAAGCTAGAGGATTTTTGGCAGTGACAGGGATTGACGGCAGAGGTTTGACGGCAGGGATTGACGGCAGATTTCTTGCATAGTCCCATATGAAGGAGGATGCTCATATGCTAGCTGGTCTCTGAGTCCCACAGATGAAAGGAACTATTGCTCTGCAATTCAGCTCTCTGACTTACTGGTGTTGGAAGTGAGCTGCAGAGATCACCTTCTACAAGTAGAACTCCTGCATGGATTTCAGTGGCATGCTACTTTGCAGAGCCCATCGAGACCATGCACACAGATCGCTTAGCATACTGGGCACAAAAGGTGATAGTCAGTCCAGGCCTAGCCAAGGTCTTGCAGGATTTCCTGCTCTCCAACCAATGCACTCGGTGAACATATATTCTCCATGGCAGTGGATATCATGACTCCCCATTGTTTACGGGTAGCACCGCACTTGGTGGCAAATCTCGTGTTTCTGAAGACAAGCCTCCCTTTGTTTTGTTTCCCTTCATTTTCACGTGACTAGGAGGAAGGAGGAGTGTAGCGCTATACTGAGGGCAGTTGCCCACACTCTTGGCCTTCAGTGTTCATGCGGCAGTCTCTCTGGGATGCTGCCCATTTACAGTGGCTACCTTTCAAACCCCATGCCATAACTTCAAAGAAAAGAGCAATAATTAAAAACAAACGCAGCCCCACAAAACCAAACAGAAACAAAACACAATAAAAAAAAAAAACCTGAAAAAAATCTCCCTCTGTAGTTGCTGCCAGTCTCTCTGTTCTGCTGTTTCTGCCATGGCTTGCCCCTTTGCTGTCGGCCAGTCCTACTCTTGAGACCTGAACAACAGTCCTATTGAAGGCAGCCTGTTGTCACATTCTAGTGGTCTGCATAGACCCACTTGGTAAAAACAAACAAAAAAAGAATGAAATAAACTAAAAACAGTAAGAAAGAACTACTTACTTTCCTCTTACCTCTCTCTGCTGCTGTTGCTGCCTCCGTCACTCGACTGGTGCTATTCTTGCTTGCTTCGCTGCTGCTCTTTGTCCTTCCCCTGCCTATTCAGTGCTTCATGTCACCTTTCTTGCTGCACAGATCTGTGACCAATGTCCTTCGGCTTTTTCTGGGCCCCTCTTCATCCTCCTCCTGCTTTGCACCTTTGTGGGTATACTGCTTAAGCTTGTCACTGTATGACTTTCACACTCTTTAAATAACGTACCGGTTTGCTGCCACCCTTCTAGGTGCATGGTTCTGCGATGAATGTTTGGATTTTTATGGAATGCACTTCAACGACCTCCTTCTTGCTTCTTTGTTGGTGTCTTTAACTTCTTATTATATGCTGCTTTGTGTGTTCTGCTATACACTTTGGCATGAAGTTCTTAATAACCTGAGTTAAGGAGAAATTGAACCTGGCACAGCGCTGTCGACAAGCCTTGCGCTCTCTCTTCCTAGTTTTTTCCAAATTTCCACTACTGTCCTTGCTTGGAGGTTCTAGCAGGGGAACTTTGCCCTCCTTTACTCCTTCAAAAAGTAGAAAGATTAGGGGACATGCAATAAAGCTGTGGAGGCCAATTCCAAACGGGGCACATCCAGCCTGTCCGGACGTCCAAAATCTGGATGGGCTGGATTTGAACCCGATTCTGAACCCACAGGAGCTACACGTCCCCAAGGGAGCAGAATCAGGTGCAACTTGAGCAGGACGTGCCCCAATTCAGGCTCGCTGCACATCCAGCACCCACCTTGTACAACCCTCTCAATGCTTCTGCATGGTGGCTGGTGCCATGACATCCCATTGCCATGGAACCGGGGACCATGCAGAAGCCCTGATCTCCCATGGAATCTTAAAAGAAGATTTCCACTCTGCCTGACCCCCAGATGGGCCTGTCAAGGCAGGGATCGGGCAGTGGGGATCCAGCCACCTAGATCATCTGCCTGGGGGGATCCCGCCACAATGCCCGTCACCGTCAGGAGGACTTATTCCACAAAGTCCCCCTTCTATCCCCTCGATCTCGGACATACAGGGCGGTGGCCAGAATCAGCCCTGTATATCTGGGGTCAGGTCCCACCTCTGCACCACCTATGCTCCTCCTCCGGCCCTCCCCCTCCCACCCCTGTCCTGAGCTCCCCGCACATCTCCTCAGTATGTGTGGGGAGTTCATGAGGCAGGATCAGCACTGGGCTTTTAGCGGGGGATATATGTCCAACCCAAATGTATATCCCTGCTAAACACAACACAGAATGATCATCATAGTGCAGCGCAATTAAGACTAAACGGAGAAAATATTTTCTCTTTCAACACGTAATTAAACTCTGGAATTCATTGCCAGAAGACGTAGTAAAAACTGTTAGCGTAGCTGGGTTCAAAAGAGGTTTGGACAAGTTCCTGAAGGAAATATTCATAAACCATTATTAAAGGGGACTGGGGAAATCCACTGCTTACCCCTGGGATAAGCAGCGAGACATGAAGTAGCTTTTGGGAACCCGACAGGTACTTGTGACCTGGAATGGCCACTGTTGGAAACAGGATACTGGGCTTGATGGACCCTTGGTCTGACCCAGTATGGCATCTCTTATGTTCTTATGGCATATCATATATTCTTATGAACACAGCTACTGTTATACCCGTGACCAAAGAATGATATTTCTATCAGGAGGAATAAGCATGAAGCGCTGGCGGAGGAAGGGGACACCCGCCTAGCCAGCCTGATAGCCAAATCAACCTTAGCTATCATGGGGTGACAATTACCCTCACATCCACCATCGCCCATTACTGTACTTGTTGGCTAACCATCAACTAAAAACCCTTACATTGTTCCGAATGACTTGAGCGCGCTCCATGAATACTTCTTTCACCCCAGAACCTCTTCGATCGGAAGGGATGAGCACGGAGCACTGATGGAAGAAGGAGAAACCTGCCAAATCAATCCAAGCTATCATGGGGGACAGATGGTCCACATATCTACCATCCTCTATTACTGTACTAGTCGACTATTGGTTTTCTGCCACAAGTATTAGCCTTTCATTATAGGAGTTTCCAGCTTATCTTGCTGCTGTGCAATAAAAGATCTTTGCACACAGGTAAGTGGCTGTATCGTCATTCCATGGTAAATCTCTGCCCCTCCTGTGTCTATAATGTAGGGTCTTCCAGGCACTCTGGATGCTGTGCTGGGCTGGTCCTCCTGACATAATTTAGGGCCTTGCAGCTGATCTGGGTGCTGTGCTGGCCTCCTTTGCCATTTTATTCCTTTTGCACCAATTCTGGTGCTGTTTTGCCCTCTTCTGCTGTCTTGAGGTGTTCACTATGCTCTTTGTACTGCTTTGCCCTTCTGATGGTAGTTTTTGATACTCATCCTGCCACTGTACTTACTCTTTGCCCCTCTTCTGGTGCCCCTCAGAGGGTTGTGATAAATTTATGGCCTGTAGCACTGTTACAGATGCCTGCTACGACATTTCAAGCAGATCTGATTGAAAATAGATGGAAAATCTGACTGTTGCATTGCAAAATAGCTTGCCTCGTAGACTTTAATTGGGGTGACCAAATGAATGCTTTGGTTCCCAAAGACTAATCTAATGGGTATATTCTGATATGTAAAAATGAGCCCAAAAAACCTTGGTTTGCACAAGCCCAGAGACAAAGTATATTTCCCATGAGCCAAGACAGCTACAGATTTTCTCAGAACATAGAATCCCTCTTTAAATTTTTGTTTAGTTTTCCAAGTAACAAGGCCAGAGGGAAGAGGTACAGCTATGTCACTATGGGGTATGTTTACTAAACTGCGGTAATGTCATTCTCGGTAGGTTCTGCGGTAAAGGTAGAGATGCCCATATAAAGCATGGGCGGTGCATCATTACAGCAAGCTGACAGAGAATGCGCGTTACAAGGCGCCTTAGAATAACGAGTGTTACAAGACACCTTGTAAGGTGCCTTATAAGGTGCCTTGTAGGGTGCCTTATAAGGTGCCATGTAAGGTGCCCTGTAAGGTGCCTTGTAAGGTGCTCTGTAAGGTGCCTCAGAAGGCGCCCTATAGGGCCTCCTAGGCTAAGCACCATTTTAGGCACCCTTGGACAAGTCACCGCAGAAGGCACCCTGGGCTACGGAACCATAGGTTAAGGGGCAGCTCTACCACAGCACAGGGTGTTGGCAATGTAAAGTACTGGAAAAACAGTTGGTGGCAGACGATGGGAATACGTGTCCCACAGTGGAGGCGGAGGTGGCAGGATAGTTACAATGATGGGTGGACAGAGGAGTGGTGGTGCCATGCAGATCAGGCACAGGTGAGGCAAGCACGATGAGGCGCAATGCAGGAAAGGGTAGCAGTGCAGGACATGGGTTGGCAGCCTGCACAGTCAGACAGGACTCTACACAGCTGACAGACGCAGATAGACGGACCGAGGGAATGTTGGCAATTGTGGCAAGGGTATTATGGGCTGGAAGTGCAGATCTGCAAAAATATGACCTCTACAGGCATGCACACTATTTGAGTAGGACAGGCATGAGAGGAGGGAACAATGAGGAACTGAACCAATGAACACTGCCAAGAATGGCAATGTATTAACCAGTAGGCTATACCTCCATGGTGTATGTCACAGCAGTACCCATGATGCAATGCACACCACGTACTGATGCAGAGCATGGCCTGGGTCCACTGCAGGGAGGTGGCACTGCCCCCTCCAGTACGGGCACATGCCCCCCTGCCAAGCTGATGTGGCCATTTGCTGTTGGTGCTGGTAGTGCGCAGTCCCAGGCCCACCTAGGGAGCGGGTTCCGGGGTGGGGCGGCATACATGGACATCCTCACATCCCCCCATCACTGCCTACCACTATTATGTCCCCTCCACATGGGGGCGGGATGGCCGGGGGGATGTCAGGTCTGTGCACTAGCGACTATTGGCTAGGGTGGACCAGGTAGATATTGGTGGATTGTGTTTGGCCTTGGTTAACTGTTGTCTTGCTGATCTCCGGTGTCTATGTTCCTATGTGCCACCTAGGCGCCCGCCTGGTCCACCCTGTGCCCCAGCTGCCCATGCTACATGTCCCGCCTGCGGCCCTCTATGCCCCATTTGCACCATCGCCATAGTGGCCATTCATACTTTGGCACTATGGTATTGCTGTACATGGAGCACTACTATCACAGTTTTTGGGCTCCCTGCCTGGACTGTACATTGCTGACACGCAAATGGTTTCTCTCTCTAACGGCAGGTTTTCAATCGCATTAGGATTCAGCTCTTCAGATCAGTGCGTTAGTGTGAATGGGGCCTCTCCCCACCCACACTCCGCCCATTGACCCCTTCTCTCCGCCCTCTCTCCACCTTCTGCGGTGTTTACCGCACCACGGAATGTCAACGATCGTTATGTAACAATAACGCACGTTATGAGATCTTTTTTTTTTTAAACTTTTATTTTCATTTTGCAACAAACAAAAGAAACAACACACCAAAGGAAACAATACAATTATACAATAAAGAAAAGTAAACCCACTACCCCCCACCCCCACGCTTCTTCTCTAGCTGATTATGTCAGCATGTGAGCGCTTCAAAACAAACGTGATTGTACAGCAAAACAATCAAAAGAGTATCTGCGATACAGAATAATCATGAGACAAAGATATATATAAATTTAGACAGTCAGATGAGAGCATTGAGCAGAATGTACATAGTCATTGAGCATCTTCCATTTAGACCGATGATGAGGAGTCTGAATGGGGGAAGCAAACATACGAGGTATTTGTTCATATTTACTGTAGAGACAGACATGATTCCACCATTCATTGGGGCTCAACTGGGAGCTATTTTTCCAGTATTTCGTAATTAGGGAAATAGCAATACCTAGCATAAAGTCCAAAAGGAAGTAAGCCGTTTTTGGAAGAGAGGGGATCCCCGCTGCTGAGCGAAGTCCCACTATCCTCCAAGAAAGGGGCTCTTGAAAGTGCAAAATAGACTGGATACGGCCCCAGACCCGACTCCAGTAATACTGTAGTGCGGGACATTCATACATAACATGAGGTAGTGAACCAATGGCCGCATGACATGTCCAACAATTATTGCCCTGAGCAGTGTTCCATTTGGCTAATCTGTCAGGAGTGTAAAAACACCGGTGGGCTAGAAAGAAGAGTGTCTGAGTGAGTGAGGCGGATCGGGAGACCCGTGTCACTCTACTCCAGACAAGGCTCCATTGCTCCGGGGTCAAAGTCACATGCAGTTCTCTCTCCCATGCTTTCTGCGCTATAGGGGTATCCCTAGTTATAGCATTACATAAGGTTTTGTAAAAATTGGATGCTACACCCGGTGAACTACCGATAGATCGGATAGTCTCCAACCAACCTTGTGTAGGGGAGGCCGATGGCGGGAGCACCTTAGCACTCCTAAGGCAATGCTGAAGTTGCACCAACTGAAAGTAGTGTTTCGCTGGGAGACCAAATTCAATTTGCAATTCACTAAAAGTTTTCCAGCGACCTTCATGGAACAATTGGCTAGGAATCCAAATGCCCCTAGTGTACCAGGGGCTCCACGCCATCGGTTTATTTTGTATTCTAAATCGAGTGTTATACCAAAGTGGGAGTTTGTCTAACGGACAGAGTCGGGAGTCTAGAGATTGCATGAGATTAGTATAGGCACCTAAGGTGTCTAAAAGCATTGGTGGGAATTGAGAGTCTGATGGAAGAGTCATACCAGGGAGAAAAGTAAGAGGAATCGGTTTGCAAAGGTCCTCTTCTATGTCTAGCCACACAGGCCTACTCGGTACTGGATCTTCCAGCCAACGAGCACCTTGTTTGAGAAGAAAAGATTGATGATACTTCAGGAAATCAGGGAATCTGACACCCCCATATTCCTTATCTGCTTGCAGCTTATGTTTCGCTATCCTAGGTGTCTTATTTTGCCACAAGTATCTAGTCAGAAGGCCCTCAATATCTTTATATATACGTCGAGGGAAGAGACAGGGCACCATTTCTAAGACATAATTCACTTTCGGAACAATCATCATTTTTATGGTTTCTAATCGGCCCCACCAGGTAAGCGTTAAAGGAGTCCAGCGGTGAGTAAGCGCCCGGACTTTAGAGGTTAAATCTTTGGCATTGAAGGAGATAGTGTCTTCCAAAGGAGAACAATAGTGAACCCCAAGGTATTTGACCATGCGAGGTTGCCATAAAAAGGGGAAGGGTTGCATATCTGCCTGATGAAGCAAAGGATTTAATGGAAAGGCTACCGACTTGGTCCAATTTATCTTATAACCGGACAGTTGTGAGTATTTACCAATTTGCTCTAAGACAGCCGGTACTGAGTCTATAGAGACAAAGAGCATAAGATCATCAGCATACGCTGAAATTTTGATATCCCTATGGGTGAAGGGGACTCCATGAATCTCCTCCGATTGCCGGATTAGTAGAGCCAAGGGTTCGAGTGCAAGGTCGAAGAGGAGTGGAGACAGTGGGCATCCCTGGCGAGTGCCGCGTTGAAGGGGAAAAGGTTGAGACTTTAAAGCATTTGTACATATACTGGCTGTAGGCTGAGCGTACATGGTGCGAAGACAACGGAGAAAACCTTCCCCGAATCCGTACCAGCGGAGGACTGCAAACAGGAAGGGCCACTCTAAGCGATCGAAGGCCTTCTCAGCATCAAGTGAGAGGCCAACAAATGGGCGATCAAGATTAACTGCGGTAGTCAATACATGGCATAGAGTCCGAGCATTGTCAGCGGTCGATCTACCAGGAATGAAACCGCATTGATCTGGGTGTATTAAGGTAGGCATCCTATCCGAGAGCCAGGTAGAGAGAATGGTGGCAAAGATTTTATAGTCCGCGTTTAGGAGGGAAATTGGACGATAATTAGCTGTTAGTTGCGGGTCTCTCCCCTCTTTCTCAAAAACTACTACATTTGCCATTGAAAAGGATCCAGAAGGAGAACCCTCCTCGGCCAGAGCAGAAAAATAAATTTTCAAAACTGGAGCTAAATCAGCGTGAAAGGTTTTGTAGAATTCAGCGGGGAGACCGTCTGGGCCTGCGGCTCGACCTGAGGCACATTTCTTGATAGCAGAATGAATTTCTGAGACAGTAAATGGTGTGTCTAAGGCCACTCTATCTTCGTCAGATAGGGTCGGTCTTTGTACTCCTGAAAGTAAGCGTTCAAATACATCTGGCTCAAAATCACATTCAGATTGATAAAGCCGAGTATAAAAGTCACGAAAGAGTTCTAAGATTTCGGTATCTTTAGTGACCAAGCCCCCCCCTGACGGATCGCGGAGGGCGGTAACACGCTTGGCTTCTTTTCGACCTTTTAGGGCATTTGCTAATAATTTGCCGGCACGATTATTTTCCCGATAATAAAGCCCTTGTTGTGATTCAATATTTTTAACAGCAGCAGTGTGCAAAAGCTGATTGTATTGAAAACGCAAGCGTTGTAAACGGAGTAAAATACATGGGTCAGTACGGGACGTGAGGAGACGCTCCCCAGCTTGTATCTGCTGCTCTAGAGTCAGTAAAAGCTGCTTTCTTTGCTTCCCCTGCCGAATTTGATAGCTAGTTATAGTAGCACGGATAGATGCTTTAAAACCCTCCCACCAAGCCCAGCCCGCTGTATCATGGGGTGAGTTAAAATGAAAATAATCTTGGATAGCGGCCTTTATATCGATCTGAAAATCTTTTTGACCCAGTAGGGATCTATCAAAAAACCAAGCTCGGGGAGAATCGTCCCGCGCAGTGACACGTAATGATAAAGATATGGCAGCATGATCTGAGATATGGAGAGGATGAGTCCTAGTCGTGTCTACTTGAGAAATCAGTGCTTTGGAAATGAGAAAGAAATCTATTCTAGATTGGGAGTGATGGGGGGCAGAAAAGAAAGTGAACTCTAAGTCGGAGGGGTGAAGCAGCCTCCATATATCTACCAGCGCAAGATCTTGCATGAGAGCTGTAAGGGTAGCAAGACTCTTGGGTGGACTACTCGTTCTTGGCGGCTGTCTATCTATCAGAGGGTCTAACACTTGATTAAAGTCACCACCAAGTATTAATGGAGTATTGGCAGAGGCCTGTGCCAACTGCGCAATACTTGCATAGTAAGCAGGGTTGTCCACATTCGGGGCATAAATGCAAATACATGTGAATTCACTATCTCCGACCTTAAGATGTACTCGGGCCCATCTACCCTCCTTGTCAGCGCTAGAATCAATTACAGTAGCTTGCAAAGATTTCTTAACCAGGATGGCAACCCCGCACCGTTTAGAAACGGCGGGAGAATAGGCAGCCACCATGTAAGGCTTAACATTGAGTTTCAGTGTTTCAGCAGAGTTTAAGTGCGTTTCCTGAAGAAACGCTAAATCAGCATGCTCATGGCTAAGATAGCTAAGGATTTTCTTTCTTTTGATTGGACTATTAATGCCCTTTACGTTGAGTGATAAAATTTTACATAAAGCCATTCAGACAAGTTAAAAATTCTGAGCATGATAGCGCACCTGATTTCACAATGTCCCTCATATTGACTGTATCAAGCTGTACATATGGCATAAAAGAAACTAAGCTTAGATAACATAATGAAGCGCCCCACATTGAAAAAGAAAAACCGCAGCGCGGTAGAGAAGAAGCAAAACCCCAAAAATTACTGGCGACCATGTGTCTGCGGGGAGAAGCCCCAGAGAAGGCCAAAATTGAAAAACACATAACCTGTAGGACTGTGCGTGCTCCGAATCCGACCGAGGCACACATCATGGAGGGAGAGGAGACCACAAAACAAGAGTCATAGAAAGAAAGAAAGAAAGTCCAGGAAGTCTCTGTGCTTGACTATGACCGCCGCATCGGGCCCTTCAAAATGGCGGACAGAGCCGGCGAATAAAAGTCCACGTCGTTGGATCAGCGCATCTGCTCGGCCTCTTTGGAGTCCAAAAATGTTGATAGTAGATCAGGATCCTCGAATGTCCTGGTTTGGTTGTGGAGAGTCACTCGGAGTTTCGCGGGATACAACAGGCCAAAGCGAGCCTGTAGCTGTTGAAGTCGAGGGCGAAAAGCAAGGAGTTTCTTCCGTCGGTCAACGGTAGGCTTTGCCAAGTCAGGGAAGAAGGAGACTTTGTGACCTTCAAATTCCAAATGATGGTTCGCCCGGGCAGCATTTAAAATTTGTTCCACTTGTTGATATCGTAGCAAGCGAAAGATAATAGGCCGGGGGGTCGTTCGGTTGAGCGCCATGTGGGTAGGAGCACGGTGTGCGCGATCGATTTCCAATTCTTTATGAAAGGTGATCTTCAGCAAGGAGGGAAGAATTTTGAGCAGGAATTCTCTCATATCTCCCGCTTCCGCCCCCTCCGGTATTCCAATGAGCCTCACATTGTTGCGGCGGGCTCGATTATTGCTATCTTCTAACTCCTTTTGCAGATTCTGTATCTGGCGCTCGGCCTTGTCCAGTGCGCCCAAGCGCACCGCGTGCGAATCGAGGACCCCCGCCATATTGTCCTGCCGTAATGAGAGTCTTTCAAGTCGGTCCTGGAGCACTCCAAAGTCTTCTCGCAGGGCTCTAAGCGCTTCTCCATTGGACTGCACCAATTCCTTCACGCCGCGTAGTTCCTCCAAAATCTCCAGGTGCATTTCGGGGTTTTCACGAAATGGAACCATCTTCTGTGGGGAGGACACCTCTGTTTTGGAGCGTTTTCCGTGAGAAGAAGAAGGAGACCCGAAGTCCAGGCGCGCTGGTTTATGGGCCGCCATCCCCCCCGAGGTACCCCGGTCAGCCCGGAGCGAAATAGTAAGTTTGTATAGGTATTAAGTCAGGATTCTAAGTAGGCCTCTCGGGAGCTTCAGCGCGAAGCGTCTTACCCGCTGGACATCAGGCTCCGCCCCTACGTTATGAGATCTTAACGATCGTTAATGTCTCATAACACGCGTTAACATTACTTAATGATCGTTAACGTTACATAACACGCGTTATGTAACGTTACCGCAGTTTAGTAAACATACCCCTATGTTTTTTCACTTTCAGGGTGGCCATTGGGATGACAATTTTCAAAGCAATGTGCGTGAATAAAAAGAATTTTACCTGTGCCTGTTGACTGAAATTTACCTTCCCTAAATGCGCTAAAATCTACATATTATGGAGCAATAGACTATGGCTACATTAAGAGGATACATTTTCAAGGGCATTTTTAATTCAGGGGGAGGAAAAGTACATATAGATTGCATTTCCAGATCCCTGTATGCATGTTCCCAGCAAAATTCTCCCCACAGAACATGGGGGTGCAAGTGACCAAGCATAATTTGAGCCCGTGGCAATTTTCAGCACATACTTTAATTTTCAAAATTGATGCAAAGTCTGTGGATAAATATTCAATCTTTTGTCCCAAGATAAATAGTTTGAAAAGTGCCCTCATAATGAACTTGCACAGCTAAGCTCTGCTAGACAGACACATGGGAAATGTGGACAGCACATCAATGAAGGTTGACAGCCAAGTGCCAAGAGGTGAAGTTATATACAGTCTGTTTGTAATTTTGCTTAATTTCGCACATCGGCATTGTAACAGACAATTTACCGATACTGCCTCTCTCTTCTCCACACACACAGCTTTGTTAGTGACAATGTAATAAAGGATCAAGGCTAAAACTGCTCTTCTAGAGACCTCTTGAGAAAAATGAGAGCAATTTGGCCAGGTGCAGTGTTATTAATCAGCCAAATAAAAATAGAAAGTATCTACTGTAGAGGTGCAGGAAAAGAAACAACCGATCCACACAGCAAAATGTTGCAATAAATTCTCTAATAGGGGAGAATGTTTCTTAGGACCCCAACTCTTGACACTCTGATTGAAGGGTTCATTTTATAAAGGGGCTGAGAGAAAGAGATTCGCCATTTTTGTGCATAAGTCACTATTTTCAAGGACTTATGAAGGTGAATGGGCATTTATGCGCATACTTTAGATCAGGGGTGGGCAATTCCGGCCCTCTTGCACCACCCTGCTTTAGATGGTTACCATTCTGTAAGTAAATGAGCAAGACCGATCATGCATAGTTTCAGTGTGAGTGGGTATAGGGGTGAAGTTGGGCAGAGTGTAAATTTACGCAGTGTTTTTAAAAAACTATAACTTATGCGCGTTCCTTCAAAATCTAGGCGTGGACATTGACAGCTGCCAAAGAGTAGGCCTAAGTACGTGCGCCCAGTTTGCAAGGGTTTTTACACCACTTATCCCTCTACTTTATAAAGCAAATTACATGTGTGGCTCACTTTATAAGATAAACTGTAAATACCGGCATGCTAACATGCATTAACTCCATGGGTGTTGATAAAATGACCCTCCGAAGGGGCAACTTGGTAGCTGCTAGAGAAAGTTTAGGATGTTGTGGTTTCCAGTGAATTTTTTTTCCTGTTATTTCATTGTCACTTATTACTACAACTACTTATCATTTATACAGCACTATCAGGTGTATGCAAAGCACTGTACAGACATATATAAAAACGGTCCCTGCTCATTAGAGCTTACAATCTAATTAAGACAGACAAAAGATAAGAAAAGGGCAAGAATAGGAAGGGTAAGGAGACACAAGGAAGACAAGGGATCCGGACTTATAGGAGAATTCACTCTTTTGGTTGAGTTAATACCAGCTAGCAACAAATATAGTAGCTTAGATGATTGCAATCAGAATACATTAACAAAGTTAGAAGAAATTACTTTCAAGCTACCATAAAAGGGTCAAGTCAGAGATATGACAGCCATGCGTATGAGTAGGATATTTTAGCACAGAAAAATGACCTCTTTTGGATCATGAGATCATCCCATGTTTCAGCTCCACGTCTGTAGGGAGCTGCTACAATTTCAGACTTCAGCTGGGTGAATCTATAAATGGGGACAACAGTTTTAAGGAAGATTTATGACTATATTCCATGAAATTAGGAATGACCAAAAATTGCAAAAAAATAAAGCACAATTCAATTTTGTGATAAAAAATTTCAATTAAAGCTGGAAGCAGCTGGGTGGCTCCAGGTTCACACAGAACGTGGCGCTGTCGGGTCATCATACACTTCTTACCCAATGGGATTTGTGTTGAAGGAGTGGGAGAGACTGCTAGCACATGCCCTCCCCTCCTCCCTGCTGAGGTATTGTGTAGCCTTCTTCCTGTCTCCACCACGTGTGCATAGTCAGTTTTGTTTGCTTCTCTCTGCTCTGGGAAGAGCAGTGCTCTAACAGTGCTCTGATAGAGAGGTGGATATTACCTCCTGTGACAACTTGCAGTGAGTTCTAGCTGTTTATTTAATTATTTATTGTTTATTGGTGTGCTGCTTCAGCTTTCTCAGCTGTATAACCTACCTTGCCTCTCTCAACTAACTGGGCTTTGTGTGGTACCCCCCTCCCCCCCTGCTGAGGGTTCAGGACAGGGTACCTTGTAACTGCCCTCTTTAATAGGACTTATTTCCCTCCCTCCCTCCCCAGCACCCACCCACCCCTGGGGTAATTGTAGCTTTATAGGTATCTACCCATCTTGAAGGAAAGGGGCTGCTCTCAGGTGCAGCTCTTTATCCAAATCAGTCATACACTGAGGACATGAGATTAATTAAGCTTCAGGTGAACAAGGTGTATTGGGGGTGTTAGATACACTTTTATTAGTATAAGCATCTACACCAGTCCTTATTATATACAGAATTTAAAAGACCTAAACACAAGCTTTAAACTAAGATGCAGACAAAAGTCCAGCAGCGAGATGGGGGCTTTCCGGTCTTTTGCATTGAGAGTCACATGTATGATTTTCTCCCAGTTGGTGAGAGGTCCTACGTATGCACTAAGTGCAAGGAGCTCTTTGCTCTCAGGGAACAAGTCCATTCTCTAGAGGCTAGAGTAGCAGACCTGGAAGACATAAGAAAGACAGAGAAGTACATGGACAAGACCTACAGGGATATAGACCTGAAGTCCCACCTCCAGTCCGGCAGCATCCCTGTTGCCATGGAGGAGAGAGGTCACGTGACAGGAGAGCATCACCCTGGTGTGGCAGGAAGTGATCCTGTAACTAGGACCTGTCCTCCAGGTGATGTAAAACCCTCTCGCACCGAGGACGTTTCTCCAGGGCCATGTCCCCATGAGAGGATATTCAGGACAGCTGTCATAGTTGGTGATTCAATCATTAGGAATGTAGATAGCTGGGTGGCTGGTGGACGTGAGGATCGCCTGGTAACATGCCTGCCTGGTGCGAAGGTAGCGGACCTCACGCACTGCCTAGATAGGATCATAGATAGTGCTGGGGAGGAGTCTGCTGTCTTGGTACATGTTGGTACCAATGACATAGGAAAATGTGGTAGGGAGGTTCTGGAGGCTAAATTTAAGCTTTTAGGTAGGAAGTTGAAATCCAGAACTTCCAGGATAGCATTCTCCGAAATGCTTCCTGTTCCACGTGCAGGACACAAAAGACAGGCAGAGCTCCGGAGTCTCAATGCGTGGATGAGACAATGGTGCAAGGATGAGGGTTTTGGATTTGTTAGGAACTGGGGAACATTCTGGGGAAAGGAGGGGCTCTTCCGAAGGGATGGGCTTCACCTTAATCAGGATGGAACCAGACTGCTGGCATTAACCTTTAAAAAGGAGATAGAGAAGCTTTTAAACTAGAAAATGGGGGAAAGCCGACAGTTGCCCAGGAGCACATGGTTCGGACGAAGGTATCCTTGAAGGATACTACCAAAAGCAGTGAGGTTCCAAAAAAGAATATAGTAGCCCAAATGCCCTTGAGTAAGGTGCAGACAGAGCGTAAAGATTCCAAATTACCCATGCCTACCAATAGCCAGATTAATATGAATAAAATACAGTCTCTAAAATGCTTGTATGCAAATGCTAGAAGTCTAAACAATAAGATGGGAGAGTTAGAATATATAGCACTAAATGAGAGGTTAGATATGATTGCAATCTCAGAGACATGGTGGAAGGAGGATAAGCAGTGGGACACTGTGATACCTGGATACAAACTATATCGTAATGATAGAACTGATCAAATTGGTGGAGGAGTTGCGCTCTATGTTTGAGAGGGCATTGAGTCAGAAAGGATTAAAGTTTTGCAGGAACCAAAATTTGCTGTAGAATCTCTATGGATTGAAATTCCATGTAAAAAGGGGAAGGCGATGGCAGTGGGAGTGTACTATCGACCGCCTGGCCAGAATGAGCAAATGGATGATGAAATGCTCAAAGAAATCAAGGAAGCTAACAAAAGTCACTGCACAGTAGTAATAATGGGTGATTTCAATTACCCTGGTATCGACTGGGTCAGTGTTACGGCAGGACAAGCTAGGGAGATAAAGTTTCTATATAAAATAAATGACTGCTTCTTGGAGCAGCTGGTTCATGAGCCGACCAGAGGGGAAGCCATACTGGACCTAGTCCTTAGTGGAACGCCAGATCTGGTGCAAGAAATAAGGGTGTTGGGACCACTTGGCAATAGTGATCATAGCATGATCATGTTTGATTTAATTAGTGGAGGAGGGATAGTAAAGAAATCCACAGTACTACCTTTTAACTTTCAAAAGGGAGACTATGATAAAATGAGGAATATAGTTAAGAAAAAACTAAAAGGAGCGGTTGCAAAGGTTAAAGACTTACAGCAAGCTTGGGTGTTATTTAAAAATACTATCCTCGAAGCCCAGACCAGCTGTATTCCACGCATTAAGAAAAATGGAAGAAAATCCAAAAAACTGCCAGCATGGTTTAAAGGTGAGGTCAGAGAGGCTGTTGCTGCCAAAAAAGCATCCTTCAGGAAATGGAAAAAAGAGTCAAACGAAGAAAACTGGAAACAGCACAAGCACTGGCAAGTTAAATGCAAAGCATTGATAAGGCTCGCAAAGCGAGAATTTGAGAAGGAACTTGCTACGGAAGCAAAAACATGAAATAAAGACTTTTTCAAGTACATTCGTAGCAAAAGGCCTGTGAGAGAGTCCGTTGGGCCATTAGATGATAGATGGGTAAAAGGGGCAGTAAAAGGAGACAAGGCTATAGCAGAGAGACTGAATGAATTCTTTGCTTCGGTCTTTACTGAGGAAGATGTAGGGATGTTACCCAAGACTGAAGTGGTATTTAAAGGTGATACTGCAGAGGAATTGAGAGAAATATCGCTACACCGGGAAGATATATTACAACTATTTGATAAACTGAATAGTAGCAAGTCACCTGGACCGGATGGTATACATCCAAGAGTGGTGAAAGAACTGAAATATGAGATTGTGGACCTGCTATTGGTAATCTGTGAACTTTCATTAAAATCATCTCTAATACCTGAAGATTGGAGGGTCGCCAACGTAACACCAATCTTTAAAAAGGGTTCCAGGGGTGACCCGGGAAATTACAGACCGGTGAGTCTGACGTCAGTACCGGGGAAAATGGTAGAAACCATCATAAAGAACAAAATTACACAGCATGTAGATAGTCATGGCCTAATGGGAGACAGCCAACATGGCTTTAGACAAGGAAGATATTATCTTACTAATCTGATATGTTTTTTTGAAGGTGTACATAAACAGGTAGACAAAGGTGAGTCGGTTGATATAGTGTATCTGGACTTTCAGAAAGCTTTTGATAAGGTCCCTCATCAGAGACTTTTGGCGAAACTAAAAAGTCATGGGATAGGAGGCAGTGTACTATTGTGATCATACTATTGTCCCAGGTGATCATAACCTCTTCATTCTCTGTAATTCTCTTAGGGGTATGTTTATTAAACTTTCTGAACGTGCGCGCCGCACAATTAGTGCGTGCTAAGGTACCTTAGCATGTGCTAAGGTACCTTAGCACACGCTAATGACGCTTTATGGGGCAAAAATGCGCTCTAGTGCGTGCTCACGCGCGCAGCGGCGCAAATGAGTGCTGAAGGCGGGGAAAGGCTCCCAGAGGGCGGAGGAAGGCTCCCCAGGGGCGGAGAGAAGGGGTCAATGGGTGGAGAGTGGGAGGGGAGAGGCTCCCCGCACACTAACGAGGTGAAATTCGAGGCCAAAAATAACGCAAGTGAAAACCTCACGTTAGAGCCGATTTAAAGGGAAGAGAAACCATTTCTGTCAGCAATGTACAGCAAAACCAGGGAAACCTACAAAAAAGTGAAGTGTGATACATATGCACAGAACAAAAGTACAAATAAACATTGAAAAGGACCCCAACAAAATAAAAAAAAAATCATAATCAAGCTGGGCAATAGTGATAGTAAGGGAAACATCAAAACACACTCCCAAGAAAGCCCCAAAAAATAAATATGAATTTTGGAAGGGTCTACGCTCCGTCCCCATACAAGGTGAATGATCCCACAGTGAAATAGCACTGACCAGGGTTTCCCTCTCCATTGGACAGGTTACCTATGGCATGCACATGTTCCACAACAGCAGGGCGGGCATGTCGGAATGGGCAACTGGACAGATTCTGGGAAAGGGGATACAGAGGGCTGCAGGCGGCACATGCTGTGGTGCAGCTGGGGCACAATGCGGACTAGGCAGATGCCTAGATGGCACTTAGGAATGCTGAAACTGAACAGCAGCCAAACAGCAACTTATGAGGGCCCAACATGGGCACGAGAGTGTCTATCACAGTGTCACTAGGGATAGTACCCAGCAGGTACCCCCAAGGGCACAGAACATTGGCAGGCAGTGTTGGGGGGAAGCGTGGACACCTATGCAGGCACCCCTACCCCAGAACACGCACCATAGGCAGCCGCCTACCTGCACACTGGATGGCTTGAGACTGCACACCACCAGCACCACCAGCAGAAGGGCATGTCAGCATGGTGGCAGAGGGGTACTGGTGGTGGAGGGGGGCAGTGGCAGCTGCCCAGAGCAGACCATGGCCTAGCCCTGTGTAGGTGGGTGCCATGCACTGCAACAGACAGGCTCTGTCTGACAAACAACCATGGTATCTCCAGGGACTGCACTGTCTCTGTGAGCACAGTGTGGTGCAGTGAACACAGCCAGTGTGTTCAGGAGCAGAAGGTCACAAGTTCAAGTCCCTGCTGGGGCTACTGACAATCCAGTTCCACATTTTACCCACTACTAAACCGTGATAGTAAGGACAAACCTTTATTGCAGAGAACATACGCATGGTTCAAACGCCTATATTTTACCCCACTGAGCACAGACACCAGAAACATGCGCATTACCTAGAGCAGAGTCCCCCAATTGCAGTCCTGGAGGGCCACAAATTATTCAGGTTTTATGCTGTCTCCAATAGAAGGCCATGTCAGCATGGTGGCGGAGGGGTACTGGTGGTGGAGGGGGCAGTGGCAGCTGCCCAGAGCAGACCATGGCCTAGCCCTGTGTAGGTGGGTGCCATGCACTGCAACAGACAGGCCCTGCCGGACAAACAGTCATGGTATCATCAGGGAACACACTGTCTCTGTGGCAACACAGTGGTGCAGTGCACACAAACAGTGTGTTTGGAGACAGAAGATCACAGGTTCAAACCCCAGCTATGGTGCCTGCCAACCTAATCCCCATGTTTTAACCACTACTACAACGTGCTAATACAGACAGAACGTTTAGTGCAGATGACGTAAACATGCCCAAAACACCTACATTTTACCCTACAGAGCAAAGACACCATAAACAGGCGCATTACCTAGAGCAGAGTCTCCCAAATGCAGTCCTGGAGGGCCAAACACCATTCAGGTTCCATGCTGCCTCTAATAAAGATGCCTGTGCTGCATATCTATGCACCACCCCCATGGTATGCAGATGTATCTCATGCATATTCATGAGGGACAGCATGAAAACCCGAACAGTGTTTGGCACACCAGGACTGGAGTTGGGAACCTCTGCTGTAAAGCAGCAGCCAACAGGGGCAGACACACCCACACCCACAGGCTCCATTAGCCAATGTCTCCTGGAGAGGCAGGACATTGGGCCCTGCGTGCATCTCCCAATACTAGCACTTGCATACCTTAGCAATGCAACCCTACACCTGGGAATACGGTACACAGCTATCAAAAGTTTGCTATGATCACTGGCAGATAGCAATTCCTACGTTAAGCACAGTTTGCTGATTGAGCTCCATCATAGCAACCTTTCTGATGTCTGTGGAGTGTGCTTCAGGTCTGGTCTCTGACAGTGTTTACCACCCTGGAAAGTGACCCCCAACAGTATTGCGTACCATATCCATGCCTGCACTGTGCCCAGGACTGGTGTGGTGGCCAGGGCTGCTAAACTCCTCTATAGTAGCACAATGCTGGCATAGGTGTGGGAGTGTGTGTCTGTCTATCCAGTGTGTGGTGGCTGCAAACACCCTCCACAGCCTACACTGCCAGCACTGTTGCCAGTATTGGCCTGCCAATGTGCATAATGAGGAGCAAGGTACCATGGGTATAGCCCGGACAGGGTGGCCTGGCCAGGATGCATCTGCACAGGGCATAGGGCACTGGCTGGGACATTGTAGTGCCCGGCCACCACCTGCATAGACAGGGTGGCCACAGCATGTCCTGCTGGGAGATCACTCTCATCCTGACTGTGCAGTGACCACAGCATGGCTAGGCACCCCCATAGTGCTATGCAGTATTTCTCCCATGTGATATTTATGGACTTCCTTTTGGGGTCCAGTCACTGACTTATCTGTTTGTTGTGTATGCTGACATCCCAGTTCTGGGTGCACGCATTTCCACCAAGAACTTGCACTATGGACTAGCTAGCAGACTGTCTGCAGCTGGTATGTGTCTTGATGGAGTGCCTTGCAGGGTGCAGCGGCTGAAGGCTTGCTGCAGGAGAATATCGGATAGTGGTGTGGTGCAGCTTAGCATATACAGGCCCAATGTCTGTCTGCTATTGTGTTATGAATGTGTGCAGAGCTGCATTGACTGCCCTGTAGGGTGTCTGTTCCCCAGCAGGACTGGGGTTGATGGTCCCCTCTACTGCCACCATTGCAGGGAGGTAGAATGTGGATCTGTTGTTGGGAGACCCTGTTTACCACCCTCAGCCCTGGAGAAGGAGGAGGGTGGTGGTACATAATCCTCCTA
The DNA here is from genome assembly GCA_033557465.1 of Ichthyophis bannanicus. NCBI lineage: Eukaryota > Metazoa > Chordata > Amphibia > Gymnophiona > Ichthyophiidae > Ichthyophis > Ichthyophis bannanicus. The sequence continues at coordinate 104,802,111 of CM066033.1, forward strand.
GGGGTCCATAGGGGCTATACCTGCCTGAGACATACAGGTATATCCAAGGTGTGTCTGCAGAAACTACCTATCGCACACATTAGCACTGCTGGAGACCTGCAGCATGGCCTATCTCTGCTGTGGACCTGGTGCTGGGTACCCCACCTCACCCTCATGGTGAGTGAAGTACCTGCACAATATGACAGTGTGTAGCTACTCTGTGCCAGTACCACACACGGTAAGTTCCCCCTACCAGGCCGAGGTGCTGTGGGGGTGCATGCCCCATCTTGGGATCATCTGTAGACTGCTGATTTGCATGTGCAGGGCATCATGGGTATAGGTGGGTTAACCCTATCCTGGTGACCACAGCAGGCTGTTTGTGTGGTGACTTGCAGTCCTTCTGCAGCCAGCTAGGGGTTTGCTAGCAGCTGTAGCCCACTGGTTACTTTGCTACCAGTGGAGCCAGACGTCATGAGTTCAAACCCACTGTGGGGTTATTTGATAGGGCTGTCTAAAGTATTATCTATTTTTAATGTACATTAGTGCTGCCAGCAAAAACACCCTCAGCGTACTGTACCCATAAGGTGCCTCAGAGGCCGCTTTATAGGGCGCCCTATAGGGCACCTTATGGTTACCGTCCATATAAGGTGCAATATACAGTATCCTATGGAGCGACTGATAGGGTGCCCTATAGGGAACATTATAGGGTGCTGGGGTGGACAGTGCACTTTATAATGTGCCCTATGGAGTGCCTTATTGGGTGCCTTATGCGGCACCTCTTAGGTTACAGCATGTGAGGGTGTGTTTGCTGGCAGCAATTAATAAAATACAGCAGGACACAATACTTACATATCAAAGCTGATGGCTCAGCCAGCCTTAATTATTAGGCACACTGGGGATTGAACTCATGACCCCTATATCATCAGTCAGTGCCTTAACCAATGTGCTACACTGCTGCTTCTCCTTGTGTGTCAGCGCACCTACTTAACATTTTCATGCGTTTAAATGCACAGTGCTGCCATCAAAAACAGTGCTATGACCTTGCCGTGCCTCATAGGGCACCCTATATGGCGCCCTATAGGCCACCCTTTAAGCAACATTGTAGGGTTCCGTGGCGGACAGTGCACTTTAAAATGTGCCCTCTGGGGTACCTTATGGGGTGCCTTATGCAGCACCTTATGTTACAGCGCTTTGAGAGAGTGCATTTGCTAGCAGCAGTAATTAAAATAAAATTAAAATGCCTCATAATGCTTTATTACACATAAATGGTAGTGCCTCAGCCAGCCTTATTCATTGGGCACAGTGGGGGATTGAACCCATGACCCCTGCACTATCAATCAGTGTCTTAACCATTGTGCTACACTGCTGTTTCTCCTTGCATGTCAGCACACCTACTTAACATTTTCATGCGTTTAAATGCACATTGCTGCTATCAAAAACAGTGCTATGACCTTGCCGTGCCTCATAGGGCACCCTATATGGCGCCCTATAGGCCACCCTTTAAGCAACATTGTAGGGTTCCGTGGCGGACAGTGCACTTTAAAATGTGCCCTCTGGGGTACCTTATAGGGTGCCTTATGCAGCACCTTATGTTACAGCGCTTTGAGAGAGTGCGTTTGCTAGCAGCAGTAATTAAAATAAAATTAAAATGCCTCATAATGCATTATTACACATAAATGGTAGTGCCTCAGCCAGCCTTATTCATTGGGCACAGTGGGGGATTGAACCCATGACCCCTACACCATCTGGCAGTGTCTTCACCATCGTACTGCAGCCCTGCTCCTCTGTTTGTACATCAGCGCGCCTGCTTATGCTTCCCGCACGCCTTACTCGTGCGCTAATGTGCACGGCGCACAAGAGCGCGCGGCGCACAAGAGCCCGCACGCTAATCCCGTTTTGCTATTTTTGACCGGATCGCCCACTCCTTATATGGCATCCTGCAGACTAACGCGGCGCGCACATTAAGAAACTTTAGTAAACATACCCCTTAGGGTCATGATCCCAGTGCTTTTCAGGCACAGTGATGTTGTAATGTTTACAGAATTACAGTACAAAAAAGAGGTGAACACACTGCACAAAAATAGCAGCAAAATAAATAGTGGTGATAAAAACAGATAAAGGTACAAATTTATCACCTATAAAAAATTCCATAAAAGAGCAAAAAGACCATATGCAGTATACGAGAAATAAATGAATAAATAATAGTAAAATTAAACAACCATAAAACATGACATGTTTAGGCTCAGCCTGCTTCAGAGGTAAAAACAATAATACATAAATAATATGGTCAAACAAATGTCAATAAAACCATCAAGAGGGGTCACAATAAAGTAATACTAAAAAGTAATACAGTACTAAAAACGATGTGAACACAAACAATGTAGGTCTCTAAAAAAGTAAACCAAAACCAAAACCGAGAAAAAGGTTAGTTACATAAAATCATTAAAAATAACCCATATAAAAACTAAAATATGAACAGAATAAAAACTAACAACAGCCACAATAGAGATGGATCAACCCACTGGATGCTGGTAGGATGAATCCAAACTAACCTTATGGGAGCAAAAGCAATCAACGGAAGAAGACCTTCTTAAAAACATAAATAGATAAAAATGAAAATCAAATAAATAAATTAAACCATTAAAACCCATAAAAAACTAACCTTAGCAAAGAGCCCTCACAAAAAGAAAAAAAATGAAGAAAAAAGCCGCCTGAGAGGTCTGATGCCCAAGTGTGTGTATTACACAAGAAACTGCTTAAAACTGCTTCCAATGAACTTCTTAAGGGACAAACAGCCTTCAAATCAGCTGCAAACGCTAGAGGAGAGACCCATATGGAAAGCACATATACAAAACAGCCATAAGACAACAACAGTAAAAAAATAATAGGTTGAGACTACAAACTGTACAAACAAGCTTACAATAGCAACTTACAGCCAGCCATAAAAAAAGAGTCTTTCAGAAAATAGTATTAGAAACAAGCCAAAGGAAACCGACATACTGACTGGCTCCACAATACAGTACAAAACTATTTTTATATACTGGCTTACCATAAAATTGGGGAACACCATCAATGAAGGCACTTTAACAGGGGAGACACTCCTACTACAGCCCAAATACTGCTAATAGCCATATAAAGAAAAAAGAGTTACAGCATAAAAACTGCAATTGCAAGAACAGAAGACTGACAACAGACAGGCAGGCAGCAAAACCACAAAGGAACTTACTGTACTTGAATCCAATTTTAGAGCCAGCACAAAGCTAGACATCAGCTGGATTGGGTTGCGGGTTGACCTTTAAAGCAGCATTCCCACCGAAGTTGCTCAGCACGATAGCATGACCAAAATGAGGCTGACAAAACTAAAACATAAATAAAAGTTTAAAAAATGACAATGATTATAAAAATGGTTCTATTTACCCTTGGGCTAAGCCCAGATCTTCCTCTCACAAGCCACTTGCTTCTCAGAAGAGTTGATCCTTCTTGTCAAAGACGATTACATTAGAGAAATTCAGTGACAGCTTAACCATCGGACGTATTATGTCCCTTTGAATAAGGATCCCACTAGTGATTTGCTGAATGAAATTATACATTTGGTGGATTTGGGCCTTGATGCCGGTTTTTTGACCCCAAAAGAGAGTCAGTTTCTTTGGACACTTCATCCAGTGATACCTACTATGTACATTTTACCCAAAATTCATATGTTTCTTACATCTCCCCCAGGTAGGTCCATACAGGCCCATTCCATCCCAAATGTTGATCCCCTTGGTACGTCCGGTGTGAGCTGGACATACAGAAGGGATTGCGAATCTGATCCCGTGGGGCACGTCTAACCCCACAGGATCAGAATCACAAACAGTCCTGTATGTGCAGGCCGGGACTGTGATTCAGCCCGGTCTGCATGTACAGGACCTTCCCAGCTAACTCAGTCAAGGATCTTAAATGGATCCACGGCACCATGGTGTCATGTTGCCATGACTCATGGCTCCATTGAAGAGCCACGATGCCGGCTGCCGGACTCCAACGCTGCATTCCCTGCAGCCCGACCCCACCATAGTGTCAGTCATTGGCTCTGTCTTAGAGCCTTTGTTGAAATTTGTTGGTTTTTTTGCGGCCATTTGTACCAAAAATGAAGTCTTTCATCCATGATCCTATGCACATTACTTTTGGATACTTTTGACATAGATTCCCTATACACTATCATTCCACAATATGCAGTTTTAGAGGTCATCAAGTTTGTCCTGAACACCAGAGATAGTATATGTATACCTACAGATTTCTTCTGTGAACTAGCCCAATTGACTCTCAAGCGCAATTATTTTTGTTTTCAAGGGACTTTTTATCAGCAGGTAAAGGGAACGAAAGTGTGGGTCATAATGGCCCCAGACATAGCAAATCTTTATGTGAATGCTTTTGAAGAGATGTTTTTAAATGATCGTGCTTTTAAAGATTCTGTGGTTTTATGGAAGAGATACATTGATGATGTTTTTATGTTATGGAAAGGGGCTGCGTCAGGATTATATGCCTTTTATGCTTGGTTGAACTCTTGCGCTAGCAATTTGAGATTCAAAATGGAAGTGAGTGAAGTTGCTATTCCATTTGTAGATATTTTAATTAAGAAGGATGGGCACAGTTTTTCGACCACTATTTATTGAAAACCTACAGACAGAAACAAACAAACTTTTACACTATGAGAGTTGCCATGTTAAGAGTCTAAAAGACAATCTGCTGGTCAGCCAATTTTTAAGATTAAGACATTTATGTTCTTCCAAGGCTGACTTTGAAATACAGGCAGTGGATATGCAGAGGCAGTTTTTCGATAGAGGTAATCTCTCTAATTGAGTGTGACGTGCTTACCGTAAAGCCCATCAGTCCGATAGGAAGTTATTATTAGAAAACACATAACCTATGAAGCCCTGTCGCCCTGTCTGTACGTTGCAGTTTTCATATTTGACTAAACATATTTAAAGATCTATTAAGAAGCATTGGCCTATTATGCAGGGCCTTGATTGCTTCAAAGATAAAGACATTCTCATTGCACACACTAGGGGATGTAACCTCAGAGATGTTTTGGTCCCCTCTGCGCTACCCCTGCAAAAGTTAGATGTTCAGTTACCCGGCATTTTAAATGTGGAAATTGTTCATTTTGTGTAGAAAGGATTCAGACTGATTTGTTTCATTGTCCACATCTCGCACGCAATGTTTTCTAACTATAATGTCATTTATGTAATACAATGTACCTGTGATATGATGTACATTGGTAAAACAAGAGAAAACTGAGAACACGGCTAGCTGAACATAAGAGCTGCATTTTTCCAGGCCGAGCCCAAAACTCTCGGGATCCAAAATTCTGACTAAATATTCCTATCAAATGGTATATAATACATGACCATAGCAGAAGGAAAATCACTATTAGAACATATCGAATAAGACGGGTACAATTTTCCTGAATATGCAAAAATTAACCCGGCTGCAAATTTAAAGTAGGCCTTCAAAGGGTTAAAAAGAGGATCGTCACAGCTCTTCTGGTGAAACATTGGGGTATGTTTACTAAAACCCCGGTAATGTGCGGGCTGCGCTAGTGTGCGGGTGCCATATAAGGAGTGGGCGTTTCTTTCTGAAAAAGAAAAACCGGGATTTAAATGTGCGCGGCGCCCATGTGCGCCCCGCACATTAGCGCATGAGAAAGCTGCGCGGGAGGCATAAGTGGCGCGCTGATGTACAAGCAGGAGAGCAGAGCCACAGCACAATGGTTAAGACACTGACCAATGGCGCAGGGATCAGGGGTTCAATCCCCCACAGTGCCCAATGAAGACAGCTGGCTGAGGCATTACTTTAGGAGCCAGTTTAATATTGGGTGGCATAAGGCGGCACACTGATGGGCATAAGGCAGTGTGCTATTGCTTTAGGAGGCATTTTAATATTGGGCGGCATAAGGTGGCGCGCTGATGTGCAAGCAGAGGTACAGAACCACAGCACAATGGTTAAGACACTGGCCCCCAAAAGAAAACCCATAAATATCACATGACAAAAGTACTATACAGCACTATGGGTGTGCCTAGCCATGCTGTCATCACTGCACAGTCAGGGTGAGAGTGATCTCCCAGCAGGACATACTGAGGTCACCCTGTCTGTGTAGGTGGTGGCCAGGCAATAAAATGTCCCAGTCAGTGCCCTATGCCCTGTGCAGATGCACCCTGGCCAGGCCACCCTGTCTGGGCTATACCCATGGTACCTTGCTCCTCATTCTGCACATTGCCAGGCCAATACTGGCAACAGTGCTGGCAGTGTGGGCTGTAGAAGGTGTTTGCAGCCACCACACACTGGATAGACAGACACACACTCCCACACCTAGGCCAGCATTGTGCTACTATAGAGGAGTCTATCAGCCCTGGCCACCACACCAGTCCTGGGCACAGTACAGGCATGGATATGGTACGCAATACTGTTGGGGGTCACTCCCCAGGGTGGTAAACACTGTCAGAGACCAGACCTGAAGCACACACCGCAGACATCCGAAAGATTGTTATGATGGAGCTCAATCAGCAAACTGTGCTTAACGTAGAAATTGCTATCTGGCAGTAATCATAACAAATGTTTGATAGCTGTGTACCGTATACCCAGGTGTAGGGTGGCATTGCTAAGGTATGCAAGTGCTAGTATTGGGGGATGCACGCAGGGCCCAATGTCCTGCCTCTCCAGGAGGCATTGGCTAATGGGGCCTGTGGGTGTGTCTGCCCTTGTTGGCTGCTGCTTTACGGCAGAGGTTCCCAACTCCAGTCCTAGTGTGCCAAACACTGTTCGGGTTTTCATACTGTCCCTCATGAATATGCATGAGCTACATCTGCATACCATGGGGGTGGTGCATAGATATGCAGCACAGGCATCTTTATTAGAGGCAGCATGGAACCTGAATGGTGTTTGGCCCTCCAGGACTGCATTTGGGAGACTCTGCTCTAGGTAATGCACATTTCTATGATGTTTGTGCTGTGTGGTGTAAAATATAGGTGTTTGACCCATGCTTATGTTTTTTTCAATAAAGGTTCAGTCTTTACTACCATGTTTTCTTCATAGGTAAAATAAAGGGACTGGGTTGGCAGGAGCCCCGGCTGGGATTTGAACCTGTGACCTTCTGGTTCTAAAGGCACTGGCTGTGTCTGTTGCACCACCGTCTTAGCACAACAACAGTGCATTCCCTGGGGAGTCCATGGCTGTTTGTCAGACAGGGCCTGTCTGTTGGAGTGCACTGCACCCAGGTGAAGGGGGCTAGGCCACCATCTGCTGTGGGCAGCAGCCACTGTCCCCTCCACCAACGGTACCCCTCCGCCACCATGCTGACATGGCCTTATATTGGTGACAGCATCACAGCTGAATGATATGTGGCTCTCCAGGACTGCATTGAGGGGACTGTGGTCTATGTAATGCGCATGTTTCTGGTGTCTGTGCTCTGTAGGGTAAAATAGAGGTGTTTGGACCATGCTTATGTTCTCTGCAAAAAAGGTTGGTCTTTACTATCACGGTTTAGTGGTGGGTAAAATATGGGGGTTGGGTTTGCAGGGGCCCCAGCTGGGACTTGAGCTGCTGACTTTTGGTGCCTGAACACACTGTCTGTGTTCACTGCACCACACTGTGGCCACAGAGACAGTGCAGTCCTTGGAGATAGGAAAACTGGCCAAAGAAATCAGAAACCCTGCTCTGGACAATTTCACTGTGGGCTCATTCACCTTGTATGGAGACAAAAGGGCAAATAAACATTAGAAATGGCCTTGAAAAAAAGGGAATTAAAACATAACCAAGCTGGGCAAAAGTGATATCAATGGGCAACAGTAAAAAACACTCCCAGGAAAGCTCCCAAAAAAGAGATGTTTGGAAGGGTCTACGGAGCGTAGACCCTTCCAAAAATCATTTCCTTTTTTTGGAGCTTTCCTGGGAGTGTTTTTTATTGTTGCCCATTGATATCACTGTTGCCCAGCTGGATTATAATTTCTTAGAATTTTGGTGTGGTCATTTTCTATTTTTATTTGCTATTTTGTTCTGTGCACATGTATCACACTGCTCACGTTTTGTAGGTTTCCCTGGTTTTGCTGTACATTGCTGACAGAAATGGTTTCTCTTCCCTTTAAATCGGCTCTACCACGAGGTTTTCACTCGCGGTATTTTTTTAGTTGAATTTCAGCCCCGCTCCTGTGCGGGAGCCTCTCCCCTCCCACTCTCCACCCATTGACCCCGTCCCTCCGCCCCTCGGGAGCCTTCCTCCGCCCTCAGAATGCTTTTCCACGCCTCTATCGCACATCAGCGCACTGCACACTTGTGCGGGCCCGTTAGTGCAGCGCGCACGTGTGCGGGGCACAAAAACGCACTATTAGCATGCGCTAAGGTACCTTAGCGCACGCTCAAGTGCGCCCCGCACAATTGCGCGGTTTAGTAAACATACCCCATTGTGTATAGATGGATCACTCTTTTCAAAGACTGAAATTCTATGTGTTAAAGTTGGTATCCTTCTCGCGGAAAGGAAGTGACATCGATCAGCTTCTTTGGAAAAAAGAACAACATCTGATCTTTTGTTTGGAGACTGGGCAATAAATGCTTTTCTTAGAAAGGTAAATAAACGAAAAAGGAAAAGGAGGCCACTATGGTTCTCAAAAGAAGTAGCTGAAAAGATGAAGAAAAAGAGAATGATCATGTCAGGTGGGTTCAGGTAGTGAAATAGGGTAGTAGCACATAGGCAGAGACATAATTAACAAAAAAACAAACAAAAAGAAGTGGTTATAATGGTTCTATACTGGTCACTGGTGAGATCTCACCTAGAATATTATGGCCAATTCAAGGGCAGTCCTTCTCAAAGCGAGGGTATTAGATGTTAGGAAAACTAACTTTGCTAAGATGGGCCAATACCTCAGGGAGTCGATAACGGGATGGGAACAGCTGGGATATAGAAAAACAGTGGGCAAAAATAAAAGGGGATATTCTAAAGCAACCAACCTTTTTGTTAAAATGGTAAATAAAGGTAAAAGGAAAAGCAGACTGCTATGGTTTTCGAAAGAAGTAACTGAAAAGGTGAAGAAAAAGAGGGAGGCCTTCATGAAATACAAGAGATCAAAGAGAGAAGAAGACAGATTTGGAAAAACTTAGAGAAGCTGGCAAAGTAATCAGGAAATGAAAAAATTCAAAAAGAGGAAGAAATAGCCAATGTAGTAAAATGGGGGGATACGTTTTCCAGTTTTGTTAGTGAGAAAAGGAAGGGCAAAAGTGGTAATGCCAGATGCAACAGTGAAGGGGAGGAATATATAGAAGCTGATGAGGATAAAGTGGAATTGCTTAACAAATATTTATGTTCTGTGTTCACAGATGAAGAATCAGGAGCAGGGCCTCAGAAAACACACACAAACGGGAACAGAAGCGAGGGACATCTTGAACAATTTTCAGAAGACTGTTCATGAGGAACTAGCTAAAATTAAAGTAGATAAAGTGATGGGACCGGATGGGATAACCCGAGAATACTGAGGGAACCTGGGGACGTTCTAGCAGCTCCATTGACTGACCTTTTCAATGCCTCGTAGGAGTCGGGAGTGGTGTCAGAGGACTGGAGAGAGGCACATATGGCGCCTTCACACAAAAACGGAAATAAGGATGTGGTTTAAAACTACAGGCTGGTAGGTCTAAACTTTGTGGTGAGTAAATTATTGGAAATGCTGCACATGTAGTTCCTTTTCACAAAAGCAAAAATAAGGATGTGGTTGAAAACTTCAGGCTGGTTAGTCTAACCTTTGTGGTGAGTAAATTGGAAATGCTGCTGAAAGAGATAATAGTGAGATTTCTGGCATCCAGAGGACTAAAGGATCGGAGACAGCATAGATTCCCCAGAGGCAGGTTTTGTCAGACAAATCTGATTGAGTTCTTTGACTGGGTGACCAGGGAGAGTCCTAGACGTGGTGTACTTGGATTTCAGTAAAGCCTTTGACACTGTTCCACACAGGCAACTTATAAACAAACTGAGCACCATAGGGATGGACCCTAAAGTTACTGATTGGGTTAGAAATTAGTTGAGTGGGAGGCGACAAAGGGTACAGGTCAATGGAGCTCACTCTGAGGAAAAGGAGATTACCAGTGGTGTGCCCCAGGATCTGTCCTTGGTCCAATTCTTTAAAATGTCTTTGTTAGTGATATTGTAGAAGGATTTTCCGGTAAGGTTTGCTTGTTTGCGGATGATACCAAAATCTGCAATAGAGTAGACATACAGGAAGGAGATATACATAGACGTACAGGAAGAAGAGTCAGTACAGAGGGTGGCTACTAAAATGATTAGTGGTCTTCATTGTAAAGCATATGCGGACAGACTTAAGGATCTTAATATGTATACTTTAGAGGAAAGGTGGGATAGAGGAGATATGACTGAAAAATTTAAATACTTCTGTGGCATAAATGCACAGGAAGAGAGCCTCTTTCGATTGAAACAAGGTCTGCTACGAGGAGACATATGATAAGGGTGAAAGGGGCTAGACTCAACAGTAATATGTGGAAATATTTCTTTATGGAAAGGATGGTAGATGTGTGGGACAGTATCCCATCGGAGGTGGTAGAGATGAGGACAGTATCTGAATTTTAAAAAGCATGGGACAAACATAGAGGATCTCTACAGAAAAAATGGGGACTGTTGTAGTGGTTGATATGGAAGAGCAGACAAGACAGGCCATGTGGTCTTTTTCTGCCATCATGTTTCTATATTTCGATATTTCCAATGCTAAAAAATGGAGGGTTATGCATTTGGGCTGCAAAAATCTAAGGGAGCGGTGCTGCATAGGGGGTAAAGTACCTCTGTCCATAAAAGAAGATCAGGACCTGGGCGTGATTGTTTCTGATGATCTTAAGGTGGCTAAACAAGTTGAAAAGGCAATGGTGAAAGCCGGAAGGATGCTTGGGTTGCATAGAAAATGGCCAGCAGAAAGAAGGAGGTGATAGTGCCTCTGTTTAAGTCTTTGTTGGGACCTCATTTGGAGTATTGTGTGCGATCCTGGAGACCACACCTTCAAAAGGATATAAACAGGATGGAATCTGTAAAGAGGGTGGCTACCAAAATTGTCAGTGGGTTTCATCATAAGGCATATGGGGACACACTTAAAGATCTCAATATGTATACTTTAGAGGAAATGCGGGAGAGGGGGATATATGATGGAGACATTTAAATATCCCGATGGCATAAATGCACAGGAGGAGAGCCTCTTTCATTTGAAAGAAATCTCTACAACAAGGCGGCATAACATGAAGGTGAAAGAAGATAGACTCAGGAGTAATATGCGGATATATTTCTTTACAAAAATAGTGGTGGATGCATGGAATACTCTCCCAGACCCAGTGGTGGTAGTAGTGACGAGGACAGTATCTGAATTCAAGAAAGCATGGGACCAACACAGCAGATCTCTCAAGGAAAAAAGGGACTATAGTAGTTGTTTTGGAAGGGCAGACTGGATAGGCTGTTTGATATTTATCTGCCGCCATGTTTCTTTCCTTAGTTGATGATGTACTGTTACATTTGAGATGAATACTATATGAAGAATTGTTATAAAAGATACATCGCATAGACAATGGACCCAGTGATATTACATTATATTATATCATAGAAATAGAGAAACATGACGGCAGAAAAATGCACATTGCCTGTCTAGTATGCCCTTCCATATCCACTACTATAGTCCTCTTTTTATCTTTAGAGATCCTCTGTGTTTGTCCCATGCTTTTTTGAATTCAGATACTGTCCTCATGTCCATCGCCTCCACTGGGAAACTATTCTACACATCTACCACTCTTTCCATAAATAAATATTTCTGCATATTACCCCTGAGTCTATCCCCTTTTACTCTCATCCTATGTCCCCTCATAGCAGAGCTTGCCTTCAATTGAAAGAGACCCTCCTCCTGTGCATATATGCTATGGAGGTATTTAAGTCTCTGTCATATTGCCCCTATCCTGCCTTTCCACTAAAGTATAATATTAAGATCTTTAAGTCTGTCCTCATATTCTTCATAACGAAGACCTCTAACCATTTTAGTAGCCACCCTCTGCACAGACTCCACCCTGCTTATATCCTTTTGAAGGTGCGGTCTCCAGAATTGCACGCAATACTCCAAATGAGGTCGCACCAGAGACCTATACAGAAGCATTATTACTGCCTTTTTTCTGCTTGCCATTCCTCTCCCTATGCACCCTAGCATCTTTCTGGCTTTCACAATTGCCTTTTTCTATCTATTTAGCTACTTTAAGATCATCAGACACAATTACGCCCAGGTTCCACTCTTTTGTGGACTGAAGTACCTCACCCCCTACACTGTACAACTCCTTTGGATTTTTGCAGCCTAAATGCATGACTCTGCATTTTTTAATATTAAATTTCAGTTGATAAATTGCAGACCATTCTTCAAGCTTAGCTAAATCCCTCTTCATGTTATTGACTCCTTCCTGAATGTCTACTCTATTGCAGATTTTGATATCATCCTCAAACAAGCAAACCTTACCCAACAGTCCTTCCGCAATATCATTAACAAAGATGTTAAACAGAATTGTACCAAGGACGGATTCCTGTGGCACACCATTGTTAACCTCCTTCTCAGAATGATCTCCATTTACCCTTATCCTTTGTCACTTCCCACTCAAACAGTTTCTAACCCAATCAGTAACTTTAGAGTCCATCCCTAGGGTGGTCAGTTTGTTTATAAGCCACCTGTGTGGAGCGGTGTCAAAGGCTTTACTGAAATCTAAATATATCACATCTAGGGCTCTCCCTCCCTCAAACTCCCTGGTCACCCAGTCAAATAAATCTATCAGATTTGTCTGACAAAATCTGCCTCTGGAAAGCCATGATGCCTTGGGTCCTGCAATCCACTGGACTCCAGAAACCTCACTATTCTCTCCTTTAGTATCTTTTCCAATAATTTACTAACCAAAGAGGTTAGACTAACTGGCCTGCAGTTTTCAACCTCATCCTTACTTCTGTTTTTGTGTAAAGGGACCACATTTGCCTTTCTCCAATCCTCTCGGACCACTCCTGACTCCAAAGAGGCATTGAAAAAGTCAGTCAGTGGAATCACTAGAATGTCTCCAGGTTCCCTCTGTATTCTCGCATGTATCCCATCCAGACCCATGGCTTTATCTAATTTTAGTATAGCTAGTTCCTCACTAACACAGTCTTCTGAAAATCGTAAGAGATCCCTGTCGCTTCGGTTCCTATTTGTGGGTGGTTTCTGAGGTCCTGATCCTGGTTGCAAAGGTTAAAGACTTACATCAAGCTTGGATATTGTTTAAAAATACTATCCTGGAAGCCCATTCCAGCTGTATTCCACGCATTAAGAAAAATGGAAGAAAGTCCAAAAAACTGCCAGCATGGTTTAAAGGTGGGGTCAGAGAGGCTGTTGCTGCCAAGAAAGCATCTTTCAGGAAATGGAAAAAAGAGTAAAACAATGAAACTGGAAACAGCACGAGCACTGGCAAGTTAAATTCAAAGCATTGATAAGGCAGGCAAAGCGAGAATTTGAGAAGGAACTTGCTATGGAATCAAAAACACGAAATAAAGACTTTTTCAAGTACATTCGTAGCAAAAGGCCTGTGAGAGAGGCAATTGGACCATTAGATGATAGAGGGGCAAAAGGGGCAGTAAGAGGAGACAAGGCTAAAGCGGAGAGACTGAATGAATTCTTTGCTGCAGTCTTTACTGAGGAAGATGTAGGGATGTTACCCAAGACTGAAGTGGTATTTAAAGGTGATACTGCAGAGGAATTGAGAGAAATATCGCTACACCGGGAAGATGTATTACAACTATTTGATAAACTGAATAGTAGCAAATCACCTGGACTGGATGGTATACATCCAAGAGTGTTGAAAGAACTGAAATATGAGATTGCAGACCTGCTATTAGTAATCTGTGAACTTCATTAAAATCATCTGTAATACCCAAAGATTGGAGGATCGCCAATGTAACGCCAATTTTTAAAAAGGGTTCCAGGGGTGATCTGGGAAATTACAGACCGGTGAGCCTGACGTCAGTATCGGGGAAAATGGTAGAAACCATTATAAAGAACAAAATTACACAGCATGTAGATAGTGTAACACGGAAGATCTACCCTATGCCTCAGAAACACAGAAAGCTGATAGATATAGCTTAGATTCTGACAGGCAGGCAAGCAAAACACTTCCTAGTTACCATAGGCAACATAAACAAAGTCAGACACGAGGTCTGCAGGCACGCCTAGTTAGTGAACATTCCCTAAGTGATGAGGAAAACAGCTTTCACCTGGCAAAGAGAACGCCCAGGAAGCTGTATAAGAAAGCCTCAAGGCAAACAGAATTAGTTTCAGTTCCAGTTTCAGTTCGAGGTTCAGATTCAGGAGCTGCGGGAGTTTCAAGGGAGGCTTGGCAAGACAAGGGAAACTTGCAGGATTTAGAAGGAAGCTCAGAATTCTCAGAATACTCTGATACAGAGTTTCAACTGCCCACAATTTCTAGCAGGAAGCCACAGAGGAATTACCAAAGAGAAACAAGGAAAGTTTCACACAGAGAAGTCAGCTACCAGAGAAGCTTACCTCTGACGCAGTGTGAATTTCCCCGACACCTGGCTGATTTGAAGGAACGTGAGGCAGCTAGAAACAAACCATATGTATTGGAGAAGCAGGGCTGTTTAAAACAGTTTCAAGCCCTTGAGAGGGAAAGCTGTCCTGTTGAGGATGTATGCATGTTTGACCCAGATGAATGTGTGCCAGTAAAACCCTGTAGAAGACTTCCCCGAGAAAAGTCTTCGGTGAACAGAAGAGAGCAGTGCTATGAGCTACAGCCCAGTCTAAAAGGCAGGAGTTTTAAAAGTGCCAAAGGGAAAGCCTGGTTAGACAGAAGTGTCTCTCCTTCCTGTTACTACAGGCTAGATGGTAACTATTTGCCTGGTTGTGAAGACAGCTGTATAGAGGGCACAGAGAGAGAAACGGAGGTAGGAAAGATACAGACTTTCTATCCTAAAGAAAAGTTTATAAGTGAAGAGCCTATGATTACAGAGGATAGTTTCACAGGTCCATGTGTTGAAGAAATGGATTGCTCTGTATTTGTATCTGACCTGAATTCTTCTCTGCGTTAAAGCTAATGACAAGAGTGTCCTGGTAGTAGCTGAGAGAGCTGAGAAGAGACTGCCAGAATATCAGAGAAAAACTGCTCATTGTGATTTTGTAACTTACGTTTAAAGCAAGACGCTGTATTTAAGTTTCTTCAGTTAGGTCAAAGTAAAGACTGTATCCTAAGTTCTTCTGTATTATATTACTTTTGAAAATCCAACACCGGGAGGGGAATAAAACATCCTTTTGAAACCTGACCATTCGGACTCACAACTACACTTTCTTTATGGGAGGTCAGGCACCAGTGGTTTAGTTGGCTGCTTACGCCACAGTTCAGCGGCTGCTGGTGACAATAGTCATGGTCTAATGGGAGACAGCCAACATGGCTTTAGACAAGGAAGATCTTGTCTTACTAATCTGATATGTTTTTTTGAAGGTGTGAATAGACAGGTAGACAAAGGTGAGTCGGTTGATATAGTGTATCTGGACTTTCAGAAAGCCTTTGACAAGGTCCCTCATCAGAGACTTTTGGCAAAACTAAAGTCATGGGATAGGAGGCAGTTTACTATTGTGGATCGGGAACTGGTTAAAAGATAGAAAGCAGAGGGTAGGGCTAAATGGCCAATTTTCCCAATGGAAAAAGGTGAATAGTGGAGTACCCCAGGGATCTGTACTGGGTCCGCTACTTTTTGACATATTCATAAATGACCTGGAAAAGGGAATAACTAGTGAGGTTATCAAATTTGCAGACGACACAAAACTGTTTAAAGTTGTTAAAACCCAAGAGGACTGTGGAAAACTACAGGAGGATCTGGATAAATTGGAAGACTGGGCATCCAAATGGCAGATGAAATTTAATGTGGACAAGTGCAAAGTTATGCACCTAGGAAAGAACAACCCACACTATGGTTACACAATGCAAGTTTCCACATTGGGAACCACCACCCAGGAAAAAGATTTAGGATTCATCGTGGATAACATATTAAAACCCTCGGCCCAGTGTGCAGCGGCGGCCAAGAGAGCAAATAGGATATTATAATGCCTCTGTATCGTTCCATGGTACGACCGCACCTTGAATATTGTGTGCAATTCTGGTCGCCATATCTTAAAAAGGATATAACGTTATTAGAAAAGGTACAGAGAAGAGCCACCAAAATGGTAAAAAGAATGGAAGGATACCCCTATGAAGAGAGGCTAAAAAGGTTAGGGCTCTTCAACCTGGAAAAGAGACGGCTGAGAGGAGATATGATAGAGGTCTATAAATTAACGAATGGAGTGGAATGGGTAAAGATAGACTAATAAGAGAAAATATTTTTTCACTCAACATGTAATCAAACTCTGGGATTCACTACCAGAGGATGTAGTAAAACCTGTTAGTGTAGCCGGGTGTAAAAAAGATTTGGATAAGTTCCTGGAGGAAAGGTCCATAAACCATTATTAAAAAGGGACCCAGGATATTAATGCTTGACCCAATACAAGCATTGTGGAACTGTGTCTTTTGGGGATACTGCTAGGTACGTATGACCTAGATTGGCCACTGTTGGAAACAGGATACTGGGCTTGATGGACCTTGGTCTGACCCAGTATGGCATATCTTATGCTCTTATGGCTCTTCATCTGTGAACAAAGAACAGAAATATTTGTTAACCAATTCCGTTTTATCCTCATCAGCTTCTACATATTCCTCCCTTTGAATCTCAATACCACTTTTGCCCTTCCTCCTCTCACTAACATATCTGAAAAATGTCTTATCCCCACATTTTATTGCATTGTCTATTTTTTCTTCTTTTTGTATTTTTGCTTTCCTGACTACTTTGCTAGCTTCTCTAAGTTTTTCCAAATATAGATGCCTCTCTTCCTCTCTCTGTGATCTCTTGTATTTCATGAAGGTCTCCCTCTTTTTCTTCACCTTTTCAGCTACTTCTTTTGAGAACTATAGTTGCCTCTTTCCTCTACCTTTCTAACAAAAAGGTTGCCTTTAAAATATCCCCTTTCAGTTTTGGCCACAGTTTTTCTACATCCCCCAGCTGTTCCCATCCCGCTTACGACTTCCTGAGGTTTTGTCCCACCTTGGCAAAGTTAGTTTTCCTAAAATCTAAGACCCTAGCTTTTGAATGGATTTTATTGTCACTAGTCCTAATACTGAATGATACCATCTGGTGATCACTGGATGTGAGATGATCTCCCACTATGACATTAGAAATGCTTTCCTCATTGGTAAGCACCAAGTCCAGTATGGCCCCATCATGTGTGGGTTCTTTTACCAGTTGCCTGAATATTTCTCTCTGTAGAGAAGCCAGGATTTCCTTACTTCTAGATGACACCGCAATAGGGATATGCCAATCCACATCAGGCATATTGAAATCACCTATCAGTAGACTTCTCCTTTCATGGTAATACTGTGTATGTCTTCTATTAAATCTATCCATGTATGCCTAAAAGAAAAAAATGCCAAACATTTGAATTAAATGAGAACAAACTGAAATACAGAAACATATATAGCAATGAATTAATGGGGACTAGGCTAATATTTGTGGAGTGGAGGAGCAGCTTGATGGATAGTGCAGCTGGTTTAAAATGCAGAGAAACCAAGTTCAAATCTCATTGGTTTCCTTGTGATCTTGAGATAGTGACTTAACTCTCCATAGCCTCAGATGCAAACTTAGATTGTAAGCCCTTTGGGGATAGGAAAATACCCACTGTTCCTGAATGTAGCTTACCTTGCCTGTCTGAGAAAAGATGTGAGCTGAATTCCGTTTCCCTTCCTTCAATCAGCCATCATCAATGTCATTTTCATTCTTAGTTTGGAAATTTGCAAATCAATAAATACATATTTTATGCAGACTTGTCCTACCCAAAGTATACCAAAGAGCAGGACTGGTATTAAAAGAGAGAAAGAATTCACATGCAGTAAACTGAGTGATCACACACAGATGGCGAGCACTAATATTACTTCAGTCAACCACCCCATTCTGAAAAAAAAAATTACAAATTATTTATTGGGTCTCAGCTATTGGCATGTGGTCAATGACCATTTGGGCAATAATTGTATGCATGCCTCATTATACATATGATCACTTTGAGTATCTGTATGCATCTTTAAGAAGCAGAATGCTAATGTCTGGGTTGCTATGGCAAGCAGTCCTTTTTATTTGGCACAGAAACTAACAGTTGCATAAGACTCCTGCATCCATAGCCTATATTGAAACTATCACAGAAGGCAGATTTGTATTTCTTGTCACAAGGGAATTGCTGACCAATTTTAGGAAGAAAGTCATTGGAAACCTTAAGTGCATACAAGTCAAGGCTTCACGTCTACATTTATTTTATTTTAGGAAGCCCAGACTGCCATGTTGCAGTGTCGGCACTTTCATCTTCTGTACGTGATTAAGGATGAAGCAGATTCAAAGAAAGGAGGACTAGAATTACTTACCTTTTTTCCTACAGATTTTATGTTTTCTCATTGTCTGTGAGTATATCACCCACACAGAAACACTCTTTGAAATAAATACTCGGATAACGTGTACTGATGATCACTGCTAGAATTTTAGATTATATGAATGCAGACATGGCTAAACAATACATTGTTCAGAGCCGGATATCGATTTCATGACTAATAGAGGGATGGCTACATATATGAGCTCATATTTGTAGTGATATGATTTAGCCATCCCTCTGTTAATTATCAATGATTGTCTTTGTATATGAAATCGATGGATGGCTCTTGTGTTTCAAGCAAATTGGATTCTAGCTGGTTCTGCAAAGGCTTTTGGCTGTAGCTGTGCTTTTAAATGATTGGTAGCTGGTTACGTTGAGGTTTTCAGGGTTTTTTTAAAATAAAGTTCAACTTTGGTAGTGTAGCCATATGAATTAATAGCATTTTTAGCACTTTCCGTGGATTACACTCCTAAGTATTAAGGGCCCAATATTCAAAGGTATTTACATGGTTGACAGGCCTAAAAACATGTAAATGCTGCTTAGAGGTTAGTTCTGCTGAATATCCACAGCATCCATCGCTACACGCCTCGATGCTAACCGTATAGCGTCAGGGCATGTCATGGGCGTTCTGGGGTGGAGCAAAGGCAGCACCCATCGCTAGCCAGTCAGAGGCAATATTAAACCGCTGCCCAATTAGTGACCCACAGGTAAAGATAGGCCAACTTTTCCCACTCCCATCTTTATCCATGGGAGTTAACTAGGCTGCTGCTCAATATTGCCGCTGCCTGGTTAGCTTTCGCACCTTGCTGCAGACCTGGATATTCAATGCCGGTGTTAAGGTTCAGCGGCAATGTCTGTGCACTTTAGAAGCACTATCCACTGCTAAATATCGGGCCCCTAAG
This sequence comes from Ichthyophis bannanicus, assembly GCA_033557465.1. Classification (NCBI taxonomy): domain Eukaryota; kingdom Metazoa; phylum Chordata; class Amphibia; order Gymnophiona; family Ichthyophiidae; genus Ichthyophis; species Ichthyophis bannanicus. The sequence goes on from CM066033.1 coordinate 104,821,513, forward strand.
AGTATATACCATACGATTTGGTATTGTGTTTACTCTATTTTCTTGAATATATACCTTTCCTTTTTTATTATACACTTTTAAATTTCTTTCTCCCTCCTTTCATATTTCTACCTTCCCCCTCCTCCCTTACTTTCCCCCTTTTTTCCACTTCCCTCTCCCTTTTTTCCCTCCCTCCCCTTTTTTACTTCCCCCCCTTTTTTCTGCTAGGCGCCTTATATTTATATCGAGGTTTATTTGTTTTTACTTTACAGACTTTATGCAATTCATTCATGTTTCTTAAATAATTTTGTTCTGATGATATATGTTTTTGTATGTTTTCATATTTTATTTTCTGTTTTATTTCAATGATGAAAAATGTATGATTTTATATATGGTAATTTCTTTTTTTATATATAGTTTTTGTGCTTTGAGCATTTAATAATTGATATTCTTTTTTTAGACATCCCATCGCCAAATTTGGAGTTTGGTATATTCTTTTTATTCTTTTACTGTATGGTCAGTTTCCTTTTATGATTTTAATTGCTTTTTATATATGTCTTTGTGTTATTATCTTTGATCCCGATATTCCAAGAGGCGCATATGGAGCCGATTCCGTCTAAAGAAACCCACATGAAATGCGAGTTAGCCACCAGACACATGGGCAAGGATGGAAAATGGGCACTTATGGGCAATCGTCTGCCCGTGGCCAAATCCAGGTACGCAGATGGGATTTGAGCACCAATATTCAACATATCCATACAAGACATATGTACATGCAAAATGCATGGATAAGAATTGCAGGGCACCGAGGGAAGCTCATCACTGCACAGGGCAAGGGCAATATCCTGTCATATCCGGGTAGTGGTTCAATAACTGCATACAATAGAAAATTTGCTGCCAGCGGATAGACAGATGTACAGGCAGCCCCCATGATAACGCCCATAACTGGTTACTATATTGCATGCATGATTGTGTACTGTATGTACAGGAGTCCCCTCTGGCTGGGCAGATACAAAGCAGAAGCATGGCCGCAAGGAGAGCAGGCAACCTCAGCCCTGCAGAGGCCAAGGCCCTGATCAGAATGGTGCTGAGGTGGGAGAGGTGCTGTACCCCAGGGGGCACCGAAGGGTCACCCTGCATCTGGCCATGGCCGTTTGGAGGGGGATACAGTTCCACTTGTGGAGGTGAATAGCCAATGGGAGGTCGAGCTCTAGGGAGGAGAGGGGGATGGGCAGAACAGTAGGTAAGGAAGGAGCATCTGACACAGGCCTGGCTGTAGGAATACACATAGAAACAGTGGGTATACCCCATGGCAGTCATTGTGGTCAGTAGCATGCATTAGGTTACTGACTCTGCCAGGTTACACAAAATGCACTTCCCTAACATTCAGGAATACCTGAGGGCTCCATCCTAGAACAGTTTGCAACTGCAGATATCACACAAGAAGGCACAATCGTTCCCCCTATTAGAAGATGTCTTGAAAATTCCTGGGTCACAGGTTCAAAACCACACAGGGGAATTGTTGTGGAAAAACTAAAACAAGAGTGGGTTTAGCTTTTGCATACAAGATTTATTTATTTATTTATTTATTTATTTATTTAACGTTCTTATATACCGCACTTTTATCATCAGCGCGGTTTACAGTAAACATAAAATACTCACCGATAGCAACAGGCTGTCGTGAGTTTACATATAACAGGAAATCTAATTGGATACAACATAGGGGAGAACTTTGTACATATAAGTTATATAACTATATACAATTGTATTCTTCTTGTTGTACAGGGAGTGATAGATCGTTACATTGGTTTGTAATGTGGTGTTGGCTATGTTGGAGTAGGGTATTGAGAGAAATATGCAAGGAACAGGTGGTGTTTTATGGCTTTTCTAAATTGTTTTAGGTCTTTGATATCTCTTATGGTGGGTGGAAGATCATTCCAACATTTGGGAGCGAAGTAAACTAATGCTCTTGCAGTTGTTGAGTGTGAACATTTTGTAAAGTCCGTCGGGATGATTAGAGTATTAGCTGCGACTGATCTTCTAGATCTGGTGTGGGGGGTGTGAGTGATGAGAGTGGAGATTGCTAGGGGAGCTAAGCTGTTAATGGCTTTGAATGTGATGAGTAGTGCTTTATATGTAGTCCTACAGGATATTGGGAGCCAGTGTAATTCCTTTAAGATGGGAGTTATGTGATCGTTCCTTGATGCACCGTTGAGGATGCGGGCAGCAGCGTTCATCGCTAATTGTAGCGTGTTTAGAGTGCTTTTTGGGAGGCCATGTAGAACTATGTTTGCATAGTCAAAGTGTGGAATGACTATGGCTTGGAAGATGGTTCGGAAGTTGTCAGGGTCGAGCATGTTTTTGAGGTTTCGGAGGGTTCTGATCTTGAAGTAGATGGATTTCACTGTTCAGTTTATGTGTTCTTTGAAGTCCAGTCGGTGATCAAGGGTTACGCCTAGGTATTTTACTGTGGATTTGATTGGAAGCTCTGCGTCCCGTACTTTTAGAGCAGTCGGGGGTGAGAATTCTTTATTCTTCGTGATGATTAGGGCTTCTGTTTTTTTGAAATTTATTCTCATATTCTGTGTGAGGAGCCAGTCTGTAATTGCATCAAAACAATCTATTAGTACTGTGTAATCAGGCCGAGTAATGTTGATTGGTATGAAAATCAGCACGTCATCTGCATAGATTAGGGAGGATACTCCAAATGAGCGAGTGATCTCACATATCGGTTGCATGTAGATATTAAAGAGTAACGCCGAGAGGGAGGATCCTTGAGGGACGCCTTGTTTCAACTGGAAAGGTTTTGAGGTGTTTGATTCTGTTCGAACATGTTGCCAGCGCTCTTCAAGATAAGATTTGCACCAGTCCCATGCTAATCCCTGGATGCCCTTGCATTGGAGTCGGGTTAGGAGTTTGTTATGGTCAACAGAATCAAACGCTGCAGAGATGTCAAGGAATATTAGTGCAAAGCCCTTTTTGATATTGTCAGTACCACAGATGAGGGTGTTGATTAAAGAAGTCAGCAAAGATTCCACACCATGGGCTTCTCTGAATCCATGTTGACTGGGGTCCAGAGGTGATGTGGTGTCTATGTGCTGTTGGATCTGAATCTGTGTGACCTTCTCTATTATCTTTGATAGCAGGGGGATGCTGGAGATTGGACGGTAAGATTCTTCTTTTGTTGGGTCTAGCTGGTTGTTTTTTAGAAGAGGTCTTATGGAAGTCTGTTTAAGAGCTGATGGGAAGATGCCTGTGGTGAATGATTGATTTATGATTTCGGCTATGAATGGGCTGAGCTCATGTCGTAACGCTTTTATCCATTGTGCTGGACATGGATCGTTGGGTGCAGTGGTTGTATTTATTCTGGTGATAATATCTTCGACGTGCTTTATTGAGGGGGATGCGAGCTTGATGAGTGGGTTCTCCTGTAAGAAAGTTTGGACATTAGATAGGGGAGAGGTTGTTGATGTCTTGATGGTTTTGGATTGGATGTAATCGGCATACTTTTGGGGGTGTATAGCATCTTGATGTGGTGGAGTGGGCTCGGTGGTTAGTACTTTCACTAGGTTAAAGAGTTCTCGTGGTTTGTTTAGAGAACGGTTGAGGAGATCGGAGTGAAAGGCTTTTCTTCTGTTCCATACTGCTTCCCGGTGCATTTCTAGCTGTGATAGGTATGTTGCTTGATCGGTAGAGTTCTGGGATTTACGCCATTTTCTCTCTAGTTTTCTTAGGAGTATGAGGGATTTCTTTAGCTCTGGGGAGAACCATGGTAAAGATGGTCTTTTATCTGAATGTTTATGGTGTGTTGAGTGAATGTTGGGTGTAGATGGTACCGAAAATTTGTTAAGGGTGTTATTCCAGTTTGCGACTAGATCATTGATGTTGTTGGAAGGTGGTTGGGAAAGCTTTGGAAGTACAATTTTTGTGATTTCTTCTTTGTCAAATGGTATGAAACGTCTATGGTTTGTTGAAGATTGTTTCCTGGTGTGGTTGGTTGTCTCTGGTTGAGCTGGCATGTTGAAAGATAGAAGGTAATGATCTGACCAGGGAACTGGGCTGATGGAGAGATCGAAATTGTAGTTGTTGCTTGCATAGGAGGATGGTGTGAATATAAGGTCGAGAGTATTTCCACTATGGTGGGTGGGGTTGTTTACTATTTGTTCATAGTTGAGGTTGGACATTGCGTTGAGGAAGGAACCGGATGAGGCGGGTTGGAGTGAAGCGAGATTGAAGTCGCCCAGTAACCAATTAGGTTTGTCTGGGTACTTAGGATTGCAGGCTAAGTCAATTATGGTTGAGAGTTCTTCAGATGAGTTGTTTGGGGGCCTATAGATCAGGTTGATCGTGTTATGGTTGTTGTAGATAGAGATTAGATCTAGAAGTGGTGTACTGCTGGTTTGGATTGTTCGGTATTGGAGTTCAGTCTTAGCTATAATGAGTACCCTGCCTCCTCTTTGTTGGATCTATTAGATGTGTAGCTTGAGTATGTTGGAGGTGTGAGCTGATTTAGTATGACTGTATCGGCATCGGAGAGCCAAGATTCTGTGATGAATAGAATATCTAGGTTGAGGTTAATTATGAGGTCAGTGATGGCGGGCCATTTTTTGCGGGTAGATCGTGCGTTGATAAGAGCACATCTAAGTACGTTTTGGGTAATTAATCTGTTGCGTTTTGTGTCGATTGCCTGTTCTAAAGCTATGGAGATTAGGTGAGATTGTCTTTTGTAGTGTGGGTTTTGTGGTGGTTGGAATTGGTTGTGGAAGTTTTTTCTATTTCTATTGTGTAGTAACGGTATATGGTTGTTATCATTGATAAGTGCATTAGTAACATTGAAGGTGTTAAGGAGTAGGTAGATGCCTAGGAGGGCTAGCAGTGAGCCGTTCATGTTTTTGCCTTGGAATTCAAAGTGGAGGAAGCAGTATTAATTTTTGAGGACTATGCTTAGTAAGTATATAGAGTGGTAGGTAGCAGAGGATTATATCACATTGTTTACCTCAGTGTTATTTGACAGCATAGGATTAATAGCCCAAGGTTTTGGTATATACAGTGTTTCAATGAGACAGTAAGCAGGTTTGTTACTATGTTTCAACAGGAGTATGGGGGTGCATACTATGTTACAATTAAGGCAGAGGGTTGGTAATTTGCTATTATTTAGATACATTCACTGAGTAAGCTTCTAATTTTAAACATTAGTTAATTGGAAGCAAAAAGTATGCATACATACAGTAGATACAGGTGAATTGGAAGGTGTTAGCTCTTGTTGAAGCCTTTTTGTGCCGCGCCTAAGGGCCACGCCAAAGGGCCCTCTGGCGAGGCCCTCAGGCGCGGGCCCGCCAGGCGCAGGACCGCCTGACGGCGGCTGCCTTTTGCAGGTTTCAGTGGCTCCTCCTCCCACTCCCACAGCCCCGATTGGGCCGGAGACCGCAGCGTGGGAAGAATGCAGGCCCGCTGGGAGAGCTCTACCCCGATCGGGGGAGCAGAGGCTGGTGGCAGTTCTTTTCACGGCCCGCCTGACGGCGGCTGCCTTTTGCAGGTTTCAGTGGCTCCTCCTCCCACTCCCACAGCCCCGATTGGGCCGGAGACCGCAGTGCGGGAAGAATGCAGGCCCGCTGGGAGAGCTCTACCCCGATCGGGGGAGCAGAGGCTGGTGGCAGTTCTTTCATTTCCCTGCTCCTTGTGCTGGCCATCCTTGTTGTATGGGCAGTTCCAGCTTTTGCATATTGTGGGGGCATGGCCACTATTATTGTACCTATTATCCTGTGGCCTGATGCAACTGCCCAGACACAATGAATGAATATGAACATTCAGAAAATACAGAAGTAAACAGCAGGGAAATCATGTTGCAAAAATTCATTACCTGCACAGCAGTAGGATATGCCCCCTCTGCCTGCACAGGACTGGGAACTATAGCACATGCACCTGGCCATTCCCCAGTATAGCGTCACCTAAGTCCATGTTCCCCACATATCGCCACATGTTCCAGAGCTAGAATGTGAAGTACAGCATGACAAGGTGGCTCTGTGCAACAATCACACAAATGCAACCTAACGAACAGCACAACACACAAACCAGGGTATCATGCTCCAAGAGTGGTGCCACAGGGTCAATGACAGATGGTGACAGTGGGGTCACAAGAAGGAGATACAGAATGGGAGGGTACAATATAGGAAGGACAAAAGGGTTAGGGAAAGTGGAAGAGAGGGGAGTAGGGGCTGGGTAGCAGACTGAGGGGGCTGGTGTAAACAGGCATGGATGAGAAGGATGGGCATAGTTACTATGCCTCCCCCTCCTCTTCCACCGGAGTGTCCTCCTCCTCCTCTTTGGTGTCCTCACTACCTCCTGTAGAGCAGGAGGTGACCAAAAAGAGGGAAGAGGAAGAGATTGATAAGGAGGAAGAGGAGGCTGAGGCGGGAGAGCCAAGGGAGGGGCTATGAGGGTGGCGGATGCTGGAGAAAGGGTGGGGCTGCTGATTCTGGCACACATGTTCTGCTAGGGACAAAAGGGCCAGACAGGCAAGCTGTGGCCAATGAGGTGGAAGGCCAGGAGAAGCATGGAGTGTCAGCAGAGCCTCCAGCATGTGAGCAGACCTCTACGTCCCCTCTGCACCATCACACACCATCATGGGTGGTGTCAGGTAGGCTTGGAGGCTCTGCTGACACCTAGGGTTCTCTGCACCAGCAGGCTCCAATGAGGTGCTCCCTGGGCACCTCATTGGCCCCCCTCTAAAGAGCTTATGGTGATCATGGCTACTCTGGTGGAGGAGTCGCAGCTCCTGAGGGAGGCAGTGGTGGATTCTGCAGGGGCATCTGTACAGGGCCACAGGTCATAGCCCATGACCAGCAGAACCACAGCCAGAGTTCTCTGGGGCCCTAGACTGATCTTATTTATTTTATTTATTTAACAAACATTTTTATACCACACTTTCCGAGTGATCAAGTGCAGTTTACAAGTAACAATGTTCTGAAAAGTACAACAAACATGGTCTTATTCAGTTACATGGAACAAAATAACTATTTACATTGATGTCTTTGGTGCGACCTCATTTGGAGTATGGTTTGGTTTGGTGCGACCTCATTTGGAATATGGTGTGCAGTTCTGGAGACCGCAACTTCAAAAGGATGTGAACAGGATGGAGTCGGTGCAGAGGGTTGCTACTAAAATGATTAATGGGCTTCATTATAAAGCATATGAGGACAGACTTAAGGATCTTAATATGTACACCTTAGAGGAAAGGCGGGATAGAGGTGATATGATTGAGATGTTTAAATACCTCCGTGGCATAAATGTTCAGGGAGAAAGCCTCTTTCAATTGAAAGCAAGTTCTGCTTCGAGGGGACATGGGATGAGGGTGAAGGGAGATAGATTCAGGAGTGATATGCGGAAATATTTCGTTATGGAAAGAGTAGTGGATCCATGGAATAGTCTCCCAGTGGAGGTGGTAGAGATGAGGACAGTAGCTGAATTCAAAAAAGCATGGGATCAACACAGAGGATCTCTAAAGGTAAAAAGTGGACTGTTGTAGTTGTTGTTATGAAAGGACAGACTAGATAGGCCATGTGGTCTTTTTCTGTCGTCATGTTTCTATGTTTCTATGTTTCTATGATGAGATATAAACATAACAGAGTAGGTATACCCATAACTATTTACAGTGGATGAGTGTAGATGGTGTATTATGTGCTCTAACAGTCCACTGCAAGTAAATTTCAATCGTATATTTGACTCACAAATTGACTTGCTAAGTGATTTGATGTTTGACTTGTTGTGATGTCGGCTTGAGTGTCAGCACTTGACTATGGGCCATAGTGGGAGGTAAAAAGGAATGTTTAATTTTTTTGCAGAAAGTTTTGATGTCATTTTGTTCTCTGATGTCTTCAGGGAGCTCGTTCCAGATTGTTGGTGCAGCATGGGAGAATGCTTTTTTATTTGTTAATTTTTTGGCATTTTTGAAGTCCTTTGGGGTTTCAAGTTTATGTTTATTTTTACTTCTTTGGGTTCTTTTTGAAGTCTCAAAAGTGATTAGGTTATTCAGGAAAGATGATGCTATGTTGTGGATTATTTTAAAGGTGGTAAACAGTATTTTGCAACTTATATGGCTATGTATCGGTAGCCAGTGTAATTCCGATAATATGGGTGTGATATGTTCTATGGTTCTTATGTTTAGGACTGATTTAGCTGCCACATTCTTGAGCTAGCTGGAGCCTTCTGAGGGTTTTTTTTTTGGTAGTCCCTGTAGGATGGCGTTCCCAAAGTCAAAGTGAGGGGTGATGATAGATTGTATGACTGATTTGAAGTCTTGGTGATGGATCAGTGGGCGGGGCTGTTTTAGTAGCTTTAGTTTGTAATGTACTTTTTCACAGTATTTTTTATGTGAGATTCCATACTGAGGGTCTGGTCTAGTGTAACCCTTAAGTATTTCACCTCTTTTTTTACTGTGATGTTGGATTCCTGTAGGTAGATTGAGGTTGGTGGTATAAAATTTTGATTTCTGGTGATGTACCGTATTTCTGTTTTGGAATAATTAATGTAGAGATTATGTTTTTTAAGCCACTGTGAAATTTCTTTAAAACACTGCTAGTATTTTTGTAGGAGAGTTTGGGATAATGAATGGGATGTACAACATAATGCCGTCCGCATATATGTGGTAGTATATGCGGAATCTCTTTAAAATTTGACAAATCGGCTGAAGATAAAAGTTGAAAAGAAGGGCTGAGAGGGCGGAGCCCGGGGGGAGACCTTGTTCCTGGTTGTAAGTTGTTGAAGTTTCGTGGTTAATCCTCACTGTTTGGGTTCTGTCTTTTAGGTATGATGTAAACCATTTGAGCACTGCAGCATTTATACCGATCAGTTGAAGTCTGTTTAGCATTAATAGGTGGTTTACGCTATCAAATGCTGCAGTGATGTCCATGAATAGGAGGATAAAAGCTTGTTTAGAGTTATCTATTCCTCTTGACAGTGTATCAATTAAAACTGTAAGAAGTGGGGGGGCGGAGCCTGATGTCCAGCGGGTTAGACGCTTTGCGCTGAAGCTCCCGAGGGGCCTACTCAGAATCCTGACTTAATACCTACATTAACTTAATATTTTGCTCCGAACTTACCGGGGTGCCTTGGGGGGGATGGCGGCCCATAAACCAGCGCGCTTAGACTTCGGATCTCCCTCTTCTTCACACGGAAAACGTTCCAAGACAGAGCTGCCTTCCCCACAAAAGATGGTGCCATTTCGGGATAACCCCGAAATGCAACAGGAGATCTTGGAGGAAATACGTGGTGTGAAGGAACTGGTGCAGTCCAACGGAGAAGCGCTCCGAGCCATGAGAGAAGATTTTGGTGTGCTTCAGGATCGACTTGAAGGTCTTTCATTACGGCAGGACAATATGGCGGGGGTCCTTGACTCGCACGTGGTGCGCTTGGTGAAACTGGATGAGGCTGAGCGTCAGATACAGAATCTACAAAAAGAGTTAGAGGATAGCAATAATCGAGCCCGTCGCAACAATGTAAGGCTCATTGGTGTACCGGAGGGCGCGGAAGCAGGAGATATGAGAGAATTCCTGGTCAAAACTCTTCCCTCCTTGCTGAAGATTACTTTTCACAGAGATCTGGAAATTGACCGAGCACATCGTGTTCCTACCAGCATGGCGCTCAATCGGACGACCCCCCGGCCCATCATCTTTCGTCTACTGAGATATCAGCAAGTTGAGCAAATTCTAAATGCTGCCCGGGCGAATCGTCATTTGGAGTTTGAAAATCATAAAGTCTCCTTCTTCCCTGACTTGGCTAAGCCCACAGTTGACCGTCAGAAGAGACTCCTTGCTTTTCGACCTAGACTTCAACAGTTGCAGGCTCGCTTCGGCATCTTATATCCAGCGAAGCTCAGAGTGACTCTCCATAACCAAACTCGTACCTTCGAAGATCCTGATCTGCTAGCAACATTTCTAGCTTCCAAAGAAGCAGACCAGATGCGCTAATCCAACAGCTTGGATGGACTCCGCTGGAACTGTCCGCCATTTTGAATGGCCCGATGCGGTGATCGCTGCTTGAAACGGAGACTGCCTGGACTTTTCTTTCTCTTTATATATACCTTATTGGTCTCCTTTCTTTCCACGATGAGCTCCTTGGTTAGTTTCGGAGCCCGTATAGCTCTGTAGGATTTATGTTTCCATTCAGGCCTTCTCTGGGGTTTCTCCCCGCAGACATCAGGCCGCCAGTAATTTCTGGGGTTTTGCTTCTTCTCTAAGGCACTTCGGTGCTTATTTTGTTATATGGGGCGCTTCATGGTTTTCCTTAGTTTAATTCCTATCATGTTGTTTCTGCAGTCATTTACTGGTACTATGAGCGACATTGTGTAACTCTGTGCGCTATTATGTTTCTTTCTCAGATTGTTTAACTATTTTGCATGGCTTTATGTCAGTTCTCATTACTGACTGTAAAAGGCATTAATAGTCCATTCCAAAGAAGGACAATTCTTAGCTCTCTTAATCATGATTATTCTGAGTTAGTGTTTCTTCAGGAGGCCCATTTACTGGGCATAGCTATTTCCTATCTCCTTCACTACGAACTACTGGAAATTGGCTCCCATCTGAGCCTCAATGATTGGTGGAATCATGTCCATTTTTACTGTAATTATGAGCAACTACCTTGTATGTCAATCTCTTCCACTCAAGCCCTTCACTACTTGTTTAAAAGGAAGGTGTTCCATGATTATGTTCTAACTGCTAAATGCTCTCATTTGACTGTTTAATTTTGTATACATTTCTGCCACAGGATCAGCATGTATCATCAATACCATTTCTGCTTGTTTGCTGAACAATAACTGTTGTGTGTAAGCGCTTATGTGATGACTCTTATTAGCTTAGAGAAGAAGCATAGGGGTGGGGGGTAATTGGGGTTGTTTTCCTTATTGTATGTGTGTATTTGTATCTTTTGGTGTGTTGTTACTTTTGTTTGTTGTAAAATGAAAATAAACGTTTTAAAAAAAAAAAAACTGTAAGAAGTGTTTCAACTCCGTGATATGGGCGGAAACCGTATTGGTGTTCGTCAAGGGGGGCCAATGCATCTATGAAATCCTGGAGCTGAATCTGGACTACTTTTTCTGTTGTTGTTGTTGTTGTTAAGTGCCGTCGAGTCGGAGTCGACTCATGGCGACCCTCTGGATAGCTATCCTAAATTGTGTTCGGTCTTCAGTCAGGCGGCTCATTGTTGACAGGCTGGTACCCGTACCTGCTGTTATTGTAGCGATCCATCTCATTGCTGGCCTTCCTCTTTTGCGTTGACCTTCTATCTTGCCAAGCATGATGTCTTTCTCTAATGATCTCTCTCTTCGCATGATGTGTCCGAAGTATGAAAGTCGAAGTCTCGTCATCTGAGCTTCTAAAGAAAGCTTAGGTTTGATCTCCTCTAGTACAGACTGGTTTGTTCTTCGGGCAGTCCATGGTATACACAGTATTCGCCGCCAGCACCATAATTCAAAGGCATCAATTTTCTTCCTGTCTGTCTTTTTCACTGTCCAGCTTTCACATCCATATGATGTTATTGAAAATACCATGGCTTGAACAAGTCGAATCTTTGTATGGAGAGAGACATCTCTGCTCTTGAGAATCTTATCTAGGTCTTTCATAGCCATTCTGCCAAGAGCAATGCGTCGTATGATTTCTTGACTGCTTGTTGCTTCTTTATTGATAGTTGATCCAAGTAGGTTAAAGTTGTTCACGATTTCAATTTCTTCTCCTTCAACGATGAACCTGTTGATTTTGCCAGTTGTCATGATCTTTGTCTTCTTTACATTAAGGTGCAGGCCCATTTTGAGACTATGTTCTTTGATTGTGAGAAGCAAATGTTTCAGATCATCTTCACTTTCAGCCAGTAATGTGGTATCATCAGCATAGCGAAGGTTGTTGATGAGTCTTCCACCAATCTTCACACCTCTGTTGTCTTCATACAGTCCTGCTTCTCTGATGATTTGTTCTGCATATAAATTAAACAGGCAGGGGGAAAGTATGCAGCCTTGTCTTACACCCTTGCTTATTTTAAACCATTCTGTTTCTCCTTGTTCCGTTCGAACTGTTGCTTCTTGATCAATGTACAGATTGCGCAAGAGAACGATCAGATGTTCTGGTATACCCATTCTTCTTAATGTGGTCCAGAGTTTCTCATGGTTTACACAGTCAAAAGCCTTGCTATAGTCGATAAAGCACAAATAGATATCCTTTTAGTATTCTTTAGTCTTTTCAAGGATCCATCTCACATCCGCAATGATGTCTCTCGTTCCTCGCCCTTTCCTGAACCCTGCTTGCACTTCAGGTAGTTCTTGTTCTAGGTATGGCTGTAGTCTCTTTTGAATAATCTTCAGCAGAATCTTGCTGGCATGTGGGATCAGAGCGATTGTGCGATACTTTCCCCAGTCAGTGGGATCACCTTTCTTGAGTATTGGTATAAACACAGATCTTTTCCAGTCAGTTGGCCATGATGTTGTCTTCCATATTTCTTGGCAGAGCCGTGTAAGTACGGTAACAGCTGCATCAGATTGCTGCAATACTTCTATGGGAATGCTATCAATGCCTGGTGCTTTGTTCTTTGATAAGGCTTTCAATGCTGCTTCAACTTCTTCTTTCATCACCAATGGTTCCTGATCATAAGGTATAGGTTGAAACGGCTGTTGGTCCACTTGATCTTTATCATATAAAAACTCTGTATATTCCTTCCACCTTTTCTTGATCTTCTCAGCATCATTCAACATAGAACCTTGAGCATCTTGTAACATTCCAATTCGAGGCTGGAACTTTTTCTTTAACTCTCGCAGCTTTAGGAAAGCCGATCTTGTTCTTCCTCTAATAGTTTCTGCTTCTATTTCCTTGCAAGTGTCATTGTAGTACTTTTCCTTGTCCTGTCTTGCTGCACGTTGGAAATCTCTGTTGAGTTCTACGATTGTCTTTCTTTCTCCTTTGGCTTTAGCTTCTCTGCGTTTCTGGGCAATTTTCAGAGTTTCTTCCGTCATCCATTTTGGCCGTTTTGCTTTTTCACCTTTTGTAGAGACTTCTCGCTTTCTTCTAGCACAACCTTCTTGATGTCATTCCATAACTCTTCCGGAGCTCTGTCATTTGTATCTAAAGCAGCAAATCGATTTTGCAGGCAGTCTTTAAATTCCAGTGGTATATTCTCAAGGTCATATTTTGCTGCATTCATGAGTGGTTTGCTCTTTTTCAACTTTAGCTTGAGTTTGCATACTAGTAGTTGATGATCTGTACCACAGTCAGCTCCAGGTTTTGTCTTGGTTGATGTTACAGAGCTTTTCCATCATTGACTTCCACAGATGTAGTCAATTTGATTTTTATAAAATCCATTGGGTGAAGTCCATGTGTACAGTCGCCGCTTGTGTTGCTGGAAGAAGGTGTTTGAGATGAATAGATCATTGGTCTTGCAGAATTCTATCAATCTTTCTCCAGCTTCATTTCTGTTGCCAAGTCCATATTTTCCAACTACTTTGCCTTCTTCTTTGTTGCCAACTTTTGCGTTCCAGTCACCCATGACTATCAGGATATCCTGTTTGCATGTTCTGTCAATTTCAGCTTGTACTTGTTCATAGAACTCTTCAATTTCATTCTCTTCTGCAGCTGTTGTTGGGGCATATACTTGAATTATAGTTGTGTTGATAGGCAATCCTCGTAGACGAATAGAGATTAAGCGTTCGCTGACTGCATTGTATTTCATTACAGTTCTTGCAAGTTTCTTCTTTATTATAAATGCAACACCATTTCTTCTTTGTCTTTCATTTCCAGCATAGTAGACCATGTGATCATCTGATGCAAAGTGCCCGATGCCAGTCCATTTCAGTTCGCTGACACCCAACAGATCAAGTTGTACACGTTCCATTTCATTCTTGACCACCTCCAACTTCCCTTGGTTCATGCTTCGTACGTTCCATGTTCCAATGTGTAAGACATCTTTACAGCTTCTGACTCTCATTTCATGCGCAGCTACATCAGCAGTCAGACTTCCCGAGGGCTTTGATCCAACCACATCATAAATGCTGGCTTTACTCTGAAAAGTCTTCAGCTCTTCCCCAGTAGCTAGTTGAGTGCCTTCCGACCTGGGAGTCTCATCTTCCAGCACCATAGCACAATTTGTTTTGTTGTAACTATCCATTGGGTTTTCATGGCAAGATACAGAAGTAGATTGCCGGGCCTTCCTTCCGCGCAGTTTAAGTTTGGTGTTGTTGCCGTTTTGTCACAGAAATGTGATCCTCCGCCGTCAACACTATCCCATTCTGCTGCTGCCCAGATGGGTGGTTTGTCTTCGTCTGGCACCTCAGCTGAGACCTGTCCATCTTGGGAGACCCTGCCAGTAGTTAAACTACGGATAGTTTAGCTCTCAGCATCACTGATGCACGCAAGCCCTCACAGCACGACAAGCTGCAAACCAACTTTTTCTGTTAGTTTGGCCAAAAAAGGTATGCTTGAAATTGGTCAGTATGATTTAGGTGATGTTTTGTCAAGATTGTTATTTTTTAAGATTGGGCGTATTTGGGCATGTTTGAGTGAGGGTGGTAGGTACCCATTTTTGAGTGATAGGTTGATTATGGGGAGAAATTTGTCAGTTCAGGAACTGTTGTTTTTAGCCAGAGGACAGGACAAGGGTCTAGGTAGGAGGTAGTGGTGTTTAACTTGGTGATTATATTCTTGAGGGTGTCTTTTGAAGTACTGTGGAAGTTAGTCCATGTTTTGAGTTGGTTTGGTAGTGCTGTCTCTTGCATCAATGTTGGAGGAAAATGGGGCTTTACTTTATTCATGTAGTAATGAGCTAGGGTTTGGGGGGATATCTCGTAATCCAATGAATCAGAGTTATAGTTTTTATTTGTTAGGTTTTGGACTAAGCTAAAGAGCTCTCTAGATCGATTCGTTAATTTTTTAAAATGTCGGAGTAGTGATATTTCTTTGCGTTATCCAAGGTCATCTTATATTTGTGGAGGATGTTTATATAACTTAGCTGGTTCGTCATGGTTTTTGAGCGACGCCATTTTCGCTCAGCTTTTCTAAGCTCAGATTTCATTGAGTTGAGTACCAAATGGAACCAGGGGTCATTGTTATGTTTTCTTGGTGGTTGTTTATGTGTACTGTTATTTGTGGCAGCATTGGATATTACTTTGTTCCAGTTATCTACTGTTTCGTCCAGGTTGGTTGGGTCAAGTGTGAGATGAGGTAATATTTTATCTAAAAACTCATCTTTATTGAATTTTTTGAATCTGTGGGTTATGGGTTGTTGTAATGGTTTGTTTTGGTGATTGTTGTCAATGTTGAGTCTAAACTTGATAAGGTGGTGGTTGGACCATGAGACTGGGGTTATCTCTAAAGATGTTGGGTGAAAGGCTCCCAGTAGTGAACTTGGGAGGAAGACAAGGTCAAGGGGGTTGCCTTTTATGTATGTTTGACTGTTGATAATTTGGTGAAAGTGTAAGTCTTCAATGGAGTTCCAGAATGCATTTGAGTTTGAATTGGAAAGTGATGGCAAGTTTAGGTCTCCCATCAATATCACTGGATTCAAGTCTGAGGATGAACCCAATAATTCAGTAATGAAGTCAATGTTTTCAGAGCTTTTATCCGATGGTCTATAAGCTAAACAAATGCGGAGGTTCTTGATTTTTAAGATGAAGGTGTCAATGTTAGCAATGTTGTCAGACGTTATAATTTTTCCTTTGAGTGTATCCTTTATGATTATAAGAACACTGCCTCCTCTTTTGCATGGCCTGTGAGTATGGAATATTTTGTATCCTGGCGTCTTAAGTTGGTTAGTGAGGACTGTGTCTGTGTCCAATAACCAGGTTTCTGTTATGCATATCATGTCAGGTTTATGGTCTTTGAGTAGGTCTGTGAAAATTGGTAATTTATTTCTCAGTGATCTTGCATTTGTCAGGTAGCATATGAGGTTGCATTTCTGGGGTGTCTGTGGTTGTGGGCATGTTGGATCTTGTTCAGTTAATTTTATGTTAATCAGTCAGGTGGAGTTGACTTTCTGGGTGCTTCTTGTATTAGGGACTATGGGAAGGAGGCTGTTCCTGTTTAGGGTGTATATTAGAGGGATGGTGTTGGAGTACTTGTGGTTTAGTCCAGCAGATATGGCTAGGGAGGCAAGCAGAATGAGGAGAATGCATAGTGTTTTGAATGGGGGATGGCTTGAGGTTAGCATTGTTACTTCCAATTAAGTTGGGTAAGAGTATTGGTGATGGCCTGGGACAGTAATCCAGCATTGAGTGTGTTACTCCTGGTGCACAGCAATTTAGTTCTAAGAAAGGTTGTGAGGTATAGTGTAGCAAGAATTGGTTGACTCTTCTGTGGGAGAGGTTTGATCGGATGGTGTCTAACTTCTTGGGTGTTTCAGATGCGGGGGTGAGATCCTGGGCTGGGTACTTTGGTTCATATAGTGAGCAGCAATATCTTGGTAGATAGGCAGTGACTAGGCGCAATATGATGTAATCCTGTGTAAGGTATCAGTCGAAGAGTATCCGTACTTTTGCATAGATGTAAGGCAATATAGCGTTACAACTTCTATATTATGACTATTTTCCAGGAGATTAACCCCGTGGTGTTAGGTCGGTTATATTACAATTTGCATGTAAGCAGTTATGTGCAAGTACATTGGTACTGATTGTAACTTACAATTCCGTTGTCGTTACCATCTTCTGGGTATGAAAATAATGTCCTGGGATAGGTTGGTGTTTTGCCATTCGGTTTGGACTGCAGTCTGAGTCAGGTGCTCTGGTTGTAAGCTCACCTTAGTGCATTGCTGAAGGGCTGCACCAAAGGGCCCGCCAGGCATGGGTGTGCCGGAGAGCTCTTGTTCTTATGGCCGTCGGCTGCTGAGGTGGAGGCCCCCAATTGGGCTGGGGATGATGGGCTGGAGGCGTATGGCCGCGTGTTGCTCTGGCTCAACCCCGATTGGGGAGCTATGGCGGCAGTTATTTGTGTGCCCGGAGAGCTTCTTGCACCAGATATTTTAAGGTGTCTGGAGCAGTGCAGGGAGTCGGGCCCGATTGGCCTTGTCGGAGGGGAGTGGGGAGGAGCTTACCTTCCCGCTCTCCCTCGATGAAGACGATAGGCGGCTGGAGCAGGCTGGAGAGGCTGATCTGCAGTGGAAGAGCTGCTTTTAAGGTGTCCGGAGCAGTGAGGGGGTCTGGCCTGATTGGTCTTGTCAGAGGGGAGTGGGGAGGAGCATACCTTCACACTCTCCCTTGATGAAGCCGATCGGCGGCTGGAGCAGGCTGGAGAGGAGAGAGATCTGGGGAAGGGCAGGGGTGACATGTGTGGGAAAGTTGGGAAGAAATGATGTTGGCAGGGCTAATGGAGTGAGGGATGGGAATGGGAAGGGAGGTGTTGTTAGGGTCTTGTTTTAATAAAGACTGTTTATTGTAACTCACAGTTTTGTCATTGCCTCCTGCAGCATAGGTGAGTGTCTGGCATATTGAAATGAAGGATTTTGGTTTGCACTGTACAGGTCAGGGCCTGTGGAGACTGCTGGACCAGTGTTGGGCCTGAGTGTGAACAAATGGTATGTGGAGGGAAAAGGCCAAGGTTGTGGCCAGGCCATCAGTCCCATGGTGGCAAGGCCGAGGGACACCATGTATTGCAGACTGGGGAGGTATGAGTATGGAGTATGCTGTAAGCCAGGGCACAGGTGCAGTCTGGTGAGATGCTAGTTTGCTGATGGGATCTGCACATGTGGATGGGTGTGTTGTCACATACATACCTGGGTGTGGGTGTAGTATAACATGGGTGAGAGCATTGACAGTGTCTGTTGGAGCCTGCACACAAGCCCCAGGTAACACGTGTACATGCCTATATATGCAGTGTCATACCATTGTGGGGCATCTGTGGAATGGGTAATGGGATGAGAGTGGGCACACACATGGGGGGCACATGGGTGCTCATGTAGGTCACATGTTCTCCTGATGCTGTGGTGCAGACTACCCAGTGATCATACCATGCCTATTTGGGCCCTGCTATTGGCAATAGCTGTGTCCTCACTACACAATCATTGTACAGTTATGGGGGCTAGTGTCAGACAACAGATTCTGAGGGTAGTTACTGCAGTCTGCACATGGCTGGGGCATGACAGAGATGCTTGACTGCAGCATCTGTCCCTTTAAGGGTGACAGGGTTTCAGGAGGACTTGGATATGGCCAAGTGGAAGGGAACCACAGTACAGTTACAGGTCCTTACACACATGTCAGAGAACAAGGGGCCATAGTGTGGGTGATAAGGTAGGGACTCAGGGCATGCAGCACATTGCTGCAACCCTGACAAGCCCCAGAGGTACCTCTGGGGTTCAGATCCCTACCTCTGCTCAGTGGTACTGTTGTGAGTCATGGGCTGCACTCCCTCACACTGCTTCCCTGGCCTCCCAGGTCAGTCACCTATATGGCATGCCTTGTACCTCCCTTCTAGGGCCATATATCCCTTGTACTTCCTATTCCTCCCCACACAGTACTTCAGTGCCCAAAGGTTTTGTGTCGCTCTACGAGTGCACGCAGCAATCAACCTCCCTGTGCTCTCATCCCAGACCACACTGCTAGCCGTAGACTACTGTGTCTCAACCAGCAGCCTCATACCTCATATGCTACAGGTATGTTCCTCAGACGATATTGGCCCAGTGGCCAGCATACCCCTATCCATACCTGTCCTGCAGGACCAGTCTGGCTGCTTGGTGCATGGACCATTTCACAGCAGCTGAGACCATGTTGTGATTGTGGCATTGGGCAGAAGTTCAGGGTAGAGATGTTTTGGGTGCCATAACTGATATTCCACTTACCTGTTTTTATTTGTTAACAGGCAGTGCTGTGGGAATCTGTAGCAGGCAGGTGCAATGTTGCTAGAAATGCACATCGACCCTTTATAACTTTCTGCAGGCTGCATGCAAAACCTAGACTGACATGCATTCTATGCAGACCTGCTTTGCATACTGCTGATGTATTTCACGTCTCCACTGCTTGCAGTACAGTGCAACTGTACCTCTCACACCTATCTGGTGTGGGGATACAGCTACAGTGGCAGGGAACTGTATTGGGGCCACTGGCCCCTCTTTTATCAAGACTGGTGCACACTCAATGCATTCCCTCACCTGTTCCATTGGCTAGTGCTGAGGTCTGGCCTGTGTAATTCTTGCTCTCCTACAGACCAACCAGAGCTAGGATCTTTGCAGCCCACAGTGGCTCAAACAGAAGGCATCCAACCAGGGAGTGGTGGCTCTGGTGCTCCTGCAGGTGCAGCACCGGAACCTCAGACAACCTCCATTTCTACCAGAGTAGAGCAGTGTGCCATGACCAGCAGGGATCTGGAACCTGACTCTGCACAGCCTGCAGTTGGTGAACTACCCTTCCCCATCAAGGAGAACCTAGAAGATATTGAAGCAGATGAGGTGGACTAACAGATGTTCAAGGAGGGGTTGCATTTGCTGGGGTGCACAGATGGTATGCACTCTGAGTTGCGTGCCATCTGCCAGGAGCTGAAAGCAAGCAATCAGATGCTGCTGGACCACCACATGATGAAACAGAGGCACAGATTCAGCTCCTCATGGAGATGGCAGGTTACATGGTCTACATATCGCACACCTATCGTCAGTTGTTGGCCTTCCACCAGTGGCAGGATGCAGATGTCCTTCAAAAGGGATACTCTGCAGCAGCATCAGAGGCTGATGAGGCACCTGATGCAGGCTCTTTCACAGGGGAGGGTGAGGACATGGTGAGCAATACCTTTGAGACTGTGCCTTTGCGACGCAGTGCCTGGGTGGGGAAGCGTGCAGGGCCTGATCATGAGCTGGTTGGTGGGGATAGTAAGAGGGCACTCTTTATGTAATATTTGTTTGACTGCACTGTAATAAATATGACAACACTTACTCTAGAAGATTTCATGGACGAATCTGTTCCTGGTGGCAAGTGCTAATACCATCTGCTGTTGGTTCCCCCTCTGTGCCCCTTCCTCTTCTGGAGTCTCTGCAGCATCTGTCCCCTTTATCACTTCACCCTCGGGGATGGGGATGCCTCACTGAATAGCAATGTTATATAGGATGCAGCAGGCTGTGAAGATCCTACACACATGTTCATAGCTGTACAGCAGCTCACTCCCACTGCATATGAAGTGGTTTTTCAGGATCCCAATTGCCCATCCCACCACTGCCCTGGTCTTCTGGAGAGCCTGGTTGTATCACTGTTCTTGCAGGGTCTGGAAGTGGTGCACAGATAGCAGTCGGAGCCATGGTCAGAGCCATGGTCAGAGAGGGTATCCACAGTCACCTGTGGGAGCAAGGGGACAGGCACATGTCAGTACAGCTACTGCGCCAGGTGTGTTGGGGCAAGAGGGATGGATGGGTGGCAGAAATATTTATAGTGCCTTTCACATGATGTGTCCAAGGATAGAACAAGACAATCATATAGTATTAGAAAAGAGGCATTTATTCACAAACCAATAGAGGGTGGGCACCATCTATTGGTTTGTGAATAAATGCCTCTTTTCTAATACTATATGATTGTCTTGTTCTATCCTTGGACACATCACGTTCCTCTACTGTGGACTGTCTCTGACGTGACTGTTTGCTCTTAATTGGACCTAGTGCCTTTCACATGACAGAGACGTAAGGGAGTGCATTCTTGTGACATTTCCTGCAGAGCCCTGTGCAGTATGTCATTGCTTGGCTGCTGTTCAGACCCTTGCCATGTCTCCAAAATGCACTGCTTCAAAGCATTCTGAGGCTTTGCCAACTTTGGCCTGCTTTTTTCCATTGGGGTCCCCTGTTACTATTCAGATGTGTTTCCCCTGTGATTGTATCACTAATGTGCAGCCTCTCATCCTGGCCCAACAATTCTCCCTTCTGACTATGCACCTGTGTTGGGGCGCATCAGAAAACATGTGTTCACTCTATTGTCTCCCATTCTAGGGTGCCTCCTCACATAGTTGCATGACTCACAGTTCTATCACATTTGCTCACAGCTGTGTCCACTTACCAAACAACCATGCATCACCAAGGTATCATGTGGCTGCTGCTTGTCCCAGGCCAGAATCTGACAAGATGAAGGCTTTGTGGCAGGAGTCCGGGAAACAGGCACGTATGTCAATGATGTGCATGTTGGCATTGACTACCACTTGCATATTCATGGAGTTGTAATTGTGGCAGCTGTGGAATGCTCTCTGGTCCTGATCCGGTTGTCTTAGTGCAACATGAGTGCAGTCAATGATATCAATGAGAGAAGGGAGGCCAGCTATATCATACAATGCCTGCATAGACTCCTGTCTTTGCTCAGGCATGGAGAGGAAGGTGATGTAGGTCTGCATTCTTCTCACCAGGCAGTAGTGAAGGCATCAATACAGTGGCATGTGGCAGACTGGGTGATGCCAGTGGTGGAACCCACCACATGCTGGAAGCTTCCAGTGACCTGGAACCCTAGTGTACTGGTCACCTTCAGAGCCACTGGCAGCATGTGGCTTCGGGTGGTGGCTGGATTCAGCTCTCTGCACAGCATCCCACAGAGACGGTAGTGTTGGTACACCTCATCTTCCAACAGTTGCAGGTATGTTACCTTCAGTCTGTATATCCGTATGTGCGCCTCTTGCGCTGGGTCAAAGGCTGCTGCTACTGCTGCAAATTGCACTGCCACCTTTTTTCCCTGGTGCATCAGTGGCGTCTCTGCCTCCATTGCAGTATATACAGACCACACATTGCATGGACTGTTCCTGTCTGTTGGTTCAGCTGACACCCATTTTTGTCGATACTCCGCACAACGTGTACTGCCATATCCCTAGGCCAAAGCCACTCAAAAACCTGGCCTAAAGACACTCAGTTTATGGCATTTGGCTTGACACTATGTGCCGCTGAATATCTTTGCTAACTGGGCATGTCACAGCTATGCCCACATTATGTCTCATTACACCCCTGTGGATATCTGGTTACCACCATGAGCACTGCACTAATATTGGTCTGTCGGCAGCTGACTGAAGATGCCAAATACCCAGATATGCATCACTTATACAGGTAACACTGCTTTTTTGCCGCCTTACCCCCGCCTAAGGGTTGGAATATCAGGCCCATTATTTTTAGCACCCTCACAAAGGCTAGTTAGTCAAAACTTGGCCAGTTGGGTATTTTCCAATAAAGAAGTCTATTCCATGGTTTGCCTTCTCTTTTTGTGTGTGGATTTATTTCAGTGGGGCCTAGTGTGGCTTAAAATTTTCTAGTAAAATTAAAGAACTAATAATTGCGCTCATTTTTTTTCCAAACAAAATGAAACCTAGCAGAAAATTGTGTCGAAATTAACTATTTTGTTTCAAATAACAGCACATCAGTTATATATTCTGTAAACCACTCCCCCCATTTTGGGGACTAATGATGTCTCTTGCTATCTATTTTCAGCCAATGTGAATGTTTCTTTTGTATTTATTCACAAGAATTCATCTTTTCTGTAAACATTATTGATTGATGTTTAAATTTGTAAAATTGCATAAATAGAAAAAAAAAATAACAGCACATCTTGAAAAATTGTCATCAATATGATTGTCTGGGGAACATCAATTTGTGACTTTCCTAAACTTAATATTATATACAGAAACTCACAAATTTTTGTGACTAAAAGCCCCCCTCAATAATTTTTATCAATAATCTGAACTAAAATAGTAACAATATTAAGACAATATAATTTTTTCCAGTGTCAAAAAATCTGTCATATCCAAAATATACACCTTTTAAAAGACAAAGCTAGCAATAATGATTTATTGCATTGGAAGCCATATACTGTAGACTGAAAGCAAAAAATCAAGCTCTCTTCATTTTCATGGGTTATTACTATAGGAACAAATTTTCTTGTTGTCACCGGGCTATGACAAATGATGCCTGCATTAGTAGTTAATTTTTATTATTTCTATTTATATTAATCAATTCACCATTTTAGAAACTAATGTAGAGTGTGCCCAAACAAATAGATTACACTTTCAAATGGTCATTTTATGTTTTTGTTAAGGAAGCAGAATTCCAGCACTCATGCCTTAACACCAGACCAGATGAAAAGACAATGATATATCATCGTTGTGCGCCAACAGCGGTTAAAAATGTATGCAGACAGAAAGGACTCATTACTGATTGATAAATTTAGGGGTATGTTTACTAAACTGCGGTAATCGTACATAACGCGCGTTATGTAACGTTAACGATCGTAAGCGCATCATAACGTGCGTTATGATGCGCTTACGATCGTTAACGTTACATAACGCGCTTTAACCGTAGTTAACGATCGTAAACTCCCGCGGCGCAGTAAAACACTGCAGAAGGTGGAGAGAGGGCGGAGAGAAGGGGTCAATGGGCAGAGACTGGGCGGGGAGAGGCTCCCTTCACACTAACGCGCTGATCTGAAGAGCTCAATTCCAATGCGATTGAAAACCTGCCGTTAAATGCACATTACAGGGGAGAGAAACCATTTCAGTGTCAGCAATGTACAGCCCAGGCAGGGAAACCTAAAAAAAGTGATAAGTGTGATACATGTGCACAGACCAAAAGGGCACATAAACACTGAAAATGACCCCAACAAACTGGAAAAAACCCATAACCAAGCTGGCCAATAGTGGTATCAATGAGAAACATCAACCCCTCCCCCCCAGAGTAAGCTCCATGGAACAGATATAAATCGTGGAAGAGTCTACACTCCATCCCCATACAAGGTGAATGAGCCCACAGTGAAATAGCGCTGCTCAGGGTTTTCCCCACCATCGGACATGGTTCCTATGGCGTTCACATGTCCCGCAACATCAGGGCGGGCATGTCGGAACGGCAACTGGACAGATGCCGGAGAAGGGGATACAGAGGGCCGCAGGCGGCACATGCTGTGGTGCAGCTGGGCCACAGTGCAGACTAAGGCGATGCCTAGGTGGCCCATACGAATGCTGAAGCAGCAGAGCAGCCAGACAGCAACTTCTGAAGGCCCAACATGGGCACAACTGTGTTTCCCACAGTGTCTCAGGGGATAGTACCCAGAAGCTACCCCCAAGGGCACGGAACATTGGCAGGCGGTGCTGGGGGGAAGCGTGGACACCTATGCAGGCACCCCTACCCCAGAACCCGCACCATAGGCAGCCAACTACCTGCACACTGGATGGCCTGAGACTGCGCACCACCAGCACCACCAGCAGCAGAAGGGCATGTCAGCATGGTGGCTGAGGGATACTGGTGGTGGAGGGGGCAGTGGCAGCTGTCCAGAGCAGACCGTGGCCTAGACCTGTGTAGGTGGGTGCCGTGTACTGCAACAGATGGGCCCTGTCTGACGAACAGTCATGGTATCACCAAGGAATGTACTGACTTTGTGACAACAAGGTGGTGCAGTGCACAAAACCAGTGTATTCAGAAGCAGAGGGTCACAGGATCAAGTCCCAGCTGTGGTTCCTGCCAACCCAGTCCCCATATTTTACCCACTACTACAACGTGCTAATACAGGCAGCACCTGTATTGCAGATGACGTAAACATGCCCAAGACACCTACATTTTACCCTACAGAGCACAGACACCATAAACATGCACATTACCTAGAGCAGAGCCTCCCAAATGCAGTCCTGGAGGGCCAAACACCATTCTGGTTCCATGCTGAAGTTGGGAACCTCTGCCGTAAAGCAGCAGCCAACAGGGGCAGACACACCCGCATCCACAGGCCCCATTATCCCCCCCCCCCCCCCATTTTCTGAGTGAGCTGCATCATAGCAACCTTTCTGATGTCTGTGGAGTGTGCTACAGGTCTTGTGTCTCACAGTGTTTACCAACCTGGGGAGTGACTCCTACAGTATTGCGTACCATAGCCATGCCTGCACTGTGCCCAGGACTGGTGTGGTGGCCTGGGCTGCCCAACACCTCTATAGTTGCACAATGCTGGCATAGGTATGGGGAGTGTGTGTCTGTCTATCCAGTGTGTGGTGGCTGCCAACACCCTCCACAGCCCACACTGCTAGCACTGTTGCCAGTATTGGCCTGCCAATGTGCATAATGAGGAGCAAGGTACCGTGGGAATAGCCTGGATAGGGTGGCCTGGCCTGGATGCATCTGCACAGGGCATAGGGCAATGGCTCGGGCATTGTAGTGCCTGGCCACCACCTGCATGGACAGGGTGGCCATAGCATGTCCTGCTGGGAGGTCACTCTCACCCTGACTGAGCAATGACCATGGCATGGCTAGGTTCCCCCATAGTGCTATATAGTATTTCTCTCATGTGATGTTTATGGGGTATTTTTTTGGGGCCCAATCACTGACTTATCTGCTTGGTGTGTATGCTGACATCCTTGTTCTGGGTACATGCATCTTCTCCGGGACCATGCACTATGGACTAGCTGGGGGACTGTCTGCAGCTAGTATGTGTCTTGCTGGAACACCTTGCAGGGTGCAGCGGCTGGAGGCTTGCTGCTGGAGAATGTCAGATAATGGTGGGGGGGGCAGCTGAGCATTTCCAGGCCTGCTGTCTGTCTGCTATTGTATTATGGATGTGTACCGCTCTGTCTGTTCCCCAGCAGGACTGGGGTTGCTGGTCCCCTCTATTGCTGCCATTGCAGTGAGGTAGACTGTGGATCTATTGATGGGTGATCCTGTTTCCCACCCTGAGCCCCAGAGGGTGCGTTGTGTGGTGGTACATAATCTGCCTATGGGTCCATACACCCCCCTTCACCTACAGCAGGTAACGATGGCACCAACACAGGATATGCACTATTCTGGGTGCAGCATTGCCCATAGGGACTAGACATGACCGAGACATACAGCAGGACACAGAACTACCTATCACACACTGATGGGGACCTGCAGCATGGCATATTTCAGCCATGAAAGGTGCTGTGGACCTGGTGATGGGCGCCCCACCTCAACCTCAGGGTGGGCACTGTACCCGCACAATGTGACTGTCTGTGGCTACTCTGTGGAAGTGCCACACACGGTCTGTTCCCCCTACAAACCTGAGGTGCTGTGGGGGTGCATACCTGATCTTGTGCCCATCTCTCGACTGCTGATTTGCATGTGCAGTGCATCATGGGTACGGGTGGGTTACTCCTATCCTGGTAACCACAGCAGACAGTTTGTGTGGTGACGTGCAGTCCTGCAGTCAGCCAGGGCTTTGTTCACATCCTTATAAGGTGTCCTATAGGGGACATTATAGGGTGCCTTGGCGGACAGTACACTTTATAATGTGCCCTATGGAGTGCGTTATGGGGTGCCTTATGCGGCACTTTAGGTTATGCCACCTTGAGGGTGTGTTTGCTGGCAGCACTAATTAAAATACACGTCAAATGCCTCACCAATCGCTACTTAAATGTAAAGGGTGCTGCCTCAGCCAGCCTTATACATCAGGCCCACTGGGGAATCGAACCCATGACCCCTATACCATCATTTAGTGTTGTAACCATTGTGCTACAGCTCCCTTGTGGTGCTTGTATGCCTGCACGCCTTCTTAAGATTAATGCGCGGTAATGTGCCCTTTAGTGCTCATTCATTTATGGCGCCTTGTAACGCGCGTTCTCGGCGCGTTCTCGGAAACGATGTACCGCCCATGTCCTTATTTGGGGTTTCTGTCTCTACCGCGGCTCCTAACGCGAATCGCACTAACGCAGTTTAGTAAACATACCCCTTAGTCTTCTCGGTTATGCCAGTGGAAAAAGAAACATAATTAGATGCCACAGTCAAGTCCTATTTGTTTTAGAAGCTATGCACTGAAAAAAGCAACATGTATTAAGGAGGATGTATGCTAGATATTTCAGACAAAGCTTACTATGAATCATAAGGAAAGGAACGGAGAATAAAACAAATGATATTATAATGCCTCTGTATCGTTCCATGGCGCAACCTTACCTTGAATATTGTGTGTAATTCTGGTCGCTATATCTTAAAAAGGATATAGCAGAACTAGAATAGATACAGAGAAGAGCAACCAAAATGGTAAAGGCAATGGAAGGATATCCCTACGAGGAAAGGCTTAAAAGTTAATGCTCTTCAACTTGGAAAAGAGATGGCTGAGGGGAGATATGATAGAGGTCTATAAAATAATGAATGGGGTGGAAGGGGTAAACGTAGATTGATTGTTTACTGCTTCAAAAAGTAGAAAGACTAGGGACATACAATGAAGGTACAATATAGCCCATTTAAGGCTAATAGGAGAAAATATTTTTTCATTGGAAGTGTAATCAAATGCTGGAATTCATTACTGGAAGATGTAGTAAAAGCTATTAGTGTAGCTGTGTTTAAAAAAGATTTGGCAAATTCCTGGAGGTAAAGTCGATAAGCCATTATTAAAGAGAACCAGAGAAATCCACTCTTTATCCTTGGGATAAGCAGCATGGAACCAGTGTACCTTTCTGGGAACCTCACAGATACTTGTGACCTGAATTGGCCACTGCTGGAAACAGGATACTAGGCTTGATGGACCCTTGGTCTGACCCAGTATGGCATATCTTTTGTTCTGGCTTCTCCCTGAAGACTCTGCTTCAGCTGCTGCCCTCTGTCATGGTAGCTACCAGTTTTCCCATTTGCCTCGGCCCTTTGACCATGGTGGTAGTGTTGGATTTCTGCTTTCTCATTCCTGCCAATTTTAACCCCTCCTTCTGCCTCAGTCACTCCTTCCCTTCCTTTGAAGTCCACTCCATCTGCCTTTTTACTCCGCTACCTCTCCAGATAGCTGTCACTTACTGACCCTCTCATAAGTCCACCTCTACCTTTCTCACTGATTTTGACTTGTGTCTTCCCTCTTTCTGGATGCATTTTCCCCCTCCCTTATTCTTGGGGATTTTAACATTTATGTTGATAACCCCTTGGACCCTCATGCTTTAAAGCTCCTTTCCCTTACCTCCTCATTGAACTTTCAGCTTTGCTCTACTACCCCTACAGACCAGCTAGGCCACTGCCTCCAACTTGTCTTTTTTTCTAACTGCTTGCTCTGAAACGTCTACACCTCATTTCTTCCTTTATCTGACCATCACCTGCTAAGCTTTACTCTTCATCACCCCCCCACCTCAGTCTTGCCCAATCTCATACTATTAATCAACTCTCTCCACTGCTGACTCATCACCTCTTTCCTCCATTACGTTATCTGAGTCTGTTGATTAGGGAGTATCTTCAAACAACACTGTACTCTCCTCTACCCTGGATGCTCTTGCTTCTCCCGTTCTACATCCTGTGAGGTGTACTGCACCTCAACCTTGGCTATCCTCTAAAATCTGCTACCTACATTCCTTTGCCCACTCAGCTGAGTGCATTTGGCCAAATTCTTCACCCTTGAGGACTTTCTATATTTCATAATCATGCTAGCCTCTTTCCAATCAGCCATAGCACTTGCCAAGCAAGATTACTATGTTCACCTTATTAATTCTCTTGATTCTGACCCTCGCCATATCTTAACAACTTTCAACTCTCTCCTCAAAGTGCCTTCACCTCCATCCGCTCCTTCCCTTTCTGCCCAGAATTTGGCTGACTATTTCAATGACAAAGTCCACAGGATTACTCTTCAGTTCCCCCAGGGTCATCTCGATCTCCCCTTCCTCTCTTTACTCCCAAATCCCTACCTCAACATCTGTTACTCTTTCTTCCTTTTATAAGATCACTGAGGAAGAAATCACACATTTGCTCTCCTCCTCCAAACTTACTACCTACCCCTATGACCCCATTCACACCCATCTACTAATCTCTGTCTCCTCCACTATTATTCCTTAGATATGTCATATCCTCAAACTATTGCTTTCCACTGCAACTGTTCCTTCACCCTTCAAACATGCTATAGTTCTACCTCTCCTTAAGAAGCCCTCACTAGACCTTACCTGTCCCTCTAATTGATCGATCTCCCTCCTCCCTTTTATTTCTAAACATCTTAAACTTGTGGTTCACCACCTTTGTCTTGATTTTCTTTCCTCTCAGGCTCTCCTGGATCCTTTGCTATCTAGATTGCGCCTTCTACATTCTACTGAAATGGCTCTTGCAAAAGTCTCCAATGACTTGTTCCTCGACAAATCCAAGGGCTTTTACTCAATCTTCATTCTTCTTAACCTATCTGCTACTTTTGACACTGTTGATCACCACCTTCTCCTCAATACCCTGTGCTCCCTTGGATTTAAGGTGTCTGTTCTGTCTTGATTTCTTCTTATCTCTCCCACCACACTTTTAGTGTATGTTCTAGTGGATCCTCCTTTAGGGCTGGCCTGCTTTCAGTTGATATACCCCAGGGCTATGTCTTGAGACTTCTCCTTATCTCTCTCTACACCCACTCCCTTAGTGCATTCATTTCCTCCCATGGTTTTCAGCACTATGCAGATCTACCTCTCTACGCCTGAAATTTCTCCAGGAATTCAGGCCCCAATCTCTGTCTGCTTATCCGACATTGGTGCCTGGATGTCCTGCCACCATCTGAAAATGAAGATGGCCAAAACTGAGCTTCTTATTTTTCCCCCTAAATCCACCTCCCCCTTACTCCTTTTTCTATTTCTGTGGATAACATTCTACTCTTCCCTGTTTCCTTGGCTCACAACCTTGGGGTTATCTTTGACTCCTCTTCTCCTTCTCCACATACATGCAAAAGATAGTGAAAACTGTTGTTTCTTTCTCTATAAAGTCAGCAGAATTCATCCTGTCCCTTCTGAACACACTACTAAGACCTTTATTCATTCTCTAGTCACCTCCCATCTAGACTATAGCAACCTCCTTCTTGTTGGTCTTCCTCTGAATCAACTCTCCCCACTTCAATCTGTTCAAAACTCAGCTGCAGGGCTAATCTTCTACCAGTGTCACTATACTCACGTCACCCTTCTTCTCAAGTCACTTCCTTGACTCCCTATTTGTTTCTGCATCCCATTCAAACTTCTACTACTGACCTACTTCATTTGGCTGCTCCTCACTACCTTTCCTCTCTTATCTCCCTACACTCCTCCTCAGGAACTCCGCTGTTCTGACAGATCCCTTCTATATTTGTCCTTTTCTTCCACTGCCAATCCCAGACTTCAGTCTTTCCACCTTGCAGCTCCTTATGCCTGGAACAAATTACCCTATTCGGTACATCAGGTTCCATCTGTGGCCCAGTTCAAATCTAGGCTAAAAACATACTTCTTTGAGACTACTTTTGGATCCCAATCCCCACAGCCTTCTGTTCACCTTCTAGGTGTTTCCTTAACATTCTCTTCAATATATCCTAGTCCCCAGCTGTTATGTTGTCTGTCTTGAGTAAGCTCCGATGAGTAGGAACTGTTTCTTACATCTGTCTAGACAGCACTGCATATGCTAAGTAGCGCTACATAAATGATAAGTAGTAGAAGTAGTAGTGTCCTTGGTTCAAATCCTTTTAACATTTCTGTAAGTGATCTCGCGGAATGTCTATCGGGTAAAGTTTGCCTCTATGCGGATTTATGTATTTATTTAACAGGAATTTTTTTATACCACTTTATCATTGATAGCAAAATCTACAATAGGGTAGATACCCAGAAAGGGATCTAGTGAAAAATGGTCAAGAATTTGGCAGCTGAGACGTTAAAAAATGTCACGTATTTGGACTGCAAAATCCAAGAGAGATACAGTATAGACTAAGGGTGAGGTACTTCTATCCATGAAAAAAGAGCGGGACCTGGGGATGATTGCTTCTGAGGATCTTAGAGTGGCCAAAAAGATAGCAAAAAGTGATTACAAAGCCAAAAAGGTGCTTGGGTGCATAGGGAGAGGAATGGACAGCAGAAAACGGAAGCGATAATGCTTTGTGTAAGGCTTTGGTGAGACTTCATTTGGAGTACTGTGTGCAATTCTGGAGACCATACCTTCAAAAGGATATAAACAGGATGAAGTCAGTGCAGAGGGTGGCTACTAAAATGGTCAGTGGTCTTCATCAAAAGGCATATGGGGACAGACTTAAATATCTCAATATACATGCTTTGGGAGTGGAGGATGAGCCTAATGGTTAGTGCATGGGCTTAATAACCAAGCGAACCAGGATTCATTTTCAACTAGCATATCTTGTGGCCTTGGGCAAGTCACTTAATCTTCAATTGCCTTGGAAAAAAGGCCTTGCAAACTATTTCTGGTCACACTGCCAAAAAAACCCAAGAGCTGCTGGATCACAAGGCACACACATATACTTTGGAAGAAAGGTGGGGAGATTGAAGATATGTAGAGACATTTAAATAATTCTGTAACATAAATGTACAGGAGAGCCTCTTTCAATTGAAAGAAAACTCCACAACAAGGGGTCATAAGATGAAGGTGAAAGGGGAGACTGAAGAATAATTTGAGGAAATATTTCTTTATGGGAAGAGTAGTAGATGCTTGGAATAGCCTCCCAGTGAAGGTAGTGGAGACAAGGACTGTAGCTGAATTCAAGGAAGCATGGGATAAATACAGCAGATCTCTAAGGGGAAAAAGAGACTGTACATCTTAGCAATTGGTATGGAAGATCAGACTGGATAGGCCCTATGGTCTTTATCTGCCATCATTTTTCTATGTTTCTTTGTTTAAATAATAACCAAAGCATTGTCTCGTGTTGTGAAGCTATAAAACTGCATTTTCCTTCAGTACTAACTGAGAGGATGATAAGTTAGAATAATTAGAAAAACAAGCAGGAGGTTTATAAAGAAGGAATGCACATGGACAGCAGCAAAATCTCTCACGGTGATAAGTTACCAATAAAGATAAAGATAAAGATTTGGCAATATTTTGGAGTATGCTGTCTGTACTTTGACAACTAATTGAGCATTTGCTGTACAGATAGTACCATATATTTACCTATTAGGAATAATTGCTGATGCCTTGTACAATACCTTTGGGGTTTGTTTACTAAAGTGCGGCGAGGATTTGCGGTCACTGAACTTAGATCACTGCTAGGGCTTACCAAGGCCATTATGAATCTAGCTACAGCCAGGGCAGAATTGGAGGGAAACCACTCCTGCCTCCTTCAGAGATTGCATTAGAGGCCCCCCTGGGTAAGACCTGAAGGATCAAGGTTTTTTTTTGGGGGGGGGGGGGGGGCTAGCTTTATGAGAAGAGGTTCTCTGTGAGAAGTTGGGTTTGGTGGCTTGTTGGGTATTGGGTCTGTGTTCAGGGGGAGCCTTGAAGGGCCGTTATGGCCAGAGGGCTTTCCCTGTCTAGGAGGAGCGATATTGAAAGGGTGGGCATTGGATTGGGGGGGGGGGGAGGCTGATTTTGAGAGTGATGGAATTTAGTGCAGCTGCAGTATCAGTACTTCTAACAGCTAGAGTGTGGTATCATCCCACATACTAGCTCTCACCTGCCACCACACCCACTCTCCAGCCCAACCCAACCCATCCCAATTCCACCCAGACCCTTGCTAAACACTTATGAGTATGTTTACTAAGGATCATTAGGATGCACCTTTTAGCGTGCACAGACAGCATTAAGAGCCCCAGCAGGCATTAAAGTCTAGGGCGGGAAAGAGGCATTCCCGCATAAAGAGCTCTAGTGGCGGTTAGCAGGAGTTAAGTGGAGGTATTCCCACGTAAAGTGTGCTAGCGGTCGATTTGCAGACATTAAGTAGACAGTGGGCGTTAAGAACGCCAAGCGTGCAGGTTAAGTGCGATAAGCATGGTAATGCGGAATAAGGGGGCCTATGGAGAGGTCAGAAGTGAGATGCTGGATGGGAACAAAGGGAATTTTTGATGGAAAAGTCATAGCCATATGTCACATACGTGTGAGATAGTGAATGTGCGGATAATGTGAGAGGCAGTTGGACTGTATCAGTAAGGAGTGCTCATGTAATCCACTGTAACGTCAGTGGGTGGCATAGGATTGGGTAAAAGTGTGCCATGGAGTAGCCACCATTGCCACAATGTAGGCATACAAAGAATGCCTGGGCAGCAGTGGTGACCTGAACATCAGCTACTGGTGAGGTATGAGTGATACACCCTAATGGGTAAAATGTCACAGTGTGGGCCAGGGTGTAGCAGCTGGCAAGATAATACATGAGTGAACATGATGGATATAAACTGATGGATGGCTGAAGGATGGATTGGGATAGATGAGAGTGCTATATGGCCTTGATGCCCCAATGTACCTGATGTGACCTCACAAATGCAGCTAACCTCAGTTGTTATGTGTGTGTGAAAAAGTTGCTGTGCCATAGGGAAGGTCTAATACCATCTATTTGGGTTTCACGGCTGTTTCAGCTGCTCTAACAACCATACAATCTTCCTGACACATATACATACAGCTGGACAAGTGAGTAGGCTATGATCAAAGGACATAACAGCCACACATCTATACAAGCTGAATGCAAACACAGAGTGCTCTTATACAGATAAGGTCTACATTCATACTGTTTGGTGGAACAAGGTCACTCACATGATATTACATACCTGGTGTCCACTTATGTCAGTTTCTTTCCTCTCTTATCGCTCCCTATACCCAACCCGCAGACTCCACTCTTCTGGTGGATCGCTTCTGTCTGTGCCCTTCTTTTCCATTGCCAACTCCAGACTTTGATCCTTTCACCTTGTTGCTCCTTATACCTGGAACAAACTACCTGAGTCTGTTCATCAGGCTTCATCTTTGGTCCTTTTCAAATCTAGGCTGAAAGTTCACCTCTTCAAGGCTGTTTTTGGATCCTGCTCCACTTAGTCTCCTATGTGTTTCCTTACCACACCATAGATGTATCCTTGTCCTCAGTTGTTGTGTTATCGGCCTTAACTAGATTGTAAGCTCTGATGAGCAGGGACCGTCTTTTACATGCGCCTGTACAACTCTGCGTACACCTTGTGGAGCTATACAAATGATCAGTAGTAATAGTAGTGAACTGATGTTTCTCTCATATTGGCCATACGGAGCATGTAAGGATATGTGATGATCTGTGCAGGTGGCCATCCTAGGAGTGTGACGTGCCTGCATGTACTGCGTATATGTGATGGAGCAAAAGATGTCCATTCGCAATTATCACGAAAGTTTCCAATCATGTACATCTCATGTGTCGTGCATCTACAGGGTGAAGTTGTACAACCCTTTGCAATGTGCTACAGCAGAGCCAATAAAATCATGCTGTCAGATGGGTATGATTGCAACGTGCATGCTTACAAACATAATATGCTATCATAACACATAAAAAAGAATAATAATAATGCATGCCCTCAAGTCACTGCTGACCCAACAACTCCTGGATCTACTACCAGGCCTTTCTTCTGAGGCAATGGAGGGTGAAGTGACTTCCCAAGGCCACAAGTGGGCTTTAAACCCTGGGCTCTTCCTTATTGAGCTAGTGCTCTAACAATTCAGCTACACCTCCATGCTGTTCTCGATAGCACTCTCTAGAATAAACCAGACTACAGGTCCCTGCTTGCAATGGCCTAAACCCAGCTCTTGAAACAACTTAGCAGGCACATTCTGAGACAGTTATAAAGCACACCTTGGGCCTGCCTGCAGCGGTACACATGCAGTATGGACTGCCCTGGACACTCAGTACTGCTCCTGCATAGCAGACCCACAGCAGCAGTATTAATCTCATGTCCAAAGGCCAAGTCACATGTAAGATGCTCTTCCCTCCACTGTATCTCCTAAGCCAAACAACATTCGCACACAGAGGTCCGCTGGGCTGTAGTGTGGTACTAATCCCTGAGGCAGAATGTGTGCAGGGCGTGCATTCCCTTGTGACCTGCTGTACACTACAAGATAAGTACTTTTATACCTACACCAAACTCAGACTTCATTCATGACCCATGAGGTCCATCCCAGACCATACTGCCCTCTGGGGGGCCATGCACACTTGCCCCTCCTCATCATACAAGGCATGCAGGTACTGAGCAATGCTTCAGTGAGCAGGGTCACCACTATGGAAGCAATGTGGGCTATGTGTGCTGCTATTGGTTAGCCCCTTTATTTCCCAGGATGCACCTCACAATCTGATCACCTATACACTATTTTTGCCCCTATGGAGAATGCAGCAATCTGTCACATCAGCTCTGTAAAGTGCAGGCACATTGTGTGCTTCATGGACATAAAAGCCGTCACATGTACAAGTGTCCTTTTTCACCGGCCACCCTGAATGTGCGGAAGGGCATACATCACCTGGTGCCCAGTCCAAGCAGTGCAATAGATGGTCTCTACAGGTTCGGGATCAGATCTATACTACAGTCAGAATGCTGCAGGTGTTGAGTGGGATATGTCATGCAGCATGTTGGAGGGGTGTGTCCTATCTGGCCATTCTGTTCTGCACTTGTTGGCCAGGGTCTCTTATGTAACATCTTATGTCCTGCTCAGAGCAGTTGTTTCCAAGGAACCTCATTGTAATGAGGGGTGCTTAAGCAGAAAGGTGGTGCTGATGAATCCAGCATAACTTGCCAAAACCATAGTCACCAGTAGGTTACAGACAGCCCCATAAAAACTGCTTTTCTCTCTTTCAGAGACATCTATTTCAGCTAGATCCATCACAGTCAGCCTGCATATGTGGTGCATCACTGGGTTGTGTTAGCCACTCACATACCATCTATGCTAGGTTTTCTAGTCACTTCCTACTGCATGTACACATAACCACCGTGAAAATGTTGGCTTTGCGCAAACAGCATGGACATCCTGCAGCCAGGCTAGTGACTGGACTACCATTTAAAACAAACCAAACAGTGCCCATGTTACTGCAGCTTGGCCCTAGACAGCACTATGTGCATACATAGCCATGATATGGTCACAGCTCGGTCAGAGTGAGAGTGGCTTCTCAGCATGAACAGCTGCGTGCGATCAGGCCATACTCATGCCAGACACATGCTAAGATGGCTCAGCCATTTACTTAACCTCTTACTCATGTGCATCCTGTGCAAACCTCTCTGTTTTAGACAGTACCCCCAATCCTCTGCTCTTCACTTGTGTACCTTTTAGTTTGAACTTGGAGATAGTTAATGCACTGCAAAGAGCACTGGAAATGGGCCCAGAGACAGGCTGTGAGTGCATATACAGTATGATCACAGTAGCCTACGTCTGTCACATATCAGAGGACCGTGTCCCCCTACACAGCTTTTGGCAGTGAGCATTGAGCATAGTGGCATGCTCGTACTCCCATATTATGTCATGTCCCTGGCCATGGATACTGAGAAAATGGCCAGTGCAGCACATGTGCTCTCCCATGCTTCGGACGCAGTCCCCCCCCCCCCCCTCCAAGACCATGTGGAAGCATAGCAGGTTGGACATGAGGTTAAATGCTGGTACAGTTGCTGGCTACACATACACCGCCATCCCCAGCCTCTTTGTACTCTAACAATGTCCTTGTGGCCGTCACAATCAGCGCCCATAGAGAGTGGGTGAAGCTGTCATGCAGGGTCTTGGATGTGAAACATGCAGAGACTGAGTAGGCCCTCAGAGCTTTTGTGCATCTGAACATAGCCTCTTCCCAGCAATGCCACCTACCAGGGGCACCTTGAAAACATGGATGGGACTGTTCCTCCCTCCCCACCCACACCACAATATTCACCTACAGGCACTTCAGAGACCAACATGACATCCTGTGGCTAATTCCTCCTGTTGGAATTGTGCATGGACCTTTCAGAGGTCAGTGCTTCACTGTCGGCAATCAGGCAAACAAGTGCATGTTGTCTCTGTAAACATAAGGCACGTTGTTCTTTTAAAGTAAGACACTGGTGATACTGGTGAATGCTGTGGCCAATGATCAGTAGACAGTTGAGATAGTGTCTATTGTGTGCAGATGTGCATGAGACGGAGATGTCTGTACGTGCATACTGTGCATGGTGCTAAGAGACTCCAGATTGCATTCTGTGACTGCAGCTTAGGACAAGAGCAAACTGCATGTAGCTACATTGCAGAATCTTTCCTGTCTCACCAACTAAATCACTCAATTGGACATTCAAAGAGGCCAGCCCTCCATGTGAGTCTGCTTGTTCATCATCCATCTGCTTGGATTGTTTCAGCTGAAAAACAATTTCCCCACTAGTTGGGGCTACCTCTGGCTTTGTAAACATGAATTAAAATTTTAGGAGGTAATTCCCTGTAGTTAACTATGAAAAACAGAAGGATAATTAAATATCCATGACTAAACCTCCTGCCTTTCCCTTTCTCACACATTCAGCTGAAATACCTTTCTTTCGTGAATACCTTTCACACACTTTTTTGGTCCCCCTCATCCATCGCTCTTCCAAAATAACTCAGCGGGTTAACATCAGCACCAGAGGCAGACAAACTTTGATTTGGTTCTACAAAGCCAACCTCAGTTTTAAAAACTCCCTTAAATCTGAAAGAACAAATTTATGGCCACCCCAGAATTTCCAATGAAATGAATTCACTCTTTTGGCAAGGAGGCAGCAGCATTTTAGCAACCCCCCTCCCCCCCACCCCCAAAAAACAGTTGCCCCTCTCAGGTGCATTCTATATACAGTCTCACTACAATCAGTTAGATTCGTTTCTAAAGCTTTCAAACATGCTGTAGTTACACCTCTCCTCATAAAGCCTTGATAAACAAAAGAGTAGCAAATCACCTGGACTGGATAGTATACATCCGCGGATGTTGAAAGAACTGAAATCTGAGACTGCAGACCTACTATTAGTAATCTGTGAAATATCATTAAAATCATCTGTAATACCTGAAGATTAGCAAATGGCCAATGTAACGCCAATTTTTAAAAAAGATTCCAGGGGTGACCTGGGAAACTACAGACCAGTGAGCCTGACATCAGTACAGGGCAAAATGATAGAATCCATTATGAAAAACAAAACTACTGAACATGTACATAGTCATGGTTTAATGGGAGAAATCCAACATGGTTCTAGCCAAGGAAGGTCTTGTCTTACTAATCTGTTATATTTTTTGAAGGTGTGAATAAACTGGTAGACAAAGGTGAGCTGGTTGAAATGGGGTGTATCTGGATTTTCAGAAAGCCTTTGACAAGGTCCCTCATGAGAGACTCTTGGCAAAATTAAAAAGTCTCGAAGGCAGTGTACTATTGTGGGTCAGGAACTGGTTAAAAGATAGAAAGCAGAGTGTAGGGCTAAATGGCCAATTTTCTCAATAGAGAAAGGTGAATAGTGGGGTACCCCAAGGATCTCTGCTGGGTCTGCTGCTTTTTAACATATTCGTAAATGATCTGGAAATGGGAATAACAAGTGAAGTAATCAAATTTGCAGAAGACATACAATTATTCAAAGTTGTTAAAACCCAAGAAGATTGTGAAAAATTGCACGAGAACTTTGAGAAATTGGATGACTGGATATTAGAACATAAGAACATAAGAAATGCCATACTGGGCCAGACCAAGGTCTATCAACCCCAGTATCCTGCTTCCAACAGTGGCCAATCCTGGTCACAAGTACTGGGCAGGTTTCCAAAAAGGTACATAGGTTCCACAATGCTTGTCCCGGGGTAAGCAGTAGATTTCCCGGGTCCTCTTTGGTTTATGGATCTTTCCTCCAGGAATGTGTCAAAACCTTTTTTAAACCCAGCTATACTAACAGCTTTTACTACATCCTCCAGTAACGAATTCAAGTGTTTGATTGTGCATTGATTAAAAAAAGATTCTCTTATTACTCTTAAATGGGTTACATTGTAGCTTCATTGCATGTCCCCTAGTCTTACTTCTTTTTGATAGAGTAAAAAATCTATCTATGTTTACCTGTTCTACTCCATTCATTAATTTGTAGACCTCTATCATATCTCCCCTCAGCTGTTTCTTTTCCAAGTTCAAGAGCTCAAAGCTTTTAAGCCTTTCTTCATAGGGGCATCCTTCCATCCCCTTTACCATTTTGGCATTTCTTCTCTGTACCTTTTCCAATTCTACTATATCCTGTTTAAGAAATTGCAACCAGAATTGCGCACAATATTCAAGGTGCATTTGGACCATGGAACGAAACAGAAGCATTGTAATATCCTTGGTTCTATCCTCTATTCCTTTCCTTACGATTCCTAGCATTCTATTTGCCATCTTGGCTGCTGCTGCACACTGGGCGGAGAGTTTCAACGTGTTTCTTTTAGCATTTCATCATCCATGTGTTCATTCTGGCCTGGAGGTTGGTAGTACACCCCCACTGCTCTTGCCTTCCACTTATTATATGGAACTTCTATCCATAGAGATTCTACAGTGTATTTTGTTATCTGCAAAAATTTAATCCTGTGTGACTCAATGCCCTCTCTAACATAAAGTGCAACTCCTTCACCAATTTGATCAGCTCTATCATTGTGATATAGTTTGTAGCTAAGTATCTCAGTGTCCCATTGGTTGTCCTCCTTCCACGAAATCTCTGAGATGCCAATTATATCTAACCTTTCATTTAGTGCTATATATTCTAACTCTCCCATCCTATTTTTTAGATGTCTATCATTTGCATACAGGCATTTTAGAGGTTGTGTTTTATTCATATTAATCTGGTTATCACTTAATAGGGGTAATTTGGAATCTTTCAGCTCTGTCTGCTCTGTACACCAGTCTGAACGAGGTGTAAACCAAATTATGTTTATTAAAAGTTTAGGTAGGGAAATCTCCAAAATGCCACTAACTCGACATGGCTGTGTTTCAGCACCACCTTCATCAGGGGTTTGGCGTGTATAGGGAGCTATTGTAAAACAGAAAACATAAATCAAAATGATCTGCATTACATACTGATACAAATAAAGTAAGATAAAAATGATAAAACAAATGTGAGTCTATCATATAGTAATAATGTCAACCGTACAGACTAAAACATGAAGCTATAAATATTAAAAAATTAAAAAGATAAAATGTAGATGATAAAACAAATAAAATGACATAAAAAGATGTAAACTGACATAAAAAGATAATTACATGGGTAAAGAATGCAGAGAGTTACCGAACTATAGATTAGGGAAAAGGAAAACCTATATCCAGTGAAGGTTTCCAATTTTAGCTAAAAACAGTGTGACAGAGAGAGCACATCAAAATCATCAAACTTAAAATAAAGAGTATCATAGCTCATTCAGAACTTTACACCATAAGGGAAAGTGATAAGAGTAGGAAACACTTGTGGATCAGAGGATTAAAGGTAAATACCAGATATAACAGGCTACTGTATTCACTGCGTCTATCAAGGCAATGGATATGCGCTACTTCTAAACAAAAAAGAAAAGAAAAGACGTTACAAATCTGTAAAGATTATAAAGATATATGGAACCTGGGAGCAAAAGGTACAGGGGTGCAAAATGCCTTGCTTGCTTTTCATTTTATATGCATTCTTTGTACCATTCCCTGTAAGAGTAGTTGAGTCTGTCAAAAAGCTCCGTTCTGGAATATTTAGAGCTTTTATAGTAAAGGGTAATTGCCTTCACAGTATGACAGTAATTTGGGTGTGAAATGAAACTAATGATCATAAGTGCACAGATTAGCAAACGTACCTACTTCAATAGCAGTGTCTTTAAATAGCGAACACTTGTTGCATTCAAATGGCAGATGAAATTTAATGTGGACAAGTGTAAAGTTATGCATCTAGGAAAGAACCGCCCAAACTATGGTTACACGATGCAAGATTCCACATTAGGAACCACCGCCCAGGAAAGAGATTTAGGCGTCATCATGGATAACCCGTTCATACCCTCTGCCCAGTGTGCAGCGGTGGCTAAGAAGGCAAATAGAATTCTAGGTATCATAAGGAAAGGAATGGAGAATAAAACCAAGGATATTATAATACCTCTGTATCATTCCATGGTGCTACTGTACCTTGAATATTGTGTGCAATTCAGGTCTCCGTGTCTTAAAAAGGATATAGCAGAATTAGAAAATGTACCAAGAAGAGCCACTAAAATGGTAAAGGGGATAGAAGGATACTCCTCTGAGGAGAGGCTTAAAAGGTTAGGGCTCTTCAACCTGGAAAAGAGACGGCAGAGGGGAGATATGATAGAGGTCTATAAAATAATGAATGGAGTGGAATGGGTAAGCATAGATTAGTTATTTTTTTATTTTAATTTTTTTTAAAGCAAGGTTACTTTCTTTTTGGTGCTTTAGGGGAACTTTCCTTGAGCACAATAGGTTGCTGAACTCTAGTAACCTCCTCAGGTTTAGAAACTGCTAACACCTAATCAGGAGTTAGTGGGCTTGATTTCCTGAGTGCAGCTGAGGCCTGCATAAAAGGCTCCAGTGCCTTGCCCTGTTGAGGCTTTCCTAACCAGGGCTCTACAGATCAACAAACAGTAAGGATTTGAGGGTTTGTTTGTTTGTTTTTATTATATTACATTGCTAGCTCTCTGACTGGGAGCTCTTAAAAGTTTTTTTTGTATATATTTTTTTTAAAGCAAGGTTACTTTCTTTTTGGTGCTTTAGGGGAACTTTCCTTGAGCACAATAGGTTGCTGAACTCTAGTAACCTCCTCAGGTTTAGAAACTGCTAACACCTAATCAGGTGTTAGTTCCCTCCCTACCCACCCCGACTCCCACCCACCCTTAGTGAGCAGTCTTGCTTTATAGGGCACCTCCCCCTTTAACAAATCACAGAGAATTGGACCAGCACATTTTGAATATAATTAAAGAGATTTAACTGCTTTTTCTCTGAAAGGACAGCTGCGAAACCGGCTGGTACTTGGTAGATCTCTCTCTTTTGCTTTAACAGATACCTAAGCTCCATGAACAGAACAATGGCTGGGAAAAATCGTATTGCTAAAGCTGTTGCCCCCATTACAGCTTCTGCCTCGGTCCAGACAGAGGTCCTAATGCCAGTTGAAGGACCAGTTCCATGTGCAGGGTGCCTGCATGCTGAAGCTCTGAGGAAACAAGTAGAGGAACTCAGAGAGGAGGTGGCGAGGCTGAGGAGCATTCAAGACAGTGAGAAGTACATTGATGAGATGCTTCTTGCAGCAACCAAGCTCTCCAGCACAGGAGAAGATGGGTGCCAACAGAATGTCGATGGTTGGACACAAGTCACCAGGGCCTGCGAAATCACCAATCCAACTTCTCCAGCCCTTGAACTGAAGAACCATTATGCAGCCCTGGAAGTGGAGGAGGTGAAAGCATCCCTGGAAAGGGAAGAACCAGAGTTCAAGTACCCCAAAGTTGCAGAATCAGTGACCAGAAGGAAACAAAGGGTAGTGGTGGTTGGAGACTCTCTTCTGAGGGGTACTGAGGCGTCCATCTGCCGACCAGACTTGATGTCCAGAGAGGTATGCTGTTTGCCTGGTGCCAAAATCCAAGATGTTACGGAGAGTTTGCCGAGACTCATCAAGCCCACTGACTATTACCCAATGTTGCTAATCCATGTTGGAACAAATGATACTGCCAAGTATACCTCGGAACGTATCAAAAGTGACTTCATGGCTCTGGGACAGAGGGTGAAGCAGGCAGAGAGGCTCGCATCCTGGAGATGAATGCATGGCTGCGTGGATGGTGTCGAGAGAGTTTTGGTTTCCTAGACCATGGGACGCTGTTCAAAGGGTTGCAGAACAGAGATGGCATCCATCTGTCCAAGAAAGGTCAACGCATCTTCGGTAGTAGACTGGCTAATCTACTGAAGAGGGCTTTAAACTAGATTCATTGGGGATAGGTGAAGAAAGCCCCCAGGTAAGTGAAAGCCCCCATGTAGGTGATATATTAAATACCTTTATGGAAATGGGTAACAGGGGTAACATATGGAAAGCAGTGTGTATAAATGCCCGTAGCATGGGAAATAAGATCCCTGATATTGAAGCTTTGGTGGGAGTGGCTGACTTGGATTTAGTGGCAGTTACAGAAACATGGTTCACAGAAAACCATGACTGGGATGTAACTATACCTGGCTATACTTTATTCAGAAAGGACAGGGTAGGAAGAAGGGGAGGAGGAGTGGCACTATATGTAAAAAGTACTATTAAAGCTTTGGAATTACAGAGCTTAAAAGGGAGAGAGGAGGCATTGTGGGTTAAACTAGAAAGAGGGAAAGAGAAATCTATTTGCATTGGTGTGATATACAGACCTCCTCACAAGAGGAAGAGGTGGACAGAGAGTTAATTGAAGACATACGCAGCATTGCTAGGAAAGGGGAAGTGCAACTGATAGGAGATTTCAATATGCCAGATGTTGATTGGCACATTCCTGCTGCAGTATCATCTAGAAGTAAGGAGATCATGGATTCTCTACAGAGAGAACTATTCAGGCAATTGGTAACAGACCCCACACGTGAAGGGACCATACTGGACTTGGTGCTTACCAATGGTGAAAGTGTTTCTGATGTTGTAGTGGGAGATCATTTTGCATCCAGTGATCACCAGATGGTGTGGTTCAGTATTAGGACTAGGGCTGTTAGAATCCATTCCAAGGTGAGGATCTTAGACTTTAGGAAGACTAACTTTGCAAAGATGGGCCAATACCTCAGGGAGTCGTTAGTGGGATGGGAACAGCTGGAGATGTAGAAAAACAGTGGGCAAAACTGAAAGGGGATATTTTAAGGGCAACCAACCTTTTTGTTAAAATGGTAAATAAAGGCAAAAGGAAAAGGAGACCGCTATGGTTTTCTAAGGAAGTAGCTGAAAAAGTGAAGAAAAAGAGGGAGGCCTTCATGAAATACAAGAGATCACAGAGAGAGGAAGACAGGCATCTGTATTTGAAAAAACTTAGAGAAGCTAGCAAAGTAGTCAAGAAGGCAAAGATTCAAAAAGTTGAGGAAATAGCCAATGCAATAAAATGTGGGGATAAGACATTTTTCAGATATATTAGTGAGAAGAGGAAGGGCAAGAGTGGTATTGTCAGACTCAAGGGTGCAGGGGGGGAATATGTAGAAGCTGATAAGGATAAAGCGGAATTGCTTAACAAATATTTTTGTTCTGTGTTCACAGATGAAGAACCAGGAGCAGGACCTCAGAAAACACCCACAAATAGGAACAGAAGCGAGGGACATCTTGAACAATTTTCAGAAGACTGTGTTCGTGAGAAACTAGCTCAACTTAAAGTAGACAAAGCGATGGGATCGAATGGGTTACACCCTAGAATACTGAGGGAACTTGGGGACGTTCTAGCAACTCCACTGACTGACCTTTTCAATGCCTCGTTGGAGTCGGGAGTGGTGCCAAAGGACTGGAGAGAGGCTCATGTGGTGCCTTTACACAAAAGCGGAAGTAAGGATGTGGTTGAAAACTACAGGCCGGTTAGTTTAACTTCGGTGGTGAGTAAATTATTGGAAACGCTGCTGAAAGAGAAAATAGTGAGGTTTCTGGAGTCCAGCGGATTACAGGATCCGAGGCAGCATGGATTCACCAGAGGCAGATCTTGTCAGACAAATCTGATTGATTTCTTTGACTGGGTGACCAGGGATTTGGACCGAGGGAGAGCTCTAGATGTGGTGTATTTAGATTTCAGTAAAGCCTTTGACACTGTTCCTCAAAGGCCACTTATAAACAAACTGAGCACCCTAGGGATGGACCCTAAAGTTACTGCTTGGGTTAAAAATTGGTTGGGTGGGAGGCGACAAAGAGTACAAGTAAATGGAGCTCACTCTGAGGAGAAGGATGTTACCAGTGGTGTGCCCCAGGGATCTGTCCTTGGTCCGATTCTTTTTAACATCTTTGTTAGTGATATAGCGGAAGGGCTGTGGGGTAAGGTTTGCCTTTTTGCAGGTGATACCA
This sequence comes from Ichthyophis bannanicus, assembly GCA_033557465.1. Lineage (NCBI taxonomy): Eukaryota > Metazoa > Chordata > Amphibia > Gymnophiona > Ichthyophiidae > Ichthyophis > Ichthyophis bannanicus. The sequence continues at coordinate 104,865,970 of CM066033.1, forward strand.
AAATCTGCAATAGAGTAGACACCAAGGACGGTGTAGATAACATGAGGAGGGATCTAGCTAAGCTTGAAGAATGGTCTAGAATTTGGAAGCTGGGATTTAATGTTAAAAAATGTAAGGTCATGCATTTGGGCTGCAGCAATCCAAGGGAGCAATACAGTATAGGAGGTAAAGTACTTTTGTCCACTAAAGAAGAGCGGGACCTAGGCGTGGTTGTGTCTGATGATCTTAAAGTAGCTAAACAGGTAGAAAAGGCAACGGCAAAAGCTAGAAGGATGCTTGGGTGCATACGGAGAGGAATGGCTAGCAGAAAAAAAGGAGGTGATAATGCCTCTGTATAAGTCTTTGGTGCGACCTCATTTGGAGGACAGTGTGCAATTCTGGAGACCGCACCTTCAAAAAGATGTGAACAGGATGGAGTCGGTGCAGAGGGTGGCTACTAAAATGATTAGTGGGCTTCATTATAAAGCATATGAGGACAGACTTAAGGATCTTAATATGTACACCTTAGAGGAAAGGCGGGATAGAGGTGATATGATTGAGATGTTTAAATACCTCCGTGGCATAAATGTTCAGGGAGAGAGCCTCTTTCAATTGAAAGCAAGTTCTGCTACGAGGGGACATGGGATGAGGGTGAAGGGAGATAGATTCAGGAGTGAGATGCGGAAATATTTCGTTACGGAAAGAGTAGTGAATCCATGGAATAGTCTCCCAGTGGAGGTGGTAGAGATGAGGACAGTAACTGAATTCAAAAAAGCATGGGACCAACACAGAGGATCTCTAAAGGTAAAAAGTGAACTGTTGTAGTTGTTGATATGGAAGGACAGACTAGATAGGCCATGTGGTCTTTTTCTGTCATCATGTTTCTATGTTTCTATTTACTGCTTCATTTTATTTATTTATTTTTATTTATTTTATTTAACACTTCTTTTATACCGCGCTATTACAATCAGTGCGGTGTAAATTGAAAAAGAACATAATACAATGTATACAAGTAACATTGAGTTTTACATTGAACAGGGAACTTCAACAATAGAAAGACGAGGGGACATGCAATGAAGTTACAGTGTAACCCGTTTAAGACTAAGAGAAAATATTTTTTCACTCAACACACGTAGTCAAACTCTGGAATTCGTTACCGGAAGATGTTAAAAGCTGTTAGTGTAGCTGAGTTTAAGAAAGGTTTGTACAAGTTCCTGGAGGAAAGGTCCATAAAACATTATTAAAGAGGACCCGGGAAATCCATTGCTTGCCCCACTACAAGCACTGTGGAACCTGTATGTTTTTTGGGACCTGGATTGAGAATATTGGGCTTGATGGACCTCAGTCTAACCCATTATGCCATATCTTATGTTTTTAGCCTTCACTAGATCCTACCTATCCTTCCAGTTATCAACCTATCTCTCTCTTCCCCTTTGTTTCAAAACTACTTGAATGAGTGGTTCACCGCCGCTGCCTTGACTTTCTTTCCTCTCAAGACCTTCGGGACTCACTGCAATCTGGCTTTCGTTCTCTACATTCCACAGAAACGACTCTTGCCAAAATCTCCAGTGACTTGTTCCTCATCAAATTCAAAGGCCTGTACTCGATTCTCATCATTCTTGACCTTTCGGCAGCTTTGACACCTTCTGCTCAATACCCTGTCCTTGCTTGGATTTAAGGGCTCTGTTATTTTTTTCCCCATTTATTATTTATCAAAAGTACAATAACAAATCATTGCAAATCACCAACATGACATTCATGAGCTCAGTTACCCACCTCCTCCCAATCCCCCCTCCCCCATCCTCCCCCTCACCTTACCACCCCCTCCCTCCCCCCTTCATCATTTATTATATCTTAGTCGGAGTCCAGTTGTCATAACAGTTCAAAATTTCAATCACAAACTTAGTCAATATGCATTATATATGATTATATGTACCCACTTCAAACGGCTAATGCCGGGATGGATAGTAAACTAACTCATATAATATAGACATTCCCCCAGTTCTCTCAATACATATCCACCCTTTCATGTCCCCCTGTCCCCTTCTATTCCTCCTGTCAGAGGCCTCAATCCATTACTCCCACGTGAGCCATCCTCCTTTCGATCACCCTCATCTGAGCTTTTATTCCCCTTCCGCCACTCAAAATACACTGCCCATGTTTTTTGAAAACCCAGGGGCCTTCTCTGTCGCAGGGCCATAAGTCGGTACATCAAATATAAGTGTTCCACCCTATTTTGTACCGCCTTCAAGGATGGCGCTTCCACCTCCCTCCAATGCCTAGCAATCAATTGTCTAGTTGCTATACATACAATTTGGCACCATCCATACGCTTCACCGGACCCCATTCCACTCCCCACATTCAACAGGGCCAAACAGGGACCTAAACTCATTTCCTCCCCCACTATCGCCTTCATCCAGTCTTCCACTTCTTGCCAAAGGGAATTCACTTTTTTACACCCCCACCAAATATGCAGGGAAGAGCCTACCTTCCCACATTCCCTCCAACATAAAGCTTGTCCTCCCTACCATCTCTGCAATATCTGGGGAGTCAGGTACCACCTAATAAAGCATTTTATAATTATGCTCCAATATATTGCTAGCCACTACCCCTCTGAATAGGCCTTTACAAACTGACCACCATTGTTCTTCATCCCAGCACCTATTCAAATCCCCTTCCCAGACTTTCCTATGTGACCATTCAGCACTATTAACTGTATCCATTGATCTATAGAGTAGAAACACTACTTATCCATCTATAGAGTAGAAACACTACTTACAACACTCCTCAACAACATAATCTCAGGTATGGATAACATACGCCAAGGTTTCGCCCTTGTCTTTCTAGACATAGCAGCGGCCTTTGACTCGGTATGCCACGAAATTCTCATCTGCCGGTTAAGAGAAAAAGGCATCTGCGGAACAGCACTCGAATGGTGCAAATCTTACCTGTCCGATAGATGGCAGCACATCCGAATTGACGGGGATACATCTGAACCATTCCAGCAAAGTCAAGGTGTACCTCAAGGATCCTCCTTATCTGCATTGATGTTTAATATATATATTCAACCCCTCTGCGACATCATCAAATCCTTTAATGTAAGTTACATGATATATGCAGACGATGTGCTACTATATATGCCAATATCACTGGATTGCCTGGATCTCACACCACTGACTAACTGCTTTGACGCCGTAGCAGAGTGGCTCCTATCACAAAACCTGAGAATACAACACAAAAAGACGGAAGTCCTTTTTGTCTCAAGGAACACTAACTTCACCCCTCCTAGTTGTATTAATGTAAAGGATGCCCAGCTCCAAGTGAAACCTGCAATACGTTACCTTGGAGTAACACTGGACCAAAACCTTGACATGAAGAGTCACATAGCCAACACAGTCAAGGCAATCTACTTTAAAATCAGATCCCTCAGACACCTACGCACACTACTTGAACCAGAGGATTTCCGTACCATTTATCAAGCCCTTATTCTTCCCCATTTCGACTTTGCAAACTCCATTCTACAAGGGCTACCCCGGTCCACCCTGAACCCCCTGCAACTGGCCATGAATAGTGCAGCGAGGGTACTCCTCGGAGCTTCTAGGAGAGACCACGTGACACCACTCCTAAAACAGCTACACTGGCTTCCCATTCAAGCAAGGATCAGTTTCAAGACTGTACTGCTAACATTTAAAGCGACCAAGGGGCTCACCTCTGCTTCTCTCTCCAACCTCATACTACCACTTGCACCAAACAGGCCAAGAAGAACAGCAGAAATGAACACACTAGCTACCCCAAAGGATTCCACAAGATGTGCCAGATCAACAGCCAACAGAGCCTTCCGACTCTACGCCCCCATTTTATGGAACACCTTACCAGCACAAATCAGAGCAGTACCAAATTTGAGTCAGTTCAGAAAGTCATTGAAACATTTCCTCTTCCTTAAATATCTCAATGACAGCGCAGAAAATAACTCCCAGGTGAATAGCAGGAGTGGCCAGACAGACAGACCATCGCAACAGGCCAATTGCACAATGTAAATACAAACAGTTCCATGTACTGTTGTACCACCTTTGTATATAGTTAACCATGATATCTCTTGTCAGATAACACACCTTTGTATATAGTTTCCCCTATTTGCCAAGTTTATACTTCCTGTTAAATGTAATGACCAGACATATGTAAATTGTCGGATGTTTTCTGTTCAATGTAAACCGCGCTGATGTCTAATAGTGCGGTATATAAGAATTGTTAATAAATAAATAAATAAATAAATATAGAGGTTGGAAATTAGACCTTTAACTTCAGGACTACCGAATAACCTGTCCACTTCATCCCCTTTAGCCCCCTTACCTCTCTTCTCCATCTGCTGACAGAAATGTATTGCTTGTACGTACCGGTATCTGTCCGCATTGGGTAACATGTAGTCCCTTTGCAGGTCCTCAAACTCCACCCATACTCCCCCCTCTTTAAACTGACCAACACTCCCCAACGCCTTCTCAGCCCACTTGGAAAAAGTGGGGTCCTGGGTACCAGGCGGGAATTCTGAATTGCCGACCAAGGGCAAAACTTTTGAGCACCCCTGGGTCCCATACCATCTTGTCTGCCACTTTCGCCAATACTGCAGAGTGAGATTTAGAAATGGGTTATCCTTCTTGCATGCTAAGGTATCCCCCTTGAGCTATATGATATTCGCTAAGTTTTCTTTTTGTCCCAGCTCACACTCTTCCAACTCCACCCATTCAGTTTGCCCCCTTAGCACCCATTCAACTACTGCCCTCACCCGAGCTGCCTCATAATATCTGGATAATAACAGAATACCCATACCCCCCATTTTCCTACTCGTGCATAGAATCTATTTTATCTATTTTTATTTATCTATTTTTTTTCTATACCGCCTCTTCCAGAGATCAAGGGTGGTTTACATGGAACAGTTAACAATTTTGTATACTTCTGTATACTTTTACATAGAATGTTAATTCTAACTATGTACAGGTAATAATGCATGCAACTGTGTCAAAACTATTTACATTGGCTATTTACAAAAGACTATAAGCAATGTGTTACCGGGTACAATAGATATTGAGCATGTGTAGTTTTTGAAATTTATTTCCTTTTCATCGTAAGTCAAGTGTGTGTGTGGCGGGGGTCTGTCTGGGTTAGTCAATTGTGATTTCAGGGGTTTTGTGGGAGTGTGTCTGTGGTTGCTGGGGGGTAGGTCTTGGGGGGTAGGAGATTTCGAAATGCTCAGAGAATAGGTAAGTTTTGAGTTCTTTCCTGAATTGATGAAGGTCTTTTATCATGCGAAGGGTTATTGGGAGATCGTTCCAGAGCGTGGGGACAGCAAATGAGAAAGCTCTGGAGCTTGTGGTTTTCTTTGTCTTCCTGAAGTTTTTTTTGTATGTTGAGGGAGTGGGTTGCGTTTTGTCTGCGTGTTCTTGATTCAGATGGAACGTGAAGTAGTGTGGATAGGTGTGAGGGGGCGATGTCGTTTAGGAGTTTGAAAGTTGTTAGGAGAATTTTATATCTTATTCGGCTATTTATAGGAAGCCAGTGTAATTCCAGCAGTATTGAGGTTACATGGTCCATTAGGCGTGCTTTAGCAATTACCTTGGCACAGATGTTCTGGGCTCTTTGTAACAGATATGTGTTTTTTCGTGGGAGGCCAATTAGGAGACTATTACAATAGTCAAAGTGGGGGGTGATGAGTGTACTGACTACATATCTAAAATCATGTGTGTCAAGGAGAGGTCTTAGGTGTTGTATAGTTTTAAGTTTATAGAATATGGTTCTTACTGTCTGTTTTATGTGAGGTAACATGGTGAGTGTGTAGTCTATTATTACTCCTAGGTACTTTACTTCCTTTCTAACAGGTATAGTTGTTTTGTTGATTGTGATTGTTGCTGGGTAAGTGTCGTCAGTAACAGGTTTTATTGTTACGAACATAGCTTCCGTTTTTTTAAGGTTGATGCTGAGGTAGTTGGTTTCCATCCAAGAGATGGCCTCAGTCATGCATTTGGATAGGGTGTCATATGTGGGGCTGCTAGTGTTTATGGGGATAGCGAGCATGATGTCGTCGGCGTAGATAAAATGGTTAATTTTGTGTTTTTTAAATATGCTTGTAATGGGTTGCAGGTACAAGTTGAAGAGGAGGGCGGAAAGGGCTGATCCTTGGGGTATTCCTGTCCTTGGGGGAATGTTTCTGGATACTCCTTGCTACCCTAGGTCTCCTCCTTTTCCATACAAATTTCATGAGCCTATCCTGCAGACCCTTCAGGAAGGCTGCTGAAACCTCAACTGGAAGATTCATAAATAGGTACAGAATCCGGGGTACCAGAATCATCTTAATCAGCTCCATCCTGCCTAACCAAGAAACTTGATACCTCTCTCATCTCTCCAATTCCCTAAACATGCTATTTCTCGCCGGGCCATAATTTGCCGAAATTATGTGGTCCGTCCTTGCCGTTATCTGTACTCCTAGGTAACGAATACTACCCTTCACCCACCTGAAGGGGAATTGCTGTTTCAACTTATCCACTTCCTCCCTCCTAAGATTTATACTCAACAATTCAGATTTGGTAGCATTCATACAGAAACCCAATACTTCTCCATAGCTATGTAATTCATCTTGAACCGCCCGCAATTACCTTGCCGGGATCCGGCAACAATATTTTGTGGAGATGTTCCCCCACTTTAATCCCAGGGACATCCACCTGGTCCCGCATTCGCTGTGCCATTGGCTCCATAGCCAAAATAAAAAGCAGCGGAGGCAGTGGGTATCCCTGCCTAGTTCCTCTATGCAACTCAAAGGCCCTGGTGATAGAACCATTAATTTTTAAACACACCATTGGCGTACTATACAAAATTTGTACCCATTTCAAAAAAGACCCTTTGACCCCCTCCTTTTCCAAGGTCTTAAACAGAAAAGGCCAGCTCACCCTGTCAAATGCTTTTTCAACATCCACTGCTAGAAGGGCTAACTCTGTCTGCCTCCGACTTCCATACCAAATTAAATTGAATGCCCGCCTTATATTATCTGAGGTATGCCGACCTGGCACAAACCCTGACTGGTTGGGATGAATTAACCGTCCCAAGCATGGCATCAACCTATTCGCCAATACCCTTGTAAAAATCTTTAAATCACTACCTAGCAGTGAAATTGGTCTGTAGGACCTACACTCAGGTGGGGGCTTTCCTTCTTTATGCAGGATACTAACTCCTGCTAACTGCAAAGACACGGGCATCATACCTTCTGTATCGAACGTGTCATACATTCTAGTGAGTGGCGCCACTAGCGTCCCAGCAAATACTTTATAGAACTGGTTAGAAAAGCCATCCATGCCTGGTGCTTTATGGAGTCGTAGTTCCTTAATCACTGTCAATACTTCCTGCTTTCGAATTGGAGTGGAAAGCCCCTTCATCTCCTCACTTGAGAGCTGCGGCAACTTCACGTTATCCAGGTACTCTCACGCTTTCTTTTCCTCCACATGGTTCTCTGGCATATATAGCTTCTGATAGAATTGGATAAACCTATTCTCAATGTCTTTGCCTATCCATACAGGTTTCCCTGCCTCATCATTAATCCGGACTATATTGTTACGGGTTGCCATCCTCTTTACTTTATGGGAAAGCAGTCTCCCAGCCTTGTTACCAAATTCCAAGTTCCTCTGCTTTAAAATATTAAGCTTATGTTGAATATCATGCAGCTGTAACTCACTGAGCTCCCTTTTCAAACCCTGCAATTTACCTTTCAACTCCACCTCCTGGGGGTCCCTCTTTAACTTATTCTTGGTGTCCTTTATAGCCTCAAGCACCCTTGTTTGATGTTGCATCCGAATCCACTTCTGATGCGCCCCCATCAAAATAAGCTTCCCCCTTACAACCGCCTTCAAGCAGTCCCAAAGAGTCCCCGGGGAACATTCACCCGTATCATTCAACCTCATATATTCCTCAATTGTGTCCTTGGTCTGCTTCACTACCTCCTGGTCATCTAAAAGAGATCCATTCAGCTTCCACCACGCCCTACTCAGGTCCTGCTTTCCCAGTTGTATACTACATATTACTGGGGCATGATCCGACCATGTTCACTCAGAAATTTCACATTTCCCTACGTCCGCCACCAGAGTTTTATCTGTTAGGAATAAATCAATCCTAGAGTAGACCTCATGAACCAGAGAATAGAATGAGCAATCCCTCTGTCGATAATTCACCTCTCTCCATATATCCACCAGATCCAACCCCCCCCCCCCCCATCATCAGTTTCAGCCCTAACCTATGTACTCTGGGAGTAGAGGCTGCCCCCATTGAAGTATCCATTAGTGGGTTGAGCGCTACATTAAAATCTCCCCCAATAATCAATTTACCTTCTACCTTTCCAAAAAGAGACCCTTGGAGCTCTTGAAAGAACAATGCTTGATTAATGTTTGGTGCATACACACTAACCAAAGTATAAATTCCACCTCCCATCTTGAGTTTAATGAGCACATACCTTCCCCCTTTATCCTTTATCTGTTCAACCACCTGCCCTGGGACCCCATTTGATAGGAGTATCCCCACTCCCGCCTTCTTCTTCTCCAGTTTATTAGAGGCAAAAAATTGTTGTGGGAAAAGAGGGTGACCCACACGCCTTTCATCTCTCAGTAAGAGATGCGTCTCTTGTACAAAAATGATATCCCCCTTCAGTCTTGTACACTCTTTTATAAGGAGCTGGCGCTTTTTGAAGGAATTAAGGCCTCTGGCATTCATTGTTACCATATTATATATAGCCATTCCCAATTCTTGACATGCCATCAGAACCCTCTCCAACTTTAACTCGTCTTATCCCCCCCCCCCGCACCCTCCTTCCCCCCTCCCTCCTCCTTCCCTCAACCATCAGATCCACCGGGTAGACCTGAAACCAGGTGGGGCCAGCCCCGGAGAGCCCCTGACAGTACACATAAACTTCTACATGCCCATGATAACTTTTAACAACCCACAAATTATTATTCACCTTAGCCAACTCTTCATGCATTCCTAACACTCCCCTTTCACCTTCCCCCTCCCAGCTTACACCACCCCACATCCATTACCAACTTAAATGTAGGATGATATGATTCCTGCTAACCAACCCCACATATCCCTCCTTTACATTAACTTACCCTACTAATATAGGACCCACAAACCATAATACTTATAGTTATCCAACTATCACCAACTCATGAGTCCTTTAAGGGATATCCCCTCGATGGTCTTTGGTGCCTCAGCTTCTTGTCTCCACCAGCTGCCTGGCTCCACTGCGTATATGCATTCTTTGGAGGTCCTGCCTTCCTAGCGCCTTCACCTTCACTTATCGGGTTAGCTTGGATGTCCGACCACCCTGCTTGCTTCATACTCATAAATGCTACTTCCACCGAGTGCAATGTTATCGCTTTCCCATTAATATACTGTAATCCAACTAGAAAAAGCCATCGGCATCGAACATTCTCCTCCCGGAGCTTCTGTGTCACCACCTGATACTCCCTGCGCTTTCTCATAGTAATACCGGAAATGTCCGCAAATACTTCCACCTCTGCATCTTTCCACCTGATCTTTCCCAGCTTTCTTGCAGCTGCAGCAACCACTTCTTTGGTTCTGTATTCATGCAAGCATAGGATTATTTCTCGGGGCCTGTTCTCCCTCCTAGGGCCTAGCGCACGGTGAGCCCTATCCACTCTGAGACACATCCCTTCCAGGTCCATGTCTGCTGCTTTCAGCACCGCGCCACAGAACTCTTCTGCAAGCAGCAGGTAATTTACGGTCCCCTCTTCCTCCAGTAAACCACGTATCCGCAGGTTAGACCGGCAAGGCCGATTTTCCAGATCCTCCACCTTTTGACAAAGATCTTCCTGCGCAGCGCACATACTTTCCAGCCGTTGCTCAGCTAGTACACATTGGCATTCTTAGCATAAGCAGTGGTGCATGACTTTAGAAGACCTGCTTCGAATTCCAAAAAGACGCAGAAAGAAGTCTTCATTTGCCTATGCAAGCTATTAAATATTCCTTGACTGATAAGAACATAAGAAATGTCATACTGGGTCAGAAGAAGGTCTATCAAGCCCAGTCTCCTGTTTCCAATTGCCAAGTCACAAGTAACCTGGCAGTTTCCCAAAAAGACAGACAGGTTCCACAATGTTCATCTTGAGGTGAGCAGTGGATTTCCCGGGTTCTCTGTTATAGTAGTTTATGGACCTTTCCTCCAGAAACCTGTCAAAATCTTTTTTAAACCCAGCTACACTAACAGCTTTTACTACATCCTCCGGTAATGAATTCCAGCGTTTGATTACGTGTTGACTAAAAAAAATATTTTTTCTTATTAGTCTTAAATGGGTTCACATGTAGCTTCGTTGCGTGTCCTCGTCTTTCTTCTTTTTGATGCCGTAAACAGCCAATCTACGTTTACCTGTTCCAATCCATTCATTACTTTATAGACCTCTATCATGTCCCCCCTCAGCCGTCTCTTTTCCAAGTTGAAGAGCCCTAACCTTTTAAGCCTCTCCTCACAGGCAGAACATTCCATCCCCTTTACCATTTTGGTTGCTCTTCTCTGTACCTTTTCTAATTTTGCTATATCCTTTTTAAGATATGGCGACCAGAATTGCACACAATATTCAAGGCGCAGTCGCACCATGAAACAATATAGGGGCCTATAGTCGCCCACCATGAACTTTGAATCAAGGCTATACTATCCTGTCTATGTCTAACGTCTGTCCCATGTCCAAAGTCTGTCCTATGTCAAAATCATCAATGTTGCCTCCTCGGTGATGGCCCCGCCCTATACTTAATTTCCCCACCCCTCTAGGTAACGCCGCTTTGACCCAGTGAAAAGCGGGATATAAATACAGCTAAATAAATAAATAAATTATAATATCCTTGGTTTTATTTTACATTCCTTTCCGTATGATTCCTAGCCTTCTGTTTGCTTTCTTGGCCACTGCTGCACAATGGGCAGAGGGTTTCAACATATTATCCACGATGACGCCTAAATCTTTTTCCTGGGTGGTGGTTTCTAAGGTGGTACCTTGCATCATGTAACAAATGTTTGGGCTGTTCTTTCCTAGGTACATAACTTTGCACTTGTCTACATTAAATTTCATCTGCCATTTGGATGTCCACTCTTCCAATTTATCAAGGTCCACTTGCAAATTATCACAATCCTCTTGTGTTTTAACACCTTTGAATAATTTTGTGTCACCTGAAAATTTGATCACCTAACTCATTATTCCCATTTCCAGGTCATTTATGAAAATGTTAAAAAGTAGTGAGCCCAGAACAGATCCCTGAGATACTCCACTATTCACCTTTCTCTATTGAGAAAACTGGCCTTTTACCCCTACTCTCTGCTTTCTATCTTTTAACTAGTTCCTGATCCACAATACTGCACTGCCTCCAATCCCATGACTTTAATTTTACCAAGAGTCTCTCATGAGAGAGTCTGCAATCTCATATTTCAGTTCTTTCAATACCCATATGGTTTGCTCCCACTAAGAGGCGACAAGGCGATAGCAGAGAGACTGAATGAATTCTTTGCTTCGGTCTTTACTGAGGAAGATGTAGGGATGTTACCCATGACTGAAGTGGTATTTAAAGGTGTGGAAGAATTGAAGGAAATATCAATACATCGGGAAGATGTCTTACAACTATTAGATAAACTGAAGAGTAGCAAATCACCTGGGCCGGATGGTATACATCCAAGGGTGTTGAAAGAACTGAAATTTGAGATTGCAGACCTGCTATCAGTAATCTGTGAACTATCATTAAAATCATCTCTAATACCTGAGGATTGGAGGATCGCCAATGTAACACCAATTTTTAAAAAGGGTTCGAGGGGTGATCCGGGAAACTACAGACCGGTGAGCCTGACATCAGTACCTGGAAAAATGGTAGAAACCATCATAAAGAATAAAATTACTCAGCATGTAGATTGTCACGACCTAATGGGAGACAGCCAACATGGCTTTAGACAAGGAAGATCTTGTCTTACTAATCTGTTATGTTTTTTTGAAGGAGTGAATAAACAGGTGGACAAAGGTGAGTCGGTTGATATTGTGTATCTGGACTTTCAGAAAGCCTTTGACAAGGTCCCTCATGAGAGACTTTTGGCAAAACTAAAGAGTCATGGGATAGGAGGCAGTGTACTATTGTGGATCAGGAACTGGTTAAAAGATAGAAAGCAGAGGGTAGGGCTAAATGGCCAATTTTCCCAATGGAGAAAGGTGAATAGTGGTGTACCCCAGGGATCTGTGCTGGGTCCGCTGCTTTTTGACATATTCATAAATGACCTGGAAAGTGGAATAACGAGTGAGGTTATCAAATTTGCAGATGACACAAAACTATTTAAAGTTGTTAACACCCAGGAGGATTGTGGAAAATTGCAAGAGGATCTTGATAAATTGGAAGACTGGGCATCAAAATGGCAGATGAAATTTAATGTGGAGAAGTGCAAGGTTATGCACCTAGGGAAGAACAACCCAAACTATGGTTACACGATGCAAGGTTCCACATTAGGAACCACCACCCAGGAAAAAGATTTAGGCGTCATTGTGGATACCATGTTAAAACCCTCGGCCCAGTGTGCAGCGGCGGCCAAGAGAGCAAATAGAATGCTAGGTATGATAAGGAAAGGAATGGAAAATAAAACAAAAGATATTATAATGCCTCTATATCGTTCCATGGTGAGACCGCACCTTGAATATTGCGTGCAATTCTGGTCGCCGTATCTTAAAAAGGATATAGCGATTTTAGAAAAGGTTCAGAGAAGAGCCACCAAAATGGTAAAGGGGATGGAAGGCTACTCCTATGAAGAAAGGCTAAAAAGGTTGGGGCTCTTTAACCTGGAAAAGAGACGGCTGAGGGGAGATATGATAGAAGTCTATAAATTAATGAACGGAGTGGAACGGGTAAACGTAGATCGATTTTTTACCTTATCAGAATATAGAAAGACTAGGGGACATGCAATGAAGCTACAGGGTAAACTATTTAAGACTAATAAAAGAAAATATTTTTTCACTCAACGTGTAATCAAACTCTGGAATTTGTTACCGGAGGATGTAGTAAAGGCTGTTAGTGTAGCTGGGTTTAAAAAAGGTTTGGACAAGTTCCTGGAGGAAAGGTCCATAAACCATTATTAAGAAGGGACCCAGGATATCAATGCTTGAACCAATACAAGCATTGTGAAACCTGTGTCCCTTGGGGAAACTGCTAGGTACGTATGACCTAGATTGGCCACTGTTGGAAACAGAATACTGGGCTTGATGGACCTTGGTCTGACCCAGTATGGCATATCTTATGTTCTTATGTTCTTATGTACCCAAAGCCCTTTGCTAGCCCTGCTCCTTTCCCACTCTCCAATTCCTCTAGTTTCCACTCTGTGCTATCTGGGTGTCACCCTGGACTGCACCCTAACATTCCACAACCATTTTTCCTCACTGGTTCAACGATGATGACAGAAAAAGACCACATGGCCTATCTAGTCTGTCCTTCCATAACAACAACTACAACAGTCCACTTTTTACCTTTAGAGATCCTCTGTGTTGGTCCCATGCTTTTTTGAATTCAGTTACTGTCCTCATCTCTACCACCTCCACTGGGAGACTATTCCATGGATCCACTACTCTTTCCGTAAAGAAATATTTCCGCATATCACTCCTGAATCTATCTCCCTTCACCCTCATCCCATGTCCCCTCGTAGCAGAACTTGCTTTCAATTGAAAGAGGCTCTCTCCCTGAACATTTATGCCACGGAGGTATTTAAACATCTCAATCATATCACCTCTATCCCGCCTTTCCTCTAAGGTGTACATATTAAGATCCTTAAGTCTGTCCTCATATGCTTTATAATGAAGCCCATTAATCATTTTAGTAGCAACCCTCTGCACTGACTCCATCCTGTTCACATCCTTTTGAAGGTGCGGTCTCCAGAATTGCACACCATACTCCAAATGGGTTCGCACCAAAGACTTATAGAGGCATTATCACCTCCTTTTTTCTGCTAGCCATTCCTCTCCGTATGCACCCAAGCATCCTTCTAGCTTTTGCCGTCACCTTTTCTACCTGTTTAGCTACTTTAAGATGATCAGACACAACCACGCCTAGGTCCCGCTCTTCTTAAGTGGACAAAAGTACTTCACCTCCTATACTGTATTGCTCCCTTGGATTGCTGCAGCCCAAATGCATGACCTTACATTTTTTAACATTAAATCCCAGCTGCCAAATTCTAGACCATTCTTCAAGCTTAGCTAGATCCCTCCTCATGTTATCTACACCTTCCTGGGTGTCTACTCTATTGCAGATTTTGGTATCATCTGCAAAGAGGCAAACCTTACCCCACAGCCCTTCCGCTATATCACTAACAAAGATGTTAAAAAGAATCGGACCAAGGACAGATCCCTGGGGCACACCACTGGTAACATCCTTCTCCTCAGAGTGAGCTCCATTTACTTGTATTCTTTGTCGCCTCCCACTCAATTATTGCAACAGTGCATTCGCAGGTCTCCCCCTCTACCAACTACACCGCCTTCAGCTCGCTCAAAACACAGCAGGTAGGATCCTGACACACTCTTCTCACCGTGACCATATTACACCTACCCTCATCCACCTTCACTGGCTTCCAGTAAAATACCGCATCGACTATAAAGTACTCATCATAGCACACCAGGCAATCCATACAGGTCTCCCACAGTATTTAGATGATCTCCTTCATTCTCACCCCCCCCCCCCAACTGTCTCCTCTGATCCCTTGATACCCACCATCTGGCTCTCCGCTTTGTTTCCCGAGCATGCTTAGAACTGACACGACACACTGCTTTTTTCTTTCTGGCCCCCCATACTATGGAAGTCCCTGTCCATTTCCCTATGTGCTGAGCCCTCACAACCCCAGTTTAAATCCCTCCTTAAAACCCACCTCTTCCAACTTGCCTATGACTTGCCTCCCTCTCTTTCCTAATTGTTCTTCTTCTCTCTGCTCTCTTCTGTATGTTACCTTTCCTGTCCACTAATTGGTGTTCCTTCTTTTCTTTCATTCAGTTGTTTTTTTTAAGCTTTTGTACACCGCTCTGATGCCTTAGTTGCCTAGGGCAGTATATCAAGAATTAATAAAGATAAAGATGTATACCATCCAGTCCAGGCAATTTGCTACTCTTCAGTTGATCAAATAGTTGTAATACATTTTCCCGGTTTATCGATATTTCTTTGAATTCTTCCGATACATCAGCTTTATATACCATTTCAGGCATGGGTAACTTCCCTACATCTTCTTCAGTAAAGACTGAAGCAAAGAATTGATTCAGTCTTTCTGCTATGGTCCTGTCCTTACTTAGATCCCCTTTTACCCCGCTATCATACAGTGATTCAGTTGACTGTCTGAGGTATTTTTGCAAGAATGTACTTGAAAAAGTTCTTATTATGCGTTTTTGCTTCCTCTGCAAGCTTTTTTTCAAATTCTCTTTTTGCCTGCCTTATCAATGACTTAATCTAACTTGCCAATGCTTATGCTTTTTCCCGTTTTCGTTATTCGGCTCCTTTTTCCATTTCCTGAAAGATGCTTTTTTGGCAACAATAGCCTCTCTGACCTCACCTTTAAACCATGTTAGCAATTTTTTAGCCTTCCTTCCACTTTTCTTAAAGCTTGGAATACATCTGTTCTGGTCTTCTAAGATAGTATTTTTAAACAATACCCAAGCTTGATGTAAACCTTTAACCTTTGCAGCTGCTCCTTTTAGTTTTTTCTTAACTGTTTTCCTCACTTTATCATAGTCTCCTTTTCAAAGTTAAAAGATAGTACTGTGGATTTATTTTCCATCCTTCTTCCATTTGTTAAATCAAATGAGATTGTGCTATAATCACCATTGCCAAGTGGCCTCAACACCCTGGCCCCAAAACACTATTAATGATACTGAAGAATTTAAAAAGTGACTTGAAAGACAAGTGATGGACAGTCCATTAGACACAGTCGTTGTAGCTATAATTTGACTTCTACTTGGAAGTTTTTATGTTACACATGTTACTGAGAAGCTTCCCAACATTGCTTACACTTGACCAGCATGATCTGCCACTCTGACTTTACCAAACATATTGTCTGAGTGTTCATTTCATCTCCAGTGAGTATCTTTGTATGAGGCATTCTTCCTCTTCTGCCTGAATTGCACCTTTCTACTACGTCTACTTATCATTTGTATATTTATTTAATTTATTTATTTGTGTGTGTTTTTATACTGCCTTTTCAATAAATCAAAGCGGTTTACAGATTACCGGAACAGTATACATAAAACATTAGGTGCCATTATATCATTAATCCCGAACATTGAATTCAAGTTACCTAAGATGTGACATCAACTTTAGTAAATAACTATATACAAAATGTTATCATCATAGGTTTATGAAAGTAACTATTTATAATAGTGTGTGGTTTTAAATGGTAGCAGCATGGCTCCCAGATTATGTTGGATCTGTATTAGTTGGATCCAAAATACTCAGGTCCTGATATTCATCTGGGCAGGGTTAGCGCCGTAGCCACTAAGCCCTGCCCACTGACCCCTTAACCCTGGATTTCACGTCCGCAGTGACAGAAATGAATATCTAGGGCTGGCTGCACTGCCTGGTAGCTGCCAAGGCTAATTGTGCAGCATCAATATTGGACGCTGCGCGGTTAGCACTCAGCACCTATAAGATAGATGAGGTTTTTCCTTGCCAATCTTATAGGCACCGAGCACTAGCCGTGCAGCTTCCAATATCATTGCTGCATGGTTAGTGCTGGTTTCCACCTCTGCTCCACCCTGGAATGCCCCTGGCACACGCTGATGCTAGCCGGTTAGCATCGGGGCACGTAGGGGACTTAGTTGGGGATATTCGACGGCACGATCCGTTAAGTGCCATCGAATATCCAGTTGGTCGACATTTACACAATTAACTGGCTGTTAACTGTGTAAATGCCCTTTGAATATCAGGCCCTCGGTGAATAAGAAGGTTTTTAGCTGCTTCCTAAATATTTGTATGTCATTTATATTTTGTATTTTTTCTGGGAGTAAGTTCCAGGAAAGTAAACAAGAAAGCTTTGTTACTTGTACTGCAATTTGTTTTTCTATATTCTGTTGGTACAGTTAGGGTCTTTGGTGCATATCCTCTCATTTGCCTGTTATTAGATGCGATGCTTATTAGTACTTGGATGATAAGTTATGTAGTATTTTGAGCATTAACATTAGTGATTTGTATTTCTCTCTGCTCTCCACCGGAAGCCAGTGTAATTGTCAAAATATGAGGATTATGTGTTTTGGTTTCGGTAATCTGAGGAGGACACGTGCTACAGTATGTTTCGCTATTTGCAGTAGATGGAGTGTTTACTTTGTAAACCATTACAGAAATCAAAGTCTGGGGTGATAATTGCTTGACATATTATTCTGAGGTCACTGGTTGTGAGTAGGGGTCTCAGTTGTATGATTTTCAACTTGTTGTAGATTGCTCGGGTTGTTCTATTCATATGAGATAAGAACATAAGATATGACTGGATCCAAGATGGCGGATGAGCTGAACGCTCTGTCGGATGTGATTTAGCTTGCCCCAGTTTTGGCTGTGCAAATGGGGAGAAAGAGAAAGCAACGTGCGGAGAAACCCCCTGTAATCTCTACTCCTACCATTGCTTTGTCTCAATCGGTGATTCCGGGCTTTTTCCCCCCGACGGTAGCAGTTGTGGCTTCGGCGGATCAGTCGAGGAATTCAACTGATCTGAGCAGTGGGGTTGATTTGAGCCCCCAACAGGACTTGCCGCCACAACCCGGAAGAGATTTGGAGGCTGGTTTGCCTGTCGGTTTGGCCCCGGAAGCCGAGAGCTTGCCCGCAGTGGGGGGTGCCGCCTCGATCCAGACGGATAGTTCTCCCGCTGTTCTACCTGTTGGAGGAGGGTTGTTAGAGCAGGCAGTAATCAGCGGTGAGTCAGAGCTCGTAGATTTGGGCTCCTCCTTGTCTCTGGCTTCCTCCGTGTTCCAGGCTTTAGAAAGACCGGCAAGGGTGACAATGGAGAGCTTGTGGGATGCCATATCCTCCCTTCAACAGACCCTTCTTCCTGTTGTGGCTTTTCTTTCAAAGGAATTGTTTCAGTTGAAGCTGCAGAGTGCGACTGAAAGTTCGAGGGTGAATGGACATGATGTGAGACTCTCGCAATTGGAAACCCAGGTTGAGGAGTTGCGTGACCTGGGGGCTTCCCAGGCCCAAAGCAGTTTGATTATAGCACGACGTCTGGAATCCCTGGATAATCAAGCGAGGAGGAATAATCTGAGCCTGCTGAATTTTCCTAGATCTCCTTTGTTGGATTCCAAGGAGTTGGTTCGTAAGTATCTTACTGAGATTCTTCTTATGCCTTCTGATAATTTGCCTCCTATTGTCCGTGCTCAGTATGTTTCTATTTCTTCTTCAGAAGTGCTTGGTGGGAGAGTCCCAGTGGAGACTGGGGAGCCGCTTCAGATGGACCTCACAGGTTTTCTGGAGAGTTCATTAGATGTGGTAACCAGTAGGGCTACCTTACTTGTGTCCTTTGCTTTCGAATCAGATCGGAATTCTGTTTTGCGGTTGTATTTTCTTAAAATGAATGTTTCCCAATTTATGGGATCTAAGATATTGATATTTCCAGATTTGGCAAGGGATACCCATAAGAGGAGAAGGGAGTTTCTGGCCTTGCGCCAGCGCTCTCTTGCCTTGGGGGCACAGTTTAAATTGAAATATCCGTGTAAATGTTTAATAGTTTACAATTCTAAGCAGTTTCTTTTCTTTGAACCCATGCAATTAAGATTGTTTCTTGAGGGTAAAGAGAGGGTTGGGATGGATCCTGCACCGGCTGCCACACTTAACAACTAAGCTCTGGATGTCCATTTAGGATATCCTTTGGATATTACTTTATATAATTTATTTCTTTTTTCTTGGAACCTTATAGAGGGTATTTGTTGTGGTCTATACCAAGTTTTATGATTTCTTTGATGTTTATTTGCCTTTGGATGTATTGCCATATTCGCTGTATGCTTAGTTTATTCTTGGTGTATATGATTAAAGTTAATAAAGATTAAAAAAAAAAAAAAAAAAAAGAACATAAGATATGCCATACTGGTTCAGACCAAGGTCCATCAAACCCAGTATCCTGTTTCCAGCAGTGGCCAATCTATGTCATAAGTACCTAGAGGCTTCCCCAAAAGACACAAGTTCCTCAATGCTTGTATTGGGTCAAGCAGTAATATCCCGGGTCCCTTGGTTTATGGACCTTTCCTCTAGGAACTTGTCCAAACCTTTTTTAAACCCAGCTACACTAACAGCTTTCACTACATCCTCCGGTAACAAATTCCAGAGTTTGATTACACGTTGAGTGAAGAAATATTTTCTCTTATTAGTCTTAAATAGTTTACCCTGTAGCTTCATTGCATGTCCCCTAGTCTTTCTATATTCTGATGATGTAAACAATCGATCTAAGTCTCTGATGAGGGACCTTGTCAAAGACTTTCTGAAAGTCCAGATACACTATATATTCTGACTCACCTTTGTCTACCTGTTTATTCACACCTTCAAAAAAACATAATAGATTAGTAAGACAAGATCTACCTTGTCTAAAGCCATATTAGCTGTCTCCCACTAAGCCATGACTATTTACATCTTCACTAAATTTGTTCTTTATGATGGTTTCTACCATTTTTCCCTGTACTGATGTCAGGCTCACCGGTCTGTAGTTTCCCGGATCACCCCTGGAACCCTTTTTAAAAATTGGCGTTACATTGGCCATCCTCCAGTCTTCAGGTATTACAGATGATTTTAATGATAGATCACAGATTACTAATAGCAGGTCTGCAATCTCATATTTCAGTTCTTTCAACACCCTTGGATGTATACCATCCAGTCCAGGTGATTTGCTACTCTTCATTTTATCAAATAGTTGTAATACATCTTCCCGGTCTATCGATATTTCTTTCAATTCTTCCGCAGTATCACCTTTAAATACAACTTCAGTCATGGGTAACATCCCTACATCTTCCTCAGTAAAGACCGAAGCAAAGAATTCATCCAGTCTCTCCGCTATGGCCTTGTCCCCTCTTACTGCCCCTTTTACCCCTCTATCATCTAGTGGTCCAACTGCCTCTCTCACAGTTTTTTTCCTACGAATGTACTTGAAAAAGTCTTTATTACGTGTTTTTGCTTCCATAGCAAGTTTCTTCTCAAATTCTCTCTTTGCCTGCCTTATCAATGCCTTGCTTTTGACTTGCCAATGCTCGTGCTGTTTCCCATTTTCGTCATTTGGCTCTTTTTTCCATTTCCTGAAATATGTTTTTTTGGCAACAACAGCCTCTCTGACCTCACCTTTAAATCATACTGGCAGTTTTTTGGACTTCCACTTTTCTTAAAGCATGGAATACAGCTGGTCTGGGCTTCCAAGATAGTATTTTTCAACAACACCCAAGCTTGATGTAAGTCTTTAACCTTTGCAACTGCTCCTTTTAGTTTTTTCTTAACTATTTTCCTCATTTTATTATAGTCTCCCTTTTGAAAGTTAAAAGGTAGTACTGTGGATTTCCTTACCATTCCTCCTCCACTAATTAAATGAAACACAATCATGCTATGATCACTATTGCCAAGTGATGTGAATGTTA
Source organism: Ichthyophis bannanicus (assembly GCA_033557465.1). NCBI lineage: Eukaryota > Metazoa > Chordata > Amphibia > Gymnophiona > Ichthyophiidae > Ichthyophis > Ichthyophis bannanicus. Next base: position 104,886,576 of record CM066033.1, read on the forward strand.
GGTTTTGATCAATGGTGCTCAGGGGTGGCTCGGCAATCTTCTGCCTGAGGCGAAGGATGAGATGCCCCCCCCATAGAGGGAGGTGGGGCTTTCTCAAAACTCCAATCAGGGACGGAACGAAACCAAAAAGCCAATTAGATGATATGGAGGAAATGCAAGATGTTTGCACACCAAGGAAGTAAAAGAGAGCGAAAACCACAGCACAGTTTATAAAATTAAATTATAGCTCATTTTTATTTTGTTGTTATAAACTGCATTATGGTTCTTGCTTTTTCTTTTTGTATATATATTTTGCATCCACAGAACCCCCTTCAACAGTGGGTGCAGAGTAGAACCAGGACATTCACCCACAGAACTCAATATCTTAAAAAAAAAAAATCGGATTCTGATCATCTCACTAACAACAACAGCAACAAACGTTCTCCAGTATCAGGCATATTGTGAACTAATACATAACCCTACAACAAAGTCACTGAGTAACTATAGAGCAAATCTACCATACCATACCATATCAGCACCAACTTCCAAAACTCACATAAGGAGCCCATCCAAAAAAAGCATCACTGTAAATATTACACTTGGCCCTGGAACATCCATACACCTATTTGAAAAGCTGAACAAGTCAAATTGCTACAGTACAATGTAGATCTTTATGCACAAACTCCATGTTAACAGAACACCTGGCCTCAGTCACACACTCAAAACACAGACCCTCAACAAGTACAAAATAAGTGACTACAATCTAAAGTAAAAATAAAAATCTGTAGAAAAAATTTAAACTGAAATCCCAAGAAGCCAGAGTCCACATGCAATGCAAAATCAGATAAATAAGAGATGCAGTTCCCCCATACTGTGTAAAATATAAAGATAGCACAAAGTACAATCACTAAAATGAAATCAAATTATTTTTTCTACCTTTGGTGTCTGACCATTTTATTCTCTGATCATGCTGGTCCCGATCTGAGGCTTCTGCTTTCCTGTCTTCTCTTATTTCTCTTTCTGTAATCTATGGTCCATCTGCAATTTCTTATGTCTTCTATTGTTTTCTTCACTTTCTTCCATCAGCCTATTTCCAGTCCTGGTAACCCTCCCCTGTATCAGCCCCTTTCCAGTCCTCCCCTTCCAGTACCTTCCAATGTCAACCACCTTGCATTCCCAGGACTGCCTCTGGTGTCCATTCCCTTCCAGTCCCCCTCCTTCCCCACTGTCCAGTCCCTTCTAGTCCAAATACCATTGCAGGTATCAGCTCACTTCCACTCCCAGTACCACTCCCCCCCATCAGCTCCCTTCCAGTCACCCTACCCTCTGTCCATACCCCTTTCAGTGCTATCCCTACATGTCAGCTTCCTTCCAGCCTCCTCTCTATTACTCTGCCACCTACCAGTCCCATCTCCAAGTGTCAGCTCCCTTCCAGTCCCCCTTCAGTAGCATGCCCAGGTATCAGCTCCCTTCCAACCCCCTTCTTCCCCCTATATCAGCTTCCTTCCAGCCCCTCCTTTCCCCCATATCAGCTTCATTCCTGCCATCTTCCCCCTGTGTCAGCTTCCTTCCTGTCCCCACCTCCCCCCATGTCAGCTTCTTTCCTGCCCTCACCTCCCCCTATGTCAGTTCCTTTCCTGCCCCTCCTTCCCCTGGCAGACCTTCTCAGCATCCGTTCCCTTCCAGTCCCATTCTCCCATCCCCCTGCATCAGCCCATTTGTAGCCTTAGCCCTCAATTTTCTTTCAGGGCCAGCAGCTCTCCCCCATCAGCCCATTTCCAGTTCTAGCCCCCAGTCTTCTTTCAGTGTCAGCAGATCTCTTATCCCCCCATCAGCCCATTTCCAGTCCCAGCCTATTTCCAGTCCTATCCCCCTTATCAACCCACTCCAGTCCTAGCGCCCCCCCAAAATCAGCCCATTACAATCCTAGCTCATTTCTAGTGCTAGCCCCCCGATTAGCCTATTTCCAGTGCTAGCAGCCCATCAGCCCATTTTCAGTTCTAGACTGCTTTCAGTCCTAACCCCATGATCAGCCCATTTCCAGTCCTAGCCTCCCTTAAGTGCCCATTTCCAGTTCTAGCCCCCATCAGCCCATTGCCAGTGCTAGCCCTTCCATCAGCCCACTGTTCTAAACCCACCTGATCAGCCCATCACCAGTCGTAGCCACTGTTCCCTCTAAGCTGTGCGCGTGTGCGCACGCACACACCTCGCCGAGCGAGCGCACATACTTTATAACAGAGCGCACAAAAATTACGGCTCTGATTCTGATAGAAAACAACACAGATGTCTTAAAATTTAAAAGTTATGATTGTAATTACTAGAAATTTCCCACTTCATTTAGTAATCGTCTATTTTCATTTAATTTGATTAAAATCAATGTGGTGTACATACTGTATTCTGATGTGTAGTCAAATTTTAAAGTATATAACTCCGAGTGTCATTATGTGGCACACAAAAATTTAACCTTCCTTCAAAAGCTGCACACTGCTGAAATTTTATGCGCACACAGCCTACAGAAAATTAGAGGGAACATTGGTTGTAGCCCCTCTAATCTGCTTATTTCCAGTCCTAGCCTCCCTTAAGTGCCCATTTCCAGTTCTAGCCACCATCATCAGCCCATTTCTAGTGTTAGCCATTCCATCAGCCCAGTACCAATCCTAACCCCCCTGATCAGCCCATTACCAGTCCTACCCACTCCTCCAATAAGACCATTTCCTCAGCTAACCCCCCCCCCCCAGTCCAGCCCAGTCCAGCTCAGCTCATTGCCAATCCAAGTCCCCCCCCCCCCCCCCAGGGAAGAGCCCTGCACTTCCTGATCGGTGCCCTGGCTCACCTTTGCAGAGCTGTGAGAAGGAAAAGCGTTTCTCTTATTTCCCACAGCTCTGTTAAAGTTGAGCCCGCCAGTGCTGAGGGTAAATGAGACAGGAAATGCCTCATTTACCTTCAACGCCGGTGGGCTCCACTTTAACAGAGCTGCAGGAAAGAAAAGAAATGCTTTTCCTTCTCGTGGCTCTGCAAAGTTGAGCCAGGGTGCCGGCAGGGCTCTTCTGGGGTAGAGGGAAGGGGGGGGGGGGGGCGCATGACCACAGGACGGTTTATTCTTCTGCTGTCGAGAAGCTGCGGCAGCAGCTTGTCTAGTGCTTTTTTTTTTTAATTTTGAAGGCCGAGTGAGGTGGTCTTTTTGGGGGCCTAGATATCTTACTTCCTTTTTAACTTCTATTGAGGCTTCTTTGGTTTTCAGCTCTGGTGTTGGGTTGAAGGTCTTGTCCTTTGTTATGAACATTACCTGTCTTCCTGGAGGTTATCTTAAGGTAGTGTTTTCTAAGTCATTTTGCAATATTCTCAAACAATTCAATTATTTGTTGATTGTTGGGTTTTGTTGGGTTGTATATAAGAACATAAGATATGCCATACTGGGTAAGACCAAGGTCCATCAAGCCCAGTATCCTGTTTCCAACAGTGGCCAATCTAGGTCATAAGTACCTAGCAGTTTCCCCCCCAAAAAACAGGTTCCACATTGCTTGTATTGGGTCAAGCAGTGATATCCCGGGTCCTCTTTAATAAATGGTTTAAGGACCTTTCCTCCAGGAACTTTTCAAAACCATTTTTAAACCCAGCTACACTAACAGCTTTTACTACATCCTCCAGTAACAAATTCCAGAGTTTGATTACATGTTGAGTGAAAAAATATTTTCTCTTATTAGTCTTAAATAGGTTACCCTGTAGCTTCATTACATGTCCCTTAGTCTTTCTATATTCTGATGATGTAAACAATCGATCTACGTTTACTTGTTCCATTCCATTCATTAATTTATAGACCTCTATCATATCTCCCCTCAGCTGTCTCTTTTCCAGGTTGAAGAACCCTAACCTTTTTAACCTCTCTTCATAGGGGTATCCTTCCATTCGCTTTACCATTTCGGTGGCTCTTCTCTGTACCTTTTCTAATAACACTATATTCTTTATAAGATATGGCGACCAGAATGCACACAATATGTTGCACCATGGAAGGATACAGAGACATTATAATATCCTTTGTTTTATTTTCCATTCCTTTCCTTATGATACCTAGCATACTATTTGCTCTCTTGGCCACCGCTGCCCACTGAGCAGAGGGTTTTAATATGTTATTCATGATGACACCTACATTTTTTTCCTGGATGGTGGTTCCTAATGTGGAACCTTGCATTGTGTAACCATGGTTTGGGTTGTTCTTTCCTAGGTGCATAACTTTGCACTTGTCCACAATAAATTTCATCTGCCATTTGGATGACCAGTCTTCAAATTTATCAAGATCCTCTTGCAATTTTCCACAATCCTCATGGGTTTTAACAACTTTAAATAGTTTTGTGTCATCTGCAAATTTGATAACCTCACTCGTTATTCCCTTTTCCAGGTCATTTATGAATATGTCAAAATAGTGGAGTACCCCAGGGACCCAGCACAGATCCCTGGGGTACTCCACTATTCACCTTTCTCCATTGGGAAAATTAGCCATTTAGCCCTACCCTCTGCTTCCTATCTTTTAACCAGTTCCTGATCCACAATAGTTCACTGCCTCCTATTCCATGACTTTTTAGTTTGCTCAAAAGTCTCTGATGAGGGACCCTGTCAAAGGCTTTCTGAAAGTCCAGATATAGTATATCAACCGACTCACCTTTGTCTACCTGTTTATTCACACCTTCAAAAAAACCATAACAGATTAGTAAGACAAGATCTTCCTTATCTAAAGCCATGTTGACTGTCTCCCATTAAGCCATGACTATCTACATGTTCAGTAATTTTGTTCTTTATGATGGTTTCTGCCATTCTTCCCGGTACTGATGTCAGGCTCATCTGTCTGTAGTTTCCCGGATCACCCCCTTGGAACCCTTTTTAAAAATTGGCGTTTTGGTCATCCTCTAATCTTCAGGTATTACAGATGATTTTAATGATAGTTCACAGATTACTAATAGCAGGTCTGCAATCTCATATTTCAGTTCTTTCAACACCCTTCGATGTTCAGGTGATTTGCTACTCTTCAGTTTAGCAAAATAGTTGTAACACATCTTCCCGGTGTATGGATATCTCTTTCAATTCTTCCGCAGTATCACCTTTAAATACCACTTCAGTCATGGGTAACATCCCTATATCTTCCTCAGTAAAGACCGAAGCAAAGAATTCAGTCGGTCTCTCCACTATGGCCTTATCCCCTCTTAGTGCCCCTTTTATCCCTCTATTGCCTAATGGTCCAAATTATTCTCTCACAGTTTTTTTGCTACAAATGTACTTGAAAAAGTCTTTATTGTGCATTTTTGCTTCCACAGCAAGCTTCTTCTCAGTTGCCAGTGCTTGTGCTGTTTCCAGTTTTCGTCATTTGGCTCTTTTTTCCATTTCCTGAAAGATGCTTTTTTGGGAACAATAGCCTCTCTGACCTCACCTTTAAACCATGCTGGCAGTTTTTTGGACTTACTTCCACTTTTCTTAAAGCATGAAATACAGCTGGTTTGAGCTTCCAAGATAGTATTTTTAAACAACACCCAAGCTTGATGTAAGTCTTTTACCTTTGCAACTGTTCCTTTTAGTTTTTTCTTAACTATTTTCCTCATTTTATCATAGTCTCCCTTTTGAAAGTTAAAAGGTAGTACTGTAGATTTCCTTACCATCCCTCCTCCATTAACTAAATCAAACGTGATCATGTTATGATCACTATTGTCAAGTGGCCCCAACACCCTTTTCTCTTGCACCAGATCTGGTGTTCCACTAAGGACTAAGTCCACAATGGCTTCCTCTCTGGTTCATGAACCAGCTGCTCCAATAAACAGTCATTTATTTAATCTAGTAACTTTATCTCCCTAGCATGTCCTGCTGTGACACTGATCCAGTCAATACCGGGATAATTGAAATCACCCATTATTATTATTGTGCTGTAACTTTTGTTAGTTTCCCTGATTTCTTTGAGCATTTCATCATCCATTTGTTCATTCTGGCCAGGTGGTCGATAGTACACCCCCACTGCCATCACCTTCCCCTTTTTACATGGAATTTCAATTCATAAAGATTCTACAGCAAATTTTGTTTCCTGCAAAACTGTAATCCTTTTTGACTCAATGCCCTCTCTAACACAGAGCGCAACCCCTCATTATGATATAGTTTGTACCCAGGTATCACAGTGTCCTACTGGTTGTCCTCGTTCCACCATGTTTCTGAGATACCAATCATATTTAACCTCTCATTCAGTGCTATATATTCTAACTCTCCCATCTTATTTTTTAGACTTCTAGCATTTGCATACAAGCATTTTAGAGACTGTATTTTATTCATATTAACCTGGTTATCGGTAGGCGGGGTAATTTGGAATCTTTAAGCTCTGTCTGCTCTGTACTCAAGGGCATTTGGGCTACTTTTGTCTTTATTGGAATCTCTCTGCTGATATGCCCTTACTTCATTCTTTTGGTAGTATCCTTCAAGAATACATTGTTCCAAACCATGCACGCTTGGACGACTGTCTGCTCTCCTCTAATATTTAGCTTAAAAGCTACTCTATCTCCTTTTTAAAGGTTAATGCCAACAGCCTGGTTCCATCCCGGTTAAGGTGAAGCCAATCCCTTTGGAAGAGCCCCTCCTTTCCCCAGAATGTTCCCCAGTTCCTAACAAATCCAAAACCCTCAACCTCGCACCATCGTCTCATCCACGCATTGAGACTCCGGAGCTCTGCCTACCTTTTGGGCCCTGCACGTGGAATGGGAAGCATTTCAGAGAACACTACCCTGGAAGTTCTGGATTTCTACTTCCACCTAAAAGCCTAAATTTAGACTCCAGAACCTCCCTACCACATGATCGAATCACCAACTATAACGGCTGTTCTAACCCTTCCCTTATGGGCACATGGCCCTGGAGAAACTTCCTCGGTGCGAGAGGGTTTTACATCATCTTGAGGACATGTCCTAGCTACAAGATCATTTCCTGCCACACCAGGGTGATGCTCTCCTGTCACATGACCTCTCTCCTCCATGACCACAGGGATGCTGCCAGACTGGAGGTGGGACTGCAGGACTATATCCCGGTAGGCTTCATTTATGTAGCTCTCTATCTTCCTTATGTCCTCCAAGTCTGCTACTCTAGCCTCCAGAGATCAGACTCATTCCCTGAGAGCAAAGAGCTCCTTGCACCTAGTACACATGTAAGACCCCTCACCAACTGGGAGAAAATCATACATGTGACATTCAATACAAAAGACTGGAAAGCCCCCATCTCACTGCTGGACTTCTGTCTGCATCTTAATTTTAAGGTTGTGTTTAGATATTTAAGTACAGTACTTTACTTACTAAGGGTTGTTGGGGATTCTTATACTAATAAAACTATACCTAATACGTTTAATGTACCTTGTTCACCTGAAGCTTAATTAATCTCAGTTCCTTAATGTATGCCTGGTGAGGATAAACAGCTGCAGCTGAGAGTGAATATGACACCTCCTTTCCTTTAAAAGGTGTAAGCACCTATAAAGCTACAATTATCCCAGTGGTGGGTGGGTGACAGGGAGAGAGGGAGGGAAGGAAGACATTAAAAGCTGGCTGCTACACAGTACTCTGTCCTGTGCTTCTAAGGTAATCTGTGACCAATTTCCAGGGGTAGTCCCACAGCCCTTGCTGGATAGAGGGAGTCTTGGGGTCTAAATTTAACCAGAAAGCTCTCTTCTGTGCTTTAAATTTAAACTGAATGCTCTTTGCTGTTACTGGGCCCTGACTGAGTATTAAATTTAAACTAGAAGCTCTCTGCTGTGTTCTAAATTTTACCAGAAAGCTCTCTGATTTATTTTAATTTAAACTGAAAGCTCTTTGCTGCTACTAGGCCCTGACTGAATTAACAAATACACTGGGTTCACAGATTAATCAGCTTTAATATAAAGAATTCCCTTTTCCCCAAGATTTAAAAAAAATCCCAGAAGTAAATACTTACAATTGCAGATCTCTCTCCATAAGTAGAAGTCCCCTTTTGGTAGAACATAATATCGTCTGCATATATATGGTAATCTAAATTGTATTTCTGGAATATACTATATATCGGCTGGATATAGATGGTAAACAATAACACAGAGAGAGAAGAACCTTGAGGAATTCCTTTGTTTTGGCTGTACGGCTTTGACGCATCTGGTCTAATTTTGACTTCCTGTGAACAGTCGATAGGTAAGATTTAAACCAGTGAAGGATGGATCCACTAATTCAGATATGTTGGAGTCTAGTCAGCAGTAAAGTGTGGGAAATTGAATCGAAAGCTGATGCTATATCCAGGATAATTAATACAAATGATTAACCAGGTTTATAAATGTCCTTTATAAGTTTATCCATTAGTGATATGATTAGAGTCTCTACTCCATGGAAAGGCCTAAATTCATGCTGGTGAGGATCTAGCGGGGCATGTAATCAATGTGATCCTATAATTATTTATGGACTATTTTTTTGAATATTTTTCCCATGAATGGGAGACTGGATACTGGTCTATAAGATATTGGTCTATTGGTCTGTATTTCACTGCAAGGTGTATGCAGCACTATACATAAAGATGTAAGAGACCATCCCTGCTCCTAAGAGCTTACAATCGAATCAAGCCAAAAATATTATAAAACTAAAGAGTAGAGCATGGGAAGATACACATAAATGGTGAGGGGCATCAGGATACAAAAGCAGCCTTGAAGAGGTGGGTTTTTAGCCTGGAATTGATTAGGGCTAGAGAAGGAGCCGGACATACCGACTCAGGTAGTTTGTTCCAGGGATATAAAGCAGAAAGATGGAATGAATGAAGTCTGGGTACGGCAGTGGCACAGAAGGGCACAGATAAAAAGGATCTGCCAGAGGATCAGAGTTCCCTAAGAGGGGTGTAGGTGACATAAGAGAGGAAAGGTAGTGCTCTGAGTTTTCATTCTACTGTTGTGGATGTTGCTTTGCCTTTTCAGCCATTCCTTAGGAATCTTCTTCCCTCCCTGATAGAGAAAGAAAATGATTGATATATCTCCTAGCCCCCAATTACCATGTGTCTACAAGGATAACATTTCCTAAGCTAACAAATTTTGAATACCCAAGTAGCTCAGGAGATCTTGAATACTGATATTACTTAGAATGTTGACCTACCCATTGAATCCCAATGGCCAAATCTTTGGGGATAACCTCCACCTCCACCCCATATAAACACACTTAATTTCAGTGCACAAACTTTTCATTTCATTGCTTTGGGAATCTTCCTGTTTATTCTGGTGCTGTTTTGCTCTCTTCCAATGCCTTAAGGTCTTCATGCAACTGTTGGTTCTATTTGATCTCTCTCCTATTCATTGGTCTTCATGCCACTGTTTATTCATTGATGTCATATGCTAAAGTCCTATTGGCTCAGAAGATGTATCATTTGTAACTCCTGTGGAGCAATATAGATGACAATTTAGGCTATGTTCCAATCTTCCTTTCAAAGAAGGGGCCCTCGGTTCTTTCAGAAGATCTTTCTGGCAGTGCAACAGGAAGTACGCTTTTGCTGTCAAGTTCTTCTTGGCAAATCTGTCTGTGGAAACGATACTCCTTCATGCACCTTTGAAATGTGCTAATCTTCCCTCAAAAGTCCAGCCTTGACCTATGCCCTTGGTGCTTCTCTTCCCCTTTCTCGGTGTTTTGGGGTTTTCCTGCCAATATTGTGCCACGTTACTTCTCTTCTGTTGCCTTGGGGTCTTCATGTCACAGTTTGTGCCACTTTGCCTCTCTCATGGCGACTAGGGGTCTTCATGACACTCTTGTTGGCTTGGAGTGCTGTTAACACTATGGCAGATGTCTATCAGAAAATGTTACGTACATTTCAATAAAAATGGACAGAAAACTCCACTATTAGGGGGCAATTTGATGAGGTGTCTTTATTATTATTATTATTATAAAACATTTATTAAGCGCTACTAGGCATACTCAGCGCTGTACAAACACAGATAAAGACAGTCCCTAATCATTAGAGCTTACAATCTAATCAAGACAAACAAGACAAAGTTAGAAAGTGGATAGAATAGGGAAGGGTAAGGGGACGCAAGGAACAAGGTATCAGGATCCAAAGGCAGTCTCAAAGAGCAGACTCTTTAGCAAAGATTTGAAGAGGGATAGAGATGAAGCCTTTCGTACAGACTCTGGGAGTTTGTTCCAGGCATAAGGAGCAGCGAGGTGAAAGGACCGAAGTCTGGAGTTAGCAGAGGAAGAAAAGGGCAAAGAAAGGAGTAAGCCAATAGAAAAGTGAAGTTCACGAGGAGGCGTGTAGAGGGAGAGGACAGATAGTAAGAAACAGCAGAATGAATACACTTGAAAGTTAGAAGGAGAATATGAAGGATATTGGATACGGAAACAGAAGGGACACCAATGAAGTGATTTGAGAAGAGGGGTTATACAAGTAAAACTAGGCTGGCGAAAAATTAGACATGCAGCAGAGTTTTGAACAGATTGAAGGGGAGAGAGATGACTCAGAGGGAGACCTGCAAGTAGGAAGTTGCAATAGTCAAGACGGGAAGTAATTAAAGAGTGGACAAGTGTTCTGGCAGTGTTATCAGAGAGGAAGGGACAAAGTTAGTAAATGTTATAGATAAAGAAGCGACAGGTTTTGGCAATTCGCTGTATATGTGAGGAAAAGAAAAGGATGGAATCAAAGATAAAGCCAAGGTTGCGGGCTGAAGAAACAGAAGAAAGAAGAGTATTGCCAACTGAGACAGAAAAAAGAGGAAAGGGAGAAGAGTGCTTAGGGGGAAAGATAAGTAGCTTAGTTTTGTTCATGTTAAGTTTCAATCAGCGGTGAAACATCCAGGTGGTGATGTCAGAGAGACAGGCAGAAATACGGGTCTGCGATGCCAGAGAAATATCAGGAGACGAGAGAGAGATATTTGAAAATCATCAGCATAAAAATGGTAATGAAAACCATGGGAGGAGATGAAAGAACCAAGGAACTGGGTGTAGCGAGAGAAAAGTAGAGGGCCCAGAACACACCCTTGGGGACACCAACTGAACGTGGTATGGGAAAGAGGAGGAACCAGTAGAGCATATGTTTATGCAAACACATGCAAATGCACCCTACTTGTCTTTATAAAGCACATGCAAATGCGCCCTATTTGTCTTTATAAAATAGGCTTAACTTTAAGCACACTTTAAGTAGACGTCCTCTTATAAAATTAGCCTATAAGAGAATACTCAGCTCAAAATAATTTAACCGGCTCCAAGGCACAGTAAGCCTGCAACAGCCAATGAAGAAACATTTTTTCACATCCATGAGAAGGACCATCTATTTACCTTTACTTGCTCCCTTCACGCAGATCCTGAACCTGGAACAAGCAGCAGTAAAAATAATATATTTTAATATACTACTAAGTCCTGGGGTCTGGTGCAATGGCAGATGAATCTGTCTCCAAGTGCAATTGCATTTCTGTCTCTTCTATATACTTACAAAGTAGGTCACAGTAATTATTCTACAGTACATAAAACGAGAGCTCCAAGAAGCCGAATGAAATCATGCACTTGTCAGTTCGGAAATGGTGACTTTGGAAAATGTGCTGCTGGGGGCCGTTTTGTACAATTTACCCATGAGCGGATATAACTAACATGAAATTATTAGACATACCCATTAGGAAGACAATTTTCGAATTATTCTGTGTGGGTACAGTTTTACATACGTAGATCCATGATTTAGACAATGGCTAGATTTAGCTGCTTTGTTTCAGTGCAGCTTTATTTAACTGCTGTAAAATTAGGCTTTTCCAGGGCCTGTGGTGTGGTGAGGAATTTTCCGCATAGATTTGTTCCATCTTTTAAGGTGATACTTATCTATATGTCGAGAAACTTCCCAGTCCTGGCTCTCCCATTTCAATAGCCCAGTCATGAAAAATACAGGGCATAGTGAAGCATCGATTCAGCTGGGGCCATTATAGCAACTGGGACAGGTGGGCCACATTCTTCCTCCTGTCTTCTGCCTTTGTCAAGGCTCTGCAAGGTAAAAGATGAGTCCTGTGGAGATGGGAGTTCCACTACAGGGCAGGAATTTTTTATGGGACGTTCACTAAATACACCAGAGATTTCTACTGGATGAAGGGCGGTACCTTACAAAACACCAGAGGGAAGGCTAAGAACATCCGGTGGTCCTCACCTTCCTAAACTTCATGGGGGAAGGGGGAGGAAATGGTGCCAAGGCCTGGATTGAGAGAATCATAAGGGGCCAATCTCAGGATGGATGGAGGGGAGTTAGTGTAGTTGGGTTTAAAAAAGATTTGGACAGGTTTCTGGAGGAAAAGTCCATAAACCATTATTAAAGAGGGCCAAAGATATCCACTGCTTACCCATGGGATAAGCAGCATGGAATCTGTGTACTTTTTTGGGAACCTGACAGGCAGGGACGGCCCGACTACTAGGCGAGCTAAGCGCTGACTATGATGGCCAACCTGGGTGGGTGGCTTTGTGCTGCCACTTTCTTGCCTGCAACAGCCGTCGCTTTTAAAATACTGCCGCTGCTGCCGCCACCAACCTCCCCCAAGACGGAATTGGCAGCGTGGCTGGGGGGTAGCTTGGCACGACAGGGGGGGAGGGCGGCACAGCCAGGATTAGCCCTCTTGACAGACACTTGTGACCTGAATTGGCCACTGTTGGAAACAGGATGCTGGGCTTGATGGACCCTTGGTCTGCCCCAGTATGGCATCTCTTATGTTCTTATGTTCTTTGAAAATTCAACATAGGGTATATGAGTGCAAGGCTCTGAAAATAAAACCCTTTATGACTTTGAGGCAGCAATAAAACCTAAGGCCCCGATTTTCAGTTGGGCAGGGCTAAGCATCATAGCCACATAGCCCTGCCCACTGACCCCTTAACCCCGGATTTTCACTTCCATGGCGATGGAAGTGAAAATCTGGGGTTCGCCGCACAGCCGGAAAGCCGTCAAGCCTAACCAAGCAGCAGCGGTTTTGAATTTTTCCCAGTTAGCACCGGAGCCTTAATGATAGGCGAGGGTTTTTCTTGCCTATCTTTAAGGCAAGAAGCACTGGAGCTAACTGGGCAAAATTCAAAATTGTTGCTGCCTGGTTAGGCTTGACGGCTTTCCGGCTGTGCGGCGAACCCCAGATTTTCACTTCCGTCGCCATGAACTGAATCCCTAAACCAAGGGTGTACACATTCAGTCCTTGAGAACCACAGACAGGCAAGGAATTCAGCATATTCCTAATCAATATGCATGAGATAGATCTGGTCCCATTGTATGCAAATTTATTGCATGCATATTCATTAGGGATATGCTGAAATCCTGGCCTGTTTGCAGCACTCAAAGACTGAACTTATGCACCCCTGCACAAAACATTTTGGGACAAAGCAGGATTCCAGAATACAGTAAGTGCCTTAAATATACAGATAGCATACATTACAGTAGTTTTCTGTCTCTTGTCTTCAATGCTATGATTTTCATGCAATACATGCCAACCAGTCAGGGCTGACTCTTAGCAACCCAGCAACTCCTCGGTTGTCTTGGAAAGCTGTGACCTGAAGTAGATTGCCAGGCCTTTTCCCAAAGAAATGGAGGGTAAAGTGACTTGCCCAAGTCCACGAGGAGTGCCAGTAGGGATCAAATGCTGGTCTCTTGGTCACCAGGTTGCTGCGCTAACCATTAGGCTACTCCTCCACTCCATGTTCCTCATATAAGGATATTCTAGACTCTGAGCTCAGCTTATAGAGTGAAATCACCTGGTCTTCGGGAAGGGCCAGAAGTGTACTGTTGCTCCTGCTACTCTTCCAGTTGTGGTGGATGCTCCTGCACTATCTGTGCATCTGGCTGCAGTTGCAGCTGCTGCTAATCCTGTGCGTACATTGCAGGGCCAGGTATCTTGGAAGCCCAGAACAGATGTAGTCCACGCTTTAAGAAAAATGGAAGGAAGGCCAAAAAACTGCCAGCATTGTTTAAAGGTGAGGTGAGAGAGGCTGTTCTGCTACGAGGGGACATGGGATGAGGGTGAAAGGAGATAGATTCAGGAGTGATATGCGGAAACATTTCTTTACGGAAAGAGTAGTGGATCTGTGGAATAGTCTCCCAGTGGAGGTGGTAGAGATGAGGACAGTAACTGAATTAAAAAAAGAATGGCTGTCCAACACAGGGCAAATTATCACGTGATACAGGCACACAGTCCAAAACGTGATAAGGTGGAAAAACACTTTATTTGAGGTCTGAGAATTCAAATAAAGTGTTTTTCCACCTTATCATGTTCAAAAAAGAATGGGACAAACAGAGGATCTCTAAAGGTAAAAAGGGGACTGTTGTAGTTGTTGATATGGAAGGACAGACTAGATAGGCCATGTGGTCTTTTTCTGTCATCATATTTCTATGTTTCTGTTTCTATGTTGTTGCCAAAAAAGCATCTTTCAGGAAATGGAAAAAGGAGCCAAATGACGAACACGGGAAACAACATAAGAATTGGCAAGTTAGATGCAAGGCATTGATAAGGCAGACAAAGAGAAAATTTGAAAAGAAGCTTGCCGTGGAAACAAAAATGCATAATAAAATATTTTTCAGGTACATTCGTAGCAAAAACCTGTGAGGGTCAGTTGGACCATTGGATAATAAAGGGAAAAAGGGGCGCTAAGTGAGAACAAGGCCATAGCGGAGAGACTGAATGAATTCTTTGCTTTGGTCTTTACTGAAGAAGATGTAGGGAAGTTACCCATGACTGAAATGGTATATAAAGATGATGTATCAGAAGAATTGAAAGAAATATCAATAAACCAGAAAGATATATTACAACTATTTGATAAACTGAAGAATAGCAAATCAGCTGGACTGGATGGTATACATCCAAGGCTGTTGAAAGAAACTGAAATATGAGATTGCAGACCTGCTATTAATAATCTGTGAACTATCATTAAAATCATCTGTATTACCAGAAGATTGGAGAATGGCCAATGTAACATCAATTTTTAAAAAGGGTTCCAGGGCGAAATAGGAATAACGATTGAGGTGATCACATTTGCAGAAGAAACAAAATTATTCAAAGTTGTTAAAATGCAGAGGATTGTGCAAAATTACAAGAGGACCTTGATAAATTAGAAGTCTGGATGTTCAAATGGCAGATGAAATTGAATGTGGACAAGTGCAACATTATGTACTTAGAGGCCAATTCTCTTCTGGCCGTCCAGCCTCTGTGCAGCCCCTCAGAATCTAGGTGCACAGCGGTATGCAGGATCAGAATCAGGTCTACTGGCCTGGATGTGCAGGCTGGGCCCCGATTCTGATGGGCTGCATGCCCAGCAGATCCCTGGCTAACTCAGCCAGGCTTCGCAATGGAGCCGCAGGATCATGGCATCTCGTTACCATGGCACCATGGCTCCATTACAGAGTTGCAATCCTCAGCTGCTGATTCAAATTGCCCTTTCCCTGCAGCCCAATCCAGCCTCCCATGGCCAGGGTCGGGCTGCATGGTACCCCCTGCACCCCCTCACTTTTCTGTCCTGGCCCGGCGCTGTAGTCCCCCGGCGTCCAGGTGGACTTACAGGGCCAACTTCAGAATCGGCCCTGTACGTCTGGGGTCATGGCCCGCCTATGCCCCGCCCTCGATCCACCTCCAGACCACCCCTCCCACCCCTGTCTAAGGCTCCCCGTCAAAGGCTCCGCTGTTCATACGGAGATCAGTTGTTTACTGCTTCAAAAAGTAGAAACACAAGCGGACACACAATTAAGCTACCATATAGCCCAATTTAAGACTAATAGGAGAAAATAGTTTTTCACTCAATGTGTAATCAACCTCTGGAATTCGTTACTGGGGGATGTAATAAAAGCTGTTACTGTAACATGGTTTAAAAAACGTTTGGACAAGTTTCTGGAGGAAAAGTCTATAAATCGTTATCAAAAAGGACCAGGGAAGTCTATTGCTTATTCCTGGGATAAGGAGCATGCAATATGTCTGCCTTTTTGAGAACCTGACAGGCACTTGTGACCTGGATTGGCCGCTGATAGAAACAGGATACTGGGCTTGATAGACCCTTGGTCTGACCCAGTATGGCATCCCTTATGTTTTTATGTTCTGAGCTTATCACAGGTCACCTGAGCCAGCAGGTTTTGTATTTATGGTTTCAATTTTGGATAGTACCTTACAGACATCACCTGATTGGTGGAGAAAGAAGGCCTGGGAAGGGTATGGGGCTTATCTAGCTTTATTCCATTTGCACGGATAGCACCATATCAGCCTACTGGGTTCTTAGCCAGTGATATGGGCTGAGATAGGAACAGCATGGATCTTTTCAATAGTGGCATTTTGTGGGGTGGCTAGTGAAGGACTGCTCAGATAGTAGCATTGCAGGCACTTGGTCACTAGGTTGAAAAAGAGAAAGCCATTTTTTAAGGGTAATGGGCTCAGATGAGATTATTTGTTTGTACAACTTCGTTTTAATAAATGTGCGGCCAAGTGGTTGGATCAGATAATGGCTCATTTGTGTCAGGTTTGGGGAAAAAGGATAGTTGGTGAAGGGACAGTCCCAGATATGACTCTTAATGCTTTTAGCAAGAAGTAAGACCATTGTAGAGTGCACAAAACAAAATAAAACAAAAACACAAGTTTAAAAGTGTTGATGTGTTTACACTTCCTGCATTTGCTAAGTCTTGCATGTCAGTGGATGAACTGGGTGTGGCATAACATTTAATAAAGTCTGTCTTATTAGAGCAGTGAGACTGTGTCACTCCTCTATGAATGTTTTTGTGGGTATATTTTTCTCTATTTTCATGATGCGGAGGGAGGTGTGGGGAGAGTGTGGGAGTAGGTATGGGAGTGGATGAATGTGTATGCATGGGTGGGGGGAGTGAGGGGCTGGGTGTCTGTATGCATGGGCGGGGGGGGGGAGTGAGGGGCTGGGTGTCTGTATGCATGGGAGGGGGTGGAGTGAGGGACTGGGTGTGTGTATGCATGGGTGGAGGGGAGTGAGGGGCTAGGTGTGTATATGCATGGGTGGAGGGGAGTGAGGGGTTGAGTGTGTGTATGCATGGGTGGGGGCGTGCGGGGCTGGGTGTGTGCATGCATGGATGGAGGGGAGTGAGGGGCTAGGGGTGTGTATGAATGGGCAGGGGTGGAGTGAGGGGCTGTGTGTGTGTTTGCATGTGTGGGGGTGGAGTGAGGGGCTGGGTGTGTGTATGCATGGGTGGGGGTGGAGTGAGGGACTGGGTGTGTGTATGCATGGGTGGAGGGGAGTGAGGGGCTGAGTGTGTGTATGCCTGGGTGGGGGGGAGTGAGGGGCTGGGTGTGTGTATGCATGGGTGGTGGGGAGTGAGGGGCTAGGGGTGTGTATGAATGGGCAGGGGTGGAGTGAGGGGCTGGGTGTGTGTTTGCATGTGGGGGGGTGGTGTGAGGGGCTGGGTGTGTGTATGCATGGGTGGGGGTGGAGTGAGGGACTGGGTGTGTGTATGCATGGGTGGAGGGGAGTGAGGGGCTCTGTGTGTGTATGCATGGGTGGTGGGAGTGAGGGACTGGGTGTGTGTATGCATGGGTGGAGGGGAGTGAGGG
The DNA here is from genome assembly GCA_033557465.1 of Ichthyophis bannanicus. NCBI lineage: Eukaryota > Metazoa > Chordata > Amphibia > Gymnophiona > Ichthyophiidae > Ichthyophis > Ichthyophis bannanicus. The sequence continues at coordinate 104,904,052 of CM066033.1, forward strand.
GCTGGGTGTGTGTATGCATGGGTGGCGGGGATTGCGGGGGTTGGTGTTTGTATGAAGGGGCTGGGGTGGTGAGAGGGGCTGGGGGTGTGTATGCTTGGGTGGAGGGGAGTGAGGGGCTGGGTGTGTGTATGCATGGGTGGAGTGGAGTGAGGGGCTAGGTGTGTGTATGAATGGGCTGGGGTGGAGTGAGGGGCTGGGTGTGTGTATGCATGGGTTGGGGGGGAGTGAGGGGCTAGGTGTGTATATGCATGGGTGGAGGGGAGTGAGTGGCTGAGTGTGTGTATGCATGGGTGGGGGGCGTGAGGGGATGGGTGTGTGTATGCATGGGTGGGGGGGGGGGAGTGAGGGGCTGGGTGTGTGTATTGTCAGACGGCTGCCTGGGTGAGAATTGTCACAGTCTTGACAAGTGCATATATCTATATGATTTGCAAGGGATTGTGGGCAATGTAGTTCATTCACACCAGACACAGCTGCTGACAATAATTTAGTTGTGCTCAAGTGTTAAAGCCAATAAGATATTTATTTATGGGGTTATTTCTCCCAACACAGATATGGTTGGTAGCACATAAATCAGGTTACTTGCTTTCAGTGTTAAACTTGGAAAAAACAAAATAAGGAAAACAACATTTTAACTTATCAGGCAATCAAAAGCAAAAGAAATAAGACCTGGTTGATAACAAACTGGTCTTTTCTGTAGGCTTAGCTAATATCCTCTTAGCAAGTATCAAACAACCAACAAGATCCACAAAGAAGGGAAAAACTGTTCTTTTCAGGTTAACTTCTTATATCTTTCTACATAGATTCAGAAGTGATTCTCTCCTAGCTCACAAGCAATTAGGTAAGGCTCAATTGCTAGCAGTTATCCAGCTGAAACCCCTTAGCTGGATGCTTCCTACTGCGTGGCTAGAAATCTTACTCAGGACCTTTTCTGAGTAGATTAAAGAATAAGTTTGTATTTCTTTGTGATGGTTGCTGTACTTTATAACAGAAAATCACCAAAGGAGTTTGGACAGAGAGCAGTCCATATAAACACATTCTTCATCTGCAATCATTCCCCCTTCTTCAACAAGCATGGGTTCAACATCATGGATTGGCACAGATGAATCTCTCAATGGAGCACTTTCAGGAAAATACTTGTTTCCCTGCTGTCTTTCAAGGTTATAGTTAGGGCATAGATCAGTGTTCATACCTGAGCTTCCATTGCTGTTAGAGTTCCTCTCTATATAGCCTGGCCAGTATGTAGTCCAGTTCTTATGTCCAGCCTTCCAATCCAGATCCCTGGACACTGGATCTCTCTTCACATACCTTCTGGCACAGGTCTTAGGGTCCCTTCCACGTGCAGCCGTCTCCCTCACAGGTAGCGTCTGGAGATTCCTAGCTCTGCAGCACCATTCCTCTGGCTTTCCCCAGTCTAATGGTGTATGCTGGCCCTTGAAATGCCTCCCAGTATACGTACTGCTCTGGACTCTTCTAGACCTCTCAAAGGCTTTTCTCTTCCTTCTTCCAAAGGGTTTCTTTCCCTCTCTGTCCGTCCGGTTTGGCTTCTGCTTCTGATGACCTTCAGATGAAACTGATGATCAAGCTCAAGCTGATTCTCAGGATAATGAGGATAATTCTCTGTAGAATAAACTCTACCTTTATTCTGCTCAGATGAGTGCTCCTCCCTAACACAGCGCAGCTGTGCTGAATCAGGCCCTGCCCTTTGAGATGAGTGCTTAGGGATTACCTCATAGCCCTCCTGATTGAACACACGCTTCCCCACTTCAGCTCCTCTAATGGCTGTTGGAAACCTGGTGCATTCTGGGACTGGTAGTCTTTTATGGGAAAATTCTGTTTTCTTATTTCTACCAGAACTGACAGGTTGCTTGTTCAGAGACACTTCACCTTTTCTATAGCTCCTTCCTGAGCTATGATAAGCTTCCTTATCACATACCCCCCTGTTTAAGTTATTACGGACTGGTGTAACTGGTGAAACTTCTTCTCTACAGTCCGTAATACGGGAAAGGGCATCCGCATTCTTGTGTAACTTCCCAGCACGATGTTCAACTTGAAAATCAAATGCCTGTAAGGCCATGTACCAGCGTGTCAACCTGGCATTGTGGTTCTTCATTTGCTGCAACCACTTAAGTGGGGCATGGTCTGTGACCAACTGGAACTTTCTCCCTGTAAGGTAAAACCTTAACGCCTCCACTGACCACTTAATAGCTAAACATTCTTTTTCTATTGTGGAATACTTTTGTTCAGCTGGTGACAACTTCCTGCTCAGGTACATCACAGGATGCTCCTCCCCTTCATGACACTGGGATAGAACCGCTCCTAGCCCTACATCCGATGCATCGGTTTGAACCAGAAAGGGTTTCTTGAAGTCCACCCCTTTCAGTACCGGTCCTGTACACAATTTTCCTTTTAGGACTGAAAATGCTTTTTCAGCTTCAGGTGTCCACTTTAGCTGGTTTGGGCAATTCTTCCACAGCATATCCGTGAAAATTGCACTTTTCTCTGCAAATTGCGGTATAAATCTGCGGTAGTATCCAATAAGTCCCAAGAAACTTCTTAGTTGTTTCTTTGTTGTTGGAGGAGGAAAATTCCTGATGCTATCTACTTTACTCATTAGAGGTTTAATTTTTCCTCTTCCCACTATGTGGCCCAGGTATTTTACCTCCCTATTTGCAAAGGCACACTTCTTCGGGTTTAAAGTGATTCCCGCTTGCTTCATGGAGCACAAGACTGCCCTGATCCTCTTCAGATGCTCCGCCCAGGTGTTACTATGGATTATGACATCATCCATATATGCAAAAGCATAATTTTGGTGGGGTCGAAGTACCTGATCCACTAACCTTTGGCAGGTAGCCGCTGCTCCATGCAGTCCGAAAGGCATCCTCTTGAACTGGAAAAGGCCAACGGGGGTGCTGAACGCAGTCTTCGGCTTCGACTCCCTGGTGAGAGGGATTTGCCAATATCCTTTTGTCATATCAAGGGTGGTTAAGTATTGAGCCTGTCCCAGCTGGTCCAACAGCTCTTCAATTCTTGGCATTGGATATGCATCAAAAACTGATATGGCGTTTACCTGCCGGAAGTCAATACAAAATCTTAAAGATCCATCAGGCTTCGGCACCAGGACTATGGGGCTATTCCAGGGACTCTTTGACTCCTCTATTACTCCCATGTCCAACATCTCCTGTACTTGTGCCACTACTTCCTGTCTCTTGGCTTCAGGCAAGCGGTATGGCCTTTGACGAACTAATTTCCCAGGTGGAGTTATTATTTCATGGGCAACCAAATGTGTCTCCCCAGGTATGGGTGTCAACACATCTGGGAATTCTTTAAGCAACTTCCTAATTTCTTCCTGTTGTACCACTGTCAGGTCCTCACCTATTTCGGGCTCTGATTTTTCTTTACAATCAGATACCTGGGGTCCCAAATCTTACTCTTCATTCACCTCCCTCTCTCGGGCACAGGTGACAGCTAGGCTTTTAACCCCTTTGACATCAGTAGAACCAAAGCCTTTGGTTCCACGTTCAGAATTCTCCAGGGATGTGACCTCCTCCACAGGTGGAAAACCCAGCCTCTCACAGATCAATTGGGCAATTCTGTCTCCTGTCTTCACGTGATAATCATTCTGTCCAAAATTAAATAACAGAACTTTAATATTGCCCCTGTAATCGGGATCAATTACTCCCGCACCCACATCGATGAAATATTTAAGGGCTAATCCGGACCTTGGGGCTACTCTCCCATAGCATCCAATAGGTATTTCCACTTGGAGACTGGTGTCAACCAGGGCTCTCCCTTGGCTAGGTACAGTCACATTTTCTATGCTGCATAGGTCAAACCCAGCAGCTTGAGGGGTTGCCCGCTTAGGAGCTTGGGCCTTCTCTGCGACCCTATGGTACTTTAGGACGAATGTCTGCTTTGGGGTAGCTTGGTCTTCTGGACGCTTAACCATCTTTTTAGCTGGGGTCTGAGGACTTCCAAATAAAGGTCTGGGAGCTATTACCATTAAACCTTCTCCCTCCTTCTTTCCTAGTCCTTCCACTAGACCCTGCTTAAATCTTGGCCAGTCTCTTCCTAGAACCAAATCAAAGGGTAGCCTAGGCACCACTGCTAACAGGACTTCCTCTTGTTCCCCCAGGCACTTAACCTTTAGCCTATAGGTGGGATATGATGTTGCAGCAACCATGAATGCATCTGATGTGAACTTGGCTTTCAGGGGTTCTAGGCACAAATCCTTCTTGGGCCTCTATCCTCTTCCAAAGCCTTTTTGACATCATACTCTGGTCTGCCCCAGAGTCTAACAAAGCATTTGTGGTAATTCCTTGCACATCAACCATCAAAAGAAATCCTTCTTTGGGTTGTTTTAAATCCACACCCATTAAGCTAGTGTGTGTCTGGCATCTCTTTTCTAAATGTCCCCATTTTCCACACTTGAAACATTTCTTTCTATTCCACTGTGTCATCTGGTTTGATACAGTACATTCATTTTCAGAAACATTTTTAATTATTTTCTTTTCTGATACAGCACATCTTGTGAGGGGCTGGGTGTGTGTATGCATGGGTGGAGGGAGTGAGGGGCTGGGTGTGTGCATGCATGTGTGGGGGTGGAGTGAGGGGCTGGGTGTGTGTATCCATGGGTGGGGGTGGAGTGAGGGGCTGGGTGTGTGTATGTATGGGTGGGGGGTGGAGTGAGGGGCTGGGTGTGTATGCATGGGTGGGGGGAATGAGGGGTTGTGTGTGTTTATGCATGTGTGGGGGTGGAGTGAGGGGCTGGGTGTGTGTATGCATGGGTGGGGTGGAGTGCGGGGCTGGGGGTGTGTATCCATGGGTGGGGGTGGAGTGAGGGGCTGGGTGTGTGTATGCATGGGTGGGGGTGGAGTGAGGGGCTGGGTGTTTGTATGCATGGGTGGGGGGTGGAGTGAGGGGCTGGGTGTTTGTATGCATGGGTGGGGGGAGGAGTGAGGGGCTGGGTGATTGTATGCATGGGTGGGGGTGGAGTGATGGGCTGGGTGTTTGTATGCATGTGTGGGGGTGGAGTGAGGGGCTGGGTGTGTGTATGCATGGGTGGGGGGAGTGAGGGGCTGGGTGTTTGTATGCATGTGTGGGGGTGGAGTGAGGGGCTGGGTATGTTTATGCTTGTGTGGGGGGAGTGAGGGGCTGGGTGTGTGTATGCATGGGTGGGGGTGGAGTGAGGGGCTGGGTGTGTGTTTGCATGTGTGGGGTGGAGTGAGGGGCTGGGTGTGTGTTTGCATGTGTGGGGGTGGAGTGAGGGGGCTGGGGTGTGTGTATGCATGTGTGGGGGGGAGTGAGGGGCTGGGTGTGTTTATGCATGGGTGGGTGGAGTGAGGGGCTGGGTGTGTGTATGCATGGGCAGGGGTGGAGTGAGGGGCTCTGTGTGTGTATGCATGTGTGGGGGTGGAGTGAGGGGCTGGGTGTGTGTATGCATGTGTGGGGGGGGAGTGAGGGGCTATGTGTGTGTATGCATGGGTGGGGGGGGAGTGAGGGGCTGGGTGTGTGTATGCATGGGTGGGGGTGGAGTGAGGGGCTGGTGTGTGTTTGCATGTGTGGGGGGGGAGTGAGGGGCTGGGTGTGTGCATGCATGGGTGGTGGTGGAGTGAGGGGCGGGGTGTGTGTATGCATGTGTGGGGTGGGAGTGAGGGGCTGGGTGTGTGTATGCATGGGTGGGGGTGGAGTGAGGGGCTGGGTGTGTGTATGCATGTGAGGAGGTGGAGTGAGGGGCTGGGTGTGTGTATGCATGGGCAGGGGTGGAGTGAGGGGCTGGGTGTGTGTATCCATGGGTGGGGGGAGTGAGGGGCTGGGTGTTTGTTTGCATGTGTGGGGGTGGAGTGAGGGGCTGGTGTGTGTATGGTTGGGTGGGGGTGGTGTGCGGGGCTGGGTGTGTGTATGCATGTGTGGGGGTGGAGTGAGGGGCTGCATCTGTGTATGCATGGGTGGAGGGGAGTGAGGGGCTGGGTGTGTGTATGCATGTGGGGGGGGGGAGTGAGGGGCGGGGGGTGTGTATGCATGGGCAGGGGTGGAGTGAGGGGCTGGGTGTGTATGCATGTGTGGGGGGAGTGTGGGGCTGGGTGTGTGTATGCATGGGTGGGGGTGGAGTGAGGGGCTGGGTGTGTGTTTGCATGTGTGTGGGGGTGGAGTGAGGGGCTGGGTGTGTGTGTATGCATGTGTGGGGGTGGAGTGAGGGGCTGGGTGTGTTTATGCATGTGTGGGGGGAGTGAGGGGCTGGGTGTGTGTATGCATGGGTGGGGGTGGAGTGAGGGGCTCTGTGTGTGTATGCATGTGTGGGGTGGAGTGAGGGGCTGGGTGTGTGTATGCATGTGTGGGGGTGGAGTGAGGGGCTATGTGTGTGTATGCATGGGTGGGGGGAGTGAGGGGCTGGGTGTGTGTATGCATGGGTGGGGGTGGAGTGAGGGGCTGGGTGTGTGTTTGCATGTGTGGGGGTGGAGTGAGGGGCTGGGTGTGTGCATGCATGGGTGGTGGTGGAGTGAGGGGCTGGGTGTGTGTATGCATGTGTGGGGGTGGAGTGAGGGGCTGGGTGTGTGTATGCTTGGGTGGGGGGGGAGTGAGGGGCTGGGTGTGTGTATGCATGTGAGGAGGTGGAGTGAGGGGCTGGGTGTGTGTATGCATGGGTGGGGGTGGAGTGAGGGGCTGGGTGTGTTTATGCAGGGGGGGGGGGAGTGAGGGGCTGGGTGTTTGTATGCATGTGTGGGGGTGGAGTGAGGGGCTGGGTGTGTGTATGCATGGGTGGGGGTGGAGTGAGGGGCTGGGTGTGTGTATGCATGTGTGGGGGTGGAGTGAGGGGCTGCATCTGTGTATGCATGGGTGGAGGGGAGTGAGGGGCTTGGGTGTGTGTATGCATGGGTGGGGGGGAGTGAGGGGCTGGGTGTGTGTATGCATGGGCAGGGGTGGAGTGAGGGGCTGGGTGTGTGTATGCATGGGTGGAGGGGAGTGAGGGGCTGCGTGTGTGTATGCATGTGTGGGGGTGGAGTGAGGGGCTGGGTGTGTGTATGCATGGGTGGGGTGGAGTGAGGGGCTGGGTGTGTGTATGCATGGGTGGGGGTGGAGTGAGGGGCTGGGTGTGTGTATGCATGAGTGGGGGTGGAGTGAGGGGCTGGGTGTTTGTATGCATGTGTGGGGGTGGATTGAGGCACTGGGTGTTTGTATGCATGTGTGGGGGTGGATTGAGGGGCTGGGTGTGTGTATGCCATGTGTGGGGGTGGATTGAGGGGCTGGGTGTTTGTATGCATGTGAGGGGGGGGGAGTGAGGGGCTGGGTGTGTGTATGCATGTGGGGGGGTGGAGTGAGGGGCTGGGTGTGTGTATGCATGGGTGGGGGTGGAGTGAGGGGCTAGGTGTGTTTATGCATGGGTGGAGGGGAGTGAGGGGCTGAGTGTGTGTATGCATGGGTGGGGGGAGTGAGGGGCTGGGTGTGTGTATGCATGTGTGGGGGTGGAGTGAGGGGCTGGGTGTGTGTATGCATGGGTGGAGGGGAGTGAGGGGCTGGGTGTGTGTATGCATGGGTGGGTGGGAGTGAGGGGCTGGGTGTGTGTTTGCATGTGTGGGGGTGGAGTGAGGGGCTGGGTGTGTGTATGCATGGGAGGGGGAGTGAGGGGCTGGGTGTTTGTATGCATGTGTGGGGGTGGAGTGAGGGCTGGGTGTGTTTATTCATGTGTGGGGGGAGTGAGGGGCTGGGTGTGTGTATGCATGGGTGGGGGTGGAGTGAGGGGCTTGGTGTGTGTTTGCATGTGTGGGGGTGGAGTGAGGGGCTGGGTGTGTGTATGCATGTGTGGGGGTGGAGTGAGGGACTGGGTGTGTGTATGCATGTGTGGGGGGGGAAGTGAGGGGCCTGGGTGTGTGTATGCATGTGTGGGGTGGAGTGAGGGGCTGGGTGTGTGTATGCATGTGTGGGGGTGGGAGGGGCTGGGTGTTTGTATGCATGTGTGGGGGGGGAGTGAGGGGCTGGGTGTGTGTATGCATGGGTGGGGGGAGTGAGGGGCTGGGTGTGTTTATGCATGGGTGGGGGGAGTGAGGGGCTGGGTGTTTGTATGCATGTGTGGGGGGGAAGTGAGGGGCTGGGTCTGTGTATGCATGGTTGGAGGGGAGTGAGGAGCTGGGTGTGTGTATGCATGGGTGGGGGGGAGTGTGGGGGTGGGTGTGTGTTTGCATGGGTGGGGGTGGAGTGAGGGGCTGGGTGTGTGTATGCATGGGTGGAGGGGAGTGAGGGGCTGCGTGTGTGTATGCATGTGTGGGGTTGGAGTGAGGGGCTGGGTGTGTGTATGCATGGGTGGGGTGGGTGGAGTGAGGGGCTGGGTGTGTGTATGCATGGGTGGGGTGGAGTGAGGGGTTGGGTGTGTGTATGCATGGGTGGAGGGGAGTGAGGGGCTGCGTGTGTGTATGTATGGGTGGGGGGGGAGTGCGGGGCTGGGTGTGTGTATGCATGGGTGGAGGGGAGTGAGGGGCTGGGTGTGTGTATGCATGGGTGGGGGTGGATTGAGGGGCTGGGTGTGTGCATGCATGTGTGGGGGTGGAGTGAGGAGCTGGGTGTGTGTATGCATGGGTGGGGGGAGTGAGGAGCTGGGTGTGTGTATGCATGTGTGGGGGTGGAGTGAGGGGCTGGGTGTGTGTATGCATGGGTGGGGGGGAGTGAGGGGCTGGGTGTGTGTATGCATGGGTGGGGGTGGAGTGAGGGGCTGGGTGTGTGTATGCATGGGTGGGGGGGAGTGAGGGGCTGGGTGTGTGTATGCATGTGTGGGGGTGGAGTGAGGGGCTGGGTGTGTGTATGCATGGGTGGAGGGGAGTGAGGAGCTGGGTGTGTGTATGCATGGGTGGGGGGAGTGAGGGGCTGGGTGTGTGTATGCATGTGTGGGGTGGAGTGAGGGCTGGGTGTGTGTATGCATTTGTGGGGGTGGAGTGAGGGCTGGGTGTGTGTATGCATGTGTGGGGGTGGAGTGAGGGGCTGGGTGTGTGTATGCATGGGTGGGGGGAGTGAGGAGCTGGGTGTGTGTGTATGCTTGTGTGGGGGTGGTGTGAGGGGCTGGGTGTGTGTATGCATGGGTGGGGGGGAGTGAGGGGCTGGGTGTGTGTATGCATGTGTGGGGGTGGAGTGAGGGGCTGGGTGTGTGTATGCATGTGAGGGTAGGGTGATGGGTTGTGTATATGTGTGTGCATGTGCATGTGCATAAAATGGTAGAGATGGGACGAGGAGTTTGTGTGTGTGTGTACTGTATGTGTATACATGGGAGGATGAGGGGGTGAAGAGTCAAGTATGTGTGTGTGCATGCAAGAGTGAGTGGAGGATGGGGCGGGTAGAGTTAGGATATGTGTGTGTGTATGTGTGTGCATGTGAATGCGCGCACATGGGAGTGGGGAGAATGGGAGGGGGGCTCTGTGTATGTGTGTGTGTGTGTGTGTGTGTGTGTATGCATGTGCCTGCTTGCGAAGGTGGGGAAAGGGGTGGAGTGGGGACTGGATGTGTATTTGTATGGTCCCTCATGAAGAGTGGGTTGAGGCCCTGTGCATGCATGCATGGGTGGGGTGCAAGGCTGGATGGGTGGGGGGGGGGGGGAGGATGCGCTCCTCTTGGCATAAAGGCATTTTGGCCCCCTTCTCTCCCTGAACTCAAATTCTCATCTCTCACCCTCTTGCACTCTTCCCTCCATCCCAACCCCTGCCCTACACTCTCTTGCACTCTTTCCTTTAGCCCCTGACCTTCCCTCACCCCTCCCTTCTCACCCTCTTTTACTCTGGCCCCCTGCCCTTCCTCCCCTTCTCCCTTCCTTCTTCCCCTTCCCTCCTCTCCTGTCTAACCTCTTCCAAACGTACAGTCTGGGATCCCAGCATTCTTTGCCACAATAGTGGCCTAACAGCATTTCTCTACTAACAGGGAATGCGTCCCCACTAGCCGGTACCTCCACTTTTGTCCATAGCTATAGTCTCACAGCAATTCTCTGCTAGTGGGGTTGGTGTCCCTGCTAGTAAGCACCGCAAAGTTTTGGTCACAGTCCTTCTCTGCTGGTGGGGTTGGAATCATTGTTAGCAAGCATCGCCAAGTTTTGGCCATAGCTGTAGTCTGAAGCTGCAAAATGGCTGGTAGAGCACCAAGAGGAAAGCACCTTTGCCGCCCATCCCTTGCAAGTGCTTCCTATGGAGCTACCACAGCAGCAGCAGCAACAATACACATGGGTCCCAGGATGACGCCATGGCAGAAGAGAGAGAGAGGGAGCCTTACAACTCCCGGCATGGACAAGAGAACGTAGGAGTTGGGCGATGGGTGCTCGAAGCAGCAGCACTGAGATGCATCAGGGAGCAGGTACATACTGCCTGGAGGAGAGAGGGGCATTTTAGGAGTGTTAGGGACAGCTGTAGGAGGGTTCAATCTCACCCTCACACCAGTCACCTCGCAGCGGGGGATGGGGTAGGCACCGCTGTTCTTGAGTTTCCTAATCAGAATGCATAGGCTTGTTTGAGCAAGCACAAATACACTTATGCGTACAGACAGGACAGACTGACAGATGGATGGACCCTCCGCAATAGATGTTATCACTTTGGCAAAACGCACCTAATACTGAAAGAAACAACCTCTCGGAAACAAAATGAAAAAGAAAACATTACTTTTCCTCAATACGTCTAGCAGCATCATGATTTATACCACATATAGCAAGGGAATCATACTGGGTAGACTACGTAGCTTTGATGAGGTGAGTTTATTTTCCTATGTGTGCTTTCCTCCTAATGTGAGGTACATGGTCCTAGCCATCCTTTCACTCTTCACCATGCTATCTAGCCAAGCACAGTTTCTGTACTTGTACCATGGGCTTCAGTATCCTGAGAAACATCATCAATCCTCTGAGTATGGCTCACATATGTACGTGAATTAAAAACTTAATAGAAAGCCTTTGCATAGTTTTTAGCATGCAGTCACAAAGCCGTAATTCAATAGTAAACATCTGAACCTGCAGGCCACTTTTATTAAAAAGCTTTGCATGTTGAGAGCTATTTACTGGTTCAGCCAATAAGAGCACAGGGTAGAGGATTATTGCTATCCTTTTCTCTAATTGTTTATTGTTTATGGTGATCCACATACCTACAGAGCACTATTTTATTTTTCTGACTAGTTGACAGCAATTTCAAAGGTATAAATAAAGCTTTCTGTAGAAATTAAGTGGTCACTGTAAAATTCTGTATAAAAGCACATATTCAACAACTGTGTTGAATATAAATGAAAATGCCGTTGGCTATGTTGTAAAACTGTGAGTAGGTATTCTAGCAAGAAACTCTTTTTGAATTGCCTGCATGCCTAGTAGGGCATTTTTAAACAAAACAAGCTATTGTATTCTGGCACTGAGTGATGAGGAGTACATTTTTTGAAAATTCATTGATAGCAACGTTAAATATTTTCAGAGGGGGTAACCGTGTCAGCTTACAATAGCAAAAATGACAGGCAGGTGGCATCTTCTAGACTAACCAATTTATTGAGGCATGAGCTTCTGAGAACAAGAGTCCACTTTGTCGGCATAAAATACTTTCAGGTATTAAATCTCTCATATACACTGATTTCAAATCAGATATCTGTAAGTTGTAAATTCTATCTTTTTTTTTTCTCAATTTCTACATATTTTGCCACTGTTATCAAATTTTCCTAAATAAATAAATATATAGAATAAAATGAGGAAAATCCCCAAAATGCAATGGGAAAAATTAAAGCAAAACAAACATCAAAATTAAATAAATAACAACATGAAAGATTTTTACCTGTATGCCTTTAAAGCAGATTTGGGGCTCTTTTTGCTAACAATTAATGTGTACTAAAGGATTTTGGCATGACCTATCTGCCGCCATACTCATAGGAATATAATGAGCCATGATAGTGGATATCCCGTGCTATTAGCACACACTGGGACATTTTACTAAGCCCCCTGCTGTTAACGAGGGTTTGGGCTGCATTACTAGCTTGTAGCTTAGCCCTAACTGCAGTGGGATGGGTACAGCTGTTCCCCTGCAGTTACCGTGCTTTACCAAGGAAATCTCACCAGTGAGCTGGTATTAGATGTACTCACGCTTCCTCTGCCGAGCACTGGTAGCATGGATTTTAAACTCTTGCATTAGCATTGCTACAGTAGGAGCATCAAGATAGAGTCAGATTTTTAATACAAGGGCTCGCACACTTTTTAGCATGGTGCCTGAAATTCACACTAAACCCGCGCTACCTTCCCTACTAAATGTTAGTGAAAAGACCCATATCTTCTGCATATTCAGTGCGGGATTCCTGAAAACCTAACTGACTGTGGGATTACCAGGTTTGAGAAACCCTATCTTTGTTGTTAAGTGCTGTCGAGTCGGAGTCGACTCATGGCAACCCTCTGGATAGTTGTCCTAATCTGTGTTCGGTCTTCAGTCAGGTGGCTCATTGTTGATAGAGTGGCACTCATAGCTGCCGTTATTGTATTTATTCATCTCATTGCTGGCCTTCCTCTTTTTGCGTTGACCTTCTACCTTGCCAACCATGATTTATTTATTTAACAGGTTTTAATATACCGTTTTCAACCAGTCAAAATGGTTTTAGATTTTACTGAGTAAATATAATGAACTCTTTGAATAAAATGCACTTATATATACAATTGGAAGATATAGAATTGTAAACCAAAAAAGGTTAGACTAAGTTTAAAATAAGGCGTTGAAACTATTCACACTATTGGTATAGGCTTGAGGGCGAGATTTTGGAGTCTCTAAGGGGGGACCTTCAGGGAGGAGGAGTGGGAGAAATCTTGTTAGTTTGCGAAATGTCATGTTGGTTTGTGTTCCACTAGGATTCACTGTCAAAGTATTCTCAAGAGAGGTGAGTTTTTAATTTCTTTTGGAAGTCCACAATTGAGTTGATGTTTCTTAGTGTGGGGGGTAGAGAATTCCAGAGGGTGGGGGTGTAGAGTGTGAATGCTCTAAAGTGCATGTTTTAGTTGCTCTTGCAAATCTGGGAGACCGAAGAGATTTTGTGTGGTATTCCTTCTTGGTCTGTTGGTCTTAGGAGAGTGGATTAGTTTGAAAGTGCTCAGAGGATTGGTTGTTTGGTGCCTTGTGGATATTGGTGAGGACTTTGTATTTTATTCTTGAGATGATGGGTAGCCAGTGGAGGAGTTTGAGGATTGGTGTGATGTGAGTTTGTCTGGATAATTGGCGGATGGTACGTGCTATAGCATTCTGGGCGAGTTGTAGTTGGAGCAGAGCATGCTTGGGAAGGCCTTGGTAGATGGAGTTGCAGTAGTCAAATAGTGGGGTGATGGTGGTCTGGCAGAATGAGTGGAATGTTTTAGTGGATAGGAGGGGCCTTAAGTTTCGCAGAGCTCCGAGTTTATAATAGACAGACTTGGTGATGTTTTGAATTTGGGTTTTGAGACTCAGTTGTTGATCAAGTATGATGCATAGGTATTTGATTTCTGTTTTGACATGGAGGTCGCTGTTGCCAATCCTGATGCATGCAGGGGGAGTGAAGTTGGAGTCTCTTGTGCCATGAAGAATTTCTGTTTTATTGACGTTGACTGATAAATTGTGAAGGTGGAGACATTTGACTACTTCTGTGAAGCAGTTTGTGATTTCAGAATATTCAGGAGCAGACGTGGAGAAATGTGTGTAAATCATTGTGTCATCAGCATAACTTAGGTAGTTGATGTTAAATTTTTGGAGGACTGTGCATAGGGGTTGAATGTAGATATTGAATAGTAGAGATGATAGGGATGAGCCTTGGGGTATTCCTTGGGTTAGGGTGAAGGGACAAAATGTTTGGATTCCAATTTTTATCTATTGACTCCATTTGGATACAGAGGAATGGATTAATTTGAGGGGGGAGCCTCGTACTCTGATGAGAAGGAGTTGGTTGAGAAGGATTTGATGATACACAGTATCAAAAGTAGAGGAGATGTCCAAAAAGAGCAGGATGAAGCTTTGAGTGAGAATTTCTGTGCCAGAGTTGAGTATGTTTAGGAGGGAGATCAGTAAGGTTTCTGCAATATGATAAGGGTGGAAACCATGTTGTTGCTGGTCTAGTGGCAGGTGGTGGTCTATGTGATTCTGAAGTTGGGTTTGAGCTACCTTTTCTATGATTTTCGTTAGGAATAGTATGCTCATTATGGGTCTATATGATGCAAGTGAGCTGGGTTTGAGGTTCAGCTTTTTTAGGAGAGCTCTGATAGAGGCTTGTTTGAATGAGGGTGGGATACAACTTTGTGAGAGGGGTATCTGTAGTATGTCATTTAGGATTAGTAGGAATTGTGCTGTTGTGATTTTTATCCAGGAAACTGAGCAAAGATCAAGTGCAGAGGTTGATGTTAGTGTTGATGTTAGTGGTTATTCCATCGAGTTCCTCAAGGAATATACTTCCCATGATGTTTTTCTCTAACAAAATCTCTCTTCACATGATGTGTCCGAAGTATGAAAGTCAAAGTCTTGTCATCTGAGTTTCTAAGGAAAGCTTAGGTTTGATCTACTCTAGTACTGACTAGTTTGTTCTTTGGGCGGTCCATGATATACACAGTATTTGTCACCAGCACCATAATTCAAAGGCATCGATTTTCTTCCTGTCTATCTTTTTTACTGTCCAACTTTCACATCCATATGATGTTATTGAAAATGCCACGACTTGGGCAAGTCGACTCTTTGTATGGAGAGAGACATCTCTGCTCTTGAGAATCTTGTCTAGTCCTTTATAGCCATGCTGCCAAGAGCAATGTATCATCGGATTTCTTGACTACTTATCCTTTCTTTATTGATTGCTGATCCAAGTAGGTTGAAGTTGTCAACTATTTCAATTTCTTCTCCATCAATGATGAACTTATTATTGATTTTGCCAGATGTCAGGATCTTTAGGCCCATTTCGAAAGGCATTTTCATGGTTTACAGCCCAGTAAACCATGTAAATGCCTTAAGTCCAGATATTTAACAGCACTTACACAGTGCCATTGAATATTCCTGCAAACCCCCTTATGCACCCCGATGCTATCCAGTTAGCATCAGAGCATGTCGGGGTGTTCCGGTGCAGAGCAGAGGCGGCGACAACTACTAATTGGGCAGCAGTGATATCGCATGCTGCCCGGTTAGTGATCTGCGCCTTAAAGATAGGGGAGGAAAAACCCTCGCCTCTCTTTAAGGCACAGGAGCTCACAGGTTAGCTTCGGCAGCTTCCTGTGTCTGTGGCGATCCCTTGATATTCAGGGCCATTACTGTGGCATTGAATATCTGGTTAGATGTCAGTGGGGAGGGCTATGCGCCGACGGGGCACATAGCCCTTCGAAGAAGCACCCATCTCAGTATCGAGCCCTTTGTCTTCTTAGCGTTAAGGTGCAGGCCCATTTTAAGACTATGTTCCTTGATCTTGAGAAGCAAATGTTTCAGATCGTCCTCAGTTTCAGTCAGCAATGTGGTATCATCAGCATAGCAAAGGATGTTGATGAGTCTTCCACCAATCTTCACACCTCAGTTGCCTTCATACAGTCCCGCTTCTCTGATGATTTGTTCTGCATATAAATTAAAGAGGTAGGGAGAATGTATGCAGTCTTATCAAACACCTTTGCTGATTTCAAACCATTCTGTTTCTCCTAACTCTGTTTGAACTGTTGCTTCTTGATAACTGTAAAGGTTGTGCAAAAGAACGATCAGACGTTCTGGTATACCCTATCTTTAGACAGCATGTAAAGGTAAGAAATCAGGACTGGGACGCAAGACATCTTCATACATTCAGAATTCTTCCACTGGACGTCTCTAAGACTTCCAACCAATAACCATGTCAATGTCTGAAATTACTCAGGGGTTTTGTTTAATAATTATAGCAGCACCCTCTTTAACTTGTCAAAAAACAACTACTAAATGTCCAAATCGGTGTACATGGACATCCTGTCAAATACAGCTTGATGCTAAACAGTGTTACATGCAGAATGCTAGGGCCCTCAGCACTGTAAATCTAAGGTGTGCTGAACGCCTGTCTGGCATGTGTTGAGAGCCTATGTAAATAAAATTAGCATTATTACACTGCTGTCCTGTGCTTTACTTCTGCATTGTGTTCAGCTACAATGGGCTTTAATCATAAAGGTCCAAAGTTCTACAAAGAGCTTTGCTTTGAAGTAACCATGGCCTTTGTCCAGCCCAATATCCATTTATGTATTTGCATTAGTATTGGATTGTATAATGCACCTTTTTGATTCCTCAAATGTTTGATAAGAAAGTGGACTTTGTTTTGTATCTGAATCAATAAAAGTTATTAAAGGGCTCTTTTATTGACGTGTATTAAGCGGCTAGCACATCAACGCAACAAACGTTACTGCTTTAGCATGACAGCATAAGAGCCAGTGTGACCAACAGGCAAACTAGGCAGCCGCCAAGAGCACCAGTGGTTCAGGGGCCACCGCCAACCCCTTTCCGAAATCTGTAGTAGTGGCAATGGCTTTAAACAACCCCGCAGCGCTTATCTAGACCTCCGGTGCTGCGAGGCTGTTTGGCTTCCACGCCTTGCGATGGCCGATGACCGCTTCCTGTTTATATGAGGCTGGAAGCGGCTGGAAGTTGCGGCCATGCAAATTAAAGTCAGCGTCAGGCATCGCAGGAGGCAGACGCCAAACAGCCTTGCAGCACTGGAGGTCTAGGTAAGCGCCGTGGGGCAATATCAGCCATTGCTGCCATTACAGGTCCCAGAGAGGGATGGCACTGGTACCAATGGGGGCCAGGGAGGGAGGTGGGAGTGGGAGCATGGAGGAGTGCAATGGATGAGGTTCACCTAAGGCGCCTCATATCTTTGCACCAGCCCTGGACAGCATACAGTACTTTGTACGCTACCTTCATGCCCTGTTAGGGTACAAGAAGTGGGCAGAGAGCGGGCATATACTGCACCAAGCAGTTAGGACATAGGCCTTTACTGTGTGTAGTTAGTGAGGCTGCACTTTCTGCCACTTTAAGAGATGGTGATGAGGGCAGCTGCCTGATCCCAAAGCACCTACCATATGGTAGGTGCATCAATATCGCCTCCAATCCCCCCACCGAAGAGGCTTGAGATAACTCAATGACACCCTCCACCACCTGATCTCTACCAACCGGACAGTCCTGACATCTCAATCAAATAGTCCTCAATGAACCCTGCCATCCCCCAATCCCCTCCTCCCCCTCCCGATGCCAACCATTAGTCCCTGGTGTCTAGTGGGGGGCAGGAGTGATCCCTAGTTGCTCCTGCCCTGTGGAGTTCTGTGTTCGAAGTGGTGGCTCTGACCCCTAGCAGTAGTCTCCCCTACTACTGCTAGGATGCAAGCTGCCAAGTAAGGAGAAAAGCTCTTTCATAGCTGCCATTTTGAAGTCAGGGACTCTGACAGGCAGGCGGAATGAGGATTGTTTGGGATTAAAGTGAAGGAGTAGCTAACAACCAGAGAAACCAGTGTTCACAGCCCATTGCCATTCCTTGTGAACATGTCACTTAATCCTCTTGCCTCAGGTAAAAACTTAGAATACAAGCCCTACTATAACTGACAGAGACACCCCTTGAACCTCTGAGAAAAGAAATGAGCTAAATCCAGTTTCCTTTAACTTTCAGACTACACTTCGGCTTCCATGTTTTTCCTTACTGCTGATCCATCCTCACTCTGTCTTTCTTCAGGGTCTATCTGTCAAGGTGGCAGTTAAGTGCAGTCATCCTAACTGCACAAATTGCAGTGCACAGTAAAGGTCTTTTTTTAAAAAAGTGCCATGTATATCTCGTAGTGCAATTACATTTTTAATAGTAGTTTTCTGATATAAGGCTATTTTTTATCATTTAAATGCATTCCGTTTTGTGGCATTTATCAACTGTGAACAGTCTCTAGGCCTCATTTTCTAGTGTATAAATTGTCCATTTATTCTGCCTGGTAATAAAACACCTATGAAGGCAAACACTAGAAC